>CM056998.1:89102894-89702894 GCA_029891345.1 Dryococelus australis
CACTGCACGGGGCAGTAAATGGGTGGCCTTCCAAGGACTATTTGGTATGTTGTCTGTGTAAATTCGGAAAGAGCAAACCCGGTTTCCTGCCGCCTCCATCAGAACTGATGATGACAAGAGGTAGGAGGTCGGAGTGATACTCAATAAGTTAAGTAAGATCAATGTTTATTTTACCATGAGGGAAAATAAACAGAGATGGTGGAAGTACTACCTCCTATCCACACTGGTTTGGAGGAAAGTAAACACCCTAGTGTAAACAAGGGAAGGCGCCCTGTGCAAAGCTATGGGAGTAGGCAGTTACTGGTGCGTGTATTAAGGTTTACTCCTTGGGACAAGCTTTTTACGCTCTGGTGTTTGTAAAGGACTGAACGTGTATCAGTGTGCTGCTCTGATGACACCGCTGGTTCTTCCTTAAATACAGGTTGGAGAGGATATTCGGCCCCGTGCGGAAACAATGAAGTAAACTGGAGGTGCGGGCCTCTGTACCAATGACTTGTGTGATGAGAGCCCAGGAGAAGAGTCAAAATACTTTACTGAGAACTGAAGCAGAGCGGAGATCTGGAGGCCAGGGAGCATCTCCTTCACTGGCATAGGGCGTCTGGAAAGGGAGTTAGCAGGTGCAAGCCCAGCGACTAGATCCTTGTTGCGAGTGGCGTAGTGAAGAGCTGTGGGATTTGGGCATCATACTTGTGGCGGTACACTGCTGTACTAGCCCCGGACCGCTTGCATGGTCCCAGTGGCTCATAAGACGAAAATAAATTCCATTATTGGGACGTCTGTCTCAGCCCGGTAGATACAACAATCTCGTAGGTGATGGTGGTTACTCAACTCCATTGACAACTGCTAGCAATGTAGTTGCACTGATGAGTAGCAGTCGTTTATTAATAAACATATAAGACGTCATGCATCAAAGTTAGTTACTAAAAAAAAAAAAAAAAAGTTTTTATTGAACAACGTATTTAGGATGTGGTTTCGCACTCTCCTAACGAAGTTACAATAATGATTAAATGAAATGACCCTATCTTATAGACTAAGTGAAAGCAACCTGAAAGTAAATCTAAAACATTACATGGCATAATTATGCAGGTGATGAAAAATTAAATAATTT
The DNA here is from genome assembly GCA_029891345.1 of Dryococelus australis. Lineage (NCBI taxonomy): Eukaryota > Metazoa > Arthropoda > Insecta > Phasmatodea > Phasmatidae > Dryococelus > Dryococelus australis. Next base: position 89,104,003 of record CM056998.1, read on the forward strand.
AAAAATCCTAATTGAATTCTGGAGAATGTTCTGAAGGAACCAAAGTTAGGTAGGTCGTCACCAGAAGGGCAATGGACAAGTGCTCGGCTAGAGCCAGAGGGGTGGTCCAGAGGGGACGTCGTCGTCGTGACCTGTTACCCCAGGGTGGTGAACAAAACAGGGAAGATAGGGTTGACGAAGAGCGGCATCGGCAGGACCCTCCGGATAAGGAGCTTCTGAAGACGTCGAAGGCCTCTGGTTGTCTGCTGACACCAGCGTGAGGAAGGATCTAGTGGCTGGTGCACTATATAGATAGTTTCCAGACTCGCATCGGTGGAGAAGGGGTTTGCACAGTACATACCCGAGGCTGACACCTCCATAACAGCAGTGAAGATGAAGCAGACTGCCCTGAGGCCTGCTCTGCTAGTACTTTTATACTCAATTTGGGAGCTTGTAGGACCTCAGAAGGGTGAGTGAGAAGCTAGCCTCGCTTCTCAGGGGTTGGAAATTCTAGCTTCCGAAGGGAACGCCTTTAATTTCTTATTGCCTGTGGATGAGGCATTGACATATCTTATCGCCTCAGCAGGTGGCTCTGGAGGCTGTGGTGCTCCAATAGAATTGGTGCTGCCCTAGCGGGGTGCTGTGGAGCTGGCCCAACTGTCCTGGAGGGAGCCGGCCGCTCCATAGACAGTAAAATCTTCAGAGAGGGGTGTTGACGTGATGACTTCTGAACGAATTTCGGTGAAAAGTAACATTTAGGTGCACTTTTCTGTAGTAGCAGTTGGGCCGCGCCAAAGTACCCTGTAGACACGTGTCCCGAAGTACTGTTTAAATGGAATGACTTGCCCCATAAGGATTAGTGCTCTCCAAGATGGGACACACTCACTTGATAAAGTACACATCATAAAAGCGCAGGAATGCATCACGTGTAAAGGCATGCACTTTGGGTGTTTATTTTTATACAGAATTCGAGGTTATTATTCTTAAAAATTGGTGTTATTTTTATGAAAGCGGTGTTATTCTTGGTTAACATTTAACTATGTAAATACAAACAAAACCACATGAAAATAACAGAAACAGTTTGTAAAATGAGACATAAATACTATAAACTTGAACTTTGAAATTTCAGCCCCCCTACTTTCAATGTACTTTACACACAAGTCTCAACAGTCCCAAGTCACCCACGCATTGCAAAATTTACAAAATATAGTTTTATCATCATTTGCACTCAAGCCATGTTTTGAAAATTCTGCAGCACATTACTTTGCATTAATGGTGAGTTTCAAAAAGAAAATTACGTCATACAAAGTGCCCAAATATTCAAACGAAACTAACTTCACCCACACTCCAGGCGCAATATCAGCCCAAACCGGAACAGTTGTCAGTACAAAATTTATAACGAAGCATTAACAAAATATGTCTACCATTGTAGAAACATGCAAAAGATTTATTTGTTGTTAGTCACAGGCACACAATGTTGCAATATAACCATCAGTGATCTTTCACAGCGCTACTATCGATAGTCAAAACCATGGAAAATGTTGACAGTTACCAACAGCAGTGTTGTATGATCTCTATAGATTTTTTTGTTTATGTTACGCATGTAATCCGAGGTTAAACAAGTGATTTTGTCATTAACTTAGGCTATTTATATAGTGTTTCTATGTTGAAAGAGAACAAATGTTTTGAAATATATTGAAAGCCTGTATCTTCTGAGCAAAATACCATGGGATATTCCTCGGTAGGAGTTATTTCCTAGCAGAAGAGAGGTTATAACCTAATTTCTCCATTTCTGTATTCCCGTAAATTATTAATATTATCTCACACCTGAGAATTGGTCGAATGAAAACTTGCTATCAACTGATACAACTCTATTTGCAGCTAAAAAGTGTTTTTTCCCCACCTTGTTTGTAGTATTATCACGAAAAGTTAAAAATCGAGCTTATGAGTTTTAAAATATTAGAATTCTCATAAAAATTTGTTTTATCGCAAATGTGAGTTTTACATGCCCCTAGTCATGCATCAATATTAAACCAAAAAAATTTTTTGGCATGAAATATTGTTCCTCATGATTAAAACAAGTTGTGTAGCCGTAAATGTCATATACACTTTACTACAAATTTTTGTGGTCCATTCATATTTTTTTAAGTGAAGTTTCACTGTGTGTGTGTATACATGTGCAAATATCGTGATTTATGAACCCATGTTTCTATGAAAATAAACGCAAAACACCAAAAATGTTTACTTTATTCTTATTAAAACTTTTAAATCTAAACTCACCTTGTAGTCAGGATCTGGCAGCATGTTCAGCAGTAGACAGACCATTTTCTGAGGAAACTCGAACTTCACAGTCCAGAAAACCAACTCATCAAGAAATGTTTTATGTATGAGCTGCTCTTGCAGAGCTGGGCAGTCTAGAACATGAGTAAAACAAATTTGCACATAACATTCAAACACCTAACATTCATGTTACATAATATACTCTGTGAAATAAGAATTGATTTTTACATCACATACAGTACTACTTATGCATGCACATATACAGTCGCATGTTCAAAATAGTTAATAAATTATCCAACCAAACATTCTGATAAGCTTTAATTGGATGAACAGGTATAAGGAAAAATTAACAGCATAAAATTTGTTTATTCATTTAAATTTATGGGGTGGTTGTAGATAATTTAATACAAAATAGTTTTTTAGTAAATAATTCAGGAAAGTATATTATAAGAAAATATCTTGTCATCTACTCTTTTCGCCACCAACACACTTTTAAAGAATAGTAATCCAAAAGCTGTGTACACCCAAATAATTTAATAACATAACACGTCACCAAATTTTTTACTGCAGTGCTTTTACAACACAATCACAGTGATTCTATAGAAAGAAAATAAAATATCTAATCCATACCTTTATATTCATCTGGAGGTTCTGGACTGGGTAAAGATTTTAGAGCTTCTTCATAAATACACTTCCCTTCAACCATGTATCGATAATAGTCTGTACCTTCAGGAGGAATTTCGGTCAAGTTTCTGTACACCTGAAAGAAAAAATTTACTAACTTGATACATATTTGCCATATTACCTTGGCCTGCAATTGTGATCAAATACCCAAAAGAACGAAATTGTAACCATCACGAGGGGAAAAAAATTATTCCACATACATGTGCGTAGTTAACACTGAAGTTTAATTTTGAGGTAAAAAAAAGTAACAAAAAAAAAAAAGGGGGGGTAGCAAATAAAAACTAGTAAAGAAGAAAAATTGTGGTCTGAAAATTATATGTAGATGAATTAATCATATTCTAGGTAATGTTTTAAATTAGAATGGTAAATACACAAAGTAAAAAAAATTACACGTTACTGTTAATGGGATAGAAGTGTTACAGCATAAATAATTCTGAAGGACTGTTTCTTGTCAGATTCAGACAGGAAACTGAGATTATGGATGAAGACAAATATACAAAGAATCTTACAGTAGCATGCACTTGCACGGCATATCTTGCTAGGCATGTTTGTAATTAATTGAATGCTTACACAGGATATCTACGAAATCAGCTGTGAATAATTCCCTTATTTTCTTTGTTTTTCAGATCAAAATTTGTTATTTTCCTTTACCTTTCTTCTAGACCTGATTGTACAGTTTATTGTGTACGTACATGTGTGCATGCACATATGAATGTGTGAGCTCTTTTAAAAAACAATTAATAAGAAGTTGATGCGTCACGAGCACTGTCGCACACACACATAACCCTCAGCCTCTGGTGGTCCCCTGGTGTACCGTAGCGCTGAACGTCGCCATTCTTTCCGCCTCTGTACCATTCCTATTCACAAGCGAGTCAACTCCTTGCCACTTGAGAAGCCGGCAATCCGCACAATACCACGCTCCAGCCTGAGTGTGTGGAACCATCCCCTTGTTTGCTTTGCCCTAGCCCGGCAGGCACCGAATGTGCACACTCTCCGTGCATTAAGGGAGGCTTCCCCTCCATGTGGCCAGCTCCAGCTACCCCTCGCTCGCCACGTTTCTCGTGGGTATTTATTCTTATGCATACCCTTCAGAACGAGGCAGTTCACTGGCAGTTCGCAAGCAGTTCTGACCGGAGCATTACCTGCAACACTCGTTATCTCGCCACGCTTGCCTTCAGAAGTAAAAGTATAATTTAGCCATAGTACATTACTAGTGTCAGGAATTGTTTATTGAACACATCAGGCAGAAGCTCTTGTCACGGAGCCTTCTCCTTTCGCTTCGAGTTTGGCCATGGGCTTCGTCCGCGTCGGTCATGGTTTTACCAGGGTCACTCTCACCCTCTCTTCTTCCATTATCTTATTGTTGCCCTGTGGCAAACAGCTTGGCCAACTTGGTCCCTTGTCCATCAGATGTGAGCAGACACAAGCCTGAGATACATGTATTTGTAACTTCCTACTGACGAAATAAAACATATATCTACCAAATAACCTCTTTTTGGTCCGACTTTTTCTTTCAGTTTCACCTCCCTTAACCACTTTGCTTCTGTGTGCATATCCAATGATCTACTTGTAGGTGCACGCCGTTTGGGATTTTGGGGAGGTGTCCAGAGGGGACATCGTCATAACCTTACTGAGAACTGGAGTGGGCACTAGGGGGTGTGGTAGGGGACAAAGAAACGTCTTCGGGAGCCTCTCGTGGTGGTTGAGTCTCCCAGAAGCTGCTTGTAGGATCTGCGAAGGTGGCAAATGGTGGTGTCTTCAGCGGTTACTGAAGAGGTAGTGAGCTGGTTGGAGAGTCTTCCTACTGATAGAGATCCCGGCCCCAAGAGAGGCAGTGGAATCTCCGGCGGTACCAGTGTTTGCGCACCCAGATGGCTATCCCCGGCCCTGAAGAAAGTTGTGAAGCAGCAGAAATGTTAGGCAGACGAGTCCCAGTGGTGGCAGCCTCTGGCCCCGCAAGGAGCAGAGGAGGAGCTCAAACTAAAGAGCGTTGGAATTGCCAGCCCTTTTATAATTATCTCTCCAGGGCATTTGAAGACGAGGCATGCGGGAAGACAACCTCTGCCACAGGGGTTGAAAATTCCCGGATGCTGGAGCGGTGCTACCATTCCTTATCTTGACCCCAAGCGCTGGTAAAACAGATGCTGCCCTCCAGTGGTGCGCTATGGCACTAGCGTAACCTTCGCTGGAGAGAGCTGGGGGCTTAGTCAACAGTACAATCTCGTAGCAGGTGAGTGCCTACATGTCAAAATCTGGACAAGTCTGGGTGAACAATACAAGCTAGGATCACGTGTCTGTAATATTTTGACAGCGACAAAGTACCCTGTAGCCATGCATCCTGCCTCTTCAGTACTGTTTGGAGTTCATTACTTGTCCCATTCTGAACAGCGAGCTCAACATGGGACAAAGTCGTATAGTAGAGTATGCAGGAATGTGTTGTTTACACATTTACATAATTACTACTATTTACAAGTTACATAACACTTTTTAATCTTTGAAAAACTAATAAGATACAAAATTCTACAACACTAATAAAAGATTACATAGTATGTGTTTGCCGCCTGCTATGACTATTCTCTGAAACAAGTGGCATTCTACAGCTCACTATTTCTTATCAAATCATATTCAATGAGGAATTAGCTTAGAGAAATTTACGTGAAAGCATGAAATTTAAACAGCATACATTTCTACCTTAGATACTTATTTCTAATGACTATATACATTACACAATTTTATATCCTACATTTTATTTTAACAATACTTGACACATTTGGGTTTATCAAGTTTTTCAGGTTTTGCTTTGCTTTTATAGCATTAGCTGTGAGGTGTATAATTTCCCTATCAAATCTAGCATAAAAATTTTACTCGACTAATTTCATTATTTACAGGAGTTATTTACACATGTCTTTCTTGGCGAAAGTCTTGTACCTACAGGCTCGGGCCATTTGTCTTTCTTGCGAAAGTCCTAAGGTACACCCTGTTGAGTCTGCACATCACTCGCTGGGTGTTATGATCTTGTGTTTCAGCACTCACTGTTACAAAGCATCCAAAACTAGAAGAGGTTAGCGCTATTTACTAGGGCGCTAGTCTTTCACTGGTTCACTTTTCTTGAATCACAGCTACGCAGGTTTACAGCATAAACACACTGAGGTAAAATTTTTTATAAGAGCTGTGTAAGAACTTGTATTATTTCAATATGCATTTGAGAGCGTTGAAATTTTTTTTGCACTGGCACTTACTTGGAGAAGAGTTCATTGATATATTCGATTCTCCTTCCTGGGTCAACTCCTCTTCCAGAGCTATGTGAGCAGGGTATTGCCACATGAAGCGCACAGTGGGTCACCAGGGGGATTCCTTGTACCAACCAGGTTGAAGAGAAAGGTGGCAGGCATGCACCAGCATCTCTCTTCTCTGGTCCGGCTGTTCCCCGACAGGGGCCTGTGTGTGGCCACTGTGCACCTGGCAGTCGTCGGAACAATCCTCTTTCTTGCTGGGGGTTCTTGAAGTGGTCACCTGGGTTTCGGGGTTCTTCGGACTCTCCTACCCCGGTGACCGGGTGGTGATCCACCTCTTTTATATGGGGGCAGCATCCGCAGCACCGACATCTTCAGGCACCAGGATTCTTGGGCGTGACTCGGCTTTCCGGGTGAAAAGTCGGAATCTTGTTCTGGACCAGACACCTCTGGGTATCTTTACTGGTGTTGCGCCCTCATCCAAGAGCACGGTGATCAGGGTCGGCGGTTCTGGCCGTACATCAACCATCTCGATCCTGGGTAGGTTTGACCATTCCTCTCGGGTCAGCTGGAGGGTCCGTAGTCTGGAAGCCAGGAACTCTACAGCAGCCTCCATTGATGGGCATCAAGGGCAGTGACCAGGTGGACATGCCTCTATGATTTGCCTGTCATGGTAGAGTATCCCTGTGAAGGGGAGAGGAATGGTTCCTCTGGGTTTCACCAAGCTCAGGTTTGAACTTCCTCGGTGCAGGGGGCTCGAACACTGGGGCGATTGGTGGGGGAGGGTTTTTCTCCCTGCACTGTTGTGTCCGACGGCAACGGGCACGTTGGGTCTGACTACAGTTTTGTTGGGTTGTGTCTGACTCCGGCATGGCACGGCCTCTCTTGTCCTTCCTGAGTCACATCCACGAATTTAACGTCAAACATCCTCGATCCTGCGGGTCACGCTCAATTTTTTGGGTTTTGAACGCGTGTGTTATACTAGGGCTCTCCAAGGCTTGGAATTCCTAGCTATAGGCTTACTGGGTGGTATATCCTTGGGGTTAACATGAGAAGTAACAATCGTCTCGGGACTCGCCTCCCAGTGGATCGTTACCCTCTTCTTACTTCCTAGGTATATCCGATTCTTGCCAAGGTCTATCACACATTGTTGGGAAAGCCAAGCTGGTAATATATAACTTCCTCCATGATATCCAGGGATACCGTGAATTCTGTTACACGGAATAAGTGATGGATACCTATGGTACAATGGGTTTTGACGTCGACCTTCAAGTCTGGGTGGGTTGTGCCATCCAGATGACTTCGATCTGGGGCTGTAGGTTAACTTGCTGCTCAGCAACCAACAGGTCGCTTTGGATGAAGTTTCCTGCTGCCGCAGTCAAGCATGACTAGGCAAGGACACCCATCTGTAACCACTTCAATATGTGGTGCCTCGGGGGGTAAGCTCTCCTCATTAAGGTGGTTTATTTGAATGACATTCAGGGGCCTTTGTTTGACAGGGGTGGCTGCACTGCACACATCTCAGCCAAGGTGTTTCCCGCCTGGTTTGTGACCTAAAGTTTAATCTGCACTGTGGTGCATCTGGCACCGCACAGGTGTCATTTGTTATAGTGCCTCCCAGGACAAAACCAAAACCAGGGAAGCTAAGGGGGAGGAGGTGGTGGTGAACTGTCGATAACCTTCCACTTGGGAGAAGGGGGTGGGCCGTTTATCTTGGTGACACATGAACTGTCAAGTGCCGCATGCAATCGGTTATTCTTTGCTATCTTGCTCGCTCCATGAGCTCGTCTATAGTTCTGGGCGTAGGAATTAATAACAAATTCTGAAATGAAGGAGGCAGTGTGTGCTTGATGTTGCGTTTTCCGATGTATATATATATTTCTGCCTCCTCATCTGTGTTTTGGGTGTGGGTGTGGAATTCCATAATAAGTCCAGCTATCACTTCCTCATTGGTAAATTGCACAATGAGGCGAGTGCGCAGTTGTTCCCTTTCAGTTATGAACTCTACGTGTTTTGCCCACCAGGCGTAACTGGTGGTGGATTCGACTGACCCATTGTTTGGTGGGTACGTGATGGTCACAAATTTCCTTTTCACACTCACGTATGAAAAAGATTGGATATTCATGTGGGTGGCCACCCAATTCAGGTAACTGAATTTTTGTGGTGGCGAAAGTTGTTACAGGGGTGTGGTCGGTTCCTGGGTCCAATGCTCTGTGGTTCTGGCCAAGTCTGCACATATCAAAGTGATAGACTAAGCTGGGCAGAGTGCTTTGCTCGTCCGGCCAGCCTATACAGAAGTGATGGAATTCACACACACACAATGTATCTGATGGTGTATGAGGCCCTTCAAGGGCACTCAAGCCAGCTACAGCGAGCGGCTCAACGTTCGCAGCATGATACATATTGGAAATCTAAACCACCTGTGTATCAGGGTGTTCATTGACCCATCCTAAGCACTGATAGTGATAGGGCTGGGTGCAGTGTGCACAATGAATTACATGTATGCCCTTGCCAGAACATGTATCCAATATGCACTTGTCAGGTATGATGGAAGGGGAGGATGGGCGGTTGTTTTCGAGCTGTTCTGTCTCTAGGGTGCCGTGTTGGCTCTGTAGGTAGTCAGACATGACTAAAGGATGGGTGGTTGAGCGCCACAGGGTGCTTTTATTGGCTGGCTCTAAAAAGTCCGGTGGGGGATAGGGTGTTTTTATCGGCAGACTCCCTCAGTCCGGTGTTTGGGGGTTCGACTCCCGAATAGTAGGCTACTAATCTTGCTGGAGTCTACTGGGTGGTCAGTCTCTTAGGCCACAGACGCTATAAGAAGACTGGGATATCATGTGCTACGCGTGATCTTAAGATGGTAACTAGTGGATTAGCCAACCAGCTAAAGCATTTAAATAAGGGCGTGGCTGGCTTGTCGTAACTACCTATTCGATACTATTGCAGTTAAACCCCACGTTGGACACCAAAATACCTTCCCCTTCTCACGCTACTTTGATGCATAACTGGTTGTGGCATGGTTCTACCCATTGGGGTTTTTGCTGTTGGGTTGCAACCAATGTTTGGGGAGGTTAATTATAAATTCTAATTTGGAAAAAGTTTTAACACAAGTGGCTTTCAATGTAACAGAATTAGAGGTTTCATACCACGATGCCAGTCTCGCGATGAACATGGGTAAGGCAGGGATCTTAATACCTGGTAGGTACCTTGTCTGTGTATATGACTAGCCTAGTAGGCTATCTGGTGGGGACAAAATCCACAGCGGTGGTTAAAACCCTTCTCACAATCAGGTACTTTACCTTGAGGTGGCAGGGAGGAAGTGGCTTCCTCCTCTGCGGCTGGCTCATCAACTCGGCAGGGCCTTCTATTCTTTCTGGTGGGGGCACACAATGGCATAGATAATGCACAGGGGTTAATGTTAGAAGATAAGCAAGTGATATTACTCTTGGAAACATGTATTGTCTTCTTCAGTCTCCTCCATACCACTCCTTTCCATAAGTATGGCATAAGGAAAGATCAAAAAAGGGTCTCACACAGAAAAAGCAGGTGATCCCTAACCTACTGTGTTCCCCCAAAGTCAGACTTGTAGTGAACGGCACCAAATGTTGTTCCTTTCATCTGGCTCTGAAGGAGGTGGTGGCAGAAGGCTGATATTGTTCAAGTTGCTTCCTGCCTGAATACCTGGGTGAGGTTTCCACAGGGGGTTGATCAGACTAGGTAATTCCAGCCCCAAAAGAAGCAGTGGTGGAGTGTGGATCTACTTAGTCCGGTCAATTCACCTGATGGATGTGTACCTAAGGCTTTTGGGCTCCATCGAAGAACTACCAGGGTGGCCTTTTAATGTTCAGGTAATTAATTTTTACGTTCGCAAAATGCCGGATTGATATCCCTGCTGGCTAGGTTACACAGGATTATCAATACTTCCAAGAAAATCAGATTACAGCAATACACTGAGATACACATGCTTTTATAATTGGAGTAATAGTAACTACTTCCTAAGGTAATATAACTTGCAACAGAAGTTAATAAATCTAATGTAATTAATAAAGTGAAGGCAACCTGGGCAAAAGCTAATGAATGAAGGCAAATAATTTGGTGATTACAAAAAATTACTAATTAGTTATATAAATTTATGATTTCTAACTGTTGAGGATTGCACTGAAGGAATCTCGGGGTGAACGTCTACCAGAAGGGTATTGACAATGTTAACACTGTCTGTTGTCGTGGACGGATGTCCAGAGGGGACGTCATCGTGACCTTACCAAGGACTGGAGTGGGCACCAGAAAGTGTGATACGGGACAAAGCGACGTCTTCATGAGCCTCTGGTGGTTGTTGAGTCTCCCAGAAACTGCTGGTGTGATCTGCGAAGGTGGCATATGGTGGTTTCTTCAGTGGTTACCAGAAGCTCACCACAGCTTCTGGTCAGAGAGTCTTCCTACTGGTAGAGATCCCGGCTCCAAAAGAGGAGGAGGAATCTCTAGTGGTAACAGTAGTTGTGCACCCCGATGGCTACCTCCGACCCTGAAGGAGGCAGTGGAGACGCAGACACTGTTAGGTGGACAAGTCCCGGTGGTGGCAGCCCGGTCCCGCGAGGGGCGGTGGAGGAGCTGAGACTACAGAGCATTGGCCATGCTAATCCCTTTATACTTATCTCTCCAGAGCATTTTAAGATGAGGGGTGTGGGAGTGCAAACCTTGGGGGGCCAGGGTTGAAAATTCCTGAATGCTGAAGTGGCGCTACCATCCCTTATCTTGACCACAGGCTCTGGTAAAACAGATGATACCCTCCAGTGGCACGCTATGGCATTAACGTGACCTTCGCTGGATACCGGAGAGAGTTGGCGGCTTGGTCAACAGTACAATCTTGTAGCAGGGGAGTGCCGGCGTGACAAAGTCTGGGTACCTGGGTGAACAATACAAGCTAGGATCACGTGTCTGTAGTATTTTGACAGTGGCAATGTATCCTGTAGCCACGTGTCCTGCTTCTTCAATACTGTTTGGGGTTCATGACCTGTTCAATTAGAATGGTGTGCTCAACATTCGGCAAAGTCGTACAGGAGAGTGTGCATTGTAGATGCGCAGGAATGTGTGACATGTCACTCTCTGTCTCTCCCTCCCCTGTTATTGTGACGTAGAACCATCTGGGAGCAGCGAACAATTTTTCAAGCTTGGGTACTCTCGGTTGGTTGATTCAGTCTACATGGTTAGTTCTAGCGCGGCATCTTCTTTGTGCGTGCTCGGGCTACGATAATATGCGCTCGCCTTCCCTTATCTTTGGCGGGAGAGCATCGACATGTGGAAGCCATTAGCATGGCTGATTTCTCTCTCTCTGCTTCGGGCGTGTCTCTTTCCCCTTATGCTAGGCTTGGAAAAGCTGGAGGCAGGTTTTCGGAACAGTTATCTTGGTCCTTACAGTCTTGTGGAGGATAAGAGAGCAGGATTAGGGAAATTAGGTCACGAGCGTGAAGCTAATTTGTGCTTTGACTTCTGTCTGTAAATACTGCGGTGCCTTCGTTTGCTTTAGTATGCCAACTCACAAAACATAACTGAGGGCCTGGTAGTTAAGTACAATAAATTTAACATGGTTTACCTGAAAAAGTTAAGTATAAGCAGGCATCATAATTGTTTGACCCTTGTGTAAACGAATGTCCCACTCGTAAAGGACTTGGGGAAAGTTGCTAAGAGAATATTTACTGTCGCTCTAACGGAAAAAATTGCTATTTTAGCCTTGCCTGAGCCAGTAATTGTCGCACTGAAAATAAAAAAAACGTGTTTGTGCATCCACTCTAACATACCGAACATATCTGCAGGTACGAGTGATTATAATAATAAAAGTTATTTTAACTAAGCTAATATTTCTACACATGGAGCTCACCTACAAAAATTTAAAAAAAAATAAACAAGCAAAAACCCTTAAAATACTTATTCTAATACATAAGGCACTGATCCTACCTATTTTAAACATGGGACTCTGTTATGATTTACAATGACTCCATTAACCTAGTGTACCGTGGCGATTTACAGTGCACTTGAATATTGAGATAACATCTATTTTGGTACACGAGACCCTTAAATCTAATATATTGTTTACACAAGTTATTTACACATTTACTCAATTACTACTATTTCCAAGCTACAAAACATTTTTTAATATTTGAAAAACTAATAAGATACAAAATTCTGCAAAACTAATAAAAGATTACATAGTATGTGTTTGCCTCCTGCTGTCTGAAACTAGTGGCATTCTACAGCTCACTCTTTCTTATCTAGTGATATTCAACTAGGAATTAACTTAAAGAAATTTACGTGAAAGTATGAAATTTAAACAGCATACATTTCAACCCTAGATACTTATTTCTAACGACTAGTATATACATTACACAATCTTATACCCTGTGCTTAATTTTAATGCTACTCGACACATTTGGGTTTATCAAGTCTCAAGTCTGGAAAATATGCATTCTACAGCAACTTTCAGGTTTTGCTTTGCTTTTGTAACATTAGCAGTGAGGCGTATGAATTTCCCTAGCAAATATAGCATGAAAATTTTAACTATGCTAATTTAATTATTTACAGGAGTTACTTACACATGTCTTTCTCGGTGAAAGTCTTGTACTTATAGGCTCAGGCCTTAACTTATTGTCTTTCTTGCAAAAGTATTAGAGTACACTCCATTGAGTCTGCACATCACTCAATGGGTGTTATAATCTTCTTTGTGTTTCAGCACTCACAGTTGCAAAGCATCCAAACTAGAACAGGTTACCACTATTTACTAGGGTGCTAGTCTTTCACTGGTTCATTTTTCTTGACTCACAGCTATGCTGGTTTTCAGCATGGGCACGCTGAGGTAAGTCTGTTCATATCAGCTGTGTACTCAAGCACTCATCATATTTAAACACACATTTGACAGCCTTGAAATTGTCACTCGTTGGAATTATTACACGCATTAGACAGCGGTGAAATTGTTTTTGCACTGGCATTTACTTGGAGAAGAGTTCATTGATGATGTTTATGGATCTCCTTCCTGGGTCAGCCCCTCTACCACAGCCATGTTGTCAGAGCATGGCCACATGAACTGCACCGCGGGTTGCCAGGACTCCTTGTACCAACCAGGTTGAAGGGAGAGGCAGCAGGCACGTGCCAGCATCTCTCTTCTCTGGTCCCGTCTGTTCCGGGATTGGTTCCCTGGTAGGGGACTGTGCGTGGCCGCCATGCACCTGGAGTCGCCGGAACACTCTTCTTTCTTGTTGGAGGTTCTTGATGTGGTCATCTAAGGGCCAGGGTTCTTTGGACTCTCCTACCCCGGTGACCGGGTGATGATCCACCTCTTTTGCAAGAGGGGCCTCATCCGCAGCAATGACCGACACCTTCAGGCCCCAGGATTCTTGGGTGTGACTCTGCTTTCTGGGTGGAAAGCCAGAACCCCATTCTGGACCAGACACCTCTGGGTATCTGTACTGGTGCTGCGCCCTCAACCAAAAGTGCAATGATCGGGGCTGGCGGCTCCGGGCGTACCTGAGCCGTCTCGATCCTGGGTGGGTTTGACCACTCCTCCCGGGTCAGCTGGAGGGTCCATAAACTGGAAGCCAGGAGCAGTCTAAGGTGATGCAGTTGCCCCGACGTCTTCTGATAGTGGCTTCTCTGCCTGGAAGGGAAGGGGCGGCACATCTGGTGTCCTGCTTTCCTGTCTCTCTGTAGGGTGGACAGTCGCTCCGACAACTTTCTGTGGCGGTTTCGCTGTCTGGAAAGGGGGAGGAGGCACCCTTGGTGCCCTGCTCTCCTCGCCTAGGTGGGTTTCCACAACCTCTGGGAGTGGCGTGGATGGAATTGAAGCAAGTGGCAGTGGGTACCGCAACACATCTAGCTCAGGTTCCTCGGGGTGTTCCTCTTCCTGTCTGGGAAGAGAAACAGATGCGATGACAGCACCATCCAGTTAATAGCCTGCTCCATCTGGACTAAGACTGTTGGTTCTTGGGTGGATGCCATAGATAGGGTTACTAAGGAGTCCGCTATATCGACGTAGGGGTGAGGTTCGGCGGCCTCATTGATCGTGGGTCATGAGAGCGTCTGGCTGGACTTCTCCTGTCGGCCCAAACCATCACAGCAGACACCCCTTGCCAGTCGTGAGGAGACTTGCTCCCACAGGGATATGGGTGGCATGGTCCAATTTGCAAAATCAGGGGTGGCACAAAAAGCCTTGGGTCGCCATGAGTAGAGAGGATATAAGAGATGCATCATTCACACTTTCTCAGGTCACACGCGGTTGCAACTTGGCTCAGCTACTATAGCATGCTATTGACACACCACCTCTAATGCCAAGGAACTTTCCTCCTAGGTTACTATACAGAGGGATAAAATCTCAAGAAGATATTTCACAAAGCAGTCGAAGACCTGTCCCCCGGGCATCAAGGGCAGTGTCCAGGAGGACATACCTCTACGATTCATCTGTCGTGGTAGGGTGTCATTGTGAAGGGGAGAGGAATGGTTCCTCTGGGTTTCGCCAAGCTTAGGGTTTGGGCTTCCTGGGTGTAGAAGGCTCGAACACTGGGGTGATTTGCGGGGGAGAGTTGACAGAGCATTGACCATGCTAGTCCTTGTACACTTATCACTCCCGGGCGTTTGAGGACAAGAGGTGTGGGGAGTGATGACCTCAGCCGCAGGGGTTGAAAATTCACGGAAGCTGGAGCGGCACTATCATCCATTATCTCGACCACAGGTGGTGGTAAAACAGATGCTACCCTCAGTGGTGCGCTATGGCACTAGCGTAACCTTCATTGGAGAGAGCCGGCAGCTCGGTAAACAGTACAATCTTGTGGCAGGGGGGTGCCGGCATGACAAAATTCTGAGTGAGTTTGGGTGAACTGTACAAGCTAGGATCACGTGCCTGTAGTATCTTGACAGCTCCAATGTACCCTGTAGCCACATGTCCTGTCTCTACAGTATTGTTTGGGGTTCATGACCTGTCCCATTCTGAAGGGTGTGCTAATGATAGAGCGAAGTCGTGTAGTAGAGTGCACATTGTAAATATGCAGGAATGCATCATTTGTCAAGTTATAGGAGACAAATATCGCGAAGTAAAAGTGGACCATCCTGTACTGTTTTATTGACATCATATATACTACGATAACTTAAATAAGTTTTATATAGGATACGTTCAAAATGGCGGCCCCCATCATCGATGCAGGCATTACACAGTTGCAAGAGGTTCTGATGCATTCGCTGTTAATATAGCTGGCATCATTCTGATGACATTATAGGCAGCAAGGATTTTTGAAAACAGTTGTTTCTTCAAAAAGTACCAGTGTCTCGTAGACAATATTGTTTACATGATACCCACAGGAAAAAATCTATTGGGGTGAGATCAGGCGAACATGCTGGCCTCAGAAAAGAACCTCCTCTTCCTATCCACCTTTGCAGTACATCTCAATACAACTGTTCGGCCTTCCTACTGTTTTGCCCATACACAAACACGAAATCAGCCAAGTTCCTCAAACATATACTCGTTTTGTCTTACTGTTCACTGGTGAAATTCACACACCCCAACAAGCATGTAACAGGCAATGGATTTTTCTGCACCGCCTTACACCCTAGTCTTGCATTCGCCCGATCGCACTCCAACATATACAAGATGTTCCAATTTCGCTTTGCCACGTTCTTCACCTAGGCCCACCATTCCCAATCATATTTTGTTTCTTCTATCCGAATTCCTCAAAGTTTGACTTATCCCTACGAAAACAGTCTGCATATTACAACTATCACATGCACCTACACGGAGCATCTTTTGTCCGCCATTTTGTAAGACATGCCACATGATAATATTAAGTTTTTGTCATATCTTGGGAAACAATTGACATTCCTACTAAATTAGGCAAATAATTTGCACTGCAGCAGGTGGTGTAAACTATTTTTAAGTAGGCCAGGCACTTATTTTCAAAATGGTGGATATATAAATATTTTATTAACAAAACTCACTACAACTTAACTTTGTATGCTTGTAGTATCAATAGCAACCATCAAATAGGCATATACAAAGCCTAATTATTTTTTTGCCATTTTGTAAGTTAGCTACAAAATAAAAATTAAGTTTTATGTCATATCGCGGGGAAACAATCAACCCATTCTATCAAATTTTGTGAATAAGTTGTACTGTGATAGGCCATATAAATATAAGTAATTAAGAATGACACACACATATTCAGAATGGTAGCTATAAAATCATTTTACCTAAGTGTGCTATATCTATGAAACACTTTAATTGATTTTAGCTAAACTCTGTATACTGATAGCACACAATCATCAAATATGCTAATGCATAACTCTTAGTCCTCCATTAACGAAAATCGTCACAAGGAAAATATAGAGGTTTTTTTTATGCCATATCTCAGGGACCAATCAACCTATTTTCATCAAATTCTTCACACAAGTAAGGCTATGGTAGGCCATGTAAGCTTGCATATCTTTAGTGCCTCAATCATTTATTTTCAAAATGACAGCCCTGTAAATATTTTAGGTTAGTAAACCTAATCATCCGAAACATTAGACTAATTAAATTTGAAGTTGTTGATTGAATCCGACCTCATATGCAGTTGATTGACACTAGCTTAAGGTACGAGGTTTTCTGGGTTTAAATCCTGGGTAAGGCACGTGTGAATTTGTAATTGTCTCACTACTGTTGCATGTGTTTCTGGTTTCATCTCTAATGATATTACTGTCAATGAGAATGTGGCGCCATTAGCGCACAGTCGATATTAATAGTCTAGGAGAGAGAATGCAATCTCTTTGTCTTGGAACTCATATTTTTGTTTTGTCTAAGTTCTTGAGTCTTGTTATGACAAGTTAATAAGTTATGTTTGTTATGGCTAAATATCATTAAATAGTCTATTATCGTCAGGTATATTAATTTTATTTGTGCATATTCACATACTGGTGACCCCAACATGATGAAATGAAGCAACACAGCATGTCTTTAAAACAATTAAAATCCACATTAACTTGCCAACTAGATAATTAAGTTAATAGAAACTCTGAGTAACAAATTCCTACAGTTCTCTGTTCTATAACTCAATCAACACGCCAGACTTCGACGAGGAAGTCAATCTGCCCAAAGAAGTAGCCTATGTTGTGGTTAAGATGACAGCTTTTTGGCGTAAAAATGTTAATGTTTGGTTCCTTCGGGTGGAGTCACAGTTCGTAATAGCTAATGTAACCAATGAGGTTACAAAATATCATTACGTATGTCGAGGTTACAAAATATCGATAGCGAAATAGTAGAAATGATTTGTGATCTAATATCCAAACCACTGTCCAAAACACCTTACATGGATCTCAAGAAACGACTCATTAGCGAGTTCGCAGAAACAGAACAACGCAAGGAGAAGTGGTTGACGGAAACTGGCCTTGGGGACAAAAACCATCACACTTGCTATGAGAGATGTGAATGCTTGATGGAGGCAGCATATAAGACAACTTCCTTAGGACAAATGTTCCTACAGCGACTCCCAGCTAATGCACATGCCATCCTAACCTCTGGATATGACGATTTAAGACACCCTAACTGTCATAGCAGACAAACTCTTAGAAGTAAACACACCTGCTTTTGCCTACGCATGTGACCACGCCCTGGCCAATACACTCCTGCCTAGGCAGATACAGCAGCTGTAAACCACAACTGTGATGGGGCGATCGCCTGCTTAGAGAAACAGGTGGCTTCCTTAACCACATCCATCCAGGAGTTTATAATGCATAAACGCCATGAGTACAGGTCTCCATAGCTAAACAGACAGCAAGAGTATTACACATTCTGGTACCATCGCAAGTTCAAAGAAAATGCCCAGATATGTATTAAACCCTGCAACTTCAAACCTAGTGGGAAATGCGCAGTCACCACGGATAGTGGCCCATGGTTCTGGCCGTAAGTCATGCTGCTTGTTTATAACCGACACCGTGAGTGGCTACAGATCCCTTATAGACTCTGGTGCAGATATTTCAGTACTTCCTCCATCAGTAAATGAATGGAATAATGTCTCAACACAGAACTGTATGCAGCCAATGGCATAGTCATTCAAACTTATGGCGAACATCTACTCAGGCTAGACCTAGGTCTACACAAATCATTTTGCTGGTTGCTGGCTCTTTTTACTGGCCGACGTACAAACACCAGTTATAGGTGCAGATTTTTTAAAATACTTTAACCTACTTGTTGACATCAAGCACTCACAGTTGTTGGATGGTATTACTTCCCTGTGTACGATTGGCACCTTAGCTGCAGAGGTCAGCATTAATACTATACATACGATTCCACCACGACACAAGTATAAGCATAATCTTCAAAGAATTCCTTGGTATATTCCAAGCTAACCAACTTTTTGTTTTCCTGACTGGGAACGTCACTCATACTATTAAAACAATGGGTCCTCCACATGCATGTAAAGACAGACGTTTGCCTCCCAACAAACTTGCAACAGCCAAACTCGTACTTCAGGAAATTATGGACTTGGGTATTTGTCAACCATTAAAAAGTCCTTGGGCAAGCCCACTGCGCCTTGTAAACAAGAAAGACTGTTGGTGGCGCCCACGTGGTGACTACCACCAGCTCAATGATATCACAAAACCAGACAGGTACCTGGTTCCTCATGTTCAGGACTGCAACTGTGCTCTAGATGGTAAAAATTTTTTTTTCTCAAAAACCGAAATAGTGCATGCAGTCCATCATATTCTGATTGAACCTGCGGATGTGCCAAAGACTGCAATCATCACACCATTCGGCCTATGGAATGCAGCGCAATCATTCCAGAGGTTCACTGACTCCATTCTAGGCAACCTCCCTATGTGTGTTTACTTACATTGATGACACTCATTGCCTCAATAAACGAGGAGGAACATCTTCAACATCTTTGTACCATTTTTGAACATGTCAGTATGTCTAATATCAATATCAAACTGAGCAAATGTGTCTTCGGAGCAGTCAAGGTAACTTTCTTAGGATTCACAATCGAAGCTAGAGGCATAACTCCATTGCCTGATCGGGTAGAAGCATTCGCCAAATTTCCATTACCACACAAGGTCTTTGAGTTACGCCGTTTCCTCTGCATATTTAACTTTTATCGCTGCTGCTTTCCAGACTACAAAAACTCAAGCTCTACTGTTTGAAATCACAAAAGACTCTGTCAAAAATGACAAGTGATCATAAATTGGATGGCGGCAGGAAAACAAGCTTTCGAAGACATCAAATTGAGTTTGGCTAATGGAACACTGCTAGCACATCCACCAGCAGATGCCCCGTTAGTACTCATGGTCGATGCTTCTGACTTTGCAATGGATGCCTCCCTACATCAAGTCCATAATGGTTTACTTAACCCTGGCGTTCTCCAAAAAATGAGATAGAACCCAGAAGAACTATAGCACATACGACCAAGAACTCCTTGCAGCATACCGTTCCGTAAAATACTTCCGCTACATGGTTGAAGCAAGGGAATTTGCTATCTACACAGACTACAAACTACTAACATATGCCTTTAAGCAGCGCTCTGATAAAGCCACACCCAGACAACTACGGCATATAGATTTTATCGGCCAGTTTACAACCAATATTAGACATATTTCTTATAAAGAAAATATTGTACAGATGCTTGTTCTAGAATATATTGACTCTCAATCTCGTTGGATGAGAAGAGATTGCAGACACCCAAGCTGTCGAAAATGGGCTGCACCATCTCCGCCAATCACAATGGTGTTCACTGCAACTTCGAGACATTCCATTAGCCGGTGACATTCAAATATCGTGTGACACAACTGATAGAGTGAGACCTTACATTCCACTTCAGTTTTGAAAGGTAGTATTCAATTTGCTTCACAACTTAGCTCACCCAGGTGTCATAGGCTCAATCGACCTCATCCAGAAATGGTTTGTATGGCCATCACTCAAACGAGACGTTGGATTACGGGCCAGATCATGCATCCCACGTCAACGTTCCGAAGTGTGGAGACACATTACAAGTGCTATCACACAGCAATTACAAACCAGTCGACCTCTGTTTCTATCATGTGAACGTAGACACCACTGGGCAATTACAGCATTCAAAGGGATACTGCTATTGTCACAATGGTAGACCGGTTCTCCCCTTGGCCAGAAGCTGTTCCAATTGCTATCAGTGCAGAATCAATAGGTGACGGCATGGATTGCATGTTTGGGTGTCCCAAACTTAATCACCACGACAGAGGTCGCCAATTTGACTGTGAATTGTTCACTCACCTCAACATACTCCTAGGTGTTCACCACATCAAAACAACGGCATACCACCCAGCAGCCAACGGAAAAGTTTAACTACGGCACCACCAGCTGAAGTCTGCCTTGAAGGCTCACCTCACGAATGATTGTGTACCCACACTACCTATCGTCCTTGTGGGCCCAAGAAATGCCCATGTTTTTATTCAAGCTCAAGGAAACTGTGAGAGCACTATGACCAGTTCTGCCAGGACACAACACTCCCAAAATAGTCTTTATGCAGCTGGAACTGATGTCACCATTTGTATTTGTCAGACATGATGTGGTTCGTAGACCATTACAGCCTGGGTACGACAAACCTTTTCGTGTTGTGTCGCAGACGGATAAACACTTTCTACTGGAGAATAACCGTTGCTAACACAGGAGGTTGATTCACAGGCTGGAACCTGCATTCGTTTTAACAGGACTCCTCACTGTCTCCTGCACAGCCTCTAGAGCTGCCACAACCGCCACCGAGAGTTCCAAACCTTCAGTCCTCACCAGCTGTGCCATTTCCCATGCTCCAACAACGCAGAACTGCACCAATTCTGGCTGAGTAGTGCAGATTCCCAGGCGTAGTCTTGACACTGTCACTGGAGGGGGAGTATGAGGAGCCATTAGCACCAAGTCTATATTGACAGTCTAGGAGAGTGAATGCAATCTCTTTGTCTTGGAACTCTTGTTTTTGTTTTATATAAGATCTTGAGTTTGGTTATGACCACAAAGTAATAAGTTATGTTTATTATGGCTAAATATCATTAAACAGTCTATCATCAGGCATATTAATTTTATTTGTGCACATCCACAAGACGTTAAGTTCTACCTTTCAACTCAACTAACAAGAAATTATTTAAAAATTAATTGCACCCATGTTGAGGAAGGTAGACTCATTAGTTATATAAGTAACTTCTTGTTTAATCATGGTGAAGTATAATAATTGTATTGTTTTTGAGGTCAAACATACACATTTCAAGCGAAAATGTAGCAGTGTATGGGAATATTTTACAGCAGCAGAGAATTCCACACACTAAGCAATTGACAAATTTTGCACCTAAAGAATTTATAAGGCAGAATGCCACAAACCACTACAAACATTCTTGTACACTTTTGCAGAATTAAATAGCCTAAAAGTTGAAAAGAAATATTTAACTCGGGAAGTATGGGTACCAATATCTGGATTGAGAATCGAAACAAGATTGTTAGAAATGAATCAAGAATTGGTATCAAATAATTTGGAAATTCCTCTACATTAACCTTAGCCAATGAAATAGTCTAAAACCAAGACACACAAATAGTGGTCATTACATGTTTTTGGTGAATAATGTAATGATTCTAAGCACAGAAAGATTTTCCTTGATTTAGGTTAAATTCCCAGACATTTCCTAGTTTTCCAAATTTGTAGGCAACCTGTTATACTTCAGGAATTCAAACAGTATGGATTATTCCAGCTGTCATATCACTACATCTTTCCTCACACCAGTCTGCTGCACGAGCAAGGTGACATATCTTCACTCGTGCCTGCGTGTCACAGCCTCGGTCACAAAACGTGTCATTTTGAAAGAAAGAATACAGATACTTAAAATTGAAAGGCACAAAAGATAGCTTTTTTCTGAGTATCCACTTGAAGTTTGAATGTCACGTTTACAGTAAGTTTTCCACCTGATTTGCAATACAGTCAACTCTCATTTCTAAGACCTCTGGAATAGCGACACACCTGAAATAATAACCCTTTTTGGGGAACAATGAATAAAATTAAGTGAAAAGGATTTTCCAACAACAACCCCTTATAAATAACAACTTTTATCCAAGGAACCATGAAAGGTCTTAAATTTACAGTTCACTGTAATTTATTTGATTTTGTCACTACTGTAACCAAGTAGGCATACATCCAAAAAACATAATTACATATTGGTGGAATATTCACTTTATGTAAATGTACTTAACATCTCTACTCACTCATGAGCCACCAGTAAAATTCTTATCCACCCTAATGCATACCCTTATTATTTTAGTCCAACTAAAATTAACTGCAAAGAAACTGGCTATGTTAAAAATATATTCACGTGCCAAGGCAAAATAATAATGCTTAATTATACATCCTATTAATTTGTGGAGAGAGAAATTTTTATTGTAAAACAAGTATAATTGAAGGGGTTGACTCATTTTCGAGGATGATACATATTTAGGTAAATAAAGTACTTGGTCCACACCTTCCTAATCCCAACAACTCTACTGGAATCTTACCTGAGGGTTGGTCAAGGAAGCAGTCATCACCTTCCGCATGGCAGCTCCCATTGCACTGAACTCATTCAGCATGCTCAGAAAGGCATCTGCATCCTGAATCGCAACTAAGTACGCATCTGGCACTCCAGACTTACTGCAAAACATAATCGCCAATTTAAAACACAAAAATGACAGCATCATACATGCAGGTCAATTTGAGACTTTTTTTGGCCTGCGCTCAACAGTGACGTCTTGAGCACCTGCAAGGGTGGAATGAGATGATGAAGCAGCGGCAAACTGCAACGCCCACCACGTTCCCCACATGCCAAAATTCAAGTGATCCCACTGGTAATCAAACCCTGTTCACCTTTGGATTGATACTAAATTTGGTATCACCTCATTTCCATTTGTGTAATGAAGTAAGTGAGTGAGTGAAGAGATTTGAGCGGCTCACAACAGCGAGATCTTGAGAGCCGATGAGGGTGATTGAAGTGAATATGAAGCGGTGCCGGCATGAAGGGGCAGGGGAAACGGGAGATCCCGAAGAAACCCCGCCGACCAACGGCATCGTCCGGCACGATTCCCACTTAGGAAAATCCGGTGACTCTGCCGGGTATTGAACCCGGTTCGCCTTGTGGGAGGCGAGCGTGCTTATCACTCAGCCACCATGGCCCCTGTAATGAAGTGCAACAAAACATGTGAATGGTGTAAAATGTTTGTTGATTTAATATAATTAATCAGTGTCAACAAAAGTAAGTTACTTTGTTTTTAAGCTACTGATGGCATTTGTATCAAGCAAACATAAACCGACACTACATGATGAAAGCATCAGCAACTGAATCCTCCAGTGTTACCAGGAACCATGACAAAAAACTGATTTTCCAGTTAAAATTGTTTGGGTAATTCAAAATGAAATGTTAACAAAGACTGCAGTGATTCCAGGGGTAAATAAAGACATAAATCTCTTGTTACAAATTATCAAAGACAAAATTAAAAATGCAAACAAAAAGATTTTTTTTTTCAGAATGTAACTTAATATGTAAGCATTAAGATTTTTTTTACACTTCAAAACCGTGAAGACAAGTAGCAACACTGACAAAAAAAAAAAAAAGAGCTGACAGCTGTGTTGAAAATGGCTTCTTTCTTGCAAATTCGAGTATGTCAAAGTATTTCTAAGACATATTGAGTCATGTGCCTAGATTTCTGTGAAGATGCAAGATCTAGATGTCTATGCCTATGATGTAACACCTCGAAGTTACAGCATTTGTTATTAAACATTGCCCTGGCTAACTCCAGTGAAGTTATCGAGTTGAACAACACACAAAAGAAAGAAAACAAAAATTCCTTCAAATTGATTTCGTGTTACTTTAATTATTCCAGTTCAAACAATTTGTATATAAATGTGTGTAGGCCATTCACGTTAAAGTGAGCACCTTTGAAAGACCTTTCCTATGGAATAACAGCCAATAAATATATTTTATTGTAGCCTTAGATGTTAAATATTGAGTCAGATGGAAAATTCACACTATGTCTACAAAGAAAATCAGGGAAACAGGAAATTCAAGATATATAAAATAAGCAATTACTCATAGTATTAACTGCCTTGAATTTTGTTTCAAAAAGACTTCTTGTAATATTTTTAACAGCTGTAAACCAACTCACCTGTTTTCTCTGAGGTGCTGAATAAGTCTCAGGATTAACCTTGGCATCACAACTTCTGCCACACACATTAAATCAGAAGGTGCTGTTGGTTTGTTAACTTGTGCCTTTGGACCATGGCGATCACAGAAACTAAAAATAACAGTTAATACACAAATTAGTAATACAAAATTTTAAAATTGTAATTTTAGTAGTACAAATTACTGATCAATCCAGAAAATCTCAACTTGCTTATCTCCATGTATTGTAAATACAAACACATTGTACTTTGATCAGTACATCCTGACACAAAGTTTGCAGTTATTATTACACAACCACCCCCCCCCCCCCCCTGATGATGCCACCACTATTATTATTATATAAATAGTCTCCAGCCAGAACTGGTCATTCATCACATATCTCCATTACGGTAAAGTATACCCATTTACAGTACGTACATTCAGATAATACTCTATTAACTTTCTTAAAACTACCTCAATCACAAACAAGCAGTAACAATTCAAAAATTAATGAGATTATTTAATTGTGATTTAATTAAATGATGATGATATTATGTGAAGAACTCAAGTGTTATGCAAACATAAAACTATGTATTAGTAAAGCAGGAACCAACTAACATGACTGCTACTTCAAGGCAATGTTATTTTAGTAATGGTGCAGATGCTCCGGATTACACATTTTTATGCAGTTGAAGACACACTCACCCAGTCTCCTTCATTACGTTGGTGTCCCCACAATCACAGGCACCTCCTGCCTGACTGCGAAACATGTTAAAGTCATGTCCATCATGGTTGCCGTTTTGAAAGCACTCAGCACACAGAGACATGCACGGTGAGATTCCACAGGTCCGACACCTGTAGGCGACAAAATTCGCTGTCCACACAAGGCCACATGTAGTGGCGTTGTCATACCGGAGAACTATGACAAAACCAAAATTGAGATTATTTCTGATCACTTCAAAATTTTCTATTCACAATCAAAGTATAATTTGAGCTGCAGTATTTAATATCTAAACATTGTCTATTTAAAGACTAGAAATAAAGGTATGTAAAGTACTGTAACAAGGTAATTATGCAAGACGTAATACTGAAAGGTCATAACAAATACGTGGCAGCACTGTAAAAAACATAACACACTAAAAATATTGCACTTGCCAATACCACTGAAAAAATCCCCCGCTTTTTCTTGGTATGTTTTCAAGTTTCTTAAGATATTTATTGTTACATGGGTGGACCACTTGTTTCATGACCACAGTTTGCACAACTACAACTGGTCCAAGAAGTTAGTGCAAAGCATACTGGCAAGAAATATGATTGGCATGGCACAGACTCTTGGGCACATGTTACAAAAATGTGGACAATGTTGAAGCAATTGCTGCCATGATGTGTTGTTAATGATTCTTAAATAAGAGGATAACACTGGACAAGAGCTGAGAAAGGGGAAAAAATTTATAACAGCAATGATAATTATGAACGACAAAAAAAATTTATAATTATAACATAACATAAAATTCTTAAACTCTTAGGCACACTTGAAAATTACACGTGAAAACTCAAACCAGTACCACTAGAAAGGGAGGTCATGGCTATTACCTTGTGAGGTCATATAAATGAACATGTAAATTTTCTCATGTAAAGACAACTTGACATTGTAGCTAAGCATCAGGAGAGTTTACTACATTTCTGCACTATAATTCATCCTGGATACTAAGATTACCCCTCATACTAATGTGATCACCCATAGCCATAGCACTTACATATAAGATGTGCAGCCACTTGCCACTTCCAACAATTCTGCAAATTAAAAAAATATATACAGGAGCATGTATGGTTTAAACTGTAACCAGATTACTGCTCTGTGAGTTGTAAATATAGCAATCATAACAATGTAAATCAAGTCCTTATTTCCATAGATGCAAAACCTATCCTTAATCCTCCATCACTTTCTGATTAAGTTGTTACAATAATAATGAAAAATAAAATTATCTTTAATCTCTATGTATAAAATAAAGTTTCCAACTGATTGTCTCACTCATCAATGCAAAACCCAAACCCCTCGTTGCAAAAGAATGATAATTTAGCTATGGTCATATTTCCAGGACATGGACAGTGATCGCTGAAATTAGTTATGAAATCGCAAACCAAAGAAACCTTCTCCACCAGCCAGTAAACGGGGACAACGTAGCTGATCTAGGGCAATGTAGCCCGTGGGCAGTGTCTTTTGTCGTTGGGCCACTGGAACGAGAAGACCACTGAAGATGGGTATGTCTAAGCGTCGACTTCCACCAACTTAATAAGCCTCCGGAATCATGAACAAGGTGGGGACTCTCCAATTGGACTTTACTTAGAATGTGGCTGATTAAATCTTTATAATTTAATATAAATTAATACTTCAGTATATTTGCATAGCTCCCCCTGTGCATACTAAATCATGTTCACATTGAAATAATAGTGTACAATCTTAATGTTGAATAAACCCCTTGAAAGTGTTGGTTAGCTAAGTGAGGGTTAAGATAAATTTGGCAACATTGCAGTGACATTTTCGTTTGTGATTGGTAATTATCAAGTCGCTGTCTGCTGTTAATGTTGTTCTTGACAGAGTCCTTGTTATACAAAGTTTGTTGTAAAATCACTGAAGGCAGCACCAATAATAGACAGTTTTGACAAGGAAACCTTAGTAATTCAGATTCGTAGCTTCAAAAGTATTTGTTTTATTGAAAAAAAGACAGCTAATATAATGCACATTAATGTAGACTTTGCATGGTTCATGTGAGATGTGATTCCAATACATAGAAGTTTCTGGAACCATTGTTGTAGTGATTATATATTAGGTGTACTTAAGATATACAAGTATTTCAATACATATTTCACAACTTAAAAAAAAAAAAAAAAAAAAAAAAAATGTAGCATGCTAACACACACCCCACTCGTTACTAAGTAAAGTGTAGACTAATCGTTCCCTTATGTATGTATATTTTA
This sequence comes from Dryococelus australis, assembly GCA_029891345.1. NCBI lineage: Eukaryota > Metazoa > Arthropoda > Insecta > Phasmatodea > Phasmatidae > Dryococelus > Dryococelus australis. The sequence goes on from CM056998.1 coordinate 89,131,302, forward strand.
ATTACTCAAATATTACGCACATAGTTCCAGTATATTAATATTAACACATCACACAAGCACAAGAAAGAAATCAAGATTTTGCAAATAAGACAGCGCATGTCTGCCTCAATTTGGAATACTGACAATACTTTGATATGATAGCAATGTTAGCCTCGTAATAGCTCAATACGACGCTGGTGTGAAAAATATTGTGTGATATAAAAGTTACATTTCTTGCCAAGCACACTTTATTGCATGTCCTCACTTTCATCGGCTCCATAACATTTTGAGCAAGTTCCCACTGATAGCACCACGGCTACATAAATTGATGTATTTATAACATGCAGAAAACACGATAAATTTTGTAATTAAATATTGAAGCAACAAACTTTTACACCCCAGAGGCCATACTATTTATTTAATTGATGCTGTCGTCCATTTGCTAGTTGAACCATGCCCCTAAGAGCAACGGCTAAGCACTTTGCAAGATATTCACAAGCGACAATAAAAAATGCCTTGTACTGCCTCAATACCAAACAGAATCGGATGAAATTTTACTGCGTTTAATGTGTTTTGTTTCAAAAATACCTGAGCTGCCCCCAGATGGCTGTCTCAGATTAAAATTACATGTGTACTGCACCACAAAATTACTAATTAAACAACGAAGCTCACATTGAATTCAATCAACTTTCAGTACGTGCTCACAAATACTTATATTCATCTTATACTAGCAGCTGTCACAAATCCATCACATACTTCATAATGAAATTACATTCCAAAACACGTAATTTTACTTGTGTGCGGACCTTTGCGAAAAATTATAATAATTTAAAACGGACAAATTAACTTTTCCCAATACCTTAAAACTAAATCCAAAACATCCAAATCATTTATGGAATCAACATAATGGCAGAACTATGCCTGATTCTATGAAGTTAAGGTGTCGTTTAAGGCCCCAGCAAAAAACAGTCATTTACATTTATACCTGAATCACCAAAGTATTTATATCCTATTTTTTACCCAAGTACAAGCATGTGTAGGTACCCATCCCAATATCCCTCCTAAGTCTCGAAAACCCATTTCCGCATGTATAAAATTCATTTCATAATTCATGACTTGTTTTTAATTGAAGTCTAATAATTGCGGAAGACTGACGTAATGAATAATTTTGTCGTAATCACCCTAATTCACCAATTGTAATCTTCTGCTGAAATTATAAAATTTAAATACACAAACATAACCTCACATAAACCAAGAATGACCATCTTATTTGTTGTAATGATCTGATTAGTAAAGTAATCGGGACCTATTCTTGTGTCTAAGATAACCATTGGTTAGAGACAAATAAAAAATTGGTTATTCTTAACCATATAAGCAGAAACAGAAAATGTCTCTAAACAAAATTTAAATTTTAACAAGAACTTAATCGGAACAAAACCAGACATTGTGAAACTTGCCCTTAAATGCACGAAGACTTAACCTAACTCAATCTAACGCCATGATATGTGATTACAGCAGGAGACTGTGGCGACATGAGATAAGTGTGTTAGAAAAAATGTAAAAAGTAAGCTTGCGTTGGTTCATTCAAACCCCGTGATTCACCTATTGTGAAGTTAAGTTTAATTTGGTAATGTCTTCTGAATTTTACATGGCTAGTGGCAGCAGTATGTTAGCCGTTAATTCCCATAGTAAGATGCAACACTACACAGAACAATTAATTTTAATTAATTTCCACGTAAAAAAATAATATAAATTATGTTGCTCAACAATATAAGCAGCAAATATATAGCTCCTTGGCTCCTTTGTCATATGTTGCTGATAACACACGTATTGGACATGTCCATTTAATTTGTGTAAACCCCCGCAAACAATTGTACTACCACTATTTCACATGTCACATGGAAATAATAGCATAGAAAAACGTGTAATAGCACTCGTAAATAACAAGCCTTCACACTGTCAAATTCACATGGTACACTGCAGTTCAGCACGCTACCACCATACAACTGTAACACGAAACAAGTAAAAATTGAACTGGACTATCAAAATCGTTGCACATTTATTTTCTGTCGCTGTGCATAATGTTGAACAAATTTATAATGGTGATATACATCAACTACAAACAATAACATTGGGGAAAGTTCTGTATATGATATACCGCGCGTGTGTGTGTGTATATATATATATATATTTCATTTTCTACTACTTATATATTACATTATACAATCATCAAATATCAAAAAGGTGAGTCTTGAAAAATTCATCAAAATTAAATTATATTCCAACACTGCTTGAATACCATGGTTTATAGCTGTATAACCCTAGCGCATCTGCAAAAACATACCCTGTGACTAACGTTTTGTAAATTAAGGATTTGTTTCCAGAGGCGTTCTCACATTGAATATGATTCAGTGACCCAAAAGTAATATAATGGACATGAATTCCATATGTTTTGCCGCATAAACACTCCAATCTTCACGACCTTCCTCACAATCACATTTCATGGTACAGTATATACTGCAGGTTATATGAAGCCCCAATAAAATTTGTATTACTGAGATTGGTAATGACCATATATACCATTTACAGGTACTATTTTCCGGTTTTTCGGAAAAGCCCCTACTCTGGATAATTACCCTAAAACTAATTTCCATAATTTTTTTAATTCACCCAACCCCTAAGAGGATTAAAAGGGGTAAAATATGTTTACTAGTACTCAATACCACATTAATGTAACATGATTTTATTTTCTTTGGTGCAAAAGACTACCTATATGAATGCCTAAAGATTAATTTTAGAACTTTTTTTTAAATTTAACCCCTTAGACGGTGAAAAAGGGTAAAATGTGTTTCTGACAACTCCTCAATCACTCAGCAAACAAGGTAAGATTTATGTATTTTGCTTTAAAGGGTTGGTTATGTAAATACTATACACTAATATCAAAATTATTTCAAAAACAAGTCCCTAAGAAGGCGAAAAAGGTTCAAATTTGCTTTCAATAATATGTTACCTACTAACATGGGTTGACAGCTTTCGAGAGGCGAGGGATGCTTGGTTTGAGAGAAACCAAGATGCATGGCTAGTTATCACAGAAAAGTTGAAGGTTCCGGTAGAGCGACCGCTCATCTATATCATGATTGAGCACGTGGACTCTGGCTCTTAGGGCGGTAGTTGGTCGACAGCCACGTAACGTATCCCTCTCGCAGCTCATGTTTACGAATAAAGTACATAAAAAGTCACCGATGCCTTTACATTATATAAATGTGAACGCTCTGGAGTGGGCCAGGACTCGAGGAAAATTAAAGTTGAAGTGAATTAAGACCAGAGACACTGCAATTACGTATTTTGATCGAAAGACAAATATTCACACAATCAACTGCACAAAATCCCTCAAATGAAGCGGGCATGACGTACAAGGCCCACCATTGACCAACACTGCGAAAAGCACTCAGCGCGTGAACAGTTTAAGGCGATAAAATCTCCACAGCTGCAAGTCTACGGAGATGAGAGTACAGTGTGGGGGAGAAAATAAGAAAATTAATGATCCTGTATAAAAATCGCTTACTATTGTACTTAATGACCAGACAAAAGGTGACTATGCTCCCCCGCAACGTGAAACACGTGCATTCTCCTAAGACCCCCTAACTAGACTGAGGAGGTGGCCATCGAGATCCCATTACCAAGCGGAGATCTCCCACCAGCTCTGTGAGGGAAAACGCCATTACACATTTTTACAAACATGTACATGTAAAACTGAATACAACATAGCAAAAAACTTGGAGGAATTAAGGTAATAATTCCGACACGTTTTTATTTCTTTTAATTGTTCAGTGTCTTTGTTGCTATGCGTGTCTGGGGAAATTATGATAGCGTGGAAAAGCCTGAACAGACGGACACTTTAATTAATTACAGAGTACTGAGGGGAAGCAAAAGGGAGATAACAATACCCCGTATTTACTTTAGACTCTGTTTTCAGAGGATCACAACACTTTTCCGATTAAATCACACTCGATATCTCTTGGCGAGTGGGTCATTTGGATCACTAAACAAGTTACAGTCCCCATTCCTGTATGAACGGTACGGTGAACAGTGCACGACATGCACGGCCATGCGTGGCTGATGCGCAGCAAGCAGCATTGGTCTGCCACCCGAGCAGGGCAGTGAGGGCCATGTCACTACATAATATCATTTCTACACCTGTAATCTTCAAACCAACAAAAAAAAGTTTACTTTCCTTTACATAAGCAGAAAAAAGTTGACAGAACTGAGCAGCATCAATAATTAAACACCAGGGGTCAGGCCCACAGAAACCGTCTGAGCCACCAAAGATGAAGCAGTTAACCGTACAAATTAGTATTTATGGTGCAATGTCGCCTGGGAACTTCGGCACGTGCTCGCTCGCACCTATCGGCGCTCGCTTGCACATCCCGACATGCAGTAGCAATTATAGTGAAAGTATAACTTAAGACTTAATCCTTAAAATTTAAGATATAAGACTTAGGACTTAGGGAGGGGAGTATTCAAAGGCACCTCTCCCCCAAATTTAAAGGAAATCAGATGAAAAATGTGCCTTCCAGGCCGATTTGAAGGCAAAAAGCACATCCCCAATTCTGCACAAAATGGAAAACATACCCCTCCTGTCCCTCTAAGCCCTCCCAAGGGGATGAGAGGGGGGCGCTTTCCAAGCGGAAGGATGGGAGATCAGTTGGAGGGGGGGGGGGGGTTCAGCTTCTCCTCCCTCCCTTCCGTTTGCCACCATGCGGCCCTCCAAAAACAGCGTTTTGTGCAAAACTTCCATTCTTGATTAATTAGTATGAATCAATGAAATACATTACTCTATAGTTTGAAAGTCAATCAACAAATAGTCAAGAATTTCCATACTAGGTAATGTTACGAGGATGAGCAACGTTAAGAAAAAAATAGTATAATAAATAACTACAATATTTTGCTTAGGTGGTTTGAAGCGGTACAAAAATGGAGTAGAAATCTGTGGACAAAGTTGTAAAAATGGAGGATGCAGTCCATTACCCTGAGAAATTCATACACAGCATCTACCCTCCCCTACCACACGCTTCTCCTCAAGATTGGCACTCCAGTATCGTTATGACCAAAATGCTGCAATAGCAGCAGGCTCCAAAAGAAAGTTTGCTGTAAAACTGTAACTGAGACTACAGTCTTCACTGGATGTACACAGTGGGGTGGAATAAGGTTTCGTAACATGCATACCAATAATTCCATCCACGTACCCTTTCCAATTTAATAGACAAACTTACCCTCCAGCTCTTATTTCCTATGATTACACATTAGGTCTAGCGAAAGCTGCTTAAGGTTATAGGTAGAGAATTGCAGGAGAACAGCTTATCACATGGGCAACTATGTTACTCCAGAGTAAGTTCACCTAACAACCAGTAATCCTAGCCCCTGGGGCAGAACCACTAATGTGGTGTACAAAGAGAGCCACAAACAGAAAGCTACAGCACCAATAAAATTTGAATTTTCTTAGTGTGTGTTGTGGTGTTTGTATTTTATGAAGTTACATGTCAGCACATATTTTTACAGGCTTGATACTACTGTAGCTGTGCTATTTTCTCTATATATTCATCACTATTGGCCTTGCTTTATGCACTGTGTAGATGTATTCAAGATGTGTTTAATGTACACGTCTAAATGCAACCAGTTCCCAACAGTATAACCCCAACAAAAAAAATATGCAACACAAAAATTAATACCACAGATATTATTTTGTTATTGTCAAAGGGGTTCAGAAACATAGACCCAGTAATAAGCCAGCATTTTCATTAAAATACTCAAAATTAACAAGAAAATGTTACATAATTATTTACAATTAATATTACAACAAAATTTATTACTAAATCAAGATCTATGCTCTACTGTTATTCTGCATATATTCCCTATAAACTGTAACAACAGTATAAACCAGGGAGGGGGGGAGGAGGGAACAGAACAGTTACCAAAGAGACTATTCCTACCTCATATTCCAGACCACTTATTTTGGAAGGGCACAATGTTTTCTATAATTTAAGTACCTATCCAACCTTTACAACAGCAACAACAACAGTATCCTGGAGTTGTGCCGCCAATCACAAATTATAACAATTCTGTGATATCACATATATTTTGCCATTTCACTTAAAATACAATTTATCCAGAATGTATTATTAATACTATATTCATAGTCTGGAAAATGTGTTGACATGTATATGGCATTTAGTATGTGTACAAATGTAAATCTATACATAGTATAAAACCACTCGGCCAAGTGTGTCTCGTATTTGGCTAAGGCTTGTAAACTACTTGATGGATTTTGATGCAGTTTTCACCATCGTTTAGAGAATTTTTCGAGGAAGGTTTAGGTATATAATATATTGATATTTAATGAAAGGACAGTAGAGAAATGTAGATGTTTTCTAATCAAGTCGGAAAAAGCTGGATTTTGGGCGCTTACATGGCTTACGCTGACTAAACCATAAGAGATACACCAAATCAATGTACCAACTACAGAATTGTAGATCTCAAAAAGGTCTACAAAAAAGTATGTGACAGCAGATTTTTTTTTAAGGAAGACCTACAGTAACCATTTTTGTCTTTTAAAGTTCACTTACAAAGACTGTTTGAACAACACAGCATTAATCCTAAGTTAGTTACCTTAATAATTTAGTATATAAACTTGCTGTAAACCTAAACAATGCCATATTTGTAAATCGCACCCGAGCGAGGGCCGGGGCAGGTCGCTAGTAATATATAAAATAAAACTACCACTATTTAAAAAATTAATTCAAACTGTTTGCACTTGGCAATTAAATAGCAAAGTTACAAGACTGTAAAAAAAAATTTGTTTAGTCTACACATTTCAGTGTTATAGAACAAATGTTTCAATCGAGCTACACACCAGGGATACATTAGACTACCTACAGAAAAAACTAGCTGAAAGATAGTGAATTTCTCAAAAACCAGCCATCCAATCTCCCATTAATTACCTCTCCAGGTAGGATGTTCAAGCAATTTTATAGTCCTGTTGACATGTCAGCAATTCCATTACAGTACCAATACATTTACCGAGCGAGGTGGTGCAGTGCAGTGGACTCGCATTCAGGAGGCCCCGGGTTCGATTCCCGGACCGGCCTTCCTGATTTCGGTTTTCCATAGTTTTTCGAAATCACTCCAGGCGAATGTGGGATGGGTCCCTAACAAAGGCCATGGCCGATTCCTTCCCAATCCTTCCCCAATTCCTCTTCCCTGTGCAATTTGAACCGTTTCTAATAACCTCGCTGTGGACAAGACGTTACGCCTAATTACCTACCTACAAACAGTAAGTGCCACATTACTGACAAGGCTATGTACTAGATGACCTTTTCCAATATTAACGTCTGTAAATAACGACTGGATGGCTCATTTAATGGCTATTAATAATTGAAGACTTTTACTGTTACAGTGAAGCATTCTTCACAGATCTTTGAAGGTTTTTAAAATTAAAATTGAAATAAAAATGATAAACTTTACTGAAAAATATAACAATTTATAGCATATAGTACAATCAGCACATGAGATGCTTCACAGCATAAAGAAGAAGTTATGCAATGGTTCAAGTAAAAATCACATACTGAATGGATGACAATACAGAATGTTGGGAAACTGATGGATGCAGGCATGTAAGGATTCACTTCACTTGTGATTGAATCATGACCATGAGTCACACACACTTCACATACCAACAAGGACAACTGCCACCTATGGTTATGGAGGTAGTTAGTCAACAGTGTAAATACACACTGCTATGATGAAATTGCAATTCAAATGGATGCCAACATCAAGATAACACATCTAACATTACAAACGGATGGAAAAAAATGTCCTTGTTGATCAACAAGAATCTATTATCACTAGGCTACCTTAAAATGCAGAGATTTTCAAATGTAAGGAACAACTCTATTTAACGACTCTGTAACCCATATCCACAACTAAGTTATAGTCAAGACCCTGGCTTAATGGTTCAAAAGTGCTTTGGCAAAAATTATGTGCGTGTGCGCACGCGTGTGTGTGTGTGTGTGTGTGTGTGTGTGTATATATATATATATATATATATATATATATATATATATATATATATATATATATATATATGTGTGTGTGTGTTAAAATAAGTTACACAAGTTATTTCTCAATGGCTTCATACAAAACATTTGAGTAAGCAGATAACATAATGCATGGCTTACATGTAAGAAATATGCAAAAATGTGGGAAAAAAATGGTTAAGCTAAAAGTTGCCAAAACATTTAAGAAAGAGAATTTAAAAAACTCTAGCATTAGGTGGAGGAATCAGTAAAACAAAACATGACACTGACTGACTGGAAATTGAAGAGAATTGGTTGCAAGAAATAACAATCAAAACCCTTAATGCAGAATGTGTAGTTACCAGGCACAATGCAAATAAGATGAAACAGATTTCAGTTACACTTAAATAACTACAAAAAATATATATTAATACACACTGCATGCATAGTTACCAAATTAGCGCAATAAATAAAAAGCCGATATCAGATTTGAATATAAAAATGTTCAAATTAATATCTTGCACAAATGGGTCATTCCATAAAAAAAAGTGGTATCTAACATCCAACTATAAACTCGAATTAAATATTGTTAAAATCTTGGTGTTCATACTAATATATCACTTTAAAAAACAGTAAACATTATTACTCACAATATTTACTTAACTGCTTATTTTATCGGTCAGTTTTTCCAGTAACTAATGGTAAAATGTATCCTCCATTCCTTTACATGTCTCTCCAAACAGGTTTTTCATTAATTATACCGAAACTATTACTTTCAGTTATTGATATTGTAATTAATGTTTTTTCTATCACATAAATACTAGAAAAGCTAATATTTACTAGGACATGTTACTTTTTCCTTAAAAATGAATTTTTTATATTATATAGAACTAATTCTATAGTTTGTCTCATCAGTTACTCCTCTTTCGGGTTGAGATACTGCTTACCAGAGTGCACTGTTGGTGTCGTATTTATTTTACAAAGGAGGGACAGGAAGACACATTGAAGTGTAACAAAGTAAGAACTGCAACATGTGATTGGTGCTGTGATACTTCTACTAAAACTGTCAAACTGTAAGAAAGTGGTGCAGAACATTGTGTCTAAACTGTTCATAATAAGTCTCTGCCAATTATAAATTTAAACTCTGAGGTATATTATGCCAGTAAGTGTCGATGATCCACAGTATTTAAACCTGAAATTAAGATCCTATCCTAAAATATACATAACGTAAGGAAGTAAAACTTTCAATATTCTCCTTCGTAGACATCTCTTTCATTTCATTGCCGTGTAACAGAGGATCCCATTGCCATAATGGAGACACTTTCTGTTTTAATATCATAGTGGGTACATTCACTGAATTAATTGGTACACAGCAAAAGCTGTCAAAGTTTCAGAATGTCAACAATACATACAACCAGACAAGATATTTAAACATAAAAGGCCACCTATTTCTTTCATGGCATATTATTAAAGTGTGACATGAATATGCTAGTAAGGAGCAGCATGCTGTACTGGGAGGCAGAACAGCCTAAGTCGTAAATACAACACCTACCGGAACCCTATTTTTGAGGTGCCAGTTTTTTTTTCTTTTTTCTTTCCCCAAAAAAGGGGGTATTTATTTTGGGTAATTATGGTTTGAACACCTAAAAGCTAGATGTTCATGTTGGCTATACCATATCCTCAACAGAGAAACCTACTACCAGTTGATATGAAGCCCAAAGAAAGATAGGTATCTTGTTGGGAAGAGACCAGAACACAGGGGTCCTACCCTACAGTGTATGTGCAGCTCAACGGATGTTATGAAGATTAGTATGTACCAAATAAAGGAATACTGTTGCACACACTTCTCAACAGTGTAAGGATACCAGCTAGAAAGGAACAGAAAAATGTTTTGCACGTATTGCATCATCAAAAAGAAAACTCAACATGACTAGAGGACTTCTGTGAATTGTCAGAGGACTACTGATGGCATTTTGAAAGAAGGATTTTGGCATGGCCTTCCATCCTTCATCCCCTTTCACCATCAACTCCTCTCGCAAAACATTCCACCCCCTAGCTGATCTCACCACCCGCATGAACTGCCTTCCACTTTCCATCAGCCTCAATAACCTCAGCCAACTTTCTACTGTTTGTTCCTCTCCCCTGTACAGCCCCCCTGGCTAAATGTCCAACTTCTCCCATCCTCGCACTTCATTAACCATCCTGTACATCCTGACCAGCCTCTCCACTCTTCACCTTTCACATAAGGAGTTTCACCCAAACTCCATCATTAAGGATGACCTAAAATTCCTTTCATCTTCACCATCATGCCTCTGTCTACCCCATGTACCCTTAACCAACCTCATTGGCCTTCTTTGCACCTATTCCAACTTCCATACCTCTTCGTCCACATATAGGTCTGCGGCCGCATGTTCTTTATAAGTCTTTGCCTTCACCTCCCCACTAACCATCATCAACCCTTCCTAGCATTCCCAAAGCCTTTCTTACCTTTGATATCACCTTCAGTATAAACATGCATAAAAACCGTTAAATTTCCATTTTTCAAATGTAATTATTTCTTAAAAAGTTATCCACTTGTCTATGAGTAATACAAATAACTAACAAAATCTTAAAATGTGAATCGCTCACCTGTCGGCCCAGCCACATGCCAACCAGCAGGCCCCGACCTAAACAACGCCAGGGCACCCTCACACTCCATCTCAGTAAGTAACTTGCATTGTTTTCACCGTCATGTTTGGCTGACACCACCATTCCTACCTTAGCCATGCACTAGTTGGCAGGAAATAAAAGGGAAGTACTATCGTAACACTTAACCAGGCAAGGAAACAATGAACCATTACTCTTAAAAATACAGCTTTAAAAATTGAGAAAACTTACTAAATTATATCAAATTTAAAAATCTGATATTCCCCAGGAATACATTAATGATGTAAGACTATCAAAAATATTATGTATTGCTGAAAAAAAATTGTGTGCAAAATAAATTGTGGAGTGATATTATATCACTTGATTTATCTGCATTGTTGTCAAAAGGGCAATGTTTTATTATAAAATACATACAGGAAGTGAAAATAACTTTGTTTTTAATGAAGCGGTAATATCCAAATTCCAGTAGGCAATGAGAGATTACTACAATAGCAAAAATGACAGGAGCAGAAAATGGGTTACTAGAGAAACTTGTTCCAAAATTTTACCTCAGGAATTGCAGTTGCAAAGTTAAACTTTATATATCACACAGCTAAAGTGGAATGCTTCAGGATGTAATGCACCAAATAAGTAAATTTTATGTCCACAGAAAGAGAATATTAGCATTACAACAGACATACTGAAATGAAAATTATACAAACCCATACCACAATACAGACCAGGTCAACCCAATATTCCATAAATAGGGAACCGTATTGAGAATGGTCACATAGCACTGGTAAAACTACCATGTGAATAAAATGGGAACTGTTTTTTTTTGACGAGTATGAATATCTTTTCTTTAATATAAACCAAATGATAGTAAATCTATCTAGTGTCAATAGTGAAAGCAGAGACAACAGTGGTGAACTCTTGTCAACAGTAATCGATGGCTTTGAAAATCACAAAAGGAAAGAACAAAGTGGTTAGCAATTAAATATTTTCTGTTATTCTTTACATAATGTGGCAGGCTATAATATGCTCGGTTACAAACTAATTTCATGCAGCATATAGAAGGGATTCCAGGAATCAGTGATGATGACACACTTTCTTATGACATCGCTTAAGCTTGCAGGTATCTAGCACGCAGTATAGTCAATAACTTTTTTTAAAGTAATGTAATAATATATCTATAATTTTATATTTCATTTTTTAACTTCGTTTTGTACTATAACACCTTATTTGTATAGTTTAAATATATTTCCGTAGTTCATTCTTTAACAAATTAAAATAAATAGCCATTAATTATGAAAACTTTTGTTTAAATCATTTACAATAAGTACCTCTGTTAATCTTCTGCAATGAATATACACCTAGTCATTGTTACAGTATTAATAAATACTTACTAATTATTAAATGTTTTAAGTTCATAAGGGCTTCATTCTGGTTTAGATCTTGTGTTTTGATACATGTAACACTGCTGCGCAGCGTGACTGTGCTCACTACGGGTCGACTTCGCCCCTTCAGTGAACGCTGAGAGCAAGTCATAAGCGGCATACACGATCCCAAGTGGCTAAAGGATTGATCCAGAGAATGGACAGTTACAGACACAGAAGATAATTAACGCGGTTAATTATTTATATTGTACTGCCTGCCCAAATTTTGACATGCGGTCGCCACCTCCTCGACAGAAATTGTTTTATCCAACCAGCCACGGACCTACAGATAGCAGAGAAGAAAGTTATAAGAGACACCACAGGATCGCAGCACCCCTGCACCCAGTGATGTAACAGCAGCAGAGCATTGAGCCGAGGTAATAAATCTGTCATCAGCCCCTGCGGAGAAAGGCTACCATCCCCCGCATGCCCGGGAGAGCCCTAAAGCAAAGATTTTTGGACTATATAAGGAGGCTCAGAATCGCCTCTAGCCAGAGTTCGTCGGCTCGCCGACCGCACTGGTCAGCGAGCTCTCCTTGGTCTGGGCAAGACCTCCTCCTCTCCCAGCCTGCAAAAGCTCTACCAGCTCCAACTACCTACACCAACTCATCCAGCAGCTCCTGCAACGTGTAGAAGGCTCTCCAGAGATAATTTTGACATCCTTACCCTGCACCCATTTACCAAAGTCTATTTCCTTAACTCGGCAGGAGCAGGTCATAGCGACATCTCCTCTGGACAACCACCCTTTGGGAAGTAAATCGCTGTAAATTGTGATCTTTCGAAGAGTAGCTATGTTGTTAAAGCCAGTCCAGGTTCACCTTCACCCAAGTTAACGTGACCAAGTGACTTAATTTAAGCACTTAGCTTTGTATGATTGAACCGGGATTCCCCAGTGTCTTCCTAGACATAAATAAATACTACGTCAAAGTTTATTTGGTTGACTCCATCATTTATTCAACCCTCTCATTTTTAACTGAAAGTGTTTTCAAGTGAGTATTTAACTTTCTCCCTGTGAAATAGGTGTGAGTGGGTCGAACCCTCAGGAGACTAGGCTTGAAGAAGGCTTTAGTCCGAAAGGACATACCGAAACTCCTGGGAGTGTCCGGTACGCCCTCGTCTGTCCACAGAGACACTCCAACTCTCACCTGCCAATTCTTCAGTCAGTGCCTCAGGCGTGTCTGAAAAGACATTTCTCAATAGGATTGAACTCCAGCATGAAAGGGAAAGAGTACTAGTTACAATACAGAACCTTGTGAGAGGCTGTAAATCTTTTAAAACTCTACCGTAATATTTTTTTAGCTTCAGATGAACAGGAAAGGAGGTGGATTACCCAGCCGAATTAGAAGTAAAGAGCGACAAGCTTTGCAGCGAGAATTATTGAAATCAAATATTGCCCTGTTAATTGACTCCACTTGCGACGCCGCACCCCCATCCTCAGTACCTAAAGTCACCCCGTTCCGATAGTTGTGCACGATCATGAATAGTGACTAAATTCATACTTGAGTATATGTTGGTCGTGGTCTGACTATAAGCATGTGAGTTATTATCAGCCGGCTAAGCTCACACCCGTCGTAACCATGCCAACCACTAACCTAGTAAAGAACACTCAACCACGTAATACGTGCACAATCTGTACGGCAGCAGGGAAGGAGATAAAGATTATTTTATCCCCCCCCCCCCCCCCCAAACCAGAAGTTTCCACTCCACTTAACTTTATTCCCAGCAGGAAACCAACGACACCCAATTCTTAGAGACAACCAGGTAGTGAACATAGGTTCGAATTAGAACTACCGGCCGGATCACGATCTCCCTCCATTGTAACTTCGCTACCATCCACAGTCCCTAATAACACCTAAGCAACTTGGGACAGCTGGCATCCTGTTTATTGGCAGCCTTCTCTGTGAGTCAAGTTGCACTCCCTGGACAGGAGACGTTTGCAATCCAATTCACCTTGGTGTTTGATTCCTCTCTGCTCCGATATAACCCTTCCACTAGGCAACATCCACCAAACCACCCCAACATGGGCAAACCATGACCCCCAGGCAGAAAGAAATCCTAAGAGAATATACCACTGAAGGGTTGAAATTAGGGCTCAGGAGGGTAATCAGCATTCTCAGTAACCCGTGTCAGACGGAATAACCTGCTCAGCCATGACCAATCAAATCCTCTATAAGTCAATAAAACTAAAGGCGCTCAACATGAGGTCTAACAACTCCATATAGCTTAGACTTGGGAGCCGGGATCATGCCAGAACACCCCATTCTTCTCTACAAAATGTGCAGCCTCGTGATTACAAAACGTATTTCCCAAGTAGAAGGAATGGAAACCAGGAAGGACATCGAACCGCGGCTAATAGGAAACCACTTAGCATTAGGCAGTTACAAGTGCGAGCAAGTCCGTGCTAGTACTTGAACCCATGACAGTCAATGCAATATTCTAGGAGCGAACCGTGTAGGGGCGGAATGCCACGCAGGAACCAAACCCCCCGGAGGCGGACAAGGTACCCATCTCAAACCCAAGTCAATAGACCTCAAACGCCGGATTCAGGAAGGGTTGATTCACCCCCTTCCCAGTCGTATCGCACTTACCACAGACAAGCATTCCAAGGAGGGGTATCCCCAAGGATACTACCGCCAACACAAGAGTTCTTTCGTTCCATCTTCATCCAGACCCTACACTGCACCACCAAATGCTAGTACCAAACAATCGTGGCATAGTTGTGCAGACAGAACGAAAGCAAGGAAGCAACCCTTAGGTAGTATCATAGAGGAGGCCAGTGAGCTTCCAACCACCTCAGAGGGCGTGGAGAAACACCCACAGACACCCCTCGTTCTCCCTCTTGCCGTAACCCTGGCTACCGAGAGCCAGGAAACTCACGAGACACCCCCGAGCAACGATAGCGTACAAACAGCCTTCATTCCCAAAGCGGAAGAAGTGCCCCCCCTCTCTAGATGACGACCTGGAAGAGGCGACATACCCATTACCCCCAGGATCAGTCTTGGCGACTCCGCCCAATGAGGGTGTGGATTTGTTTAAGGATAGGGACATGAGGTTACACGCCCTGCTACCCTTCGCATCCTTTCCAATCAAGGGCAAGAAAGAAGAAGATGGACGAGAGACTGGAGAGCCCCGCACAGTCCTTGGTAATAGCTGGTACGTCAGTCAACCAGGCCACCGATACATCGGAGCAAGAAAAAGTGACTGGAGAGGAGACTAAAAGGGACATGTGCAAAGTATAGACACTGTTTCCCGGATGCTCGAGAGCGTTGGCGCTGCTGAAGTAGCCCCTCCACAACCTAGAGTGGAAAGTGCCTGTGAGTACAGCGCACCAGTCACCTGCATAGCTAAAGCAAGAACTAGCAGACCTGCAGCTACGAGAGTCACGACCTCAGCAGACACTCCCAGCAACCAGGCCGCTGTCCCAGAGCAGTTCCCTATAGCCGTCATCACACCCCAGCGGCCCCACTGCGTGCGAGGTGCACATGTCACGTTCTTGGGAGCTATAAGGAGACATCGTGGAGGGTACCTACAATATACAGGTGGCCCGCCACCACCACTACAACGCGACGCAGGAGAGGACGACCACCGAAGCGACGCCTCTACAAGCACCATCGACCTACACCTGCATCACCTGAGTGAGTACCTGGCAGACGCCAGCATTGAGTACTACACTCCTCACTAGGACTTCTTAGATAGAGCAATTAGTAGGGAGTGATAGAATAGACTCTACGAAAAAGACGCGAGTGGAAGAGCTTGATTCAACTAGATTGGTAGAGAAGGTTAGGTGACGAAAAACATCCCGCCTACAAAAATCCTAACCTGGCTTGTTAGGCAGTGCGACACGCAGTAATTGCCCCACATATGCAAATTGTATACTTGTGAAAAACATGTGACTATTAATTTAAGAATTTATAAGTTTGAGAATTCAAATCGCATTGCCAGGAACCGAGGTCCTACACTAATAAGTGCCTTGTTAACTGTAGACTTCCTCCTTTCA
Source organism: Dryococelus australis (assembly GCA_029891345.1). Lineage (NCBI taxonomy): Eukaryota > Metazoa > Arthropoda > Insecta > Phasmatodea > Phasmatidae > Dryococelus > Dryococelus australis. The sequence goes on from CM056998.1 coordinate 89,147,411, forward strand.
ATGGGCACACTTAACGTAAAAGAATTTCTTTTTATCTTAGTTGTTATAAAAACTTGATACCTTGTTTGCCAATGTTGAAGCACAGGAATTAACATAGTGGCAATCCCTACACAAGCTGCAAAGTTAATGTTTGACTAACCCTAATTCCCCCAGTGCTCACAAAGTATGCGGACAATAAAATGATATAAAATTTTTTCTTGTTTTGAAAAGATTAGCACGATGCATTTAACGTAGAGTCAAAGAACTCCGTAAGAACAGCTAGGAAGTGAGATACAAGCAACATAACCCTCGCTACTCCTCACAATGCGACACTGGGCAACCTTGCTTTAGTAACCCATGTAAAATTGTAGTAAAAGCATGAGGCGAAAACTGACTGTGAGCGTGCCGTATCCGCTGCCCAGGAAATTCCCGGCCTTTGCTAAAATACAAAGGTACTAGTAGCACAAGTGTAACGCTACCCAGGAAAAAAAAGAAGTAGAAAGAATCATCTGATTAAATGTATGTAAAATTAGAAACTAAGATGAGTGTAACTGTGTTTAAAGGATAGATAAAGTGCACCTGGATAACCCCCTCCCCCCGCGCACCCCCTAAAAGTAGGTTATAAAATAGAAGTTGAGAATTCGTTTTGATGGGACCCTTGTAAGAGTTATAAATATTCCCATTAAGTTGAGTTAAATGTGTTGGTCATATGGAAGTTACGAAAAATATGTAAATGTAACTTATTCCCGCCAGTAGTGCGGTAGAGATAAGCTTAGACTCAGACAGAGTTAGATAATCCCGTGTTTGTCAAGTTAAGAGAAAGTTGTTCTCACCTAATGAGACAAAGGAGACGAAGTTGTGTAGATGTCCAAGCCATTTACGTTCACACGTAGTTTAGAATGAGAATAATTGCCTAGTTTAGAATGAGAATAATTGCCCAGAGTGTACATAACCTAGAAAATGAAGGAAATGTGAATTAGGAGACAAGAATAGTAGAAATGTGTAAATTTAAGAAAGGGAATTAAAACGTTGTAGGTTATGTATAATGTAGAGAGAGCACTCGAATTCCATACGCAAGGCAAGGAGAGCAAAAGTACTTTAGATTAGACAAAGTAAAGGTCTACATGCATAAACTTTCCTGCTTTGCAAAAGCATCCTTTCAGTTGTGGTAATTGAAATAAGGCAATGGCCTAAAATTGTTAAAAAAAGTTGTGTGAGAGAGAGTTAAAATTAAACATGTACAACTCAGAAGGGTTAAGTGATAATAATAGGCAGTACCCTATAATAACATACCTGTCAAATGTAAAAGGAACAAAACAAAGTGTGTTATGTAGCATAAGTGTGTCATGCCAAACAAATGGCTAACCTAGAAAATAAGTATTGACGTACCAATGGTAAGTCATGGTCCTCGTTCCAATTGAGTAAATGTGACTGCTTACATGTGTTTTGAAAAGGGCTTATGTCTTCTTTGATCTATCCCTTTTACATGTATGGAGAACCCCCGGTGCCTTGTAGGGCATAATGATATTCTTTTATTTAAAAGAACTTGTACATTTTTGACACGTAAATAATTTACTGTGTGACAGCTACCATCCCGGAAGAAGAAAAGGAGACGCACCCACCTGGCAACGAAAAAATGGCTAAACAAAACGACCAAAACTCAGGAAGTGCTGCCAAGGTAGGAATAAGTGACGTCACGCAGACTGAACCAAACCAAGATGACAACCAGAGTGAAAGCCCGACATAATCATGAGGACAGTCACTCCTCAATTATCGTGGATTTTTCACCACCACGATGCCTGTCATTACATTGATAATAACTGTGAAGTCTGAGACAAATTACATAGTGATGCATGGTGAAGTGAGACGTCACCCCATGAATTTTGCGGCTTTCCAGCCGCTGAGCAACCACATGCCCCGCTGAGGATCAGTGGGCAGCGCTGGAGCTCCTCGACACCAAGTGGGGGGAGATGCCCACCCCCACGGGAGCCACTCTTCTGCCAGCTCTACCTGTTCGTCAGTGTACCATCGGACGACACGCTCATGCCAACACCACCGCAGACTACCGCCCCGCCTCAAGCATCAAACACGTGCCAGCCAAGATGTAGGCATGCTGCAGGCTCTGTGTCAGGCGCCCCTGCAACCAGGTCCGAGAGCCCAGTGTTCCAGACGCCATTGGCGAACGCCCGAGACATCGTAACAGGTAAGGAATTGACCATTCCCTACCTACAGGCTGAGGCAGCGCCCATTGTGCCGCCCCACCACCCGCTGCACTTCAGCGTAGACACTGCTGAGTCGCAGCATCGCCCCATCAGTCTCCCCAGGGGTGGAGGGGGAAGATTTGACATTGCCCTCACACACTGCTTCGCTCGAGGGGGCTGACCAATGTTGCTCGTCGCTGCATCAACCATACCACATGCACTAGCGCGCTTAAATGTAAGTGTGTTGTTCATGCACAGACGGGTCAGGAAAACCATTCAGTGTTCCAAAAGACATGCAGCCCACGAGTAAACAGTGTAGTATGTGTTTATTTCAATGAAGTGTTGTGATCCCCCAAAAGCAGAGCCTAACGGAAATGTTACCTTCTCTTTACATCCCCAGAGCAAAGTTATTTTTAATATTGAGTGTCCACCCACGTGGCTAACGTGTGCTCACGTAAGAATAAACTGGAATGCTCATAATTCCTTATTTAATTGTTGCAGTGATGTGTCATGTATAATTTTGTTTCTAAAGGCGTAATTCATATTTGCACTTTTTGATAAATATGCAGTCAAAGACGCTTGCAGTTCCGGCAGCCATCTTGCCAATCTCGCAACGTAAAATTTAAGCAGTACGCCTATTAAATTTAGGATAATTTAATATCACTGTTTTAAAAGGGCTAAATTTGAGTGTAATGTGTTTGTATAGATATTTAAGTGTCTTATGTGTTCTGCATGCCTGTTCTGGCATTTGCAGTAATTGCCACTTTCTGAAAGACGCTTAGCAACAACGAACTGAGACTTCCCAGAAGAGTCCTAATTTTTCACAAATACTTATAAATAATTTGTCTGAGTGTTTTTATGCCTTTTGTTTGCTTTCTTATGTATACTGTTCAGTGTATGTAATTTTATTAATATCCCTCATGATGCTGGCGGGAAGATGACAGTTTCTAACTGCTTCTCCGTGCCACCATCGGGAGTCTGGAACATTGGATCATCGAGTGTACACGTGTACCACACCACAGGAGTTTCAACAGTTGTGGTAAATCACGTTAGTGTTCAATAGTTCAATTTTAATCACCAGAACCTTTTCCTTTTTTCTCCTCCAGTGTGCTAACCCTCCTCTCCGCAGACTCGCAACCTCGGAGAGTTAACATTGTAATTTCCACCATACTGTTCAGCCCCTTTGTCCGCTTAGGCCTCTGGTAGGCCTCGTGTGTCGCCCGCTTCAGACACGGGGACTTGGGTGTGGTGCCCGTGTATCTTTCTGGTAATACCACTTGATTCTTTGAAACCAATGTATTTAACTATTATTTATTTAATTTTCACCACGGGATCTGGTCCTATCGAGTAAATGCTGCCACGTGGTAAACCACCATGCATTAGTGTGTGTAATGTGTGTAGCCATGACTTTAACAATTTGTAATTAGACATGCCCTATGGGAGGATGCTGCCACAGTCTGTGGACCTGTAATGACTCTGAGAAATCAAGAACCTTGTGCTTTTCCAAAAGACATAGAGAAGCTGGCACCCTGGGAACATCAACAACTTTATCAGAATCCATCGCCATGCTCTGTCTGTATATGAATCTGGCATATCCCACCTCTCGCAAGTAGCCGAATGCGTCAGTTTAGTTACATTTTTCTATTGATGTTTACTTAAGATTTTTTTTTGCGGCCCTGATTCAAGAGTATTTTGGTCTATAATATCTATTTTACATCCAAATATTTAATTTTACTTGATTATTTAATATTGTAAAATTATGTGTATTGCTGGTAATATACATATTAATATTTTATATCATCTGAGCTCAGAAATATTATTTAACAGAATTTTTGAAAGAGAAACCTTCATTCTGACTTTCTCTATGTGCTACTTGAATTTGGACCGATGAACAGCCCAGCTAGGTCTAACCTCTATGTGTGACGTCATCGGATATGATGTGGGCGGCATTTCCGCCAACTAAGTTTTGTGTGGGTCTGAAACCTGTTTTATTAGGAAGCTCTGTCGCCATCATGGAAGCTAGTGGATGCACTTAACTTGGATCTCCAGTGATCAGCGTGCGATATCATGTCCTCCGTCACTGTAAATTTTAGTTAATCAACATCGGCAGAGTACAGTTAGCAGTAGGTAATGTAGAGGCTAATTTCAGAAGAAGCCTGAACATAATACTACATTTTGCCAACTTGTAAAAACCGACACTACCATCGGAAACCAGCTAAGTATAAAAGCGGCTAATGCTACAAGCCTCCAGAGTGACTTCTGGTAGTTATGAACTCGAAATCCTGCATCTGTATAAGATGTTTTTAAGTTTGATCAACTATAATGCTATTGTATGAGAGGGTATAACTTTCATCCCAGAGGTTTACGAGATGCAGATGTCAAGTGTGATACCTAGACTGAAATGATGCAGTGAGTATAATTACTTCTTTTGGAAAGTACTGATCATTCTGAGCCAGATTAATTTTGATAAAGGACTTACTGCACTAAATTAATGCATTGTTATAGCTGATGGGAGTGTAGAAATTATTAATTTTAATTTCACATTCTGCCTTCAGGACAGCAATTCCATTAACATCTGATTTATTATTTTCACTTGATCTCTGAGTAAAACTAAGTATAATTTCTTTAATTTTTCTTTTATTAATTCCATAATTTGGCAACTTTTTTTCAAATACACGTTTTCTGAAATTAAACACAAGTATAAACGAAACGAAAGGCTTATGATTTCTATTGGTCTAGTTTGTCTTGAGTGCTACTATGTTTGGGTGTTATTTGAAATGACTATTAACTATTCTGAATGTGCAAATTGCACGGCATAAAAGTGTTGTGTGCAGAAACCTTGTTCTGTTTCAGTGAGAAGTCACTGCCATGTTTGGCAACTCAAATAATAGACAGATTGCTTACTGCAATGTTGATGCTAATGTTCTCATAGTGTGTTCTTTGCTGGAAGTGTTTAATTGAATGACTAATTTTAGAAAGTTGATTAAATTGGAAAGCGTTTTGTGTTATAAATTGAATTCCTGTTTTGTCTATTACACTGTTCATGTAAGAGATGCTAGTGGCGTCATAGGCGCCGTATCACACGTTACCCCCCCTACCTTCCTCCCTAATGCCACCTCTAGGCAGCATTTTGCTGAGAAACCTGTTCCTCGTACGCTAGTCAATCATTCTTACTAATAATTGTCCGGGGTCCTCAAACAAAAATATTTATTTATATTTTATTTCTTTTGTGAATACAATAAACTGCTTTTCCTGTCTTCACAAAATTTTACTCTACAAATATTTTGTGTTATACTTGAGATCACTCACTCTGAATTTTCCACAAGTAATTCACCAGAATTACATAATCTTCCGACACTGTTACCTGAATAACCCTATCGCAGCGGTGGAAATATACCTCGTAAATGATGTTTTAAATGCCAAAAATTCATTCCAAACAATATTCTTACATGTAATACAATTCAGTGACCAAATATAACTATACTGGACATAAATTATAGGAGTTTTACTGAATAAACTTCGCGACATTGATAACCCTCCACACTACCATATTTAATTTTTTTTTTTACAGCAAACTACTTGAAGCCCCACTAAAATTCCTATTAGGTGTAGTTAGTAATAATCATATCTAACATATCCGGTATTTTCCCCTTGATTTTCGAAAATGCACCTATCCTGTGGAATCTGGTTCTACACTAGCCCCATGGAATGTGTTGCAGGAGGAATTGGTATCTGTGAGGGGGGGTTGGAAATTTCAGGAGGAAAGGCGTGGAAGAGGAGTTTGGTTGGGTTGGGGAGAGATGAGAGCGCTCGCCACTAGGCAGCAGCCCAATTGCAGGCGTTGGTTGGTTGTCATTATTATTATTATTAACTTATTATTGAAGATGAGGGGATAGGTCTAATGTCAGAGATAGGCCTGTCTACAGTCGACTAGGTCCATTAACATACATAGCACAAAGAAATAAAAACATGTAGGTATTTAAGATTGCAACACCCACAACTAGTAATTGGCATTACTTACTTGGCATTATTAGCAAGACTTGGCATTAAGATGCACATCTTTAAGAATCTTACACCAATTTTCTAATGTCTGCCAAAGAAAATGTGTAACTATAAAAATAATGCTGTAGCTCTTGCTAATTGGGGGAGACAAGGGTTTTCTTCTTTTACCTTAGGCCTAACGCCTACAGACTGACGTTTTCACTTGTTAAGGTAAATAGCATTACTTAAGACAAGTGTATTATGGATGCAGCCTTATCAGAACATGTGCAGAACATAAATACTCTGCAACTTCAAAATAGCATTTTTAAATCATTTGAGTACCCCACTATAGTACGTCTCCATCTGAGGAAAATCCAGTAGTCACATGTTCTAATTTAAAATCTGCATGGGTTCTTGATTAGTAATCATTCTTTGAAGACAATATTATACACAATTTCGTTGTGGGTTCAGAATTAACAGGAACAAGCATACAAATAAACTTGCTGTCAGTGTAGTTTTTATTTTGGGCTACTTATTTCAAATATACTACAACAGCTTAACAAAACGCCCTATTTAAGTCGGTAAACAAAATTCTGTATACATTAAAAACAAAGTTCTGACGTATAATACTATATAACCACATACATATAAGCGATAAAATTATCATAAGTACATCTACTGGCACAGCAGTGTCAGGTATAGATTAATGATCAGGGCACATTTTCCATGCCCTTCCTGAAAACATAAGAATGGAAACAAACATGCAACAGTACACCAACTACAGCATTTTTCTGAGTACACAGAAAATAGGTACCCGACACATACGTCATTACCCACTAAAATAATAAGTTTACGTAACATCTTACCTATGCTCTCAAATTCGTCAGGTGTTCTGCCACCAGATATCAGCCACTTACACCAATCTATTGTCTCCCAGTCAATCATTTTGCACGGATTTAAAATTAAGTTCAACAAATCATTTAGATGTTGACTTGAGCCTGAATTGGCACAGTCCGCATGAACGTAAGCAGCAGCACCTCTTTTCCCTTTCTTCATTAACACATGGGCAGTACAAGTAGCTGGGTATTCCATGGTCCCGCTATTACTGAAACTCTGGGCTGTTTAAAGTAAAAATAATTCCACTACCAAGTCATGGAGTTCTATCAGCTGATAGGTTTTATCACTTTGTTACCATTCCGTCACTTAATATATTTTCTTCGTGACAAGGTTAAATTTTACAGAAGCCTTCATCAGTACTTGTTTTCATGCCGTCGTATGTCAGATGCCGAAAAAATGTTGACATTTCAATCTTAAACTCTGCAGGAACAACATTGTGGCCATAAACTACGCCACTAGTACAAAATCACAGAAAATAAAATAATTTTTGAACACTGTCACATTACATCAGAAATTTTTGTATTTTAATTCAACAAGGACTAATGAACTAAAACTAAGAAAGATGGCACTGCGAAAGAATAAGTAAACATCAAAATTTTCTTCCGCGTGAGTACGTTCCGGAATAAAATTTCTCAAAGTATGATCACAGTACGAAAATACTTATGGAAATATTTTTCTTTAGCTTTTTCTAAAATAAGGACTGCATAATTTTCATACTTTTATTTATTTCTGAGTAACAATCAAAATCACAAACATAAAAAAAAAAAAAATTCGTATGAATTACAAAGCTGGAAATATGTTTGAGGTCTATTGCTTCCTTAAGATCTTTTTTCAATGCAGTGCTCTACAAAGATATTGAACATACAATAGTGCCTCATTGTTTTACTAAACCAGAAGAACAAGAGAACAAGAAATACTGTAACAAGATATGCGGAGGCTATAATTAAATATTATAGTAATTTATTAATTTTTGTAGTTTAGACATACATCTACATTATAAACTACATATTCTATTTTTTTAAAAAAACTTTGTTTTTTTTTTTTTAAGAGTTTCCGGTTACAGAAGCAAATTTCTTGATGTGATAAATTATTGAAAAATTGGCTACCAAGGTATGAAGGCGTATTCAGGACAGTTTTAAGTTAACTGAAGACGTGTCTTTTTTTGTTTTTTACTCTAGTGTCATGCATATGAAAGGACTCATTTTCTGAACTATATTACTCTTTTTGGACACAAATATAATTACTGAAAAAATGATACTCACATATAAATGTTAAAATCTCTGAACTCTTGAAAAGTGAATATGACTTTCTTTTGCCATTGATTATTCCTAAAACGCTCTTTTTGCACGAGGAACACTTTTTTTACTGTTAGTAGAATTATCACAAAAATAATAAAACAATACACAATAGAATGAAAATAAGCAAGGTATACAATTATTGTTGTATTTTTATTCAAGGCTTCTGCAACACTTCACAGGACGAAACAGGCTAAACTTAGTTTAGGTAAAACATAGAATGCGCAATTTGAGATTTCCAGTTTTGTAAATTGTATACTTTAAAGCCAGGATACTTTGTCACAACTGTTTCATTAATTTTGTATCGATAAGTGCGAACATATTAATTCATGTTTTTTTTTTTTTTTATATTTATGAGGAAATGCAGTATGCAGTAAACCATGCATTTGTCTCTGTACACGTATTTTGTTTTTTTATAAGATCATTTACTGAGTGAGTTTCCAGAGACTAGGATACTAATATCATCTGAAAATATAAATGGAGTCGTGTCTGGGGTTAAGGTACACAGGAGGTCATTTATACAAACTAGGATAATGCTTGATTTTTCCTGGCTTTGAGTATAATAAGTAGATTTCATTTCATCCGCACTTGTCTGTTTGGATAGTATGAGCTTATTAGTTTATTGGGTGTGCATGAGACTCCATAAAACATTAATTTTTCTATGAGTTTGTTGGGATTTACACAGTCAAATGCTTTAGTGAGGCCACAAAAGATTCCATTATATGGCATCCCGCTATCAACTGCATTAAGACGATGTGTGTTCGCATCCCCTCCCTAGCCCATTTGTCAATCTGACAGTTCTAATGGCATCGCAATCGCAGCAGGCTTCCAAACCCCATGCTGGTGCACCAGTGAGGGAGAGTGCGTACATGAAGCATGAAGTGTGCATGACGAATGCAGTGCACAAAAGGGTTAGATACTGCAGAACTAGCATAACACCTCGAGCGCCCTTGCTCGGCCGAGCAGCCACGAACTCCTCCATGCGGAGTGATATTAAGTGGCACAAAAAAAGGGCATGCATTTATTGCAGACTTTTGGGAGCAATGCAAAATTTGTACTTGCATTGCACCAAAATGGAATTTAATATGAACAAACACAGTTGGAAACAGTTGCGTACTAATGCAAAAAGCAGAGAAACCTGCGCCCAGGAAGATACCTTGGCGTAAGTGCAATTGCTCTCACTGTGCATGCAGAGTCGACAAATGTAGCTAATGAGCAACATGGTTATCATTTTGTAATTGCCAAAATATATGTTTTGGTTAATTGTTGTCTGTGGCAAATTGTGTAAATTACTAAATTAGTGTGATTTCAGCAACAAATTAAAGTTTTAAAAATTGAATTTTGGTTTGGGTTTACAGATGTTGAGGTGAAGCATGCTTCATTAGTAGGCGTACAGCAGTATCCAATTATTAGGATAATACTTCAGCTACATGCCTTATAAATAAGACATTGTTTGAATGAACATGAGACCAGTATCACATAACTCCAGATGGCAGTCTTGCCTAATTTGTTCCAATAGGTAACTCTTGGAGGAAAATTGCAAGCGGTTCTGAACAGAGCTCCCCTGAAAGCCACAGCTATCAGGTGCCCCAGCAATTAAAGTGAATGCTGAACCTGCCTGCACCATGAGGCATAATGCTCCTCCAATCTGCACATCATCAGCTGTCCTGCTGGTTTTACCCAAAGTGCTGCGTATCCTGAAGCAATGTTAAATAAAAGGCATTTCCCTAGCAACCCCAGTCTCATTATCACATGAAAGTATAGCATCAGTGAGTTTCCTTTGTTAAAATAGCGAATGTCAGCAACACTTAGTACACTATTGCACCATGATGTACATTCATGGCAGATATGCTATGAAAATGGCGAGCTTTTCGTCGAAGTTAACTGGAAGTGTAAACTCACTGAACAACACTTATGGCGAAGTGCCACACACTCCACAAAGTACAGTATTTTCTCAATATTTCAAATTAATTGATGTGTATAAAAGGAATCAGTGTTCCTCTTTTCCTAAATTTAGCAGACTGTCTTGCAAGACTACATTTTCTATTATTATTTCTTTAGTGCAATGACGACTACCGACAATATAACTACATCAAGCCAAAAGACACATGTTAATTACTGGGGGCATCACCAACATGCTTAATTATTTATTGTGATTTTTGTGTAATGTTCAGGAGTTTTCAATGCTTCATTAATTTCTCCAGCTGCCACTTGATGTCGGCCCAAGTGGGTTACCGCACAAGCCGACGCCATGCAGGATCTTCAACTTGAGCACTCGAATGGGACAGCTGTATTGTAAGTTTGCTCCACGCAAACATACACGGTACATTCATTGTGGCAAGGGGACTGGACACTCTTGAGGCCCCGGCTTCGCAGCACAACACAAATGTGACAAGCCCTTGTAAATAAGGTTAGTGGTAATCAAGCACAGTTTATCTGCATTCTCGTGTCAATAATCTGGCACCCTTACCACACCCTAATTGACACTGAGGCTTCTCACGATTTTTTCAACCACATTATGTAAACTAAAGTGACATAATGCCTACCAGTCCTGTGATCTGGCTCACTATACCAATTAACATGGTAGCGCAGCATTAGGGAAAGCCACAGTAACTGTGAGGGTATGTGATATATGCCTGGCAGCTGAATCATGACTACCTATGCACGTTGGAGATACAATCCAACATGGCATCGAACGAAAGTGATAGACAAACATACAAACAAATGACGATCTCAAATAAACAAATATGGCCATCGCCTGGTGGGTAACATTATACAATAATGCTACCTAGGTGATGTAAACAAATTATGTTTACCAATATGGCATCAGTTGTACCTACCAATATGACGTCGAACATAAGTGAGTAATCAGTGGAGCAAAGGTAACTAGTTGGCCATAATGGTTACCAAGATGGAATACGAATGTATGCGAGAGCTTACCAATATAGCAGTGGAGCACATGCGACTAATTGATCTAATGTGTGAGACAGCAATATATAAAACAAATGACGAATGATAAAATCGAGACGGCATAATGAGTATGATGAGTGGCATGGGGGTGAGGGAATCAGTCATTTCCTGGGGATAGAGCGGATGCAACTAATGACACCCAGAAATGTAAGTTCTTTAACCAATTTTTTTATAAATTTTTTAACAATTTCTTAAATGATTGTTTAATTTTGTAAACAATTTTCAATTAATATATTTTTAACAATGTTTTATTTTAATTTTTTTAACAATTAAAATTTTTTTAGTAATTTTAATAAGAAATGTTTTAATAACTTTCTTCTTAATTAAAAAATAATAATATTATTTTAATAATAATTTTTTAGTAATTTTTTAATCTTTTAATTAATTTTTATAATTATTTATTTTGTAACTTTAAAGAATTTTTCCACAATTTTTTTAGTTTTTTTGGGTTCAGAGGTCACCAGGGTCAAGACTAAGGTCAATGGTCAAAGGTCAAGGTCATATAGGTCAAAATTGTGGATGGATGATGTAACAACATGGCGGCCGGTCGTCTCCAGCTTCGAACCCCGATCCTCTTGAGCTTTAAGGCTTCATTTCCTATTACTCATACTCCATATGATAAACAGAATTTCGTACAAGCTGAATAGATGTAAAGTGGAAAGCTGTAGGGACTTAGGTCTAACTTCTACCTAAAGAAACTACCCCTCTCTCCCACGCAACCAACTGCCTGCAGCAAAAATGACAGGTTGGGGGAACAAAGTAAATTACGAAGTACCCATATACAATTGGGAGGGGGGGGGGGATTTGAGAGTTATGTTCTGCTCGATGAAGCTCGGTTTCGCAGAAGACAACAAGCACATCAGAATTAATTCAAAGTAAGAGATGTTCATACTTTCAGCAAACATCAAACGAATGCCATCCGAGATGTTGCTGAAAATCCCGAAAATATATTGCTAAGTATACATACATTTGAGTGGTTGCTGCCCTATGTTCAAGTGAAAATGTCGGAGCACGTAAATTTGTTAAAATATGAGGAGAAGGACGAAACATGGATATTGGTTTCCACAAGTAAAGTTTGGAAACATACCTGAACTTAACGACGTCTCTAAATGTAAATTTTAATGTAAGGTCAAGTTTTGAGACTGAAAAACTCAGATACATACCCAAGCATTTCAGACGCGAAAATAAAATTTCTTAAAGGCAGACCATTTCACATTCGATCATGTGAAAATTAAAAAAATGTTAAAATATTCTTAAATTCTTTATAAGTTTTCCCTGCGACGATTTAAACTTTGATTTTACGAATGGAATGTACGTGTTACCATGCCAAATGTACTCAGAATTTCAAAAGTCATTCTATGGTCAATTAACTTCACCGAATTTAGAACCGAGCGATTTCGTGAACACTGCACGTCTACTTGTTTTTGATGCGAGTAAGTCAGACGTTAGAATTAATAGCGGAGTAATAGATTATCGTATAGAACTGACTGTGAGCGAAAATTTTCCAGCAGATACCCGGGCATACACTCTCATAATTCACGATCACCTGGTTACCTAAGGTTGTCAAAAGACCGGGTTGTCAAAAGTCTAATCTATGTATAACTTTAATTCAGTTAACGTCCAGACGTCAACATGTTCATCAACGTTCAGGGATTCTACCCTCAAATAGGATTTATAATTTAAAAAAATGAGAATGGTGTACATCGATGATACCATGAAGTCATTCAAATTCTTGCCTCCTTTTCCATGGGTTTTATTAGATAAAAAAAAGAAATTAACTTGCACATGACTAAAAAAAAAACCCAATCATGGCCTGGCATGACAAGACGGTGACATAAAGTTTGAAAAATTAAGCGTAGTACTCACCGAATTTCTAAGTGTCGAAACAGATGGTTGTGTGTTTGTTGCTTAACCTGAACGAAAATGGTGGTTGAAAATTTATTGTAAATAAAGTGTAAAAATATGCGATTTGCAAGCCGAATACGAGTGCCCATCTCTTAGAAAATTAAAAGCACATTGCGCGAATATTAATCACACTTATAGGATGTGCAAACATCACTGGTCGTGTTCGTGCTTGAACGTACTCTTACTACGAAAGTGGACTATAGAATGTGAAGATAACCGATTCTGTGTATGGGTGCTGGGAGAACAAAATACTGCCATACCATTCGCCTAGAGTTTTTTTTAAAGTCGCGTGTTCTAGATATAGTATAAAAACCGCTGAAAATGGAGGTTGTCATATTCTTAGTTTGAAGCTTGAGGTCTTCCTACACAGACATAGTACCATGGACGGACTTTTATAAGAATTGAACAGTGTAAGCATGCAGTATACAAAGTTGGGATATTGGGAATAGGCATAATATTCAAGACTTCAGATTTTGAAAAAATCAATACAGGTATGCCATATGGTGAGAGCGTCACCTGTCTTTTAAATGGTGATTTCGGAGTTCACTTGCCAAAACATTACATGCGGCTGATAAACGAGGCGGACATGGTGGCTCTCAACCAGTTGGATGTGCACTTTTATGAAAATATGAAACCTGGTGCGAATGGGATAAACACTCAGGTTTTAGAATTTTCTTAATGGAACCGAAAATTTTTTTAGTACATGACTAGCAGCCTTCCACTCGATTTTGGCAAATATGAAGACATAACTATTGGCTACCGTAAAGTTCATTTTAAGTCCCTTGGCTTGAGCGAACAAGTAAAATCGTGAATGTCCTCGAACATTGGGTGTGTTATAATAACAAAGACGAGTGAATGACTTTAATTCCAGTATGTTGCAGTTTCATCAATTGTCCAGTGTCCTACTTGCGTCCCGACAGCAAACTACCTACTACTATAAGCTGCTTAATAATGACTCAAGCTAATGAGAAAAAATTATGTCAAGTGTGGTCTCCGCTTAGAATCAGCTACAAACTCAAGAGACCTAACAGTCCCAACATTAAAAAATGGATGAAGCACTGCAATGGAGATCATCATGCCGCCATTTTTAATAGTGTGAAATCAGCATGGTGGATTATGTGCTCACCTCTTACATGTGAAATCTTCCTGGCAACAGATATGTGAAGATCGTCACCATTAATCGTCATCGTCACCTGCTACGGAGAGGTTCAACAGCTGACAGATTATTTCATCTGTACTACTACATTTGATTCAAGCCAGAAGACGTGGCAAGTTACTTTGTTGGCTATGGCAGATTTGCCTACAAACTGCTATCTGAATTTGAGCAAGTGCCAGTGTGCAGTGCTACATTTCACATGAGAGGCTACTTTGATTTCCATGATAATTTCCTGGAAGAGATTCTTCCATGCAACAATGTGAAAGGTGCGAGCTACCGATAAGTGAACATGCCCTGCCATACTCAGAACCTACAGATATGTCTTGCAGTGTCTCTGAGTCTGATACAACAATGCAAGTATTTCCAAGCTTTTTGTGACATCATTTCAAATTTCAGGTTTTTACTCGCCAAGCTACTTAAGTGGGTGCTGCGATGTCCCAGTTCTCCGAGCCCTCCTGCATCCGGTTCGTTATCGACTGCCGCTACATCATGATGTCTACATTTCGTCCTGCAAATCAATATGTCAGCGCTGAGCCTGGCTTAAGCAGGGTTACCTATGCCTACTGGCCCGGCAGCCTGCTGCAAACCTGCACAGAAGAATGTGATGGTAATTTTCATACAGTGTACTCTCACAAGCCAGTTTTCTTTGAACTGAGCCAACAGATACGGAACTATACTGGTTATGGACAGTGCTGTCTTTACTGCATGCGAGCAGAAACAAAGTTGCAGTGTTCTCCTGAAAATGTTATTGCATTTGCAAAAAATCAAAATGGTAAAATATTACTACATGCACCAGATTGTATATCTACGTGTGTGCCAACTCCAGCCATTACCAAGCCATCTACCCACAGCAAACACAAGAACGACGGCAGAGAATCTGCAAGCTCCAGAAAGAAGAAAACTGCCAAAATATTACCTTTCATGTCGTTACTCGACGACGACGAGGCGCAGATGAATCCTAGCGAAGAAATACCAGCTGCCTTTACACGTAGTAATAATTCACAAACTGCAAGAAACGAATTGTTTATACTTCAAATGGCTTTAAAAAATTACGAAGAGAATATTTTGCGAGAGCATAAGTACACTGGCCTTGTTAAATGGAGATGGTAAAGAAGCTTGTGAAGGAAAAAATCTGCTCGAGTGAGTGACGTCACATTTTTTAAAATGGCAAACGTGCGGAGTGCGAAACAGATCAGTTTGGAAGCAGCAGTTGACAGCATGGCACTGTTTCATCCTTCAAACAGCTACTCAGAAGTTCAACCAGTTAACGGCGGTGTAACATTTACTTTCCACAATGGTGAACATATGGTTACATACATAGAAGAATGCAATGGTATGTGGCACTATCTTCTAGCTCACGAACCACAAATGTTTGAACACTGTCAAGAAATTATGTAGTGTTCTGCATATGAGAACTGTGTAGTTTTCTACATCAGAAAAGAAAAGCCTTTACCTTGCACTGTCGATAAAGACCTTTCTTTCGCCAAGAAACAACAGAATATCAGCGAGGAAGAAACGCCTGCAACACACGACGAGACTTCTATGCAGATACGCAACTCTAGCATCGAGCTAGAGAGCTGTAGCTGTAAGAAGAAAGTAAGATATTCCATGGAGGTCCTTGTCGGCAAAGGTGAAGACTTGCTCATACGATACGCCAAACACTGCCTAAGGACATATTCCATTGAGTACAGAATCACCAGTTTTAATTAATAACATTTTCAAAGATATTTTGAAACAAGTTTTCATAGTTTTAGACTCTGTAATTATTATTTTTCTTGTGAAACTTGATGTAAACTATTTTTTTTTTTTTTTCTCATTTCTGTTATATTTTGCAGTGATTTTTTGATGAGCATTGCTTATCATGATATTTTTTTTGGTAGTGTTCTTTTGCCTCTGTAGCTATTTATTTGCACACATGTAATAATAATATTTAGAAAATCTAAAACAAAAAGTATTGTATCATTACAGAGTGGAAAACGAAATTTATGTTGTAAAAATTGTATAAAAATTTGAAGGTCATGATGTGTAAACAAATATAATAAAACTTTTAAAAAAATTAATGTACCAGTGTTATTTGATGCCCTATTCACATAAAATATTCATTTTACATAAAAAGTATTTATATTATATTGGACTTAAAAAAATTAACATGAAGTATTTTTTCACAATAAATATCAAAATAATAGAAAGTTTTTCTATATTTGAGAGAAAACTTTGAAGGCTGGTGGAAGGTGGCTAGAATTCAGGAAGCCTACCTCCTTGAGTGGGCCAGATGGCAGGTGTTCAGGTACCGTCCACCCGCTCAAGCCATTATATTATACACACGCGTGTGCGCTATTTTCGAACACTTGTGCTTTAGCCCCTCCGCACAGGTGTTCGAGAAAAGTGCTCACACGTGCGTGGAGTATTGTCACTGAGGTGTTTTGAGCAATGGGAATTGCCCTACAGAAAAATTATGACTTCCATGCTGCGGTAAATGATGACTTCAGCAGGTGTCAGTTTAAAGTGTCCAACTAAAGAGGCAATGTCCCGCATCGCAAAAAAAAATGTTAACAAGTGGCAATTTATATCTTAGTGTCAGGAGAGAAATATATTAAGTGTCAAGAGAGAAATATGCCAAGTGTTTCACACCCCTCTGGAAATGGCTCGGGTAGACAGGCTATTTGTTTGGTGAATTTATGGCTTTTCCCCTCTCAAAAAAGTAACTCAATAGTGGAGAGGTAGAAAACCCCCACACTTTTGACCAATGAAAACACTTGGTCGAAATCGTTACCTTGTATGGCATAGTTTCTGAGAAAATAAGTAAGTAGGGGTTAGGGTCCCTCTCACACTTAGCCAATGAAAATGATTGGCCAAGTGTTAGGGGGAAGTCTCCCATCGTGGTTCCTATTCTGCAGGAACTATATTCCTTAAATTACTCCGCTGGAGCATCCCCAAATCTCTTAGTCTGATATCAGCACTTGTCGTTTGCATATACGGGAACCCTCCTGCTTCGTCGCCATTTCGTACTTAGAGAGTTATTTCGAGGTTCCACGGTCGCCTTCAAATTGTGCTTCGAGTAATTGCTCACTAAGGTATGTTATTTAAGATAGTGTTCTTGTTTGTTAACGAGCTATTTAACTTTAAATAAACATCTTGCAGTTTTTTTGTTTGACAACGAGCTCTTGAATTCTACAATAACTGATTCTGTTTTTGTTCATTCGTTTTGTCAACGAACTCTTTAATTTTAAAATTGATAAATGTTGCAGTTTCTTGTTTGGTAGCGAGCTCTTTAATTTTAAAATAACTGATTCCGTTTTATGTTTGGCAACGAGTTCTTTAATTTTGAAATAAATAACTATTGCAGTTTCTTGTTTGGCAATGAGTGCTTTAATTTTAAAGTAACTGATTCCATTTGATCTTTTGTAACGAGTTCTTTAGGTTTAAGATAGATAACTGTTGCCGGTACATCAGTCACTAGTCAAAGATCCGACATCGGAGCAAGTTAGCACCGTGTGTCAGATTTCCCGTGTTGCACATTCCTTTTGAAGTAAGTTCTAGCACCGATGAGCTAGGTATAAGTTATGTACATTTTTTATTTTGTTTTTAACCCCATTTATCCTTTGTAGGTCATCACAGTCAACAGTCGCAGGTCCTGCAAATTCCTGGAATTGCTGATTTATTGACTTGCAGTCAAGTCTGTACTTCTGTAAAGAAACCACAGCATCTTCGCACTAATACAAGCAGTGAGTACAACTACAAGACGAATATTTTATGTGTGTGCTTATTAGACTTTTTTTTACATAATGTGGTGAATTTGTGTCCAGGTGAAGTGACTTCCGTGAATCCTTTGTGAATCAAATTGTCTGTTTCATGGAAGTCGCTAGCAATGCAGCCTATCATTAGGAGAGTGACTGCAGTCGATGATAAAATAAGTTTTTAAAAGTGCTGTGCTAGGAAAAAAAATGTTACTACATAATTTTTACTTGGGGATAGTGTAGTTACACAGGCTTTCTTCTCATAGGTATTTGCATATTAATTAAACATATTTTTCCTAACTTCACCAAATCATTTGACATTAATGCTATGTTCACATTCTTAATATTATTCGAGCCATATGTTATGGGTTTTGTTAAAGATTTTTTTTTTTTTTTTCAAAAAAGGCTGTGCCTAGGAAAAAAAATTATAAACATAAATTTTACTTGGAGAGAGTATTTTGGCATTAATTATAACATTTTATCCATCTTCACCAACAAAATTTTATAAACCTATCATGACCAGACTATTAATCCTATTCGCTTCCGTCTGTTGCGGTTTTTTGTTGAAGTCTACAGCATGGATTGCGGCTGTGTCGACGTGCATACTTCGGCGGGTTTCCAACTTCCTTCGTCTCCTTCTGTCTCTGGAGTAAGTGCAATACTGCCGCCAGGGTCATACTGTGGTTTTTGCAGCAAATATTTATCTGCACGCAACAGTGGATTGAGACACGAGAGTTCAACTGTGAGAACTGGAACATTATTCTAACATTTATTTGAATACTGATGTTTTGTTGTTGTCAGATATGTTTGAAAACTTTAGGAAACTGTGCCTGGAAACCTATGGCCTGGACTGTGTCCATTATGTCAGCGTGCTAGGCTTCTCTTTCGACGCAGTGTTGAAGCACGCCAAGGTTGAGCTGAAACTCCTAACAGATCATGAAAAGTACTCATTCATTGAAGAAGGTATAAGAGTTAGGGTGGTCCAATGTGTGATGCGCCGTGGAAAGACAAATAACTAGTACATTCCATCCACATATCATACCACCAAGCTGCCCATCTACCTCCAGTATGTAGATGCAAACAATTTGTATGGATGGGCAATATCTTTCCCCCTCGCCATGAATTACTTTTAGTGGGTGGGCACCGACATCGACGTCCCGATGGTGTCCGATGATAGCCTATTTGGCCATATGATGGAGGTAGACCTAGAATATCCTGTGGAACTCCATGACTCGCACTAGCAGCTATTTTTGCCCATCAACAAGAGTCCTCCAGGTGGCAATACCAATCAATTATTGACGACTCTGGAAGACAAGAAAAACTACATTGTACATTATATCAACTTGAAGCAAGATATTTATCATGGACTCGAAGTTACGAGAATTCATTGTGTGCTGCAGTTTGAACAAGACACATGGCTCAAGCCATACATCCACCTCAACATAGAAAAAAGGCAGACAGCCACAATGATTTTGAAAAAGACTTTTTGAAACTCATGAACAAAACCACATTTGGGAAACTAATTGAAAAGAAAAGGAAATTGCAAGTCATGGAATTAGTGTGTAACGAGAGGAAGCTGGAAAAATTGACTTCAAAGCCCACCTTCAAGTGTAAAATAATTTATGATGAAAATTTATCCCTAATGAAAATGGAAAGAGAGTCTATAGTGTTTGACAAATCTATTTATGCTGGCCTTACAGAGCTAGTCCTCTCCAAAACTTGAATGTACAGGTTCAATCACATCATACAAAAGAAGTATGAAGAAAACATTAATTTACTATATACAGACACCGGCTCGTTGATTTACGAAATTGAAACACAGAATTACTATTCAGACCTGGCCACAGACCCCCAGCTCATGCATAAAAGAGATGCCAGCTCCTATCTCCCCCCC
This sequence comes from Dryococelus australis, assembly GCA_029891345.1. Taxonomy (NCBI): domain Eukaryota; kingdom Metazoa; phylum Arthropoda; class Insecta; order Phasmatodea; family Phasmatidae; genus Dryococelus; species Dryococelus australis. Next base: position 89,167,426 of record CM056998.1, read on the forward strand.
CCCCCACAAGCCACCATCTCCCGCACAAAATAACACTTATCACTGCTACTGCCTCACCAACAGAAAAGTGGTGGGAAAATTTAAAGATGAGTGTGACGGGGAACTGATGAGTGATTTCGTGGGGCTTCATGCCAAATTCTATAGCTATATGTGTGGTAGTAAGGTTATTAAGATGGCAAAGGACATTCAGAAGACAAGTCTGAAGAGTAAAATAACATTTGAAGATTATAAAAGAATTTTGAAGCAGCAACAAGTCGTGCGTGTAACCATGAACAAAATAGGATCACACCACCATCAAGTGTAAACCCAGTGCATGAATAAAGTCGCGCTTGCATGGTAGGATGACAAAAAACAAATAGCAGATTGCGGGTTACTAACTGTGCCGTACGGATATCAGAATTAAGAAAGTGTTTCATACAGTATCATATGGTCAACTTGCCTGTCCGCACACTGATGTTCGCTAATATCTTCAAAGTCTGAACATACTTTGAGAATGTGTCCATTGGATGGTAGCTGACTGTTAGGATACAAATTGACAACGGAACATCTGTCATACTTGTTGCATGGCCACACCTCGCTGGTAACCCCACATATGATTAACACCATCACATATCTGTACTTACTCGTACCCAAGCTCTGGTTTGAAAACTACTCTCCGGTAGCCCACATAATAGTGCTGGTAGAGGTTAGTATCTTCTGGCCCTAACTGGGTACAGTCACGTATGTCGAAGCCCATGGTGGTGGCGGTTGTCTCTCCTGGAAGTTGTGCTGACTACAGATATAAGCTCATGGTTGCCTCTCTGCACTGGCACTGACTGCGGATGAGACAATCATTGCTTCTTATACGCACATGGCAGCTAGAAGCACTTCTCAGGTGAGTGGAGAACACGTCGTCTTTCATGTCACTGTGCCAAGCTTCATGAGTGTTGTATGCAAGTCTGGGTCCAGTGGTTAATTATGGTGGGGACAGTTCAGATCATATGCAATTGTTCGCCATACCTGACGAACCATTTGAGTTGTAGTTGGAAAGTTCGTAACATAGACATCCGCCAGGACTAGGAGTAAGTTCGCAGGGACAATTTTGGCCCATGCCAACTTATAAGCATAGTTGGCTGTAATTTCCGAACTGTTTGAGTTATAGTTGCCAAATTCATAATAAAGACATCAACTACGACTATGAGTAAGTTACGAAGCGTTTGAGATACAACTACCAAACAATCATAATACATGCATAAACCCCCAACGATGTGAAGGGACGTGCGGACATAAGTCGGCCCGCATGTCTCCCCGGTCTTACTCACCTCTGTGTATCCTGTCCCCTCGATGCCATCGCCTGGCGACACATGCACTTCCTCGCGCTCCCCTCATCCAGCACCAGCCATTGTTTTGCGACCTTCCACTCGTTCTTGCACTCTCTCTATCCCTTGTCACCCCCTCCACCAGCCTACATCACCCCTGACCGTACATCCTCCAGCACTCGCCACTGCCCGACCAGTGACTCGCTACACGCCGACCCTCCGTGCACTTGTGTAACAGCGTACTTACTTCCAGACAGTCGAACAGTACCACTAGCATTGCCCCCGTGAGTCGTGTGCCGAGAAGTTAATGTATGTATGTATGTACATATATATAGGCTGTTCACAGTAAAGTGAGCACTATTTAAGGCCCTTCCAACAGGCATTAACAACTAATAAATATATCTTATTGCTGCCTCAGGCTTTAAATTTTAGTGTGGTGAATGTATTCACTGTGTTTATAGCTCGCATTGCAATGTTTATATTAAAAAGTAGCAGGAAAATGGAAATTGGATGAAAGGAAAAATTTGGAAGGGGCTTAAAAAGTGCTCACTTTACCATGAACAGCCTATAATCAGATTTCAATCGCAATGAATACACAGTCATCGCTAAACAACCGAGTCCCCCGCACATACAACAACACACACTATAACGATAAGCATCATATTACAAAAACGGATTATCTCCTACATTAACTGGTGTAGCAGTGAATACACATAGGCCACGAGCGCATTTCACCATCGTTGTCGCCTTCGTCTACCATGTGACCTTGCTGGAAGCGCAGACAACAATGACCGGTCCTGCCTTTCCATGCATGATAGAACCCCCTCTCTCCTATTCCCCAGCAAGGCCACCTACACACTTACTCGCGCACTGTTTCCTCCTCGGAATCTCCGCCTGCCACACTTCCTCGTGCTCTCTAGCTCTTGTCCTACCTCCTTTCCGCCGGCCAACGTCACCCCTGGTCATACTTCCTCGCATGCTCGCCACAGCCTAGCCAAGCTCCTGCTACGCCAAAGCGCACGACCCACAAGCATATATGTAACAGAGAACAGAGGCCCTTTCCGACCCTCGCGCTCAGGGCATAACATAAGTATCCACCATGACTAGGAGAAGGGTCGTGGGACAAGTATGGCCTACGACAACATATAAGCAAGGGGACTGTAATTTCCGAACCATTCGAGTTAAAGATGCCAAATTCATAACAGAGCCATCGACCACGACTAGAAGAAGGGCAGTGGAGTTAAGTACGCCCTATGTCAAAATATAAGCAACGTTTACTGTAATCACTGATCCATTTGAGTAATAGTTGCCAAATTCATAACATAGAAATCAACCATGACTAGGGGAATGGGACGCAGATTCAAGTCTGCCCTATGTCAACTTAGAAGCATAGGTGGCTGTAATTTCCGAACCGTATGACTTAACCATCAATTGTATGTGTGTGGAGGGTCACCCTGGCAGTACTTCCTACTCGTCGGCCTACTGGCTGCAATCATGAGCATCCACCACCACCGGTGACAGTCATTGTACAAATGGCCATCGTCGGCACACTGACCGCCCGACCACCAGCCGCCACACGTACAATTGATGGCTAAGTGTGTTAAATTTGACCCATGGCTATGCATAAGCATAGTTGCTTGTAACTATCGAACCATTTGAGATACAACTACCAACAGTCACCGAAAAGGATCGAGAGGTATAGTATGTCCTAAGCACAAATAAAAGCACCACAGCTAGCACCAATCAGTTCGGTGTTCGTACATTGAGTAATGACGATAGTACACGATTAACCACCAACATCTGAAATACACTTGTTGAAAGAAATCTGCTCTCCTTGACATTACAGAAATAATGCTCCAAGCCATATTGGTAAGAGTACAATACTTTCACCAGTTCAAAAGAAAGCATTATAAATGTAACTGTTAAACCGGTAGACAAACACACACACATGATGTATTAAAGCCATTTTTTTTATCTCCGATACAAATTCGTTTACCGAAGCAGGTAATAATAACAATAATTATAGGCATACATAATCGAACTTTCACTGCACGTACGTACTTCCAGGCAGTCGGTTAGTACCACACCACTAGGGGGGGGGGGCACCTTGCACTCATGTGTCGTGTACCACGACTTCGATGTATGTATGTAATGAGATGTCACTCGCCACATCGCACATATAACAGATGCTAGACCGATAAGCTTATTACGGAACGAATTACCCACTACCTTAACTTGTGTAGCAATCAATTAACCGTAGGCCACGTGCGCATCTCACCATCGTCGAGGTGACCTCGTTGTAAGCAGAAACTGCAATGACCAGTCCCGCCCTTTGTGCGCGGTAGATACCGACTAAGTACTGCGTCCCAAACACCTTCTCCTTGTCAACGTACATACTGGTATGCTTTTGAAAGGAAACAATGCATGTACTATGAACCATCTGTGTGGTATCACAGCTTCGATTCCCGTAGAGAGTGGTAATACAAGTCGTCATAAATTTTGTTCATTGGATGTTCGTTCGTTAACCAGGAAGCAAGAGGCCCCATTGCTAAAACACCAATACTAAGAGAGTAACTGTCATTGTCTACAAAAGTGTTCGTACTAAGTAACAGTGTTCGTAATTACAGACCCCGACCTGCACTCACGTACCAAGCCCAACACACACACAATTAGAGAGAGATAGTCATATGCAATGCTCTGTGTGCTTTCTCCCGACGTCCGCTAGAGTGGACGAAAGAAATATACCTATACACCTGTGCGTATTGCACAAGCAGACTATACACCATATGTCATTCGATAAAAAAGGCCATTAAACTCCATCACTAATGCAAATTTTTTGTACCCTAATTGACTAAATAATTTATCGTAGGTTCAATTCTCACTGAGAGTGTATGCTGAAATGCCTGCAGACATTCGTCGATCCCACTACCCATGAAGAGACTACCATAAAGTCATACTCTGGCTCCGACCTGCACTCATGTACCGACGTTTTTGCAATTACAGACAGTCATACCTTGTCTCCGACCTGCACTCATGAACCATCGCTTTTCAATTACAGATAGTGATACTATGTCTCCGACCTGCACTCAAGTATCAACCGAACCTTTGCAATTACAGACAGACATACTCTGTCCGAACATTCAATGCATGAACCATGTCGTTGAAATTACAAGCAGTCGACCCGAACGATTAATGCATGCACTTAAGACAGTTTCCGTCCAGCATTGCATTTCAGCCGCTGCACTACGATAACCTCGATGTTGTGTTTACCCATAGAGATATACTCGAACCCAGGTCGTTACAGACAGCTGCTTGCTCTCCCCAGTTGCCTGCTAGAGTGTACAAAAGGAAAAAAAATACAACAATATGATATATAATAAAAAAAAAAAAGTATGCATGTTCATTCGAAATACTTGCAGCCAGAGGTTCGAGAAAAAAAACCTACACTGGGGATGGCACTCTAGCAGACCGCTAACACAGCAGGAATTAAGGGAAAAAATCAAATTTATATTTAATGTATTTATTTGCATGCATAACCAAATCATACACACAAATACATATATCTATTATATCATTCAATAAAGCCTCTGGCTCCGAGTTCATCAATGTGAGAAAACCAACAACCAAAGTCTATCAATTAGGTCATTGGGTCTTCAGATCCATGTGTATGCCTTCGCCTGACAAATGTCGGCACTTCATCGTCATTAGTAGAATATGCATCATCACCAGCAACATGTTTTGCAGTGGTCGACACATCATCATCAGTAAAACACACATTGGCATTCCCAGCAGACTTGGAGGTCACAGATTCGCTGTCGGTGTCCTAGGTAGCATCTTCGGTTTTCAATTCACATGTTCGTGGTGCAGGTCTAATATGTACAACTCCTGAAGATCTGTTTGAATCATGCTCTGCAGCACTCACAGGTACTTCTTAACACTTGTAATTCTCTGCAACACTCATAGTTCCTTCTTCGCACACATCATGCTCTGCAGCACTCATAGTTCCTTCTTCACACACATCGTGCTCTGAGGCACTCGTAGTTCAGTCTTTGCACACTGGTTTGAACACCAACGCAGGCCCACATAATGTTATGGGCGCTCGAACGTACATTAGGGCACAAGAATCAGCAGGAAGGCTAGTCTTGTCGTGCGACAATACATGCTGGCGCATGACAGACAAAGGTGTGTTACCTTTACATGAAACAGTGTGTCTCTTAAGATTATCGTCCCTACCAAATGTAGCACCACACATATCACATGTTAGTATTCTGGAGGTCAGTCCTTTGTACAGTTACTTCTCTCATGGCGACGAGCATGACAGCTTTTGCTGAAGATCATTCTACAGGAACAGCACTGTTTTCCAGCCATGGAGGCAGTTACATCCATAGAGGCATGCTCTACTATAGACATCATATCAGCTTGCACCATCTTCATGCCAAATAAAAAAGAAGTTCGTCCCAGAACAGCCTCATGGGTATAAATAGGTATTCACACTCATTTCATCAGTGGGAATTAAGCTTTGTACTAGTCGAAGTAGCAACCCTTTCACCCAGCAGACTGACCCCTCACTACAGCTGACCCTTCACTGCAGCTGACCTTTCACAACAGCTGACCCTTCACTGCAGCTGACTCGTCACTACAGCTGACTCCTCACTACAGCTGATCTCTCACTACAGCTGGCACCTCACTGCAGCCGATTTACAAGACGGGTTAGCAACTATGTCCCCATCTGCTCAATAGTGGAGGGAATATCAGTATGTGAACCCACCCCATCTCTACAGTGTCGTCCCGGCACGAGTATCAGCTTGAGAACATGTCTATAAATCATCAACACGCACATTCATTCTTCGATAATTAACATATCAGAAAGTGCGGCGTTACATGTTGAAAGATGACTTCTCAAGTCAACACATCAGACAAACCGTGATGTACACGTTATGCATGTGAACACAGTACGCTCTGGATTCTGATGGCAACCGGCCTCGTGCTGTCGGCAGCAGGTTGTTTCAGAAAATGTTGTATTACAGTATCAGCACAAATATATGCCCTGTTCCGTCATTATCGTCGAGAACAGTATTCACAGACAATGTTCACTCTTCACTGTCTGAACAGCAACAGTGCCACACAGCTTATTCAGACATGTACTAAACCACTACGAATGCGAAGCTAACATGAGTACCAGCATAAGAGCAAGTACATGACTTATCTAGACCATCCAGCAGATAGCTGTGCTTCAAGCACTGGGCTCATTCCTTCAGTTGACAAGTCCCTAATTACGAAGTGGCCTAAACAGATTCGTTCACAATTGTACATGATCTATCATATCTGATGTCCAACCAGAACCTTTCACCATGTACTCTTATTCGTCGTCGCAAATCGTCTGTATACCGGCCCTTACATTAGCCGTAATGTCGAGTGTGTTATACAAAGCCAAATAACGTTGACATTTATCACATCGATAGCCTGTACGATATGGATTCAGCTTGCATTTGTGCTTTATATGTCTCTCTGCACTGCGGACATGTGTAAATGTACTGTTACAGTAGTTGCAAGGACGTCTAGGAGTTGTTCAGCCATAGTTTCCACTGTTGGGTCCTTTACTAATGTTGCTGGAGCTTATTTTACAGGTATCTTCCCTTCCTTAAGCTTCAGTAAATAGCGTTTCGCTTGACAGGAAGGAGTTCTTAGCATGTTGCAATATATCATTTGATGTTTTCAAGTCGTCGAAAATCTGATTAACAATCTTTACAATACACATAAGCACATTTCATATTGAGCGGACACCCAGTCTCATGTCGATGTGCATGGCCACTTTTAGAAAAGGTCTTCGCACAGTAGTGACACATATAGCTTTCCCGAATAATTACCATTGTCGTGGAAGAGCATGGTTTCCATAGCCACTGTTCACTCAACGAAGTCTGCATGGGAATTGGTCGGTCCGCCTATAACCAACATTTTACTAGTTCCACCACTACTGCTACTAAGTCTGAAAGTGAATTAATTGTGTAGGTCGGTGTATGATCACTGCTAATTGTATGCTTGGTTCACGGGTGCACACAGTTCATGAAGTTAGATTATGACCACCTGTAAATACAGGTCCAATGCATATTGTGCATGTTTTCCAAGACCAGAGAGTCCTGGGTAGTAAGGTAGAATAGCAAATGCTTTCCTTACGAACCGAATAAATGAAACCATCAAATTCCGATTACAGCCAAAACTCACTGCACTAATGGTGGAATGTACCAACCCAACGTGAACAACTATCAACTCGTGAATCTGAAAGGTAGCCAGGCGGTCGAACGATGATGTAGGCAGCTGAAGGCCACAGCCGCCATCTTCAACCAGACGTTCCTGCTCTGTCAATCTTGTCTGACATATTGGAAGTCACACTGTCTAAAAAATGGTGGCTGGTGGCGAATAACCATGAAGGGAGCCAGTGCATCGGTGATGACCATTTGCAAAATGTCGGCTGGGGGTAGGCGGTGGTGGGTGGCCATGTTGGTGGCCAGTGTGCTGACGATGACGATTTTTGTAAATGACTGAAGCCATTTTGGAATGGAACTTCCTGCTCTGTCAATCTGGTCCACCATCTTAAAAGTTGCACTGTCCAGTGGCATGGCAGCTGGTGGCTGGCGACTATGTTGTCAGCCAGTACAGCAATGACTGTCATTTGTAAAAATGGTGCCTACCAATGGTGGGTGGTCAAAAGTCGGAATGCGGGTGGCCATGTTGGGGGCCAGCAGCACTCATGTTCAAAATGGCGACTGCCAGTGGTGGGCAATCAGAAATGTCAGTGGCCAACGACTTACCTGTGTGTGTGTGTGTGTGGATTTGCACCGGCATGCTGGCCAGAAGTTCCTGCTTTGTTAATTCGGTCTCCTATCTTGGAAGTCGCACTGTCTTGCAAACATGGTGGCTAGTGGTGGGTGGCTATGTTGGTGGCCAGTGCATCGACGACATCCATTTGCAAAACGACAGCTGTGGTTGGTAGCCATAGCAGCAGCCAGTACACCGACGAAGACTGACATTTTTGGTGTAATGATGAAGTCTGTATGGAAAATATCGGAATTCACATTGTCTAACAAAATGGTGGCTGGTGGTGGGTGACAATGGTGGCGGCCCATGAACCGGTAATTTTCATTGCACATGTCATGAAGACAGAGTATGACCACCTGTAATTTGGTGGTAGGCAGCCATAATGGTGGTCATTGAACCAATGACGACCATATGCAAAATGTCGAACAGTGGCAGGTGATTATGACAGCAGCCAGTACACCGGCGACTGCCATTGTGTTGTAAGGATGAAGTCTGAATGCCAAATCTCGGATGTCGCACTGTCTAATGAAATGACGATAGGTAGTGGGCGACCATGTTGTCGGTCAATGCGCTGGCGACGACCTTTGGCTATCGCCAGTGGCAAGCGGCCAGAAGTCTGGATGTGGGCGGTCATGTTTGTAGCCAGCAGCCATGTGCAAAATTGTGACTGCCGTTGGTGGGTGACCAGAAGGGCCGGTGACCACGTTGGCCACCGTACAATGACGATAGCCATTTGCAAAATGGCAGGTGTTGCTGGTGGGCGCTGGCGGAGTGCGATCAGAATTCTGAATGCCACTGGCGGTCAGAGGGCCAGCAGTCATGTTGGCAGCCAGTACAACAACAGACATTTGCACAAAGGCGGCACAGGTGGTGGTGGTGACTGGTGGTGGCGGGCGGCTGGAACTCTGAATATGGGTTACCATGTTGACAGGCAGCAGCCAGTGGCAGGTGGTCAGAAGGGCCAGGGTGGCGGGTGCTGGTGGCAAATTACCAGAATTCTGAATGCCACCCTTGACCTTGACATTGACCTTTGTCCACCATTTTGAACTTAGAAAATTTTACCACTTAAAAGAAAAATCAGAATGACTCCCTTGACGTAGACCTTGATCTTTGCCTGTAATTTCGAAATTAGAAAATTTTACAGTTTAGAAGGGAAAAAATAATTATTTTTTAGAATATTTTTAACTTGTAAGACCATGGCGGTTGAAGCAGGGGGCAAGCCTCCGAATTCGTCTTCGTCATGAACGAAGCTGCCACCATAATCTTACGATTTAAAATTTTTTTTTTTTTTTTAAAGAGGTCAATGGTCTCATTCTGATTTTTTATTTTAAGTGGTATATTTTTCAAAGTTCGAAATGGTTGGCAAAGGTCTATGTCAAGGTTAAGGTTGGCATTCAGAATTCTGGTCACCCGCCGCCATCATCCACCACCTCGGTCCTTCTGACCGCCTGTCCCTGGCTGCTGCCCACCAACAGTGTCGTCCGCATTCAGACTTGTGCCGGCTACCTCCAGCAGTCACCACCACCACCCATGCTGCCATTATGAAAATGACTGTCGACGCTGTGCTTGCTACCAACATGACCGCCGGACCTTTTGACCGCCCATGGCATTCAGAATTCTGATCGTATACTGCTAACACCCGCCATTAGTGCCTGCCATTTTGCAAAAGGCTGTCGTCGTACTGGCTGCCAACATTGCTGCTGGCCTTTCTGGCTGCCCACCAATGGCAGTCATCATTTTGCACCTGGCTGCTGGCCACCAACATGGCCGTCCACTTTCAGACTTCTGGCCACCTGCCACCAGCGGTCGCCAATGGTCATCGCTGGCGCACTGGCCGACAACATGGCCGCCTGCCACCAGTCATAATTTTGTTAGACAGTGCGACGTCCAAGATTTGGCATTCAGACTTCATACTTACAACAAAATGTCAGTCGTCGGTGTACTGGCGGCTGTCATAATCGACTGCCACTGCCCGACATTTTTCATTGGTGCACTAGCCACAATTATGACTGCCCGCCTCCAACTTACAGGTGGTCATACTCTGTCTTCATGACATATGTGTAATGACTGTCGCCGATGCACTGTCCGCCACCATGGCCACCCACCATCAGCCACCATTTTGTTAGACAGTGCGACTTCCGATATTTGCCATCCAGACTTCATCATTACAACAAAAATGTCAGTCGTCGTCAGTGTACTGTCTGCTGCCATGGCTAACTGCCACCATCCGTCATTTTTAAAATGGACATCGTCGGTGCACTGGCCACCAACATGGCCGCCCACCACTACTCACCTTTTTACTAGACAGTGTGACTTCCAAGATGGGAGACCGAATTAACAGAGTAGGAATTTTTATTCAGCATACTGGTGAAAATCCACACGCACACACAGGTAAGTCGTTGCATGAGAGGGGATATGTACTGACTGCCAAAGTGGCCGCCGACACTTCTGACTGCCCACCGCCGGCAGTCACCATTTTGCACATGACTGCTACTGGCAACCAACATGGCCGTCTGCATTTCGACTTCTGGCCACTCGGCGGCTACCATTTTGTAAATTGCTAAGTTCAAAATGCTGGTCACAGATCTAGGTCAAGGTTCATTATATCATCCTAAGGTCAGGTCAAGGCCGACATTGTGCAAATGGCGTTCCTCATTGTACTGGCCGCAATCATAGCCACCGACCCATCTGCCTACCCGCCGGCAGCAGCTACCATTTGGCGAATGGCTGCTGGCTGCCAACATGGCCACCCACATTCAGACTTCTGACCACCCACCATTGGTAGGCACCATTTTTACAAATGACAGTCATTGCTGTACTGGCTGACAACATAGTCGCCAGCCACCAGCTGCCATGCCACTGGACAGTGCAACTTTTAAGATGGTGGACCAGATTGACAGAGCAGGAAGTTCCATTCCAAAATGGCTTCAGTCATTTACAAAAATCGTCATCGTCAGCACACTGGCCACCAACATGGCCACCCACCACCGCCTACCCCCAGCCGACATTTTGCAAATGGTCATCACCGATGCACTGGCTCCCTTCATGGTTATTCGCCACCAGCCACCATTTTTTAGACAGTGTGACTTCCAATATGTCAGACAAGATTGACAGAGCAGGAACGTCTGGTTGAAGATGGCGGCTGTGGCCTTCAGCTGCCTACATCATCGTTCGACCGCCTGGCTACCTTTCAGATTCACGAGTTGATAGTTGTTCACGTTGGGTTGGTACATTCCACCATTAGTGCAGTGAGTTTTGGCTGTAATCGGAATTTGATGGTTTCATTTATTCGGTTCGTAAGGAAAGCATTTGCTATTCTACCTTACTACCCAGGACTCTCTGGTCTTGGAAAACATGCACAATATGCATTGGACCTGTATTTACAGGTGGTCATAATCTAACTTCATGAACTGTGTGCACCCGTGAACCAAGCATACAATTAGCAGTGATCATACACCGACCTACACAATTAATTCACTTTCAGACTTAGTAGCAGTAGTGGTGGAACTAGTAAAATGTTGGTTATAGGCGGACCGACCAATTCCCATGCAGACTTCGTTGAGTGAACAGTGGCTATGGAAACCATGCTCTTCCACGACAATGGTAATTATTCGGGAAAGCTATATGTGTCACTACTGTGCGAAGACCTTTTCTAAAAGTGGCCATGCACATCGACATGAGACTGGGTGTCCGCTCAATATGAAACGTGCTTATGTGTATTGTATAGTCGGGAAATGGTGCACGACCAACTTCTGACCTGAACATTCCTTCAGGGCGGAAGCAATGAGGCTATTGTGATAGGGTTTTTAGTAGAAATAATAATGCACGTCGACATGAGAGATTTGGCTGTGTTGGAAAGAGGCCTGTGGTAATATATGTGTCATTATGTGAAATTCCTCTTCTCACTTGCAGCTGCATGTCAGTGTTGTAACAGAGATACAACTGGCTAATTACATGTCTACACAAGGCTTACCGCCCACTGATGGAATGTGAAAATGTGTATATATACAGAATGTGGGATTGGTGATGACTCGAATAGTTCACAACACAACATCCGACACACAGAATTTCACAAACCGAACAAAAAACCCACAGTAAAAAAAGTTAAACAGATACAGGCTAGTGAATCAGTTTCAACTGAAAATTCTTTTTCTCCTTTGGGAGAAGTAAACACACTAAACGATTGTCAGAAAAGTAGTACCAACACCACACATGCAAAACACCACAGGCTCCGCCAGTTTACATTATACAAAACATACTTGTAAAATGGCTGTATAAAACCTTTAAGGAAGACACTTTCATAAATATTTCGGTAACGAAAAAACATTTGAAGGTAATTGTTAGGAAGGAGAAACACTCCTCTTTCTGTGAATTCCTTCGGAAGAACTTCATAGGATATTACACAGACGCACCGAAAGAGCAAAAGCCAACGAAAGTAGTTATAAAAGGGCTATATCACGTCATTAAAACAAAATATCTCAAGGAAGAGTTCGATGATTATGGCTTTAGGCCAATTCATGTATGGCAATTTAGAACACCAGTAGACAAACCTGAAGTATGGGGCTGTAATACATCAACACAAAGAGTTTGGCATATTAAAAATTAGAGAACTTTATCACGTATCAGTTCGACTAGAATTGTATAAACACCACCTGAGGATGTGGTGTAGTGTAAGAAATGTTGTGCACTGGGCCACACTCAGAAATACTGTGGTCTTGAGACAGTCTGTCCTCTCTGTACACGCTTCACAAAAAGGAAAACTGTATTCTTTAAAACATGGAACATACATCAAAGTGGCTATGTACACTTTGAAAAAAAAACGGGACACTCGGCTGTATGGGAGTAGTGCGAAGTGATCAAGAAACAGATAGACACACAAAAACAAAATAAGGGCTTTAAACTCACCAAACAAACACTAAACAATAGGCAGGAAACGTGACCAAATATTCAGTCAAAGACTGAATTTCCTCCCCTTCAAGTAGGGAAAATACAGACTGAACAAGGAAACACGCACAGGGAACAAGCACCTACACAACAGAAAAAGGACAAGCCACAAAATCACGAGAGAAGGGACACCAACACAACAGAAAATTGGACCACATTCTCAGGATTGCAAGAACTGGCCGCCTTTCTGCGGGAAACCCAATTCATAACACTTTTGGACCACTTTAAGCCCATCATTACACAGGCAAAAGCTTTAACAACACTACACGAGAAGCAGATGTTGCTACTCACAGCACTCGCCACTTTACCACAGAAAATAAACAAATAACTAAGGATTATTTACTATTAAATCATCCCAAATTGACACTGTCGATTTTTAAACACACGGGTATTAATATTTAGAGCGCTCTGCCCAGGCTGGTTATGTGGGAACTCGGGAAAGGTGGGAAATAGCTCCAATCACCACTCGTCTACCAGGTCAAGTGAGACACATGCCAGTCGAGGTAGGGGTCGGGGGGCTAACATGATAAGACATAGCTATTTTGTTTAGCTTAAACAATTTAATCTAACTTAAGCTTCTACGAATATTACAATATATTAAAATTACTTTAGTTTCAAATAATTATAGTAAAATTAAATGCTAAAAAAAATAATCAATTAACAAAAAAAATTTAAAAAAAAATTAGGAATATATATATATACATATAAAAAGTATAAAAATATATACAAAATACAAAAACACTTTTAAAAAAATTAAATAATTAAAACATTAGTGTCTTATATGTTACAAACACTGTTATTTACTTGACATAACACACCGACCTGATAGTCTGTTTCAGGTCGGGAAGAAGACGATCCTTTGCTCTGCTTTGACTAGGGCCTGGCAGACTCTGGTCCCAAGGGCCCCTCCAATAGTTTCTGTCACTAACACTGGGTTTGTTTCCTATGTCACAGCACTCTAAAACGATAAAACCTACCCCGAGGGTTGCTCCCGGGTGATTAGGGACTCACCAACACATTTCATGCGAGATTAAATAGCACACTTGTATACAACATAACAACACGTTAGATAGACATCACGACACTTACACTCACTCCAGCTGGGAGAGTGGAGAGCTTTATTCCCTCGCCGACAACATTAACATGTAAAATCACATAATAATAGGCACTAAAACAAAAACAGCCTAAATGTGGGCCCGGTGGCCTAGACTTACACTGACACGGTCCTCGCCCACGGACTCGCCCTATGATTGGTCCAAGTGTCTGGAAGCAATTGTTTTTACAAACACCCAGTGATTTATGGGAGCTTCGGCCCCTGGTATCTCGACACATGTGTCATTCTGGTGGCATATGAGGGTCGGCGGCGGTGGAAAAGTTAGTATATGCTGTTATTTGAAGAGTGAAAATCGGTTCGAGTGACGATGGAAACTACTTCAGACAAACATTTGTGCCGGTTCTGAATGAAGTCATTTGCCAACAACTGCCATGCTCGTCGACATGAGCCTGGGTATGCTATGAACACGAAGCATTCTGCATTAACATGCGAATTGTGCAATTCTCAATTTGGATGCCATGGTAGTTTAAAACATCATCTTGTATCCTGTGATGGACTCTCGCCCATGCCTGCTAAGCACTGTAGGTCCGCATTGGATACTGGTGCTGCTCTCCATTGGACCTGAACATTGCAGGCCATTCTCCTCAATTATCAAGTGTATGGTCGGCACCTGCTATTGTGGATACTCGTGCACTGTCACCGTGGGCAACACCGATCCTGGACATATAAAATTCTCTGCAGATATCACGGTATTTATATTGCTACTGTGGCAGAACCTTTAGTAAAAGATCCAGTGTATGACAACATGAGAAACCTGGTCAATGTTCGATGAAGTCGAGCTGGGAACTCTTCACTCACCAGTGTTATAGATGCAAACACGAGTTCACATGTTATCAACGAATAGGAAGCATTCCAGTCGAAGCACGATGCAAAATTGTTACTATCAGGAAAAACCATTTCGTGAGACAAGTGACAACCATATGAAGAATTGTACATATGAAAAGGAAGCTACTACACTACAACCTACTACAATCTCACCCAATGAAAATAGGCTTATTCTGAAGTAATCTTATTCCCGTGGTTTAATAAAGACGTATGTTGGCATGGCAAAATATATTTGTTTATACCTTAAGCAATTGAAGAACAGTATCGCATATCAACTTACAGATGACATGGAAAAAGATGCTGTGGTAATATATCATATGTGGTTGGAATGCATATATACCAAACCGGAACCACATGACAATGAATTTAGTCGGAAAGCCTTCAAGATAATGACTGTGCCTCTGTATAACACACTCGACATTACGGCCAATGTAAGAGCCGGTATACAGAAGATTTGCAACGAAGAAGAAGAGTACATGGGGAAAGGTTTCGAATGGCGTTACGTACAATAGATCATGTGCAATTGAGAACGAATTCGTTTAGGCCACTTCGTAATTAGGCGTTTGTCAACTGGAGGAATGAGCACAGGGCTTGAAGCACAACCCCCTGCTGGGTGATTGTCTATAGAATTCACTGAGAGTGTACATTGTCTGTGGATACCGTGCTCGTCGAGAACGATGGAACATGACATATATTTGTGTTGTTACGGTAAGACGACCATTTCTAAAATAACCAGCTGCAGATTGCATGAGGCCGGTTATAATCAGAATTCAAAGCGAGCTGTGTTCACATGCGAAAGGTGTACATCACGGTTTGCCCGATGTGTTGACTTGAGAAGTCATCTTGCAACGTGTAACCCTGCACTGTCTGACATGTTAATTATCGAAGAACATATGCGCATGTTGACGATTTATAGACACGTGTTCTGAAGCTGATATTCGTGTCTGGTTGACACTATAGAGATGGGGTGAGTTCACATACTGATATTCCCTCCGTTATTTAACAGATGGGGACATACCTTCGACTGGTAGAAAGTAGGGTATCTACACCCACAGTAATTCACACAAAGTTGTTAATCCATTTTAAAAGTCAGCTGCAGTGACGGGTCACCTGCAGTGAGGGGTCAGCTGTAGTTAGGGGTCAGTTGCAGTGACGGGTCACCTGCAGTGAAGGGTCAGCTGAAGTAAGGGGTCAGCTGCAGTGAAGGGTCAACTGTAGTAAGGGGTCTGCCTGCTGGGTGAAGTGCTTGCTACGTCGACTGGTACAGTGCTTAATTCCTACTGATGAAATGAGTGTGAGTACCTATTTATACCCATGAAGCTGCTGTGGAACGAACTTCCATTTTGTTTTGCATGAAGATGGTGGAAGCTGAAATGATTGATGTGGTACCATTATTTGTGCTTAGGACATACTATACCCCTCGATCCTTTTTCAGTGACTGTTGGTAGTTGTATCTCAAATGGTTCGATAATTACAAGCAACTATGCTTATATATAGCTATGTGTCAAATGTAACATTTCAATCCTTCTGTCAATTTGTTGTACGGATGATGTCTGAATGTAGAATCTTGGACGTCGCACTGTCTAACACATTGGCGGCTGGTGGTCGGGCGGGCATTGTGCCGACGATGACCATTTGTACAATTACTGTCACCGGTGGTGATGGATGCTCATGATTGCAGCCAGTAGGCTGACGTGTATGAAGTGCTGCCAGGGTGACCCCCACACACGTACAATTGATGGCTAAGTCATATGGTTAGGAAATTACAGCCACCTATGCTTCTAAGTTGACATAGGGCAGGTTTGACTCTGCGCCCCTTTCTCCTAGTTGTGGTTGATGTCTATGTTATGAATTTGGCAACTATTACTCAAGTGGTACGAATATTACAGCCACCTATCCTTATATGTTGTCATATGGCGTACTTGACCTATCACCCTTCTCCTAGTCATGGTGGATGCCTATGTTATGCCCTGAGCGCGAGGGTCAGAAAGGGTGTCTGCTCTCTGTTACATGTATGCTCGGAGGTCGGTTCTCAGTGACATAGCTGGGTTTTGGCTAGGCGGTGGCGAGTGTGCGAGGAAGTATAACCATGGGTGATGGAGGTAGGCAGAGAGGGAGGACAAGAGCTAGAGAGTGCAAGGAAGTGTGGCATGCGGAGGTGCCGAGGAGCAGAGAGTGCGCGAGGAAGTGTGTTTGTAGCCTTGCCGAGGGAACAGGAGAGAGGGGGTTCTATCGTGCGCGGAAAGGCAGGACTGGTCATTGTAGTCTCCGCTTCCAGTGAGGTCACATCGTCGACGAAGGCGACGACGACAGTGGGATGTGCTCGTTGCCTACTTGTATTCACTGCTACACCAGTTAAGGTAAGGGATAATTCTTTTTCGTAGTAGGATGCTTATCGTTCTAGGGTGTGTGGTTGTATGTGCGGGGGACTCGGCTGTCTAGTGATGACTGTGTATTCATTGCGAGTGACATCTCATTACATATATACATACATTGATGTCTTGGTACATAGTTCACTGGTGCAAGGCCTGTGGTACCGACCAACTGTCTGGAAGTAAATATGCTGGTCGAGGAGGTGAGGAGGAGGGTGCGCGAGGAAGTGTGTGTATGTGGCCAGATGGTTGCACCAAGGAGACAGGAGAGACGGAGGTGAGTAAAAATGGGGAGACATGCAGGCCGACATATGTCCGCACGTCCCTTCTCGTCGTCGAGTGGTTATGCATATATTATGATTCTTTAGAAGTTGTATCTCAAACGCTTCTTAACTTACAACCATTTAGCATAGTCGTGGTTGAAGTCTATGTTATGAATTTGGCAATTATAACTTAAATGGTTCGGAAATTACAGCCAACTATGCTTATAAGTTGGCATGGGGCTTACTTGTAACTGCCACCCCACTCCTAGTCCTGGCGGATGTCTATGTTATGAATTTGCCAACTATAACTCAAACGGTTCGGAAATTACACCCACCTATGCTTATATGTTGACATTGGGCATACTTGACACCGCGACACTTCTCCTATTCGTGGTTGATGCCTATGTATTAATTTGACAACTATGGCTTAAATGGTTCGGAAATTATAGCCAACTATGCTTCTAAGTGTTATGCACACACACACACATGTAAGTACACTGCTGTGTTACACGAGATCTGGTCGTTCTCGATGCCTTGATGTCCCACCACCACCGCCGGCGAGGCACTGGCCGCCAAATGGTCGACATCCTCAGCTGGTCGCCAATTGTCCTGGGTAGACATAGGTTGTCGATGCCAAGATGGCAACTGGGAATGATAGGAATTTGAGAAGCTCCGAATTTGAGAGAAGTTCCGACCGATTCAGCCACATTGGGCAAACCTGTCACAATGTGCAAAATTGAGCAAACACACTTTCTGGAACTGGCTGCCAAGATGGACACCATCGGTGGAAGGGAGTGTGATACCACATCCTCTATGAGGCATTGCCATCCTGAGGGCTCACCCACCAATTATTCTAATTAGGACAAAAAATGGTGGTCGGACTGGCTGCCAACATGGCCACTGGTGGGGGAGGGAAATTCGGGAAATTTTGAGGGGAAAAGGGGAAAAAGTGGTATTTTTGTAAGCGAAGTCGACCATTTTGGACGGGAAAAAGGGAAATTCGTCTATAACCAATCCTCAGTCTGCAGCCTGGTAATATGCTAATGGCAGACCACCAGTCCTCAGCCTGCAGCTTGCAGCCTGGTGCAACAGAACCAACTATTTTATACTCCTGACATTTGGTAGACGTGATAATGTATATAGACACGCTGGAATGTGTAATGTTACCACACCTTTGCTTGATACGAGGCAACGTGACAAGGCTAGCCTTCCTGCAGATTCATCATGTAAACTAACTATAGTTCGAGCATCCTTAACATTATGTGGGCTTGCATTGTGCGGAGAAGGAACTACGAGTGTTGCATAGCATTAACCATACAGATCTTCAGAAGTTTTGAACAACGCTCCTGTGCAGATAACATGTTAAGTCAAGAACGAAGATGCTACCCAGAACATTGAGAACGACATAGTGACCTCCAAGTCTGCTGGTGATACAAATTCTACTGATGACGTGCCGACATCTGCAAAGCGAAAGCGTGTTGCTGAGACCTACTTGCAGTTGGGGCAAAAGAAACCTAGTTGTCTAGTCCAGAGGTCCCTCGCAACCTACCCAACTCGGAAGAAGAACATAGATGCATACACGTACCGTAAACCTTGTGCGAAGAGTGGCATGAAGTCTGGCTACTCAGAAGACCCCAATGACCTAGTTCATAGACTACGATGGTTGGTTTCATTGCAAAGAGGTGGAAATATGTCTGTCATCGGAGAGATAAATTCAATTATTGATGAACTCAAAGTTACAATTATATATATATATATATATATATATATATATATATATATATATATATATATATATATATATATATATATATATATATATAGATAGATAGATAATTCAATAAAGCCTCCAGCTCTGAGTGTATATATGTGTGTGTGTGATTTGGTTATGTAAATAAATTTGTTTATAATTCCTACCATCTAAGAAATATACCTACTGCTATGTGTTAGCCGGTGTCTTGCTGCATTAGCTTCCCGATGGACGACTCTTGTTATGTATGTATAGAGGTTATCAGCGTAGGTAAACACAGTGGACTACCTTGTATGCTGGGCCGAACATGCAATAGTAACTTTCGTGTCGGCATGTATGTTGTCAATTACTAAAAGTATTTCCACACATTGATATCGTTATGCTTGCAGTGACTCTACAGAGACATTTGCCGATGCTGTTACATGTACGTGTTTCCAACAGTGTATGTGAGCGATACATAATGTGTTTTTCATGCGTGGCCATACAGTAGAAGAGGCGAGGAAAGACATTGATAATCTACTAAAAAGGTTTTCTAAAATGAATGTTTGGGCAATTTAAAAATGAACAATTCGCGTATCTTTCCAAGTTTGTGTATGTTATATCTCACATCGTTTTTCCATATCTATATATATTAATAAACTTGTATCAATATATGTTAATCTGTACAACTAAATAAAATAGAAGTTTCTGTCTGTGATCTTCGTTTTTTCCACTTCTAATTATTTTTTCATACAGTATAATTGATTACTAAGCCATACTTCGTGTCTGTCTGTCGTGTCTGTCTGTCTGACCGGATTTAACTCAAAAACCACTGAACGTATTCACATCAAATTTACACAGTCTATAGATAATAAACCCAGCCAGGACCAACTTAATCTTTGTTTCATCAAAATATCTCAAACGGTTCCGAAAATGTGATGATCAGGGATGTACATAGGTACTGAATTAAGCTTTTCTTATTATTATTACTACATAAAAAAGCATTGTTAAAAATAGTTCGGTCATTTCTCCTTCTTTTTTGTCTATGGGCTGTCCTCGTTTCTTTCCCAAGAGCCGTAGTGGCCCAGTGGCTAGAGCTATTACAAGTGGGGCCGCAGTGGCTAAGTGGATAGAACTATATCAAGTGGGGCCGCAGTGGCCCAGTGGCTAGAGCGATTTCAAGTGGGGCATTATTGGTTCAGTGGTTCCAAGTGGGGCCGCAGTGGCTTAGTGGATAGAACTATTTCAAGTGGGGCCGTAGTGGCCCAGTGGATAGCGCGGTACAAGTGGGGTAGTAGTGTTTCAGTGGATAGAGCGATTCAAATACCTATATGTCATGCGAACGAAGTAACACCAGTCAGCTCGTATGTTAAACAATGTATATATAAGAATGCATCCTATGGTGCACTTATTCAAATACAGTCTTTAATATGTCCCATAACGATAAGAACACTTTACCCGAAACATACATGCTTGTATTTTTCTTAATTCCGTATTTTTTGTGAAGGGTAAGAGATGTGAAGTGTTCATGTCTGCCAGGAACACAAGTGCTTACTCTTTCTAAGTACGCCGTATGAACTGTAGATTTAGCATATCATTACATGTCTGGAGCAGTAAAATAACACAAATACTGTAATGAATCAAGGTATCATTATTTTACACTGTCCCAATCTTATGCAACAGTCTGGTGTGTGTGTGTGTGTGTGTGTGTGTGTGTGTGTAAGACCTGTAGTGATAAGGACAGTTTCCCATTTACATGTCTGGAGTGATAAAACTCAAGTGCTGTAATGAGTCATGGTAACTTTATAATTTTTTACACTGCCCCATTCTTATGAAACAGTCTGGTGGTGTTATGTAGTGATAAGAACAATTCCCCATCATTTGGGGCTGTGTGCTACATGGTTGCTGGACTGAAACTGCCTGTAAGTACGCGCATTGAAGATTGGAGCAGGGTCGACAGAGTATGACTGCTTGTAATTGCAAAGGCTTGGTACATGATGTAAGTACATGTATTGAAGGTTCGAGCAGGGTTGACAGAGTATGGCTGTCTGTAATTGCAAAGACTCAATCGTTACACGAGTGCAGGTAGGGTCATTACCTCTCTGCAATTGTAAAGGCTCAGAACATGAGTGCTGGTCGGATACAGTGTATGACTATAATTATGGCATGCTAGTTTGTGACTGCTGGCTGCGAAGTTGGCCTCTCAATTTCTCGTACATCTTGCACGATCAGCTTAGTTTCCATTCGAACACTTCCTGCTGTGTGTATGCATGCAAGGCATATGGTTAGGTCTTGTAGATTATGGTTCTTCGTGGCGTTTGGCAGTTGCCCCCCCCCCCCCGACGAACGATTGTCTGCTAGTGAACATGTAATGTCATCGTGTATTACCACTCTCTGCAAGACCTCCGATGCCTTATTTTTCAAGTATGGTACACTGTCTCCACAGCCGTCAGTGTACACGCATTAGTTCTTTTTCAATAGCATATGTAACAAGCATTCATTACTACTCTCTACGATAGTTGAACCTGCGATACCTTATTTTCAATAGTATATGTAGCAAGTAATTATACGTTTTGACAAGGGGTGGTGATGCAGTTGTCAAGTTACTTTCTCGGTCGGTAATGTATAGAGTGTGCGGAAAGGCGTGGCCGTCATTGCTTCCACTGAGTTCACGACGACGAGATGTGCTCGCGACCTGCAGGTCTTCACTGCTACACCAGTTAAGGTAAAACCTCTGCCCTGAGCCTTCTAAGAGCAGAGTATATAGATAGTTCACATGTGTGTGTTGCAATACCTCCTTATTTGTCATGGGTAATTCGTTTCGTAATAAGTACATGTACTATTTGCCCTGTGGTGTTCTCTCTCTCTCTCTCTCTCTCTCTCTCTCTCTCTCTCTCTCTCTCTCTCTCTCTCTCTTGCACAACTAATGGTGTATGTTGTTTTCGTATGTTCCTACGGTTCTGACACTAGGTACGGAATTCCTACCGTAAAGGAACATTCACTCTACTGGCATCTCTTTCGGCTAGTATCATCCTTTGACTTGCCTGCGCTGTCGGTTGACAGTGGCATTACAAATTCTCATGTTGCTCGTGCAGCGGCGGGGTGTGTTCTGCCGATAGTGTTGGCCGGTTTCGTTTCACTCGGTTCGTACGGAATATGTTCTGCCCAGGACGGTTTAGCATCAGCGATGACAGCGCGAACGTATGTAAGATAAAGTATGACTATCCTTCATTACAAGCACTGAGGTCTCGGTACACGATTGCTGTGGGTGCAGGTCGGTCCCCAGTGGTGGTGGTTGTGGGGTACAGACTAGCTGCGAGCCTTGAAGGTGCGAGTGTAGGTCGGAGAAAGGGTATGAGTGCGAATGCAGTGTATAACTGTCTGTAAGTATGCACATTGAATGTTCGGTACAGAGTATGATTGTCTGTAATTATCAGCATTGAAGCTTCGGTACACGAGTGTAGGTCGGGGTATGACTTTAAGTACATGCCGGTCGTAGGTATGACTCCCTGGAAGACTCAGTGCAGGTCGGAGGACTGTCTGTAAATACACGTCGGGTCATGAAGTCGGGCTGCCCAGAAGGCTCGGTACACTAGTGTAGATCGAAGGCAGAGAGAGTATGACTGTGAGTGCAGTGTATGACTGTCTGTAATTATGCACACTGAAGGTTCGATAAAGAGTATGACTGTCTGTAATTACTAGCATTGAAGCTTCGGTACACGAGCGAGTGTAGGTCGGAGACAAAGTATGAATGTAAGTGCATGCCGGTCGTAGGTATGACCACCTGGAGTGCGACGCTGTCATTGTCTAGACATAGCATGCGTGAGGTATAACTCATGCGTAGAAACGTTAGCAGAGCTTCAGAAAAACAAGTGTAACGTAACCGTGAATGGGCTATAGGCAGATTAATAATAAAATTACTTAGACATCCAGACACATTAATAATCTATATAGGATAGTTAGTGTAGGCTATTCAAGACAAAGCAAGTTGTAGAAGGTTTGTACAAATTGTAATACATCAAACACTCGTAATAAGTTTATTTTCACAATAATCAATGTTCAGGTACATAGTGTGACAAAAAACGTTAAGGCCAATGATCTCACCAAAAAAGAATAATAAAATGACAAAAAATTACTTGAGCTAAGAAACCACTAAAATAATTTATAATTCAATGATACTCATTTAGTTACAATGCCATTAATTACGTTTTTTTAAAGGTTATCACACTTATTATTTTGAAGTACTGCAACAGCGCCAAGAGCGCTTAACATCAACCATTCCTTACTGACCTTCATAAAAAACGCGAAGCACTTTCATACGTTCATAATACTTTACAGGTTCGAGAAAAGGTTGTTGGCAAGCTCACAACACTCATCTAGCATCAATGTGTCCAGACAAAACTATTCAAAGTCGGCGTCAACCCCCACCCAATACCCTTAATTTCAGTGATGCGTTCATATTGACACTAATATAGAGAATTATCCTACGTGCAGAATACCAAATACCAACACATAACTGATCAAATTAAAACACCCTAAAAAACATAAAATCCTGAACCAGCAGGGCCAATTATAAAAAATACCTAAGATAAACTGAGAAAAAGTCCCATATCTTTTTAAAAGGTCACACATGATGCGTAGCCAAAACAATAATTTCTAGCCTCAAAAAAGCCACTTACACTGACGTGAAAAGAATTAATCATTAGGTTACTACCATTTACGCATTAATAAATATTGTCAGATAAGTGCGATAGTAATAAAACTCTATACAATGTACAACTCAGTTGTGGTTCACCTTATGTAAATACCTGATTTCACTTGAAGGGGAGAAGCATTTGACGCATCAGACTCTCAGCTGACGAGGTTAAGAAAAAGGGGTACATACACAAAATTATAATTTAAAGATCTCAAGAGCACAAAGTGTGCTGAAAACGGAAAGGCAGCAGCCGTGTCAGTCCAGTACAGTGCCTTTCGTATAAAATGATATATTAACAACATTTTAAAAATTTCCATATATATATATATATATATATATATATATATATATATATATATATATATATATATTCACAAACCAAGAAGGTGGCTTTTCACTAAGGCCCCTTAAAACTCCGGGTTTTAAAAAAAACGTAAATCGCATAAAATAACCTCAGTTCCAAGTGGTGGACTATTTCGCACCATGAGCTCACAAGTTTAACTACGCTTAAACTAGGATGCCAGCGCACAGAAAAAGGACTCAAAACAGCACAAACCAATATTATACTCTACTCGTAGCAGTATAAAACCTGAAAGGAATTTTCGACAGCTCTTCCAAAAACCATTATAGAACATTAAATATGACGCTGTGCAACCGCATTTAACGTTAAGCGTTTACCAACCTACACAAAGTTATTTACAGACAAAACAACGGCTCAAATTCCATTTAAAATGTGCCCAAAAGCCCACCACTTACGTAGCATGTCCCTCTCGTTGGCGAACTAAACACAGATAATCATGATCCAGAACCATATCTCTCCTAAGCCGACGCACATTTCACAACCCTAATGCATTCTGCCGATGAAGTAATAGATCGTCAGGCATCATGACGACCCAGTTGATCGAGCGACGACGTAAATCAGACAACACATGTTGCGTGTTTACGTCGAGCACAGGCTGGCAATCAAGTGAAGCCTTAGTCCGAAGCAGTAAAACATCCGCCGCCTGGCGTTGAGGAGGAGGAGTGGGGGAAGGGAAGGCAACTGGATGAGGCGACCCGAGCGGCCAGAGTTCTCAAGGTGGCCCTCACACAGCGGGATTTGGTGAACTAAAAGTCTCACACCAGTGCGGCAGCACCGTGCGAAGTAACATTGAAAGCTCTCCCATTGACAATAACAGTCACCAAACATATATTTAACTCAGTGTGTTAATTACTTACTTACACGTCAATTAATTACTTACGCAATGATTGTTGTAAACATATTTTATTTCACACCATGCGCGATGACCTTCTTTAGGCATGCTATCACTGCAGGTGACATCGTGCATTATTAAAAGTATTTCAACAACTGGTAACATTGATATCGTAATACCTGCCAGGGCTCCTTGCTCTTGACGATAGAGGAGGATTTGCATTGCATATGATTTTTTTTCGTATATAGGTAAATATGGTTCCCGCCACGCTCAACGAAGTGCTTTTATCACTACATGGTCACGGTTCGTGTCTCAGGTTGTCAAAGTGTATGTGACCTATGGCTGCAAGTATTTGTGATGAACGTACATTGCACAATGTGCTCGTTACTAGCCATTTTGTTTTATAACTATTTTTTTCCTTTCGTGCACTCTAGTGGGCGAAACTCGGCTGGGGAGAGCAAGCAGCTGTATTTAGGGACCTGGGTTCGAGATTTGACACTATGGGTAAACACAACATCGAAGTTATCATAGTGGAACGGCTGAACATGTAATGATGGACTGAAACTGTCTAAGTGGATACATTACAGGTTCGGAAAGGGCCGACTGCTTGTAATTTCAAATGCTTGGTACTTGATGTAAGTACATTAATTGAAGGTTCGAGCAGGGTCGACAGAGTATGACTGTTTGTAGTTGCAAAGGCTTGGTACATGCATTGAAGGTCCGGGCAGTGTCAGCAGAGTATGACTGCCTGTAACTGTAAAAAATGCTCGGTCGGTACACGAGCCCAGGAAGGATCGTCAGAATATGACTGTCTGTAATTGCAATGGTTCTGTACACAAGTGCATGTCGAAGACGGAGTATGACTGCCATGTTCGTCTTCATGGGCATTGGGACCAACAACGAACGATTGTCTGCAGGTGTGTCAGCATGCATTAGCACTCTCAATGGGAATCGAAACTGCGATACCTAATTTTTTTCAAGGATCGTACACCATCGTCGCCAGGCTATATACAATAGTTCCTTTCAAGTAAGTACGTTTTGACACGGAGTAGTTGTGATGTACTTTCTTGGTCGGTAATGTATACCGTACACAGAAATACAGAGCGATCATTGTGCTCTGAGTTTCCAGTGAGTTCACGTCGCGACCTACAGGTCTTCTGCTCTACAAACAGATTACGTGCATAGCTGAAATGTGTGTGGTATCTCCTTACTCGTCATGTCTAATTCGATTGCACTAGGTTGTCTAGAATCATCGATGGTTGAGTATGTGATGTACATTGAAGTTTAGGTACACGACTAGTGCAGGTTGGTCCTCAGATGTTGTTGTGGGGATACAGACTAGCTGCGAGCATTGAAGGTTCAGTACGCGAGTGCGGGTTGGAGATTGACTGTTGTACATTGAAGGTTCAATACGGGGTATGACTAACTGTAATTACCAGCTTCGGTACACGAATGTGTAGGTTGCAGTCTGGTCGTGATTGATGGTTTCGTTTCAGTCGGTTCGTAAGGGGATCGTTTGACCAGAGCGGTCTAGCATCATTTACATTGTATGCATGTATGTGTGTGTTTGGCTCTTATCATTCCATCCTGTCAAATGTGTGTCACTGAAGATCCGTCTCGCAAGTCTGGTGAGTGCGTAGGCTCATGGCGAGTAACCCTGCAGGTTCGCGATGTCTGGTGAGTGCATTGGCCAATAATGGTATTTATTCTCCTAACTACACAATGTCTGTCAAGGAAGGATACAGAAGGAACCTCCCCTGCTCATATCTGGTGTAAGCCAATGCGAGTTCACGTAACTATCTGATGTGTGTATACTATTTCATCTATTAACACGTCTCAAGCAATAGTGGTCAGGGCAATGGACTGGCAACCCAAGGGAAGCCGACCCCAGCACCTCCTCCTGCATTTTTTTGCATAGGCCTATACAAGTATTTTTTTCTCTGCTTAGGTGAGTCCGAAGGTAATACATGAATTTGGTGGAAATGATTAAGACCCCTGGCATGCAATGTCTGATGGCTTCGATGATGATGAGTCTGGTGAGGGTCACATTAGTATTTCTCCTACCCACACAGTGGCAAGTCCAAAAGCCTCTCTGGCGAGTGTGTACATGCATATAAGTAGACATATGGTAAACATGACCCTGCGAGCCTATGCTTATAAGCATACTTAGGTCAATTTTGATCCTTTGCCACTTTTTCTTGTCTGGAGTGATGCCTATGTTATGATTTTGGTAGTAGTATCTCATATGGTTCGGAAGTTACAGTCAAATATTCTTATAGGCCTGCTTATATTAATTTTACCCTTCGGTACTTTTCCTTGTCTGGAGTGATGCCTATGTTATAATTTTGGTAATTGTATCTCAAATGGTTAGGAAATTACAGCCAACTGTGCTTACATGTAAGCATATACCATACTTTACCTGAGGCTGGCAGGGTGTCTTGGATTGGGATCTCCCCCTTCACACGAAATGCGTGAGTAGGGCATGCATACTTTCAGTAGGAAGGAAACAACTATAATACTAATATCGGTTTGGAGCACCCAGAGAACACCGACCAGGATGCCAGAGCATAACATGATGTCAGGACGACTCCACACCCGACTCCACACCCCACATGAGTCAAACGCCATAATGTGGAGTCGGCGTCGACGGATTGTGCAATGGGGCTTTCTGGGTCTACAAAATGGCCGCCGCCCGCATACTATCTGACAAAATGGCCACCAGCACCAACTTCAGCCGATTTTGGGGGAAATAAAGCGATTTTGGACGTTTTTGAGGGAAATTGGGAAACTTTTCCGACCAAAAAGGGAATTTTTTGCGAAAAAAGGCAAATCCAAGATGGCCGCCGTGGCTCCGCGCCAGAACGCTAGTTGAGCCAGAGTTCCCTTTGTTCAACTACTTCCAACGTTTATTATTAATCTTTAGATTTCAATGTCTTAGTAAGCCATCACTCTTCACATACTCCTGTTCAATCTTCTGTACATGTTTGCAGCACTCTTTCAATTTGACCACAAAGAAACTACTGAACAACTCCTCGCACAATTTCTTTTTATCATCGAGGGATGAAGAAATATCCTCGCGAACATTCCTTTTAATATCCGCCCATACCATTTCAATCGGGTTCGGATCCGCGTGATATGGAGGCAGAAGAATGACTTAATGACCATTGGCATGTATTAATTCAACAATTTTAAATTGTTTTGTGTTTTTGGTGTACTTTTGGCCAAAAGCAACAGATTCGCTTTTGTCATTTGCGGAATGAAGCCGTCATTATTATTTGTCAGGCAGTCTTGAATGTTTTGTTTTAAGGATGGTGATGTTAGCTTTTTATTCAGTTGTACATACATTATGGTAGCTTTCATTGTCTAATACGACAGAGTTTCTAGATAAATTTGGTAGTAATTTATTTTTCACCCACGTAGAAAAATTGTCATAGTTCATGTCATCATGATAGTCTCCCGACTTTTGTTTTGATTTGAAAATATCAAGCCATTCTGAACAAACCCTACCTCTCCATCAGCATGCAAAATAATTAATCTTGGCCCCTTCCCAATAGATTCTGTGACGCTTATTTCTGTATCTGATTGCCAGCAAGAACTTACGCTATGGGTAGCATGAACATACGTTTCATCAACATAAACTATGCTCCTACCAGCCTTCCGATATTCATGTTATGTCCTCTAGATAGTGCCATGACAGTAAGTCATACCGTGTAACTCGGGCCGCCCAACAACCGTGCCGGAGCGATCCCGCAGTGCCGCTAGCTGCGAGTGACAATCCCTTCCACTGCCTCAAGTGCTCGTCATTTGACTGCCCGCTGACACTGGGGTCTGCGCAGGTTCTTTTGTCTCTTGTCCCACTATACTAGGATGCAGGACAGGGTTTCTTCTAGACGAATCGGAGGTAATAAACGTAGTTCTGGGGTGCTGCTTTACGTGGCTCGCCGGCTCACTGACGTTACGTCGTCTAGCTATCTACCTAAGCTCTAACAACTACTTAAAACAAAGGGGAGGGGCTTACGATCACACATCTCTACGCAAACGCATAATATTAAACTCTAGTAAGCTGTGAAACTGAAATACCCTAGCAACTATATTAAAATATCCTCCGCTACGTCCAACTTCTGGACGCGCGTCCTGACCTACGTCATACGTCGTTGAAGGATGGCGGTAGAGAGAGCGTGCTTCCTAACGACTGGACTGGTCTAACCCTATGTTGAGCTTTCTATAGCCAATAGAAGCGCCAATCGGAAAGCTCTCTGACTAAAAACCTAAAATGACACACTCCAAACGGCCTAAATCCCTATTCCATATATTTACGGGTCTCGCAGAAGATAACAAGTACAATAAAATTCCCTGAAGCGATCACAATAAAAGTGAGACCAAAAAGGAAAAGTATTAAATATTAATTAAAATACATACCAAAAAAATTAGGAATCTAACCCAATTAAACGTAAGTTATTACCATTCGTACATCTAAGATTTAAAGATCCCAAGCATAAGAAAAATAAGAATACAAATAATAAAAACAAAAGATATTTAAAACATAAGCAAATTACAGGTGTAATATATAGAAGGTGTCAAAAATATGAAACAAACATAAATTATGAAAATTAATGCAGATAGTGAAAAATGTTTTGTTACAATCGCTCCGTTCAGGTTTTATGGCGTTATTAGAATACAGTCCGCCATCGCTTCGCCTGTATTATGGAGTTATTAAAATACATACCTAAGATTGTTACTATATTATTGGAAATAGTTTTATCGTCGCGTTAGTGTTGGTTGTTTGATAAAATGATATTTTACTATGTTTTTTTTTCTTCCAAAAATGCTTTCCTTCTTCTATGATACGTATATATATATATATATATATATATATATATATATATATATATATATATATATATATATATATATATATATATATATATATATATATATATATATATATATATAATTATTACAAGAACTATTGCTGTTTCAAGGATGCTTTATGACAATAATCCTTTTGGAAAAAAATACGAATGAAACAAAGAAAATTATATGAAATAATTAATTTACTTCATAAACATTTGAGATATCAAGATGAAATAAAGTTCATGATTTTAAATAGAAATAAAATCTATGATCTCTGAAAGTTTTATCAAAATCGATTCAGTCGTTTCGAACGAATTCTGGACAAACATGCAAACAGATAGACTGGCAAAAAAAAAGTTATTAATGCTTCAACATCGTTTAAATACCATATTGCACTTAGATATTGGTATCAATTTTGAAATAACAGAGATAAACTTCAATTTTATTTATTAGTATAGACAAGTCCAGCTGAGGCATTATTGCAAACAGGATCACTCCCAACACAACTTACAAAGCTTAGGATGTAAGTCTCTTAAGTGACCGTTCACAACCCAACAAGCACTCGTTCACTCAGGCAATCTTTATTAGTGCATTACACATCACATTAACATAATTTTGCTCCCTTACAATCATATTATCCAAAACATGACAGGTCGGAAGGAAGCCTTGCCTGGGAGCATAAATTATCAGGAGGGGATAGAATCAGTAATTAGGTTTTTATCATAGTATATAACACGTATGCTTTATTTAGTCGCATGATTTTCACCTTCTTCTCATATGCATGTCATCAGCTGGACTTTTATAAATCAATTAACCTAGTACACATTACAAAATTTATAAGTATCTGAAAGTATAGGACATAATAAGTAATTTTATTTTCATGTCATTCTCATTCATTCATTTATTCACACCTCATCATTCAATCATACTTAGGCAAGAACTTAGGGTTACATTTTCTTTGGTCCCAGGTGCAAGATTCCTTAGGCGGGAAGTTAAGTCCAATCCGGCGAGGTACTCTAAGACAAACTGCTTAAGACTCCGAGATTGATTTCTATTTTAGGTCACGGCTAGAGTTTGCAAGCAAACAAACTCGAGGTCAGACTGTACCTTCTGCGCCGAGTGAGAGGACGTCGCCAAGACCCTAAGTAGAAACGTGTCGAACATCTGCTGGCGCGAAAGAAGAAGCTGCACGAGAGAAGCGAGTACAGATATTTCCTAAAAAATCAACTATGCTTTTTATATGCAATTAAAATAACTACCCTATATAATATTAGCAGACAAAATCTAATTCCAATGCACTTTATTATTATTATTATTATTATTATTTCTTCTTCAAATTATCACGCTCCCTAAATGTAGAAATTTTTGAACTCCTTTGTTAACAATCAGAATAGTTTCCCACTGGCTCCTGTGTGTGTGACATAATTGTACATGGTTTGGTTTAACCATCTTAGCTTCAGCATGCGAACGTGTCGTTGGCCAGTTGCCGTATATCACAGAGGAACGTAGGTGATGCAATTTTCTTTTTTTTGGAAGAGTATGTCTCTTGACAAATTTTTTGTTATTTTAAATCAGATGTTGCTTCAATTTTCGTGGCCTACATTAATGTATGAGATGTCGTCGACTTTTCAAAACACCATTTAAGTACAGCATTAGGCAAAGAATGGACAGCTTAAAATATTTTATTCAATAATTTTACTCTTAGGAATAACCAGTTATCTGCAATTTTTTCATTGAGGTTTTAAGGTCATGTAATTTTAATTCATTTAGACCTTATCCTGTTAACACATGCCTCACTAAAAGTCAAGTCTTATTTAGGGATATTTGGAAAATAATCTATTTCCGTACTGTTATTACTTAGTTATCATGTTATTCTGGTATCCCAGACATTTCAAATTTGTCCTAAAAACTAAGGGTAAGATTAGGTCTCTATGGAATAAATTACCATGATACGGGTTTTGTTATTCTTAGCATGTTTTAAGCATAGGCATAAGTAGAAGCATGTAGCTTCACAGTTGTAAAGTAATTATAAAATATAACGTTATTAGCATTTTAATCTGACAAAGTAAAACATTTTCCTCTTGATAACAATGTACAAGAACGCGTTCCTGTGTTACAGTGTGAACCATTTCATGATCCTTTGTGAAACCGAACAGCTGTCTCTCGGTGGCCGTACAGTACCGCCTTTAAAATGATGAACATTACTATGTTTAGAAATATGCCAGCGCAGTTACAATAAAAGCACGTTATATTTACGTAAGGGGACTTGCTAGTACGAAAATTAACAAGCTTTAAGGTTACGTCTGGCCGGGAGGAAGCATTACGACGGCAATGGAAAATAACATAAACAAGTTTCGCGTATGTTCTGTTTCCTCAGAATTTAAACTGTAACTATAGGGTTTTAATACAGCAATCGTTTCATAAAAGATACAGCATTGTGGCTATTGTATAAAAATTTGTTTTTAACAGAACAATAAACTTCATAAACAGACTTACAGTGATTTTCACCGACATTAACACATTCCAGTGTGTATATTTCTGTATCAATAGCCAAATTTATGAATTGGTAGCATTTTATTGGCTTTCATTTTTGTCCCGAAAACAGATTTACATTAAAATATTCGGTACTTTTCTAAAAAATTTCAATAGATACAGCTGCTTGCAATGAGACCGATATGACAACTAGGGATGTCTTCAAATGCAAATGATCTTCACACAGAAAACATGTACATTTGTTGCTATAGGCTGTTCACGATAAAGTGAGCACTTTTGAAATCAACCTTAGAAAGAAGTCACTGTTCTTAAACCTGCATTTATTTTAACGGGCGCATTCGATGACATGCGTCCTGTAATGTTGGTAAAGATGGAAGGAAAGTAGTTCCATATCTAAACGTTGAATAAAAAGTGTTTGGTAACCATTTGTGTTAACTTAAATTATTTATTCCGCTTTCTGCTTTCTCAATACAATGAAGTGTAAAAATAAACAGATTTGTAAAATAGTTACTTTTCTAATAATGTCTTATTTTCACTTGGCCGACGCATGAACAAAGTGACGAGGCTCATGGAAATAAGGCGGAAAATTTACAAAACGTGCATACAGGTAGATCTTAAGCATGGTTTTCAAATGTGCCATTTTACCGTGAACAGCCTATAACTACTATTTTAATAATTAATATTTGCAGGTTTCTTATCCGAAGTGAATTTCGTTGCGTTTTTGCACAGTGGAACAATACAACACTACCTGGCGTTCTGTGATGCGGCAATAACAATAAAATCCCCCGAAACAACGACCTATGATAAACATTACAAACGCATATGTAACCCGTTACGGTATTGTGCTGTCCGAGCAAAAAACCTGGCGTGGGACTTTTTTCTGGAGGATCAGGGTGGGACTTGTTCGTGAAAAATGTTACGAGTTTCTTTCATGAGAGAAAGGCAAGAGAAGTCTATGGATGAGGAATGATATGTCTTTATAAAGGAAAGAACTTCAATGCACGTTTAAGAAAGTTGTTCTTGAGTTCAGTGGAGTGGAAATTTAAATGCTTGGGCAAGAGGAGAATTTTCATGAGAAGAATGGTGATCATAGGTGACAGACTAAGAACTTGGAGGCAGTTTTTTTTAATTATGGGAGAGAGTGAGAGGTACACTGGCCAATGACTTTTGTGAGAAGTATGCATCTTTGGTGTTTCGAGAAGAGAACTCTCGGCTCTGGACTATTTAATACGGAGACAACAACTTGGCCACACTCTTGGTATGTGTTTGAGATAACATCTCTTCAGGTCTTGATATTTTTTTATTTTGAGAGACTGGTAGGAGTAACTTGAGACGGGATGCTGGGCTGCTGTGGGTGAGCAGTATATTGAGAGACAACTTCTTTTGAGGTGACCCAGTTCATCTGTGATACAGATAGTGATATTGGGTGTGTACCTGATTATGAAGATTGTGTTTGAGTTTCTCTACAACCTCCTACATTAGCGTTTAACTGGTTTTTTTTGACAGGTTTAAAGAATACTTTTAGACTCCAGGCCACTCTAGGAGGGGTTTGTGGTAATAAGAAAAGCCTCTCATATAAAGTTGCACTAGGGGTGTGTATGTGTATAGGCTGTTCACGGTAAAGTGAGCACTTTCGAAAGCCCTCTCATTTCGAATAATAGTCAATAAATATATTTTAATTTAGCCTCAGACGTTAACTTCCATGTACAGTGGAATATACACACTGTGTGTATTACTTACATAGCAATATTTGGTTTAAAAAGTGGTTAAAGAATAAAATATGGCTGAAAGGAAAAAAGTAACTAGGGCAACAAAAGTGCTCACATTTATATATATACTAGGGGTTAGCCTGTGAACATTTTTTTTTGTATTGTCATGGGGCTAGAACAGTTACTATGTTAAAAATTTGGTTATCATACAAATACTGAAACATAAATATTGCATAGATGTATGTAGGTAATAATAATTATGTGAATTTAACTCTACATTGAAGCGACTGCGGTCCCATTTAATATTTGTCTATCCACTAAACCAATGCGGCCCCACTTAACATAGTTCTATCCACTGAGCCACTAAGGCCCCACTTGGAATCTCTCTATCCAATGAGCTACTAAGGCCCCATTTGATATATATATCTATCCTCTTGGCCATTGCGGGCCCACTTGATATAGTTCTATCCACTAAGCTACTGCGGCCCCACTTAACATAGTTCTATCCACTAAGCCACTAGGGCCTCACTTGGAATCGCACTATCCCCTGAGCCACTGTGGCTCCACTTAATCAACTCAACATTGAAGCGAGACATTTAAAGTAAACAAAAATGATATTTCATTGCCTTAATATCTTTATGCAATATTCTCTATGCATTAATACAAAACTTTTCATAGGGAAAAGTTAAAAAAAGAGTTTTTAGGGTAAAATTTAATGATTGAGTAATCTGATCTTGCTGAAATTCGAACTTGACCTGTATTTTACCCTGAGGATTCACTCTGCAAAATTCGAAGAACTTCTGTTGAGTTTCAAGGGACTTAGAGGTATTAAAGACGAACAGACAGACAATCAGATATCGTCTACTTATTATATATATAGTGTATGTGTCTATATATATATATATATACACACACAGTATGTTTCTCAATTAGACCTACAGACTTCGTGAGGTGATGATTCCTTATATAAAAATTAGTAGAAAGTATATTAGACACGTACTACCTACCTAAAGTGAATATTAACGCAGTTATAATCCCTTGAAAAGTAAGATTTGAAATATATTTTTGCAATATATCGGAAACAACGTGAAATGAAATTACAGTTCTTCAATCATTGTTCTATGTTAATGGGGTCATCAACGTAAGAGCAAACTCACAATAATACCTTTCCCCGTACAGGAAATAACAGGGGTAGCCGCCCTATTTTTTCTGGCAGTTCTTTTACTGTATAGAATTTCGAATTTTTGATGATGAATTATTGAGCAGCATGGCCTAACTAACAAAATTTATCCTCTTGTCGCAACTTCCCAGGACCCACCGTTTATGTGTAAAACAATTCGTCTACAGCGATTCAGTGCCTAGCATATAGGCAATACTATCTACATCCACGTACAAAACGCTGCGAGTCCACTGCACAGACGTGTGATGCTTGTTCACAATTCCTGACGGTAAAAACGTTGTATGGAGCGGGTAGGCACCGCTGTTATCTTCATTCCGGGGGGGGGGGGTCCATTAATACAGGTTTGCTCTTAGGTTGACGTTCCCGGTAACGTAACACATTATTCAACGAATTGTAATTCACTGATTCATTTTGGGACATGCTAGAATTCAAAAATTCAAAACACGTGTTTATATAGCTATTGGTCGACGCGGTGTTTGACACTTCCTGAGGAACGCTGGCCCAATCGTCGCCTTCTGTTGTGGCAGCAGACAACCAATGTGCAGTTGATATCGATATATTTGTACATAAGACTGTAGAGTCTGGCCTGCATGTCACTGTACTCGCGAATTTCTCAGGTCTCTAGCTATTGCATATGGAGGATGGATGACCGATATTGTTTATTAAAGGACTGCACAAATACGTGAGGAACTACTTGCGCTTATCATGCATGTCGCTACAGAAATCAAAGACAGTCTTGTGTAGCTACGTAGAGCAACATATGCAGTTCATAAGTGTGCGGCCAAGTGTATGGAAGTAAACGGAAACATTTTTGAAAATCTTTTGTAAGCTTGTTAGACGCAATTGTGATTCTCAGTTGTAAACAATGTGGTCTGATAATACATCACTGTATTATCTTCTGAAAGCGTTATTATTTTATTCGTCATTTTAAAATAAATCGAATTACTCTGTTAATATTGGCCATATGACCCACATTTATATGCCATATTTTGTTCCAAATGATGTAAGGAATAAACCCTGTGAGCGGCGGTAACTCCTCGTGAATAACTCTATATATACAGAATGTATCTAAATTCAACCGACAAACTGCGGCAGCCGGTTAATCACGAAAATAGACTTCGAAAACATATACGATATATGGTCTAAATTGAATCCCAAGAGCAGTACACATCTTTAAAGTTGGATCTGACGCACCACATTATCACAGATATCGGAGAAAATATGAAAGATGGAACACTGTATTTCTGAGCAATGTGTAAGTGTAAAATGGTCTTCTAACACCATAAAACCAGTCGTTGTCGTCAAATTAATTAATGGAAATAATAACGGTTACCTCTCTTATTGCGATCCATTCAAAAAAGCCTCAGAAGCATACTGTATGTGGGATCCTATTGATGGAATATGAAATCGCATGTTCCAATTGACGAAAAGGGGATTTAAGCGAGTGGGCAGCATGTATGGCCCAATTGAACTGTCACCTACAATACCACACCATACGTTAACACCAAATTGCTCCTGGTAGTTGCGGAGGAAGGACGCGTGAGTGTTCTCCTCCGCCTACAAGTGACTGTTACGAGACGTCAACACATATTCGCTTGTGAATCGCTCTTCGTCTGTGAACAACACGACACTTGGGGAAATGTAGCTCTACTGCACATCGTTTTAAACACCACTGCACTAACTGTAAATGTTGTGGGTAATCTTCGACCTTCGAATGGTGAACTTTCGGTCAGCGATGTGGAAGGAGTAGCTGTTCATGCACAACTCTCCACACATTAATGTGTCCAGTGCAGACCGCGTGCACCACTTGACGGGTCCTGCTAGATGGCACCTCATGGAACCTCCGCAGCACCTCCTCCTCAAAGTGAGGTGTTCGTGCCGACTTTGGACGGCCAGCACTAGGCCTGTACATCTGTAACATGTACGGTATTGGGACAGGTACGCTCGGTTTCACTGTGAACAATGATCGCTGTGACGTCACGTAAACACACTGCGTGACTATTTTACTCGCTGTAAATGTCCCCTGTTCGCGAAGCCTCCTATCAATGGCTGTGAACGTTGAATTATGTGGCACAAGTCTGTTTGAATACCTTTCCTTGTACATGCGTGCTGCAGCTCTATTGTTGCAGTGCGCAGCCGCATACACAAGTTGAATGTCAGCCATTTCAGGCCATGTAAAACGATCCATTTCGCAGTACTCCAACCAAGCCTCTGTTTCACTCCGCTAAACACTAGTACAATTCGGCTGAGTAAACGACTGAACATATCACAGGACACATAGGCCAAATACCCTCCACTTGACGGTGGTGTGTGTTGTGTGACGGCCTACATGATAGGCCGTTATGACAGGCAGTTAATCCTCCATATAACTGTATGTCACCATCCCTTACGCAACCGTGTTGTGATACCTGCATACAACGGTGTTTGCTCGCACCAGCCTCGTATACGTGTTGGCTATGGTAACCATTTCACAAAGTCATTTTACAACTTACACCTCATCCACGATCACAAAACACATAAGTCGATTCTTACACAGAAGAAACATTTAATAACTGTGGTATGGACATTGAGGTTGTCATACAATTATCGATTACTACTGTAAACGCTACATTATCGCACGCATTACGGCGGCGTCCTCTGTTATTTTATTATTCATGCTTGATACGCCACAATTCATTCCGCACTCTCAAGTCTCTCGCCATGTAAATGGCACATCGACAGTTGTGGCGTAATTTGCTATTGTGTCAATTTATTGTAATTGACGCATTTCTCAACGCCACTGTTACGTACCTCTCTCTGCTATCTTGTCCCTTTGATATTTGCAACCATTCGTTATTGAGTGTTGTGCGTGTTGCCCTCCTGCCAGATTTTGAACATCATTCTTTAGAAATTTCAAACTCGAATACTCGAAAACGGTGGAGTTTGGAGTTTTACGCAAGGCACCTTTTTCGTCAATTGGAATATGCGTATTCATATTCCGTCAATAAGATCCCTCATATGCTACCGCGTCATGTCGAATGGCTCGCAATAAGAGTGATAACCGTTATTATTTCCATTCATTAATTTTATGACAGCGACATGTTTTGTGGTGTTTGTAGACCATTTTACACTTACACATTACCCAGAAACACAGTGTTCCATCTTTCATATTTTCTCCGATAACTGTAATAATCTGGTGTGTCAGGTACAACTTCAAAGACGTGTACCGCCCTTGGGAGACGATTTAGACCCGTAGGTCATATATATGTGTATATATAATATACGTGTGTGTGTTTTCGACATCTATTTTCGTGATTAACCTGAAGCTGAAGTTTGTCGGTTGGATTTAGATACACGCTGTACACAGAATAGATATGAACTCTACCGACAAACTTTGTGAGGTGATTCCTCATCAAAAAATAGGTCGAAAATATAACACAACATATAGTCTACGTCTATTCCGAAGGGGTGAAAATCGCCCTTCAAAGTGTAGTTGTAGCAGATGTTTTTTTTTTGCTAATAGCACAGCCAGAATGGACGATAAATGTCTGAGTTTCTGGATACTGCTTTATTAAACGAAGAAGTACAGAGCTCAGAAATATGGGATCCAATATCAACCCCCATCCATGAAAAGTGAAGGGTTGCCGACACATTCGTGCAAATAAAACAGTAGCTATTTCACTTTGTTTGTTGTTTCCTGTGGATTTGGTATCTACTGACATGTTGGACAAAACTTACGTTACCATTGGCCCGGGCGTTCTATTTCGGGCCACACCCCCTTCACCGCCATGTAATTTTGTCATTCCTCCATCTCCACCCTACGCGACCTTCACCGCCATGACATCTATGTCATCGCCAAATAACAAGCCATATTGTTATATAAATTAAATTATTTTTTGCAAATTTTAAACTTTTTCTTTTCAATGTATGAACTGTCATTTGATGATTAAAGGCTATTTACGATAAAGTGACCACTTTAGAAATTAACCTTAGAAAAAAGTCATTGGCCCTGCATGCATATATTTTAATGGGCGCACTAAGTGACACTCGTCCAGTAAAGTTGGTAACGATGGCTGGAAAGTAGTTCCATATCCTAACGTCGAATAGAAAGTGTTACGTAACCATGTATGGTAACTTAAAATTATTTATTTCACTTCCTTTTTTTTAAATGCATCTAAGTGTATAAATGAGCAGATTTGCAAAGTATAAATTTCTTAATAATTTCACAGTTTCATTTGACCGACGCACGAATAAGTGACGAGGCCCATGGCAATGTTAATTTTACATAAGGCTGTATACACAACGTGTATACAAGTAGATTATAAACTGGGCTTTCAAAAGTGCTCATTTTACCGTAAACAGCCTATACATGTATGTCACAATGTAGCCCATGGCATTAGTTTACATCGTAAATGTTTTCATTTGTAAAATTTAGTTAGTGATGGCTGCAGCAAAATAGAAAACATTTTAATCTGACATTAAAATTATTAAAAAAATATAAAGCGTAAGATTTTTTATTCAAGGAAAATGTCATCACATATAATGTGTACAAGTTAAACAATGTGTGGTAAAAAAATTAAATTATTTTTGGGTTCTAACACCGCTAATGAAAGTTAATGCTGTGGCCGTCCAATCACAACATGAGCGGCGCCTGACATAGCGCCTCCTGATACCAGGAGAGATCCTCGTGCGCCAGAACAGATATGGCGTAACTACTTCCGTGCTGTCCACTTCCGAATATTATTAACTCGTTCCGGTACACATTAATTTCCGAGTTCAAGTTCTGCAAGCGCGTATTTTGGTGTGAGCTGTCCGAAGAGGTTCAACGTTCTCTTGGAACTAATTAACCACCTTCTGTGTGTTCGATGATGTCGACATTAACCATTGATGTAGAAGGCATGTAGAAAACTCCGCAAATCATATCAGCCACAAGAGAGACACTCATAATAGTGGGCACTACTGGTACCTTCTCGTGTACAGTACAAGCCATAAATATCACTCAGTTTCAACGTGTCCACGATCGTGGATACGTTGACCAACGGAGTTAAATTTTAACATGACTAGGAAAAGTGATTTTACATGGCAATGTTTCACTACGTATACACTTTAAAAAAGTTTTGCATAGTATGTAACTTGGTCGCTTATAACATATGTATTCTGGGATAGTAAGCGCATTACAAAGATACATGGGAATGACAGATGAGTTGTGATATTCTGTACAGCGTGTATTTTCATCCCATTATTTCTCATTTGTCGTGAAAATCCGAGTAACTCAGTAATCCTGGCGGTGCAAAACTTTTTTTTGAGGTGTGTATATTTCGAAGCAATTTTTTTCACGAACGTTGGCTAATTTTAAAATGTGCACGGATATGACCCACACGTAACAAGCACTATACGCACGGCACTGGCGGTAAAATCAGGAAACGATCTTGGATAAAAAAAAAACGTAATCCGCACTAAAATAGGGCACTTTACGGAAAGGGTTAAAATGACGATTTGTTATGATTCTTAAAGGAAGTTAGTAAATATCTTTTCATTTTGTACGCAAGTGTCTTTTGTGTACAACACTAGGTATTCTCTTAATTTATGTTCTCCTGTCCATATTTACTCACTCCATTTATTCGTTTCAATTGTGTTTGTTTATGGAAATACTATCTTCTTGAACTAAATATATATTTATATTGACGTTCGAATTAAATATCATAAAAATTGATCAATGTATTTATTATGTATGGGAGGACAAAATACATTTTGCTAGAAGGCCCAACTAAAAATGTCTTGTCAGTGTCTGTATCACAGTATAGTTCCTACATAATGTTTATTCGCGGTGTCTTCACAGTTTTCGAATCAGACCTTCGGAGAATCACCCCTTATCTGACGTGTTTGGTCGTATCCTAAACATGTCTTGTACCAGAAGCGTTTTAAATTTGTTACCTTAAAAGTATCTTGTTTTTGGTTAAAATGAACTATTGCTTATACGTTATCCAATAATTATAATAATTAATTTTAAACCAACGTGGATAAAACCAGAGATAAAATAGGTGTTTGTAATGGCATAGTAATAAATAGTTCTCATGCAAAATATTATTAAACTGAGTGAGCGCCCCAATGCAGTCGTGCGTTTTCCTTATGGTGTAGGCAATGTTCATACTAGGAGGAGGAATAGCGTGAAAGTTGAATTTTAACAGAGTTTCAGAAAATTTGGAAGTATTTATGACTGGACTACAGAAGGAAACTGTACGGTGTGTACTAATGACGGCACAAATATCCAGGTTAGTGGTTAGTGCACAAATTATATATATATATATATATATATATATATATATATATATATATATATATATATATATATATGTATGTATGTATGTATGTATGTATGTATGTGTGTGTGTGTGTGTGTGTGTGTGTGTGTGTGTGCGCGTGTGTGCACTTTTTGTGACGGGCTGATCACGTTGCCAAACACCCTCGAAAAATTAATACTGAACTATTTAATCAGTGGGCTGGACCACGTCGCCAAACGCCCATTCGAATAAAAACAGTGTTTGGTTACCTGACATTTTGTGTCGGCGAAAAACTCGACGGCACGAATAGTTAAACACACTGGTTTTTGTGTTAAAAAACTCTAATATGACTTAAAATTATTACGTACTTGCCCTGCAATGTTTTTGCTATGTTCATGTTACCTTTAAAAAATATTGGAAGACCTGAGGTAACAGGAAATTGTTTATTAATATACGTGCTATTTCTTCACGTGCAGCAGCGACCATCCTTGGTAGACAACTGTGTAGTGGGAGACGTTTCGGCAGTTCGCCACCTGGAAGCAGCACCTTCAGTGACAGGCTCTCAGAACTGCTCGCACCTGTGCGGTCGCAGTCCGAACCTGTGACGTCTGGTTACGCCAGTTTCGGCAACTTGTTCGACATTTCGCAAGTGTGATTTCGTATCTCAATATTATTGATGGTTTATTTTTCAATTATGTAGACCCCCTAAGGGAAATAGGTGTCAGCTGCATCGGTTCACCTTATTTGGTAACATCAACCTCCATTGGTTGTAAATATTACGCCCCGATAGGAACAATTGGAAACACCATGTATTTATTGGAAACACGTTATTTTCTGAGGAAAATAATGTGCCGCTTGTGAGATGGGTGGCTCTATGTGGCCGAACTGTGTATATAATCCCTAGTTATGCTTCGTTCGTGATCAGCCAGCGGCCTCAAGGGGGCAAACTTCTACCAGATAAGTAGTATTTTTGATTTGCTACACAAAATTTAGGCTCATCAAGCTAATAGGACCTACACGTCATTTTGACCTTAGGCGAGGGCCATGGTGGCCCTTTTAAAATGATAGCGGAATGTTGGTCTCTTATCCGAAATCTGATAATGGGTGTAAATTAATGTTACCTTCTGTAACCAGTTTGTTCACCCTTCCGAAAATCTGTGACCAAGTAATACTAGAATGAAAATTATGGTTGTAAACGCTTGTGACCAAGCGAATAATAATATTATGAAAGTTGGTCTTAGCATTTTGAAACCAAGTAACGCCTTATTGGGGTGTAATCTTTTGTAACCAAGTCACGTTTGGTACGGCTATGGTATTCGAGATTGAGGACTTTGTCGTTTTTAGAATATTTGTAAACAAATGAAAAACTTTACGAAGTTTGGGAAGTCTTTATATACTAGCATTTGCTCGCAGGAGTTAGTGCTGGGGATTGTAAGCAGTTGATCCTATCCACTTGGGATCGAGAGCAGATGGAGGAAAAATACTGTGTAAAATTTGAGGTTACAATTGTTTATTCATTCATGATCAGCAAAATAATATGTGTTACTATATTGGGTTTTCCTGTGTAGGAATAAAATTAATTTTCTAAAAGTCAGAGTAAAACGTCGACAGGGCAGCATTTAATCGTCATTTTGTATGATTGTATTATTTGGAGTAATTTTCCCAGTGTAAATTGTGATGGCCTTCTGTCATGCTAAATGGCAGTTGTTTGCGTAAATATTACCCATATCTTATTGTAAAAAATCAAAGTAATAGCTGGGTAACAGCGAAATTATGCACCTGAAACAAATATTTGCATTTTACTCCTTTTTATGGTAACTTGGTGTTTTATGCATATTTTAATCAATTTGGAATTTACAGGTAAGGAAGTTTATGTTTGTTATTCCACATC
The DNA here is from genome assembly GCA_029891345.1 of Dryococelus australis. NCBI lineage: Eukaryota > Metazoa > Arthropoda > Insecta > Phasmatodea > Phasmatidae > Dryococelus > Dryococelus australis. Next base: position 89,211,063 of record CM056998.1, read on the forward strand.
TAATATGGACAACAAATGAAAGGAATTGAAAGAAAACTTAACAAAAATAAAAGAGAACTACCACACTTCTTTGTTTCTGTTATAAGTTGTTTACCACTAATCATCTTACCCTTACATTGCAGAAAACAATATATATGTTCTTTTGCGTAGCGTTTTGCCATTTGGTGTTCTGTGGATTTTTCTAGGTCTTAATGCAAATCCGGCCTTGCCACGTCCTTGACTTAGGACGTTGCACGGTCAGATTTTTAAATAAATATTGCTAAGAAAGTAATAAAGACAGTGAGTAGATAGATTATGTAGATTCTAGCACAAGGACTAGGGAACAGAGGCGCGAGGCGCCAGCTGCCATGTTGGAATTTTCCGGTTTTTCTTCTTCTTCTTCCCCAAAAATCTTACATTTTCTTACAAAATCATACATGTTCGCCCAAAAATGCCTTAAAATGTCCCTTTTTCCCTTACAAATTTACCATTTTTCCCTAAAAAATTATTCTGATTTCCCTAAAAAGAAAGCATTAATCCTCATTGTGGGCAACGTAAATCCTCAATGTGGGCAAGATACTCGAAAGTCACCCACAAAATAAGGATTCAATAAAAATAGAATTATTTTAAAAATTATATATATAATATTTTTTTATAATCGAGAAATTTAAAGGTGTAAAAGTGTTATATACCACCGGACTCGCCTTTCAAGACGCATACGATCGCAATATCATAATAAAATAATTTAATAACTATTTTTTAAATTTAAATATATTTTTATAATTAAATAATTAAAAAACATAAGTATTATGTATTATAAATCACCGGATTCGTCTTTTTAAGGTGCATGCAATCGTGATGTTATTCCATTTTCCTTGCTCTATCATTCCACCTTAATTTTCTTCTCTATCATTCCGACTTATTGCAATAAGTATATTTGTTATATTCATAGCACCGCACACACTAGCACCGTACGCACCGCACTCACTGCAGTTAGCACCGTACGTATTGCACCCACCGCATGCACCGAACTCACTTAAGTTAGCATTGCAGTTAGCACCGTATGCACTGCACGCTCTATCACCGCACGCACCGCATGCACTGCAGTTAGCACCGCATTCACTAGCACCGCACGCACCGCAGTTACAAAATACATTAAATCTATGTTTTACATTTTATATATTATTATTTAACTTTTATAAACAAGTGTATGATGCGACGTGTATACGAACTCGTATTTTCAAGAATAGTTATATTATTATATCACTACCATGGGTTTGGTAAATCATAATTTTATGAAATGAAAGTTATGTGTCTCATTTTTATATATTTATATTTATTATTTACAAACAATTGTATTATGTTACGATTAGCTGCATGTGCTCCACTGCAATACTGAATTTAGTAAGCATAGTAACAATTTTTTTATTTTTAAACTAATACACAGTGGTTACCTTAACGCAGGTCATGTTTTAAGGTGCAGTATGTCTATATCTGACATACACGAACTTATAAGCATAGTTGCCCATATTTTCAAACAATTGAAGTCATATTCATCAAATTCATATCATAGGCATCGCCCAGGACGACAATCATGGTGGTAAGACCAAGTATACACCACGTGTACTTTCATGCATAGTTGGCTGTAATTTCCAAACTGTTAGACATATAGTCGTCAAACTCATAACATACATATCCCCCATGACGACGAGAAGGGTCGCAGGGTCAAGTATACCCTGTGTCTACTTATAAGCATAGTCGGTAGTAATATCCGAACCGTTTAAATATATAGTTGCCAAATCCAGAACATAGGCATCACCCACAATGAAGAAAAGGGTTGCAGGGCTAAGTAATGTAAATTCAGACTCAAGATCTTGAATTTTGTAAATTCAACACTTGCCCACGACAGCTGGTAACGTTTAATAAAAAGAAAAAATTGTAATTAGCTTAAAATAATATTTTGCTGTTAAAATTAGAAATAAAAATTCAAGTTATTTTGTTTTTTCAAATTTTATTAAAATATAATACTACAAGACACGCGTAAAAAAAATTCATGTTTATCTACATACTTATACAAATCTCAGTCCTCAGTTAAACATGAAACCGACTATTCTAGCACTTATAAACTTTGTGCCGTCGTGCAGTAAGCTTGAAGGCAAAGTCCTTACAGCAAAAGCAGCACCGATTAGCCACAGAAAGTTCTGTAGATGATACACAAGAAGATCCAGATGGTTCAGCTGTCGTCATGTCGGAAGGAGCAGGAACGAGGGACGAAGTTGTCGATCACGCCGATGATGAAAGTTGCAGCAACTCAGATATAAAATTCTCAGCACTGTAGGTACCTTAAAGACATAACCATCATATATCCAAAGGCTTCTCAGAAACATAGGCTCCTTGCATATATACACTTTGTGATATTATGAACTGTGTTTTCATGTGTTCATAATCCATAGACAAAAGATATCAAAATATTGTATATGTGTTGACTGGACTAAATCCGCTTGTTCTCAGCTGTACATTATCAACCGAATCGAGTGCCCAGCCAGAGCCCTTCAATGCCATTACTTCTTCCTCGCGACACACCTTCGTATGCTGTTTTCAACACTCTCTTCGATATCGTGCACATTATAAATATACACATTAGATGTATTGAATGCCTTTCTTGCGTGCTCTGGTTTGCTATAGCTGCATTCCAGCCATATACTATATTTCACACCGCCATATTTTCCACCTCCTCTGTAAGTTGGTTTATTAAATTTTGTTTCATATATGCCAGAAATGAACAAATATATTTCATCGAGGCCGTTAGATTCAGAGCAACATAATATTTTAGAAGATCTCTGAATGCAGATTACTTCACGAAAAATCCATTTGCATTCGGCATCATCTCACAGGTTATTTTCGTAGGTTGGGATGACGAATTAATAGGTATAGCATCTGGTTCATCAGTTGAAGCTGCATTAGGGCCAGTTTTCGGCGTAAACTGCTCAGAGGAAGGATGATCTGGTGGTTCAACATCTTTAGATGATACATCATTTTTGCATTGTTAAAAATATTAATTTAAACTGTCGATGCGTGCAAAGAGTTTAGAGCACTTCTCACACCGATATCCCTTGCGGACGATACACCTTACACATGCATTCTTTTCATGTCTTTGTTCTTTATTGACGTTTGCGAACGTCTTGTCACAGTAGCTGCATGGAAGTCTTGATGAAAGCAACGAACTACCGATAGCATTCAAAGTCGAAGTTTTCTGTTTCGATGAATTTCCAGGGCTTGTCGCGTCAATTACCACCTCAGTACACCTCCGATGCGATGTTGACAGATAACGCTTAGCAGGAAGTGAAGGTAGACCGGCACAGGTTTCGAGAAGTCTTTACAGGTTGTCACTTCACCAACCAAACTGCGATTTGCATTTTTCACAGTTAAAAGTAGCTTGCTCCATATTCTGAATACAGTTGGCCTCATGTATCCGAGCATTGTGGCTATAGGCAAATATCTTGTCATAATAGCAACAACGAAGCCTTGACGAAGTCATCGATGACAGCACTGCTGTAGGTGCCCCCCCCCCCCCCAAAAAAAAAAGAAGTCGATGGTGCAGCCGATGTCATGCCTGATGAAGACGATGTCGATGCTGCTGCCACAGGTGTCCCATCCTAAGAAGTCGACAGCGCTGCGCTAACCTCAGACGTTGATGGACCATCTACCTTTGGCTGGATATTAGATTCCAGTTGCTGCCGCTACTATCAAACTAAGCTTCGAACTGAAACTTGGCTACTTATATACTCGCGAGCAGGTATCTTAACATTCAATATTCCACCCAATGTAACTCAAGCATGCCTTAGAATTACAGTACTCACCAACACACACACAAACGCACACATACTGTCCACACCATTCGACGTACACCAACAATCACAAGACAGATATTCTAGAAAACATATCACCGAACATACCATCCATGATAACCCAAGCGTACTGGAGGAGGGGAAGAAGTTATCGTAAACAAGCTTCTTAATGACATAAAGCATGTATTTTTGGATTGTATTCCTGCTCAAGACATGTAATGTAATGTTAGTGTAGGACTTTTGTTTGATTCCCGAAGAAGTCATTTAATATTATTTCATTCCCGAACTTAATAAAATTTTATTTTCTTGGATAGTATTCCTGCTTAAGGCAATTAATATAATGTTATTTTTGGACTTCTGGGTGTGATTCCCACTGAGGGCAATGCTTGGAAATTTCAATTTTTTTAAAATAACAAATACACTTAGAGGGCACTACATTCTACACTTCCGATGCGGAGGTTCGATTTCCGCTAAGGGGTTCACGTCCCAGCGAATGCAAAACTTGGGAATTTTTATTTTTTAAGTACATACACTTCTGATGCAATACTCTCTTAATTCGAATCACTGGGAAACAACTGATTCGCAGTGAAATTGAACTATTATAATAAGTGAAAATGGCTCCAGTTATAATCTGTGGAAAACCACTGATTTTTTCAGTAAAAATTTCACTGATTTGAATTAATAACGTGAAACAATTTCACTGATTGAATAAATGACGGCAGAATGCAGTGGCGAATTAAATATTGTTTTTATTCAATATTGAAAAATAATTAGATTAAATAAACATATTTACTATAGTATACTATTAATATTGTGCATTTTACTGTAATTAAAAAAAAAAAGTGAAATAAATTGCAGGTGGCCGGGACTTAACTCGGGCACACTTTACTTCTAGGATGGTGCCTTACCATCTCAGCTACCACACCAAGTTTAAGTTGTTAGACGAAAATATATGTTTTATAATAGCACAGCGAAATCCTATAGTTATAAATTCATTGCTAATACTTTTCGCTTTTGTTTTGATTGGTACCGTTAGGATTTTTAAAACGAATAGTACATATGTGCACCATCTTCGCCGTATTAAATGCAATTTAAACCTTCAAACAGAGTGCTGTGTCGATTACATGCAAACGTAATGAAAAACGTAAAGACGAAATGAAAGTCTGTGTGTTCATCTTACCTCGTGAAATGGCGTTTTGGTAGACGAAACGCACTTTAGAAAGTATTTTGTATTTGCTTTATTCGTTTATTCGTTGTTATGGTACTTCACTTGATACACGTCGTTTAACGGTCATTTTTAAACGTTGTTCGACGGCGATTATTCCACGCAGTTTCACTGATACTTCAGTCAATAATAATTAGAGACGGATCAAGTTTCTCAGATGTTTCAATGGTCCATATGTCAAAAAATAAACCACTGGGAAAACAGTGGGAAAAATGACTGACGAATCAGTGATAAATGTCACTGAACCTATCAGTGAAAGAAATATGGCTTTTTTTCACTGCTTCATCAGTTGAATTCACTGAAGTGACTGTTGTATCAGTCAGATACGTTTGACTGAATGAAACAGTAAAATTCTCACTGATTCAGATTTAGAGAGTACACTTACGAGAGCTGTTCCGTAGATGTGACCTTGCCAACGTCCCTCGCCCAACTAACGTGATACGTTCGCTAAAGCTCGACTGATGACTTGTAATGACGTAATGATGTAATTATTTATTTATTAGTAGATATCAAATAAATTCAAAAATTCACAATCACACATGTATACTCTCCGGAGAGAAATCAAGCTGTTACGAATACACACATGCACTAACACACACATGCATACACACACAAACCCGCACACTCTCATTCACCCACGAATGCACACAAACCTCACACCCATACCCCCACGCATACACACACACACAGACACACACTCACCTATACACACACAAACAAACTTAAAATCTCACTGTGTTCCCAACCTTCATGGATTGCTAACAGTCTGGTTTACCTAAAAACATCAACCATCTGTACCTTTTCACCAAGCCAATATACAACACTGACAGCTTCATATTTGCAAACATCCTCTCACCACAAATGTCAAACTTCAAATGACTAATGCTATTACAAATTTTAGTATTATTACTAGTATTATTATTATTATTATTATTATTATTATTATTATTATTATTAATTGATTACGCAATCACCAGCCCACCACTCAACTCACACAAGTCCACCAAAAACGACAGCCAGTCTTCAATGGACCTCACTCAAAATGAATCGAATATATTTAAGTATTTAGACATAACAAGAAATGCAAAGGAAATGTTTGTCGTTCATCGGGAAGCGAGTGAAAGAATTGCGGCAAGATATTCGCTAGCAGCTCCATTGTCAAACGTCATGAAGATAGTAACTGTCCATTTGCCACCGTCTAAAAGACTTACCCAAGTGATAACTGCAGTGCATTATATTCGAATAAGCGAGGCTTGAATGCCCACAGCAGAAATTGTTTTGCTAAAACAGTCGCCGTAAATGTTTCGCTTGACTGAAGATAAGTTGAACGTGTATAAAATATTATTATGTATTTTTATTATGTTAAATCTGTAAAATGAAGGCAAAACGTATCAATTATTCTCTATAATATTCATTTAACTTAACCCATGCTAATATTAGGTTCACCTCCATCACTAGGGAAAAAAATTACCACATTTTGTCTAAGTCTGAAAGGAAATTAATATTTTTGTATAGTGCCAAATCTAGAACTCAAGTCTTGACAGGCAACTGCTTGAGCAATAAACACAGATGCCCTCTCCATCTTCGTTTCTCCAGTCGACCGCTTGAGTACACGACCATCGTCTGTTAGGGTCGCGGTGGTCTTCAGTCATCTTCGTTTCCCCTGTCACGTCACGGTGTTTGCGTTACCGATGGCAGCCGCTTTGTTATACAAAAAAGAGTAGGTGTCAAGTTGTATTATGCCAAGTCTGCAAAGTGTATAAATTACTTCTGTGTTAGTCATGTAATTTTAACCTATGTTGATATTAGTTCCACCACTATCATACAGACCTGGAACCATTCCACTTAACTAGGAGAAAAAAACATATTTTGTCACAGTCTGAAAGAGGATTAATATTTTCGTACAGTTTCCAGTCTCGAGCTCAGGCCCCCTACGTGATACTTCACCTTAGAAGATTGTTTAATTCTATATGTCGATCATGTGTAAGTTCATATACATTCGGAAAATCACATGCAAAGCTAATAACAGGTATTCAAAAATATACACACATCAATTACACACATTTCAACGATGTATGTACTCTGCTTTAAGAAGACTCAAAATATAAAGAGAAGAGGTTTACCTGATTTAGCTCTTTAATAGACAGAGAAGACCTGGAGACCGCGAACGCAGCTACCTATGCGAACTCCACGAACGCACAGACCACAATGATTATTCTGCCCATTCGTACACGGTATATATTACCGACCAAGAAAGCAACTCGGCACTTACAAGTACTGAATTTACACCAGCCTTGACAAAAATGTATTTACTTGATTTTCTACATACGCTATTGAAATTTGCTATAGGAAATAACTCATGCACCCTGGCAGGTGTCCTGGAAACAGTGCGCCGGCCTTGCGAATAAGCTATGACAGGTTTGCTCCTCTGGAAAGTCTGATCATTTCACAGGTAAAAAAAATATACACAATATAATATGTAATTTCAAAAATTCTGTTTATTATATACCTACATATTTACGTATCGAGCACATCATACTGCAATTGCAATGAACTATCGTCGTAATCAATGTATGTTCATCTCAAAATACTTGAAAATCGCCAGGCATTTATATAAGCAGGTAACAAGCAGACCGAGAGGAACAGCATCGCGAACCGTCATGTAGCGATCATTGTATAAAAGCATACATCGTGTAAAAAATTAGTTCCTACTTCATCGTTGACCGTATTGGAAAGCAGATTATGTCTACCGTAATCGCGTACTCTGCTATAATACGAATACGGAATCGCAGGTTGATGACTTACCATCTGTAACACTGGTCGCAACGTCAACAGCAAAGGATGCTGCAGATTCGCTCCTTACATCACGACATCACGAAAGTAGTCGTTGCAGCAATAGCCTGAATAGACATAGCAAGAAGTGCAAAGATAATGTATGTCGTCCATCGACAAGTGAGTTGAAGTATTGTAGCAAGACATTTACTTACAACCTACAAGACATTTTTTACAAACGCAGATAGTAGTAGGTACATTTCTTAGACGATAGGAATTAAAAACAAACCAGTTTCTTCGTTTTTATTTTCATTCTTAACTAAATCACGTACATAATATCCCATTCAATAAAGCCTCCTACTCTGAGTTCATCACAAAATGATATCTACTTTGTTTGACGACAAGGGCTAAGGGACTGAGGCGCGAGGTGCCAACATGGCGGCGGTTTTGTGATATTTATTCAAATGAGCTGTCGGCTATCTTGTCTCCGGTCACCATATTTGTAGCCAGTATGCCGCCATCTTGGACAACCATCTTGGTAGACAGTATGTCATTTTTCCTGCTCTGTTATTCCGTCCATATTTTCCCTTTAAAACGTATTGTTTTTCTCACGAATTTCTCGTTTTTTTCCATCGAAACGTCTAGAATTTATTCTGTATTGTAGTAAAAGTTTCTCGTAAATAAATTTTTCTCTTTCCTGCCACTACAGTTGCATGTCCGCCATATTGACAGCTCCCAAAAAAACATCCCTATGATGTTGAGCTGCTATATTAATAGCCAAAATTAAAACTGCTCCTCACTTTTCCTCAGTGACTCCGTGTTTAGACCGTGGAGTCAGAGGGGTCAAAGGATTTGGGAGTCATTTTGAATTCGATGTGCTATAAAAATCAAATGTTTGAATAATATTTTTATTTAACTTGTAAGTAGAAATGAAAGGCCGATTCTAGCACAACTAAATTTTCATCGAAAATCAAGCATTTTAAGCCCAAAATGCAAACAATTTTCCCGTTTTCAAGCTACTTTTTCATGTTTCTAGAAACTACATTTCTCACCAATTTTCAATTTAAAAAAAAAAGTAATTTTCATCGAAAATCAAGCATTTTTACCCAAATATCGAGTAAATTTACCGCTTTTAAAAAATGCCCGAGTAGGATTTGTGCCACCATTACAAAACATTCAATTTTAAGCTAAAATAAAGTAAATTTCTTCATTTTAAGCAATTTTTTCAAGTTTTATAGAAATAGCAATTTTGCAAGCGAGCAATATAAATAAAGCAAAATAAGCAAAAATTAAACAAAGATGTTACAAAATATAATTGATAAAATTTATAGATTTTTTAAAGAGGATTCTAGACAATGGACAAATTTTCCATTTTTCATATCTTTTAAGCCTTTATACATTATAAAAAAACCCTTTCACATTTATTAGTTTCAAGGAATTTTTATTAAAGTATCTTGACATAGCGCTCTGGCAATGAAATTATAAGTCTACCATCTAGAATACAATTAATTTTTTTGCCAAACTTAGATTCATTCATTTCAAAATCTGTATCTTAAACTATTTATTTGTTTCTAGATCTAGTTGTTTGGTGAATTCAAGCGAATTGTTCAACTTGTTGAGCAAGATTCCATTTTTTGTGTTATTTTCATAGAAACAAATTATTAAAGAAAAATATTTTTTCATTCTCTCAATAAATTATTTTTCGTATTAAAAAAAATGGATAATCAAGAAATGTAATGTAAAAGTGTGGCGTATTATTAAGTATAGAAAGTCTTCACTTGCATAAATACAATAAAGACAAGCATATTAACACTTGTAAAAGATGAGTGTGCTGGGTTAATTTTGATATTTCAACATCTCCTGGCACTCATTGGGTTTGCTATTTTTAAGAAAATAATAATGTGTATTTTTTTTTATTCATTTGGTGGTAATATTCTTAATAAGGTAATTAATTATTTCAAAAACATTAATGTTAATTACAATAATGATCGTTTTCAGAATTGTAATTATGTATTTTGTGGACATTTATGTTTAATAGTATTATTTCCAGGGGTGCGCGGGAAAGTAAAATTACCCTTTGGGAAAAATTCGGGCGGAAAAATTTTTTCACTCAGAAATCTGGAAGAAATGGGAATTTTTTTTTTAGCTGACTCAATTACAAAATGAATCAATTTGTATTTAGAGTTTGACACTGCAGCATCATAATTTAATTGAATCAAGAATATCACGAGTTAAAAAATTTAATTATAACATTAAATACAAATTACATCAAAAATGTGTCTACTATGACACAAATACATAATGTGACTCATACAACATAATTTAATTTTAAGAAACATTGGTTTTCATATAAAAATACCGGCTACTGTGTCACATCAGTGTTCTGTCCACACATTTTCTGTTGATTTTAATAAAATATGTTTACATACACAATAGGGAACAAGAAACGAGCAATTGAAAAAATTTTCTCGGAATATTTCCCGACCATCGGGATCCCGCACACCGCTAATTATAACTTTTTTCTAGAAATTTTAAGTTTAATGGAATAATTTTTACGTTATTTAATGACAGGTATATTTGGGAAACCATTAATCGAATCTTTAAATATAAACGTTGATAAAATTGCTGAAGATTTAAATAAATATACAGATTCAAAAACGCAATTCGAGTGTTTATTCTTTCCAAAGTGAACTATGCACACATTTTGATTTTACAAAATCGTATGTTTCTTTTCTGGGGTGAAGAATTGTTAATATAGATGATCTTAGAGACAATAAAGATGCAGTCAATAAAATATTATTTAATAAACAAATAGATGATTATGCTTCAAAAGAAGATATACATTTACAATTCAAGAATTATGTTGCTGATTATATAAAACGAATAAATAATGCAAAACAAACATTAAAAAAAGATGTAGATTCAAAATATAAAACTATTGTTTCTGATAATGGATTAAAAAACGGTGTCGAATCAAAATACAGCACTAGTGTTTCTGATTTATAAACATACGTAGATTCAAAATATAATACCATTGTTTCTGTTTTACGAGATCAAATAAGTAAAGTTTTTGTTTTAAAACAGCATATGTATCTATTCAAAATTGCAGAATTCATTATATGCCTGATCCTGTAAATGGCAAAGATGCTGTCAATAAAGGTATCTCGATAAAGAAATAGCCAATAAATTGTAAGATTTCAACAAAGTAATTTTTAATTATTGTCATACACTTGTTGACTTGAAAATTGAGAAAATCAAAGCAGAATCTGATAAAGAATGAGATTTTAAATTACAAAATTTATACCAATCTCATATATTTTATTTACATGCAGAGTGGAATAAAATGATTAATGTTTTTTCACTTAGATAATGATCAAATTTGCTTTTCTTTTTTGATGGACTGTACTTACAAAAATAGATCACAGCAAGTCGTTTGATGTTCACAAAGATGATAATTTAACTTTAAAGAAAATAAAACATTTCTTTATGCTGATGGATAGGTGGTGGCAATAGGAATATTCGTGAAATATAATGATTTACAATATATATATATAATACAACAAATTGGCGATTAGTCCAGAAAAGTATATGCTAGTGCAATTCTAAAAAGTCAATATACTTTTAAAAAATTTGCTCACTGTGAGAGAAGGAATAATTAATGAATGATATAAACTTGTGCAAAAAAATTTTCCAAGAAGGAAAGTCATTTACCATGGAATTGATGATTTGTGGCAAATTGATCTTGTAGAAATGGGTACTGTAAATTTAAAAGGTATATCACATATAAATAATAATTACAAATATATTATAACAATTATTGATGTTTTTCAAACTTTGCATTTGCTTCACCAATCAAAGATAAAACAGCAAAAAATGTATCAAATGCTTTAGAAAATATTTTGATGAAAAGAAAACCAAATAATTTACAAAGAGACAATGGCTCAGAACTTTATAATAACATATTTAAAGACCTTATGGAAAAGCATAATATAAATCATTTTTCTTCATTTTCTGAATTAAAAGCTAGCATTGTTGAAAGATTTAATCGAGCTTTAAAAAATATACTGTGGAAAAAATTTGCTTTGAATGGCACTACTAGTGGATAAATATATTGGATAATTTAGTGAAAGACTATAAAAGAAAAAAACACATCTCTATTGCTATGAAACCAATTGAAGTTAATTTTAAAAAATGAAAAAGTGACAGCTAAAGCAGCCTATACTGTGCAAAATTTATTGAAAACAAATTTTGTGTTTACTAAAACAAAAAATAAGTTAGAGGTGTTGTTCGTGTGAGCAAACTGAAGTTTTTTTTGGAAAAGGTTATACAGCAAATTGGTCAACAGAATTGTTTACTATTTGTAAAGTTATGAATTATGATGTACCAATTTACAAATTAAAAGATACAAAAGGAGAAGAAGTAATGGATAGTTTTTATGAATATGAAATTATGAAAACTATAGTCCATTCCCGATTGGAAGCGACTTATGAAAATCAACCTTTGAAAAAACACTTTAGGAGTAACATGTCAACCTGTTTTTTTCAATAACCTGTATTCCACAAATATATAACACTGTGGTTAATTTTGATTACTGTATTATTGAATTAATGAAACTTTACCTTAATATCTTCTACAACTTGTAATATTTATTCCTATTTTAAATATGAATTAACAACAGTGAGTGCGGCGATAAATAAAAAAATTGCTCCTGTGCCTACTTCATTCAGTATGGCTGAGAAGCACATGCGACTAATTGATAAAAGTGTGAATAATCAAAGTTCATAATTTTAGTCCAGCATTGGATTTGAAAACTTAAGTCCGAAAATATATAACACTTGCCATATTTACTAATACATTAATATGCTTATAAAATACAACATGGCGTTTGGTCATAGTCACATAATCATAAATTTTGACGACATATTCTTTTCTGCCTAATAAATACGAGTTTGTAGACACGTCGCAAGTAGTATGGTATAGGGGAGTCTGGCACAAGTGGCTACTGCTGCAGGACAGCAGGACTGATGGCGGCCATATTGGATGATGTGCGGAACTTCCTGCTCTATAATTCCTGTTGGGCGGCGGCAATCTTGTCGGCCAGTACCTTGGCAATCATCTTGTCAACTAGTATGTAGTCGCCATCTTGTCAGCAGTATGCTGTCTCTTCCTGCTCTTGCATTCATCTCCGACACCATCCATCTTGTTTTCACTTCCTGTTCTTGCATTCCATCGTGGAGGGTTTCCTTGGGGTCTTCCCACGTTTTCTTTATTTTACATTCCACCTTTTTTCCCTCTTCCTCTAATGCTCTCTCTATTCCTCTCTTCCTTTGTTCTCTCTCTTTCATTCCCGGAGGGGGGTTTCTCCTTCCATCCCGTTGGTCGTCTGCTGGTGTCGGCCATCTTGTTTCGTAGTCGTCTGCTGGGGGCGACCATCGTCTGCTGGAGGCGGCCATCTTGTTTGCCGTCCATATTTGATTCCCACATCGGCCGCTAGTGTGTGTGCTTGCGGCCATATTTGATTCTCGCACTCGCCACCAGAGCGAAGTTCCACTGGTGACAGCTAGGAGCGCTGGTGGCCATCCTGTATTTGCTCATCGTCCGCCAGGGGCGCTGGTAATTTATTTTAAGTGTGAACTCAAAAAATGCTGGGGTCGTGCGGTTTCATTCCGTCGATCCTTGGGTCGCCAATCCGGTGTGCTAACCAAAAGACTACCATCGCATGTGGACCGATAGGAGTTAAAATAAGGCAGATACGAGAGAGCGCGCACTCGCCGGACAGACTTGTAATCGTGGAAAAAATATTTGTCTGGCACCCATCTTGTTTACTGTCGTCTGCTGGAGGCATCCATCTTGATTTACTTATAAGCATAGTTGGTTTTGTGTGATTGAGGACTGGAGGACAGCCCGACTGCCATTTTGGATGGTACCACAGGTGGGAAATTACCCATGTGTCTACTTATAAGCTTAGTTAATTGTAATTTCCGAACTTTTTAAGATATAGTTGCCAAATTCATAACATAGGCATCACCCCAGACGACGAGAAGAATCGCGGGGTAAGGTATGCCTTATGTATACTTATAAGCATAGTTGGCTGTAACTTCCGAACCATTTAAGTTACAGACACCAAAGTCACAACATAGTCATCACCTGAGATGATGAGAAGGGTCGTAAGGTCAAGTATGTCATATGTCTACTTATAAGCATAGTTGGCTGTAACTTCCGAACCGTTAAGTTATAGAGGCCAAATTCATAACATAGTCACCACTCGAGATAGCGAGAAGGGTCATAGTGTCAAGTATGTCTTATGTATAATTATAAACATAGTAGGCTATAATTCCCGAAACGTTTAAGATAGCCAACTACATACTAGCTGACAATATGGCTACCAAGGTACTGACTTACAAGATGGCAGTATGTATACTGGCTGACAAGTTTGCCACCACCCAACAGGAATGATAGAGCAGGAAATTCCGCACGTCATCCAAGATTGCAGCCGTTAGTCCTGCCGTCGTGCGGCAGGCGCCACTTGCTCAGACTCCCCTATATCATACTACATACTACTGTCGCATAATACAATTGTTTTTAAATGTTAAAGAAAAATATATAAAACGAGATACGTAACTTTCATTTTATAAAATTATGATTTACCAAACCCATGCCTGTGACATCATAATATAATTATTCTTGAAAATTCGAGTTCGTAGATACGTCGCATGATACACTTGTTTATAAAAGTTAAATAAAAATATATATAATGGAAAACATAGATATAATATATTTTGTAACTGCAGTGCATGCGGTGTTAGTGTGTGCTGTGCGTGAGGTGCTAGTGTGTGCGGTGCTATGAATATAACAATTATACTTATTGCAACAAGTAGGAATGATAGAGAATGAAAAATCAAGGTGGAATGATAGAGCAGGAAGAATGGAATAACATCACGATCGTATGCACCTTAAAAAGACGAACCCGATGATATATGAGACATAATACTAATGTATTTAAATTATTAAATTATAAAAATATATATTTACATTTAAAAAATATATTAAAATCATTTTATAATGTTTTTGCGATCGTATGCGTCTTGAAAAGACGAGTCAGGTGACATATAACACTTATACTTACACCTTTAAGTTTTTAATTATAAAAATATATTTAATTTTATATAAATAATTTTTAAAATAATTTTTTTTTACTGAATCCTCATTATGTGGGTAACTTTCGAGTATCTTGCCCACATTGAGGATTTACGTTGCCCACAATGAGAATTGATGCTTTTTTTTTTTTTTTTTTTTTTTAAGGGAAATTCGAGAAATTTTTAGGGAAAAACGATAAATTTGTAAGGTAAAAAGGGATATTTTAAGGCATTTTTGGTCTAAAACGTACGATTTTGTGAGGAAGTGAATGATTTTTGGAGAAAAAAAACGGGAAAATTCTAACATGGCGGCCGGCGCCTCGCGCCTCTGCCCCCTAGTCCTTGTGTCGGAACCTAAATAATCGATACTACAGTGTGCATTATCCACTGCACTCGGACATTAACGTCTGCTGAAGTAAAATATACTTATTGATTATTATTCCAAATGAGAGGGCACTCAAAAGTGTTCACTTTACCGTGAATAGCCTATAGATAATATTCACTGTATAGAAAGCACTTTTGATCTCAACCTCCGAAAAAAAAAAAATCACTACCGTTAAGCCCCAGTCACACTGCCAAATATTTCCGTCAAACTGCTTCCAATATGTTTGGTCAAATAAAGTTGGACAGTTATGACGTCATCGAAACACCATAAACGCCGCCATATCTGTATGAGAAAGTTGGACGAATTCAGTTTCCATCAAACATTTGAAGATTGGACAGGTTCTAAAATTTATTTGATGTTTGACGGTCTCGGCCAATCAGAAACGTTCACGACAAAAATGAAAGTCGAGAAACTTGAAAATAACGGAGAATTGTTGGAAAAAAGAACGTTATGAGGCTAATTAATTTATGTAGAAGCTGTATGGGCTGGAATGTTATTTTAAGTTACTTCTGCGCATTATATTATAAACTCAAAGGCATTAGATTTCAATTTGCAGGGAATATCTGTGATAAATAAAATTTTAATTTAGTGAAGAAGAGAAAATAAATTACAATAATTCTTAAAATTCTTCTTGTAATGGATTGAATGGAAAACAAACGCAATATCTCACTATGAAAATAATTATAAGTAATAATTTAAATTAGAGCCTCCCAGTAAAAAAATTTGACAGTGTGAAATACCTTCAGACACTTTCAAGATTATTTGATAACAATTTGCTAGAAGGAAAAATTTAATGGCCGTATTTTTTCTTCAAGTTTTATTGGCAAATATAGTTGAAGGCGAGAATTTGACAGTGTGATAGGGACTTAACGGCAGACACCGGGGATGCAGGCACCTCAGTTGGCTGGGAATTATCGAAAATAGTTCCAACACTTGGCATTGTTTCGCGAGTGTAATGTATAAGTTTGTATATAATGGAAATAGTGTTTCTTGTTTTATACACATATGAGTCTTACTGATACATCTTCTTTCCTAAAAATACCACGGTTTTACTTGGATGGCGGCATATGAACAAAGTGAGACGGTTCACTGCAACTAAGATTTATTATTCTGCTCAGGTTGAGAACAAAACGAAAACTTTGTTATAGGGGTGTTTGGCATTGGGAAAATTTCCACCGCAAGGTGTGCTGATGTTCCTAAAAAGTAACTTTTGACCTGGCTTTAAATGGAGAAATTCTATTTATTTGTGTGTAAAAATTCGTATTTGACTCAAATTGTGATACATACTTGCCTCAAACATAATTTTAAGTATTAACTTTATTTTGTAAATATTATTCACGCCCTCTAATGACGTTTACATGAACAAACATTAAAAATACATATGTGCTTGGCGTTGAGTGTGCATAAGCAAGTTTATTTCAAGGGTAAAAACGTTACGAACCAAAGTGCGGAAAAAAATATACCGTCATCAAAATGAACTTCATTACTTTTACTTTCCCTGAAGTGAGCTGCACAGGAAAACCTTAAAAATTACATTTTTAATTATTTCACTATTTTCTTTCGATTCAGTTGTCATATTTAAATTAAGTAACTGAGTGTCAATATTTTGATAAATCCAGTTTCCGACAGAATATTAAATAACATGTGAACATATGTCGTTATATATGCACTCTTATGTGAAGAATAAAGCTTATTGTGTATGTAGGATGTAACACGATAATAATTATAAGATTTTACACATTTGAATTTATTCTATGAAGATTGCATTTATCCCATTTACTCACACGCAACACGTAAAAATTCAGCTCACATGCGATACCACTGCACCCTGGTTCCCACTGAGGTTCTCATAACCTGTGTGGAATTAACCTTACAGCAACGCTAATTTGACATATGGCAGAAGGATATAAAGTGAGAACAAAATTAGATCTTAAGCAGGACTTTCAACAGTGCTCAATTAAATATGAACAGCTTGTACCAACCCTTCATTGTGTGCACATATTTACGATCATATTTTTTCACAAAAATTGGTTTCTCTGATATAAAATGTTGACTTTGAAGTATGACTTGTTTAAATTAGGAACAAATGTAAACAAAGCAAGACGTTCCAAAAAATAACTTTTGCGCATGCACCGTAATCAGGCGTTGAGGCTATCTAAAACGTTCCAATAATAACGGACAGTGGAACGTGTTACTTGTGGAACGTGTTACCAAATTGTAACAGTTTTTTTTTTTTTTACAACCGTTACGTTAAATAACTTCCATATCTACTTCAAACGTCTTGTGCAGTCATGACCAGCAGGAATGTACAGCTGTGTGAATCAGCAAGTGAATTCGTCATCTCCGAATGTGAGCACAGCTGGTAAACGTTCTCACGAGGATCGATAGCAGTAGTTTCATAATTTCAAATGCCCCAAAGACCCGTACAAATTTTCTGCGTATAGTCGTCGTTTCAGCGTTATTAGTTCTCGGAATTAAAGAGCGCTGATTCATTGCTATGTAAACAGAATGAGATACAGTCAACGATGTTTCACATTTAACATTGTGATTCTATCAACTATAAAATGTTACGAAAATAATATTTTGGCGATGTTTATTTTATTTAAAAATCTTTATAGTAGTAAAAGTAGTATGTTACTGCAGTTGTATTCTTACTGTAAGTTCATGTGCCGTTAGTAACGAGATATCTTCATTAACGTGTTTGTAGCCCTACTACATAAGTAATTAGTAGATTCTTAATTGAGTTAATTATACAGTATACGAATACCCATTCGCCGGTGCGTGCTTCTTTGCAGCTATTTTAGAATATGTAAGAATGTTTGACAAATTTCTTTGTAAAATAAGTACGTTGTTTTGGTTATTTCATATCATTATGGGTTCGCCTACCTTGACTGCTTTTGTGTTTGAGGCTCAAAAGCGATAATGGCTACACTACCACGGGTATCAAGTGTTCTCATCGTGTTGTATGTAGGACCTGTGGGTCTTGCAGTGGTGACCCTATCATTTTATTGATAGAAAATCTGTAGTAAAATTCAATGCAGGCCTCTATCGTTGTTTTACACGCGTCCAGGTAGTGCAATGTTTTTAGATAGAGCATTCCTTAAAACAGTATTTTTTGACGACGTCGGTAAACATTTTAGGGACTAGTGTGATAGTTTCGCCAAAAAAAAACCAGTTCCTCAAAGATGCTGCGACTTATTTTCAAGCCCCAGGCAGGTGACAGTCTAAAAAAAAAAAAATAATAATATTGTTTTTGTTTGTTATTTTAAGTGCTTGGATAAGCTATTTCATAAATCAGTTTCTTTTCCGTATGATGTAATTTTCATTACAATAGAGATTGTTTATTTTTAATATTAAAGTTTATTGTGCTTATTGCAAACATTGTGTAATAAATGTGGATAATTTTTAACGTACTTATATTAAAAAAACCGCTGCCGAATAAGTTTTCATAGCTATTCTTTAATTTGTTCAGATGATTTAAGTTAAGCCTTTCAACATAACTTAATATACGTATTATGGCTAGCGAAAAGACGAATGTTAAAATTAATCATTTTTAATTTATATTTGTGGTTATTTAAGAATTCTATCTGCCAAGGCTGTGTCCAAGTTCACTAGCTAAGACCCTGTACTGGCTTCGTGACCTTGAAAAATGCATAAAGCCATGACATTATTACGTCGCTGTCCACAATTCACAGAAAGGGCACGACTGCACCCTAGAATGTCCACATCAACCAAAGGGCCACGACCATGGTCATAAGAAACGTATCCTCCCACCCTTAATTGGTTTTCGATGCTCTACTGTTAAAGGCTGTTCACGGTAAAGTGAGCACTTTTGAGGCCCTAGTTACTTTTTCCTTTCAGCTATTTTTTATCCTTTTAACCACATTTTAAAATAAATATTGCCATGTAAGTAATAAACACAATGTGGATATTTCACCAGACTCAAAAGTTTACGCCAAGGGCAACAATAAAATATATATTTTGATTATTATTCCAAATGAGAGGGCATCGAAAAGTGCTCACTACACCGTGAACAGCCTATAGAAGTATTCATTCAAATCGTCGGTAGTGAGCTGGTTTAGCACGCCACACGAAGCTAGTTACGCAACAGCAATGTTGGCAACGTAGAAGATCCGAGAGGTTGGCAGCACTGCTGGCGCAGTCCGTCAGCTGTTCGACGCGAGGTTCCCTCCACGTCCGCCAGGGTCGCTGGCTGCAGTCTTCCCCACGTTGTCGCGGCAAGTGATCGCTCCTTGCTGTCTGCGAGTCGAGCCGAGGCTTCTTCCGTGTGAGCTGTTGGGCGGTGCGTGCGAGTGTGTGTGTGTGTGTGTGTGTGTGTGGAGTGTCGTCGGAACACGAGTGTCGCGATAATGGAATTAAACAATTTATTAGGATTGTTGATGGTGTTGACACAGCTGCATTTCCATCGCGTCCTGTCTTTCAACTTGGAACCTCGCATCCCGCTCATCAAGAAAGGCAGGCCTGGATCTTATTTCGGCTACTCGGTGGCCGAACATCAAACGGTGGATGACATAACTCAAAATGTTGAGAGCAGCTGGTAAGTTTTTATTTATTTACAAAAAACACGTTTTAGAAATAACGGCGCTTCTGGTGTGCGTTTCTTCCCGGAAGTTGTTAAGACGCCCACCTGTAGGAGCGACAACGCTGCTTTGTACATTCATAAATAGAAAAAATACTTTACTTCGTCTTTTCTCATGTTGATACAATTCGCACGGATGCATGTTTCTCGAAATAATACTTGTATTGTAACGTGTTTTTCGTAGAAGAAAAAACATAGCGAGACAGCTAGTTCTATGTAACTGTTCAGGTATTGTTTTTTAATTCGTCTTTGTAATACGGATTATTTTTTTTTAATACACTGAGAATTAAACGCTTTGTTTACTGTAGTCTACTCGCCCACGTGTTCTGTAGGGATTGTCGATTATCGTGTGCGAGTAATGCATCCAAAACAGGAAACTCATGCACTCTGCGTCCTTGCATATATTATGTAAACATCCTGTGTGATAACTGTTCGCCTTCCGCTGTAGTGTGAAGCGGCGCGTTATCGCTGCGGGCTGATTTACTCTAATATCTCTACCAGAATGCATTTTGAGATAGTGTAAAGTTTCATGACTGTAGCCACTTTTTGGTGTAGTTAGTTATGCGTGTCAATGTCAAGTGGTATTTGAAACATGACTCACGCAATGAGGCAGTAAAAAATAAAAATCTTTGCCGAAAACAGTTTTAATAAACCTGGAAGATGTTACCACGCATCTCTTGATTTCACAAAAATAATAAAATCTTCGTCGGGGTTAAGGACTAAAAAAGCAGCTTGTTTAGCAACCCTGGCGCCGGTTTTGATTAATATGGTGAATTATTAGGGTCGTGCAAGAAAGTAACAGCATTATATAACGTTACAATACGATTGATCTAAAACAAAACCCATTGCGTGTAGGGCGAGAGCGATCTGGGTCGTGTATGACTTCATGCGCTGAAATTGGTCACGTGATAGCATGCACACTAATTTAAGTCTTAAGGCCGGGCTACAATTGGCACTTACCTAACACATTTACAGTTATAGCGATAAGCACATACATAACACAACACAAGCACAGTGGCCTAGCTACATTTGTACGGAAGAAATTAAGTTCTGTGTAGCTGGTAGTGTTTTTTTGTCAAAAATAAATTTTTCCAATTGATCTGCGACGTTTTAAAATTAGATATTATTTTCATTTCAATTTTTACCATTAACATTACCTAAAAACGTTACAAAACTTCCGGGGTTGCGGTTATCCATAAATATACGAAAGAAAGTATCTGCCCGAGGAATGAAGTCAAAATACAAACTTTCTTGATTCGTAAATGAGTTTTCCATTTGGTAACGTAGGATTAGTGCCGGGGTTTCTGATTGGCTGAATGTTGACGCACAGCGATAGTAATAAGGAAAGTTAAACCAAGTTGAACTTTCCTTGTTCTTAGACGGGGTGTGAACCCACGATATCATGTGTTTATTTAGTTTATGACAGACTATCCGCTCATATCTCCATGGCGCACGTGGATCGCGGTTTGCTAATATATAAACAAAATTGGTAAATAGGAAAATTGTACTTTTCATTTATGAAAGCATGTATTCCAATTTACTCACACTACGGTTTGTCCACACGCAACTGCAACTGATTCCAGTTGAAATTGCCAAACCAATAGCCACTCCTTCTTTGAACGAGGCAGGTTTTACCATCCAATTTTCTGTACGGACTACAATACCTTACGAGACGATTACTACTAAATTGACTACTTGACCAAGTTGAGGCCTTAAATATTTGAGGATTTAGGGTCGAAATATACTGATATGGAGAAGCGCGCTAATTTCCCACATAGGCCTACCTCCGTAAAAGCGTCTGTTATTGTTTACGTTTTATTCTACACATTTTATTACGCAAAGTATGCTAATTCAAAACAATAACAAAAAAGGAAATCTTAACGACAATGGTTGGTTTTTACTCATTTTCTTTGCCGTGGAAATTGTTTTCGAAACAGTTTTTGTGGGGAAAAAGACACTAACGTCATAAAATAATTGTTAAAATTAAGATTTAGTTAAAGGAAGCGAGTGAATAAAGCAATTTTATAATTCAAAAATAAAATATTTGTAATATTCCCCCCCCCCCCCTTTTTTCCATGCTTAATTAAGAATGAAAGAAATATCGAAACATTCAGTAATGCAGTTCCTTAACTGAAAACTAGGAGCTCAGCTCAGTATCGTTCGAATCCCTACACTTTACATTTCCAAAACCCTAATTTACCTAATACGGCTTAAGCCGTATTCGAATCCGCCATTTAGGTTACCAAATAACCACGTGACCAGGGACCTAAATCACCAAATACCTCGTACTATTGTTTACATTTTACTTCACGCCTATCTTTATAAAGTAATTTGGATTCAAATCAACATAAAAGAAGGGGAGATTTATTATTAATTACCTATGTGTAATTTTATTCTCTTCGCTCGTTTTACCTGTACCTATTAAGAGAAGTAAAATCTGATATAATTTCTGTAAAGCAAACCTTATAACGCCATTTAAAGAACGTTTTACCAAAACGAACAAGTAAATAAATGAATTTTATAAATTTTCGAGTGGAATTATTTACATTATAACTGCCCGTGTAACACAACGTTCCAACACTAGCAGCGCAGTTCAGTGTCGTTTGAATTGAAAGCCTAAGAGAGAGTGGATAATTTGTTTGGTTGTTTTTCGCCTAACCTTGCAAGCAGGGGTTATTGCCTATCCCTGAAAAGGGTGTATTTTTTTGACATACAGTGAGATTAATAATAATAATAAGTGATCGTCTGACGTCACTTTTGACCAGCCATGGCGGCCATATGTTGTCAGTTAGTTCCTCAGCTCCACGCTGAAAAAAGTTTTATGTCGAACGCGATATTTCGTTAATATAGCCAGCCGCCATCATATACTTGGTGATATCGTTAAAGTTGATGACATAATGATTATGCCTATACAGTGGAACTTTCAGTAAGGTCTGTACCAAGGCAAAAACTTTGGCAAGGGCCGTTTTTTTATTGTGTAAATCCTTACAAGTTTCCAGAAGTTTGCATTCAGAAACGAGTGACCACACAGGCCTACCCTGAAAGTCCTTGTATTTGAAAGTGACGGTCTTTTTCCCTAGGGTCTCTGACCGTAGTTGGTAAGGGGGTTGGAGGTGACGACCTTGTAAACTCGCGGCAGGTCGTGAACCAGGTGCGGCACACTTGGCCCCACAGTGACGGCCGGAGAATATTTTCAGCACATCCAGATCGGTATACATTTACTTGCAAGTTTTCTTCTAGCGGGATAAGGAGTTCGCCCGTCTGTGACGAAAATTTGATTTCAAAAGGAAACAAATTAACGAAGTACATTTGTCAGTTAGATGACATCTGTATAATTCTGTAAGATGCCAAAAATTATCACTTGAAATAATTTGATTGCATCCAATTTAATTAAAAGTAACGAACCTATTCTTATTTATCTATTTATTTTTAACTCAAGATACATGTGAACCTTACTAACCGTGTCTTTTCAAAGTGATATAGACCACCAGGACAGGGATGGCAGGCAATTGAGATACTCAAGGAGAGGGTCGATAGACTAAAGGACAGGCAGTGGGTTGTTGTAGCAGAGAATTTGAATATGCCAGGGGTGAAATGGGTAGAGGGTGTAGAAGGAATGGGTAGCATGATGCAGAGAATGGCAGCACAGTTAGTCAACAGAGGATTAGTCCAGGTAGTAGAAACACCTACGAGATGGAATGAGGAGGGTGTTTGGTCAGTGCTGGATGTGGTGTTGGGCAGACCTAGGAATGCTGTAGTTGGTGCAATAGTATTGGATGGTATAAGTGACCATCATATCCCGTTTGTGGAAATTGGGATTGGCAGGATGAGTGAAGTGCAAATGGCAGAAAGGTTGGTGTGGCAGTATGGGAGAGGAGACAAGAAGGGGGCAGAAATATTCCTGAGAGACAGGTTTAAAAAATGGTCTATGGAGGAGGGTGTTGAGGGGTTGTGGAGGGAGTTTAGAGGATTAATGGAGGTTATGTTGGAGAAATTTGTGCCAATGAAAAGGTTACGGACTGGGGGAGATCCGCCATATTATGGACAGGAGATTTTGAAAATGAAGAAGAAGTGCAGAAAATTACATGCCAAGTGGAGAAATTAAAGGATGATAAGATCTAAAGAAATGATGAAACAAATGGGTAGGGAGCTTGAAAGGAAGATCAAACAGGCAAAGAATGTATTTCTGGGGAACATGGTGAAAGAAGGAAAAGGCAAGGAATGGGGGAAATTGTTTAGGTATGTTAGGAGGTTAAGGGGAGGAGAGAAAGGGATCCCTTTGCTAACAGGAAAAGATGGTAGATATGCGACAAATGACCAAGAAAAATCGGAGATGCTGCAAGGACAGTACTTGTCGGTGTTTGAGGCAAAGGAGGGTTGGAATGGGGGGACAAACAGGGTTCGGGGGGTGTATAGTGAGTTTAAGATGAGGGAGTGGGAGATAGAAAAGGTAATTAGGGGTTTGGAGAGCAGTAAGGCAGGGGGACCAGATGGGATAGGAAATGCAGCACTAAAGTTTGGTGGCAAGGAGTTGGCGAAATATTTAGAAGTGCTGTTTAAAAAGTCCTTAGGAGAGGGTAAGTTACCACAAGATTGGAAGGATGCTATGGTGGTACCTGTACACAAGCAGGGAGAGGGTAAGGGGAGGCCTGGCAGCTACAGACCGGTGAGTCTCACATCAAGTACAGGAAAAGTAATGGAGAGGTTGGTGGTGCAGAATGTGGTGAGGGTTATGAACAATAGAAATTGGTTGGAGGAGTCCCAGCATGGTTTCAGGAGGGGTTACTCATGTGAGACTCAGCTCGCTGGGTTATTAGAGGATCTGGTGCAGGTAGTTGATGAGGGGAAGCAGGTGGATGCCTGCTTCATAGATTTTGAGAAGGCATTTGACAAGGTGCCCCATGGGACATTGATGAGGAAAGTGGAGGAGCTGATACCGGACAGGAGGGTAGTGGAATGGATAGGGGACTTTCTTAGGGGGCGAAGGCAGAAGGTGAAAGTGGGGGAGGCAATATCGGAGGAAGAGGAGGTTACGTCAGGGGTACCACAGGGAAGTGTGCTGGGTCCTTTGTTATTTACCACAATGGTAAATGACATGGGTTTGGGGATTAGGGGAAAAATCAGATTGTTTACAGACGATTGTGTTGTATATGCTGAGGTGGGAGAGGGGGCGGAAATTTGCAGGCGGACATTGATAAGATATGGTTGTGGACCAGAAAAATTAAAATTAAGATAAATGTAAGAAAAACTAAGGTAGTGAGGTTCACAAGGAAGAAGATGATAAACAGGGACATGCACAAATGGGAGGGACAAGATATAGAAGAAACAGCAGAATATAAGTATCTAGGGATAGTGTTGCAGGGAGACCTCAGGTGGAAAAAAAAAAGGTAGAGAGGGTGGTTGCAAAGGGAAGAAGGGCTCTAGGTATGCTGGGAAGGGTGCTGAATGGAGTCAGTTGTGAGGTGAAGGAGAAGGCGTATGACACAATGGTACGGCCAATGCTAGAATATGCTGCTGCAGTATGGGACCCGTATGTGGAGGTGGAGGTGCGAGAACTGGAAAAGGTGCAGAGAAAGGCAGCAAGATGGGTAAAGGGTAGGTGGAGAAAGCAGCGGCAAGATGGTGAGGAAGAAGGGAACTATAGGTCATCAGTGATGATGAAAGAAATGGGATGGAGCTCATTGAAGGACAGGAGGAAAGTTGAACGGTTAGTCAGGATATACAGGGTTGTGAATGAGGAGGGATGATGGGGAGGGCTACACTGCAAGCTTAGTAAGGGGGTGTTTAGGGGAAGAGGAAACAACAGTGAGAAGCTTCAGAGGGTGTGGTGGAGAACGGAGCGGGGTAGGCAGTCCATGCTTGTGAGGTCTGTGAGGGAGTGGAATGTGTTGAGGGAGGAATTGGTATCTGTGAGAGGGGTTGGTAAATTCAGGAAGGGAGTGGAAAAGGAGTTGGTTGGGTGAAGGAGAGTTGAGAGAGCTCGCCACCAGGCAGTAGCCTAATTGCGAGTGTATGTATATATAAAACAAAGCATTTCCAGAAAAATTGTGAAGATTTTTATTCGTCACATTTTTTTTTCATACTTGTAACGACAGTGTCTGTATATGCGGTTAAGTTATAGGTACATATATACATACCAGTTTTCTTAACATCAACTTGTGTTTTGCAATGTCCCGCACATTTAGCGGATATGCCTTATGCCATTAACTTTTTTTCACATGACTCATCCAAGATGACTTCTGCGCCACCTTTGTGGCTGTATTTGTTTGTATGTTTGCTTTCTTGATATCGTAGTATTTGGATGAGGCTTTACGAAAGCAACTTACATCCTAGCGATTGGTGTTTGTTTTGTAAAACCACGCAGCGTCAAGAAGATGTTCGACGTTAAATGGTAGGAGTTGCCTGGCTTTGGTGGAGACCAGAATTAGAATTATGGGGGGATCAGTATCCGTCATCTTATATTTACGGAATTTTTCCCACAACCTGCGTCATATATTTTATTTATATTCATTTTAGGCATCGACAATGCATAGGACATTGTTTTGCCCAAGCTCGAAAACATGTATTGCTGGAATACTGTTACTAGTATCAATTCTGTGAACACCGACAAGAAAAAATTACTTTTTTCCTGTCGACTCCCACTAGTCAAAAATTAATAAAGGTAGTGAAGTTGTAATACATAATTTGATAAAGCTCGGGACACTATTACTTATGCTATCTCATGCGAAATTTTTTGTTAAACGTTCTTAAATAGAACTTACAGCATATATATATATATATATATATATATATATATATATATATATATATATATATATATATATATATATATATATATATATACATACACACACACACACACATACATATGCAAGGTGACACGGCAAGGTTGACACAGGCATGCACAGCAGAGATGTCTCATCGTCCCTGCAAAGAAATTAAAGAACAAGAGCAAGTCACAATATTTATCATTAAAGTACAAGTATGTTATTTCTATAACGATGATCCTATCGTTTTACAGCGTAGTACCTAATCGACATTTGGTTTACGTCTCCGTGTGACGTTGAGAACATCTGCCGGAAAATTGTATATAGTCTATTCACGGTTTCTTCACACGTTTTGAATCGAACCGTTGGAAAATCGCCCATGGGTGACGTGTTTTGTTGTTTCCTGAATTAGTCATATATCAAAAGCGTTTCATGCTTCTGATAACATAACTTTTTGTTCAGTTTAACTGTCACTGATATGTAATTCATCAATTATAATATTTCATTTATAATTAATATGAATAAACCCGAGAGAAAATGAATGCATTGATAATGCCTAGTATAATAAGAAATAGTTCTCATGCAAAATATTATTAAACTGAGCGCGCACAAAAGCGGTGCGTAGTCCCATTGCACGAGGAGTAGGAATGCTTGGAAGTAGAACTTTAGCAGGGCTTCAGAAATGTTGGAAGTAACCGTGAATGGACTATATCTAAAAAAGAATGCGAATACTTCGCTTAGCCGTTTTCACTTTCGATACGTGTACAAAATGTGTGTGTAGGGCTGTTCACGGTAAAGTGAGCACTTTGGCCGTAGTTACTTTATCCTTTCACCATTTTTTTTAAATCCTTTAAGCACATTTTTTTTTCAAGAATATTGTAATGTAAGTACTAAACATTGTGTATATTCCACCGCACTTGGTCGATAACATCTAAGGCCAAAATAAAATATACTTATTGACTATTATTCCATGGACTTTCAAAAGTGCTCGCTTTACCGTGAATAGCCTATAACACTCACAAGGGCTATTTGTAAGTAGATAGGCAGACTCCGTAAAAAGTAAGCATTTTTTTTTTTTTACTTGAACATTTGCAGCACGTATTTTGGCGACTTTGGTAGACGTGAGACAGATAGCGCTGTCTTGGAGTTCGATGCTATCGAACGGATTCCTATTTCCGGTCAAAGAATCGTTCTGTGGCATCCTTCAGTTGCTGAGCAAGGAATGTCAGTGTCAGTATAGGCTGTTCACGATAAAGTGAGCACTTGTAAGGCACTCGTTACTTTTTCGTTTCAGCCATTTTTTTTTATCCATTAACCACATTTTTATATAAGCATTGCCATGTATGTAATAAATGCAGTGTGTAGATTCCACCTCACTCGGAAGTTAACTTCTAAGGTCGAAATAAAGTGTATTTATTGACTATTATTACAAACTCGAAAGCTTCCAAAAGTGCTCAGTTTACCGTGAATAGCCTATAGTTATAGGTAGGCGTAGTGATATTTTCCGGAGGTTGATTTCAATAGTGCTCACTTTACTGTGAACATCCTATGGAAATTAACTGTTTAGACCTAAACAATCGATAAAGCTATACATTTCCGGAGTTAAAATGAAGCAGTTTTAAAACTCCACAGGTTCTGCTTGGAATTTTATTTGTAATTGGCGAGTTGGCTGGACCCAATGGTGGTCCGCATAACCCCCGTCACGACACTTGGTTCGGGGTCCAGTATAATCTTTGAGTTCCCGCCGTTGTCTTTACACTTTCTGTGAATAGTTGTGCGACGTCAAACACGAATTTAATATCTGCTGATTAACCCTATAATTTTACATTAGTTTAATATCTTGAAAAAACTAAGATAGCGACCAACCTTAACCTAACTCAACAAACATACACATAACTTATCCAGTTCTGTCGCTGATAAAGTGTTCTACTGTTACAGTGGTTCGAACACTCATTGCCCTGTCAGCGACCCTACTTCCACAGGAAGTGAAATTTGTAAAGAATATATTGTTTTTTTTTTGGGGGGGGGGGGAGAGAAAAGAAAACCTGGTTCGCTGGTCTCGTTTTTCCTCTGTCGAAATTGATACATTCAGATGTTGCTTGTGTATTAGTGATGTACGTATTTTCAGGATTTTTTTTTAAAGTAGGGCCTTAATAGCTTAGCGTGTAAGAGTCCTCTCAGTTTTTTAACGCAATTCCGCCAACATTTCTCATGAATTTGCTTACGCTCGCTCGACAACGGTTTCGTAGCGGTTCATCTTGGCTTACAAGTAAGAGAGAGAGAGAGACAGACAAGGAAATAATTGGACTAAGCACAAAACTGTAGTATGGTTGTCTCCGTAAGGCAAGATACGTCCATAGGGACGTGTAATTGCTGCAGGACCATCTAATACGGTTATTATATTTGCTGCGCTAAAGAAACTGAACCGAACTATTCCAGAACAAATATAAATTGTATTCCCCTACTATCGTAGCCAGAACGGATAATAGCCTACCATTTCGCTGAGAACCATTACCAAAAATTGTTTGAATGTCCATCACGAAAACGTTTGCTTTTAGTAGTAGTTTGGAAAGAAAAAGAAATGCGTGTTGCTGCGGTTTCGCATTTTGTTTAATTTTTTTTTACTGGTTATTTCTTGTTTAAACTGAGTTGATATGAGAATTCAATTGAAGAAGATAAATGCAGTAATAACACCGGAGACGCGTGGTTAAGGGAGGAAAACTCTTTATGTATGAGGTTTCAAAGGAAATTTTGCCGATGAAAATTGACTCGTAGAAACTAAAATTAAAGTACGTAAGGAACAACAAGTGAATACAATACAGTTAATAACAGCTAGTGACAATGAAGATATCTTAAGTGGGTTTCACAAGAGACAGTGTTGTCGGAGGCTAGTCACTATAGTCTCTTCGCTGTTTCTGCACACTTTCAAAACTTTGAAAAAATCACCTCATATATGACAATTTTGGTTGTTTCCTAAATATGTCATTCATCACAAGCGTTTTATAGTTATGTTCGCATTAGAGTATCTTATTTTTGGTTAAACTCAACTTTTAATTATATTTAATTTCTGAATAATGTTTTATTTATAATTAATTTGAATAAAAACAGTGAGAAAATAGACATACTGGCAATACAAAATAAGAAATAGTTCTTATACAAAATATTATTGCACTGAGTGCGCACGAATGCGCTGCGTTGTCCCATTGGTGTAAATGTCCAGACTCGGGTAAGCTTTGTTTGAATAAGGTGGAGGAATATCCTGTAAATAAGTAAGAACTTTAACAGGTCTTCAGAAAAGTTTTCCAAAACGGGAATGTGACGGATGTTGCTGTGGTGTCGTAAACCACTTATTGTGTCCGAACATTGCACTGTATTTTTTTTCAATAGCGCTGCCAAAAAGACGAGGGATTAAGGGTCGAGCACGGGTTTTTGTGTGTGCTTAGAAGCCTTTTCCCACTTTTACGACCTAGTTCTAATACGACTGGATAATACTAGAAAAATTATAAAATTAGAATAATATATTCATATGAAAGGGTCGGCCTGTTGAAAAAAAGTAAACAAATACCAAATACGTTCGTCACTACTAATTCAGCCGTGCCGGTCGCAGATGAGGGCGCACGCGTGTAGTCCCAACAGTAGCGGCCAATACATGTGTACTTCATCGTTATTGATTGGCAAGGTCACAAGTGGCATTAAGACTAGCAGGTGGCCACGTTGTGAGAGTTCGTTGCACGATAGAGCTTCATCGGCCCCTCAGTATCAGACTGTTTCGTCTCTCACGTTGCAGAACCATACAAGGCGAGGAAAAATAGCTGTGAGCGGATACTTCGTTACGGCGTTGATTGATTTAGTAGTTCGGGCATAAGAGCACAGGAGCCGACAGCCCGCCATGTTGTAACGTCATCCGTTCGCCATCTTGGAAGCCAGTGACCGTTGACCCATGAACTTCAACCACAAAAAATAAAGGAAAATTCAAAAATTAAAAATAATTGCAAAAATACTATTAAAATTTTATTAGCAAAAATTATTTAACAATTATTTTAAAATTCCAGCCCCCAGGTGACTATTTTCGTAACAATTTCCCCTTTTTTCCTTAAAATTTCTTTTGTTTCCTATTTTTTTTTAAATCGCAATAAATGTGTGGAACTCAGTAAGCATATTACTATACTGACTACTACCGCCATATTGAATGCAGGTAACCTGGACCCCGTAACCTTGAATGACCTTGAAAACAAAAACTCGTGAAAAAAAATCATAAAATTCAGCAAGAATATTATGTTACTGACTACTGCCTCCATATTGGATTCAGGTGGCCCTGATGTTGACTCCATGACTTTGAATGACCTTGTAAACAAAAAACTCGAGCTGGACAAAAATTCTTCTAAGTCAGCAAGTATATTACATTACTGAATACTACCACCATACTAGGTGCAGGTAACCTTGACTTTGATCCTGTGACCTTGAATTACCTTGAAAACAAAAACTCGAGAAAAATGTTGAATAAATTCATAAAAGTCAACGAGCATATTATGTAACTGATTACTACCACCATATTGGGTTCAGGTAACCTTGACCTTGACCCCATGACCTCAGATTCCCTTGAAAACAAAAAATTGAGAAAAACTGAATAAATTCATAAGTCAATGAGCATATTATGTTACTTACTACTACATCCATACTGGGTGCAGGTGACCTTTACCTTGACCCCATCACCTTGAATGACCTTATAAACAAAAACTGAGAAAAAGTTGTATATAATTATACATATAGTGCAATGGTACTTTATACAATACTTTTTAATTAAATTAATTTTATTAATTTGATTCTTAAATTTTAATTATATTCTGATATATATGCATCTCAAGACATACAACTTTGTTGAAGGTTATAGCATTCGATGCCTCTTGCTATTCTCACTCGTGTTGTCCTGGTGCGAAAATATTGTGATATGTATTACACCGACACACTGTTCAGGACAGGTTATGTGGGTGACTACACTTTTGAATATTTGTACCGAAGTCACAAGAGACTTGCTTGCAGAAAACCAGGTACCGAGGTACTAATGACATATACACTTCACCTTTACAGGTTTTTGCATGTCTAAGTAAACTGTCGCTACGGCTGAACTGCGTAGCACACCTACACAAATATGACATGCAACAAGGATTCTTGGCATAATTAAAGTATTCATGTCACTGTACATTATGGTAGAAAGTATTTTATCAGAAAAGTAACACTGATGATGACGTAGTGGTTCAGGCAAAGACTCGGGCAGACCTGCTGGAGATAACTTTCTCAACCAAATAAATGTCCGGGAATATTGTCAGCTGTACCTCCTGGATATAAATGCCTCTGTGAGTACAATTACATCCCTATTCTCAATATAATAGTCCCTTGGTTCATAATGACGAAACTTGACAACTCTGTATATTTCTGTTCTCCAGTTTGGAATGTATAATTTTGCCAATGTTTCTTTTACTCGTGATATCCTGATGCAGTCTTCAACCTTCACCTTAGGCTTATATATGTCAAATCTTTTCTCAGCCTTGTACACAGTTCCCAGTAAAGAATTATATTTAATGTCAACTTGCCATATGCGGATAGTGTGGTGTATGCGATGATTGTAGGACGTCACAGATACATAATCAAGTCGGTTGCTTCCGTCCACCTTCGAAGTCAGACCCGAGCTGGTCGCTGAGCCAACATCCAGAAACAGTTCAGCGATAATTGCGAATTTCGGACGTGTTATCCTTATAAGCATTGCTGGAAGAGTCGTTGTCGGGAAAATGTGCACTCATAAGGCTAAATAAGCGCTTGTACTGGCGAAGCACCTCGCACAAGTACTCGCCAAGCTCACGTTAAACAGCAATTCATAGAGACCTGGAGATGCTCGCATTACTTTGTCACCAGTCTGTATAAAATCTGGTAGGAAAATATTTGTTTGTTCCCCAAGAATAATTTCTTATTGGACCTATAAACACTATACATTCTATCATTAAACCACATTGTGTACGATTGCAGGTAAATTGTGAATGGTTTTGGTGAGCAAATTATATTGGTCCTTTTCATGTTTCAATGAAGCTAAAGGCAAATCATATTCATCAGCTACAGTATCTTCCAGAAGTATCTTGCGCTTCCTCCCAGTCTAGGGTTCGATGTCTGGTCGGTCTTCATTTCAGCAGGGGGAACAGATTTTTTATATTATCTAGCCAAGATGTGATCGGTCGAAATGCCTCTTCCAAAGTAGTACCATGCTCCATGTGCACGTGCTTAGCCAGTAAATGTTTATTGCGCACACTTTCAATTACATGATGTAAATCCTCTGCAACTGTAGTCATTATACTAAAAAAAAAAAAAACTCAATCTCGAACTCCTGCTGGAATAGTAGGCATTCTCTCCAGTTTACCTTGTGATCATGCTCCTTGCTTTCCACCTTGCAGTTGGCACACTTATTCTCTTTTTTTTCCTTTCATAGGGCACTTTTCACTTGTGTAACTGTGGCCCTGTTCTGCACAAGAGCACACATCTGTCTCTTTGCAATTATTGGACAGGTGACCAATATCTTTGGCACTTAAAGCACCGGAGGGATTCACAAAAATCTTTAGTCCTGCAACTATCATACCCTATATATATCCTTCCCTGTTCATTGAGGTGTTTTTTTTTTTACCTTTGTTGAACATTCAAATACAAAATGAATGGTTCTCGCATTCCTTTCATCTTGTCTAATTTGAGCATGCAGGGTTGCTTTCAGTTCTTTCAACTAGATTCCAGTATCATTGAAATTCTGTCCATGGATTCTCTTGATAAGCTCATTGCCTGTTTCAAGTTCCCTTGGTACGTCATACATCGTGACCTTTGGTCCCCTTTTTCTTGGTGCTTCGAGTCTTAGTCACAGTTCCTGGATAGCCCTGACTCTCTTGAGGTTTTACAGTGTCCTGTGTCATCACCAGCCTCAATCATTACACCTCCTTTCTTATACTGAAGATGTTCTTAATCTTCAGACCTTCTACAGCTGGATCCACTTTGCTCTGCAGAAGTTCTTTAGTTTGTTGGCTAGTCGGCTCTTCATTGGTAGGCCGTACCATAGCCAACTATCTCTGAGGTCTGAGCTCCACCTCAAGTCACTTAGTTATGATAGGCTTAGCTGTGGTTCCCTTCACTGCCATTTGCGTATAACTAGTAGCCATCACTGTAGGTTTTACCTTGAGCCCTTTTATCTCGTATTTAAGCACAGCGTTTGCTAGTAAGGCACTGCCGAGCATTGCCTTAAGCTGATAGATCTTTGGCAACAAGTAGTTGCTATTTTCTTTATTCTTTATCCACTAAGTCTTCCATTAGGTCTTTAGCCTCTTAGCTGACTCCTTCGCCTCTTCTTGATGTTCCAAGGTATTCTATTAGCCACTTCTTCTGGTACCTCTTCAGAAGAAACACTCAGCCTCTTGTTTAATATCTCCTTAATAGAGGCGACAACCTCTTCCCTTTCAACTCCGTAAATCAGAGGCCAGACGGATTTCGTCCATCGGGTTCTGTCACTGTCTGGTTCTGGATGCTCATTACATACTGTGTCGATATCCAACATCCATGTAATTGCCCAAAGCATAACACTTTTGGACAATTCTTTATTCATTAGCAAAACCAGTTGATGCACCAGTCAACCCATGGGCCAGACATCTTTAGGGTTTCCCCAATGAAGTCCCACCATTTTGTCTCTGCCATGTTGATCTGTAACACTAGACTTTTACAAAAAGTTATAACACTACAGTCACACAACAATGTCATTGAAACTTGACTTTACCGAAGTTCATGTATCATCATTGACTCTTGTGAGCTTTATACCTCACTGGGCCATAGGCCAAAGCCCAAGACTGACACCGCTTATTTCGTTATCTCTTTGCCATCTGTAGGGGTAGCTGCATAGTGCAGAATTTTGGCTGCTTACAAACACATGTCACAAGTCCAGCAGACTGATGATCCTACAGTTAATTCCACCACCTGGCTGCGTTGAGGCAGAGCACAGAGTGTCCTCGCCACTGAGAATTTTCCCCAGAGTAGTAAGCTACTAAATAACGTGGTCTCCTGCTTGTTCACGTTCATTGGCTAGTTAAACCTTCAATATTCGCCACTTCCTGAAGGGAGGCTTTTTTCAACTCAGGGTGAGAACTGATTGAGGTTACCCGCCAGCGAAAAGAGCTTGCATGACTGCGCCAACTACCTATCTCTCAGCCAGGGCTGGCCATTGCACCACAGCTCATACCATTTGTTGCGTCCCACCTTATCACTTCTGAGGGCCGATCTTGTAGGGCCATCCTCACTGGTGCTGACTAATGTAACACATATGGGTTTGTGGATGTGGAAAGCACATTTTGGGGCACTGTGAAAACATACATCGCCGAGAATACCTCAAGCTAGGTCGTGGATATCTGCAGTTACCTCGAGCCCTCGAGCGTATTAAGGAGAATATAATCGGCCAGCTGGAGCAGGAGAACGATGACCAGAGAGCGGTTAAATGTAATATATTTATGGAATGTGTTTAAGGCAAATCTGAGCCACACGAGGACGAGACGGACCAGCACGCCTTCAAGCCGAAAAATGTACCCCTCTACAATGTTAGCAACATTGAAGATGCTGTTTCAGCTGCCATTTCGAAGATATGTCAGGAGGACGAGTACATGGGGAAGGGAAGTGGCTGGACCCTCACCACTGTAAAATGACTTCAGCTGCGAGTTAACAAGCTTTATCAACTGAGAGCATCCTCCTACATCGCCCTCCCTGCACAAATTGAAGCACTGGCATCCAAGAGGCCACGGTGACTGAGCAGTTAGCCTGCTCGCCTCCCACCAAGGTGAACCGAGTTCAATCCCTGGCCAGGTCACCGGATTTTCGCATGTGGGAATCGTGCTGGGCGAGGCAATTGTTTGTTGGTTGGCTGGTTTTCTCGGCGATCTCCCATTTCCCCCGCCCTTTCATTCCGGCACCGCTCCGTACTCACTTCGATGACCCTCATCTACTCTCAAACCCACACTGTTAAGAGTCGCCCAAATTTCTTCACTCTTCACAATGGCAGCCAACTATGCTTATAAGTTGGCTTAGGGCATACTTGACCCTGCGGACATTTCGGGGATGATGCCTATGTTATGAATTTGGTGACTATAGCGTTAGTGGATGAGAAATAGTGGCCGACAATGCTTATAGGAGGGCTTAAGGCATCCTTGGCCCTACCGCCGTGCTGCTCCACTCTACCTGGCATGAATGGTAATTTTGATGGTGGGAATCCAAGATGGCGGGGAATGAAGGTAAGATAGCGGGGTGGTTGATGTGTGTGCGATTAGCGTAAATGCGACTGGTATATGTACAATTAGCATATCTGTGTGTTATTTGTATATGTTTCCTTAGCATATGTGTACTTGACATAAGTTGTAGAACTTATGCTTGTAACAAGGTAGTGCATGAAGTTGCATGATGGGGCAATGAACTCGAACATTCTTCAGACAAAATGGATGGTGCTGGCATGGAATGACAGAGCATGATGTGCTTGTAAATGATTGCCCAATCCAGCTGGCATTTGCTCAATTTCCGCCAGATTCCGCCGAATTGTGCAAGTGTCATCCACTTTATACAACATTTTTGCGGGAAATTTTACTGGTTTCAAGGGAAATCCGGGAAATTTTGGCGATTTGAAGTATTTTTGAGCGAAAAGGGAAAATTTTGAGGGTAAAAAGGGAAATCAAAGATGGCCACCGTGGCACCGCCACATCACGGCTGGTGTACCATAACATACTATTTCTAGCTACTTTAAGTTACACACGACTGCTAGATATATAAAAATAGTTGCATCATGATCCATAAAACACCTTCCGACCATCACTTAGTGACGGTTTTGTCAACAACCAACTCCCGAGATTCTCTCAGAACATGATTTATCATCTCCCTCCCTCCGTTCAAGCCTTTTTTTAGGTATTAGAAAATCTTACGAATTTATTATTTTGAGCAATTGCGTATTTTTGTTTGCCTTCTTTTTCAATCCGATCACATTAGACACGCTCTGTATTCTAACACTTACAAGGAAACAAGGACTTGATCCCAGGCTACCTGGTTTGAGGAAAATTTGACTACTCACTGAGGTTCTAGTATGCAAAGGACTGTGGGCTACAACCTAAAAGTCACTGAATTCACGAAATTTTTCTGTCCCATAAATTTCCCATTTCCTCGTTAAAACTTGTTTCTGTACCCATACCTTCAACCAGCGAATCGAACAACTTTTTATGCAGGAGTGCTGAATGCTGCTAAGTAAAGATTCCGAACACGGTTTATTTAACTTAAAATGAGCGTGAAAAATAAGCAGTACATAAAAAAACAGACTGTAATATATACTTGAAAAAAAAAAACGTTAAAAAGAAGCTCTGCACACCATTGATTACAATAATTGGTCACTAGAAATACCATAGAATATTCCACATTACATCACTGAGCTTGACTTCACACTTCTTCTCGAGCAAATCCCCCCCCATCACGTTTTTCCCTATTGGTGATTACTTTGACAAAAGCTCGTCTTACTGTTCGACATGCCGACGCGATATTACACCACCCAAGAGACGAATGTTAAATAATGGTATGCTCCATTCACGGTTACTTCCAACTTTCCTGAGGCTCTGCTACTACTTCCAGAATATTTCTCCGCCTCGTGCAAACAAAGCATAGAAAATTAAATCAGAGGGCCAAAGCTCTGCGTTCGTGCGCTCTCAGTGTAATAATATTTTGCATAAAAACTATATCTTTCTAGGCATTACCAATTTACCTACCAATTATATCTCTGTATTTATATGTACGTATTAATTATAAATAAAATATTATAATTTATATATAAAATACAAGGAAAAAGTTAAATTTAACCGAAAACCAGATACTCGCATGTTAACACGAGTATAAAATGCTTGTGATACATGACATTATAATTTATATATAAAATACAAGGAAAAAGTTAAATTTAACCGAAAACCAGATACTCGCATGTTAACACGAGTATAAAATGCTTGTGATACATGACATACTTAGGTAGCAACCAAACACTTCATACATGGGGTGTATTTTCAAAGGTTTGATTAAAAAAGCATGAATAAATAGCAAATATACTAGACAAAGCCCTGCAGTGCACTTCGGAAGAGCGGAGATGAAGTTACACACATCAAACCAACAGACGTTTTTATCGAAGTAGGGCGAAACGGTAATAAAAGTTTCTCAAGAATACACGCACGCGGGAATTTTCGGTAGCGATGGCGGCTGAGAATGTATCCTGCCTGCCTTACCACTTGTTTGCCGCGCTGCACGGAGCCACCCGGGAGATCCGTGACGACACGCAGGCAACATATGGCCAGCCTCCCACGCCAGCCCGCCGGCACCCAGCGACAGAAACAAAAAAATAACTACGCCGCCTCGCTTCGTTGGAGGGAACAAACCTGTCGCCAGCCGGAACTGTACTCTCCCCCCTCCCCCTTTTTTCATCCGTGAGAGGAGTCGTCCCATTGGGCAGGTGTCCTCGCGGGCCATGGGACTCGCGCATAGGCGCCCGACTTCATGTTTCCGAAGTGTTGCGATAGAGGGGAATATAATTGTGGGGAGGAAGATTTCTGACTATCTGTTACCACACCCCTCGTTAGTTGTAATATAGGATATTCACGGTAAAGTGAGCGCTTTTAAAAGCCCTCTCATTTGAAATAATAAATAAATATCTTTTATTTTAGCCGTAGACGTTGCCTTCCGAGTGCGGGGGAATATACACACTTCTGTTTATTACTTACATGGCAATACTTATTTTTTTTTTTTTTAAAAAAAAAGGTTGTTAAAGGATAAAATGTGACTGAAAGGAAAAAGTAACTATGATCTCAAAAGTGCTCACTTTACCGTGAACAGTCGATATCATTATTCTCTGTTTCTATTGTATATCGTACGTTTGTGCGTAAAGTTATGGCCGAATGTAACAAATGTTCATGCAATTTTAAACAACCCGAGTTGCAAATATTTATGAGAACACATTATAAAAAGGGTGGTAGGCGGGAAGGGGGGATCAATACTCATGCTGGCTGAAAAGTGAAGCAGGGGTGAAGGTAAGTACCTACAGAGTGGCGAAAAATGGGCGGCCAGTGTTTCGAGCATCTTCCTTGTGAGAGATCCGATTTGTTCAAGTTTCTGCATCACTCATTTGTGAGTGGTTAATGCTGACATCAAGAAACACGCAGTACGTTGTTCATTGGTGTCAAGAAGCTCGCCTCACACAAGTACAGTGAACCCCGTAAAATTAAATGATTGTAACACTTGAGCTCGGAAATTAATTCGGGATCGAATAGGTCAGAACCCTTTAGTCGCCGCTTGCAATTCTGAGTGGGCAGAACACACGCGGAACTTGTCTGTGCTATTTTTCGATCGCCGTCGCAGCGCTTCCTCACGATCGCCACAACGTCCCACACCGCCGCCACTACGTCTCCTCTCATGCCGCTGCCTTTACAACGTGTACCATGTCACCCGCCGCGGGGTGAGAACTTGCTGGACGGAGATTCTCATGTACGTAGACTTTGGCTTCAGGTGTCCTTGGCCCTTATAGGCTGTTCGCGGTTATTTGAGCACTTTTGAGGCCCTAGTTACTTTTTCCTTTCAGCCATATTTTATCCTTCAAAATAAATATTGCAATATAAATAAACACATTGTGTATATTCCACCGCACTCGGAAATTAACGACTAAAACTACAACAAAATATAGTTATTGACTATTATTCCAAACGAGATGGCTTTCAAAAGTGCTCGTTTTACCGTGAACAGCATATACAAACCTTGTTGCTCCGCTCTTGCTGGCACGAATAGTAGTTTGATTGCGGGTATCCAAGATGTCTGAGGGGAGGGGGCGAAGG
Organism: Dryococelus australis; assembly: GCA_029891345.1. Taxonomy (NCBI): domain Eukaryota; kingdom Metazoa; phylum Arthropoda; class Insecta; order Phasmatodea; family Phasmatidae; genus Dryococelus; species Dryococelus australis. The sequence continues at coordinate 89,250,674 of CM056998.1, forward strand.
CGAGATGGCGGGGTGATTGGCGTGTGCGCGATTAGCATAAGTGCGATTAGTATATATACAACATATAGGTGTGTGTGATTTGTATAGGCGTCCTTGCATATGCGTACTTGACAAAGGCCGTAGAATATACCTATATGCTTGTAACAAGGTAGTGCATGAAGTTGCATGTCGGGGCACTGAACTCTTTAACATTCTTCAGACAAGATGAATGGTTCTGGAATGGAGTGACAGAGCGTGAAGTGCTTGTAAATGGTTGCTCATTCGGCTGGCGTTTGCTCGATTTCCGCCGGATTACGCCGTATTGTGCAATTGCTAGACGCATTGTGCAAAACACATTTTTTGCTGGGAATTTTGCTAGTTTTGAGAGAAATTCAGGAAATCTTGAGGGTAATTCTGGTGATTTTGAGCGTTTTTGAGGGAAAAAAGGGAAATCCAAGATGGCCGCCTCGCACCACGGCACAGCCCCCTGGCACCACGGCACAGTCGCCTGACGCCTGGTGTGCCAGAACCTTCTATTTTTAGCTACTCTTACATATAATATTAACTGTAGTAAAATATAATATTGGCCTAAATAATACATTCCTCATTCCTAAAAATACAAGACAGCTGCTTCGATTTTTGGTTCATCATTGGCGGATGTTCGTCATTGGCGTGGTAAGCTAAACAGAGTCAAGTAGTTGCAGCAGTGTCAGTATTTCGCAATTCATCACCCCCACTGATTTATTTTCGAAAGTTAGTGATTTTTTTTTTAAACTTTAGGGTGTCAATTTATAGGTTGTCGTGTTTGTGTATTATCCTCGTTTAAATTAGTGAAACTATTAAAACACATCTGTGTATATATGAAACTTTTAAGGGTGAGAATTTTTAGAGTAGTTACATTTCTCTGAGGTGTAGAAACAACTTTGCAAAGTCCGTAGCTATGTTTCGTGTTCTGAAATATTTGTTACACTAGAAGGCCACGTAAACAATGTTGCAAAGTATTACATTTTTCCTTCTTTTTTATACTTGTAGACAGGAAAAATTTGCTAATTATTTTGGTAACAGACTAGACCGTGTGTGTACTGTAAATATTTTAGAAATATGCTAATTTTTACACTTCGACGCGTAAAAAAAAAAAAAACAGAAACCGAAAGAAATAATATAAGTTATCACTAGAGACCCGAGAATTTCGCGGATTCATTTCTAGACAAGCTGGAATTCATACACTTACACGTTCCTGTTACTTTTGTAATTGGTCGACGAGTTGTTTGACATCTCCTGGAGATAAATGAGCCAGTAACAAACATGCAATAAATTGTGCGCCCAACCACTGCCTTTTACTACCACAACTATCAACCAATAAACAGTTGATATCTGTATGAGAGTATATAAGCCTGTGAAGGCTAGCCTAAAGGTCATTGTACTCGCGAATTTCTCGGGTCTCTAGTTATCACAAAAGGTTCTTAACACATTTTATTCGACGTTAAGATATAGAACTACTTCCCATCCATCGTTACCAACTTTACTGAGCTCATGTCACTCAGTGCGGCCGTTAAAATATGCACAGATAGTGGTAGTAACTTTTTTCAAAGGTTGATGTCAAAAGTGCTCACTTAACCGTGAATAGCCCATAACAATTTTTAGAGCATGAATAAATTTCCGTTTTATTTTTGGTGTTGTCAACGCGGCTGTGACCTGAGAACATAGTGACATGACATGGCCCGCCTGGAGTGGAAGCATTATGGCGGCGCGTGTAACGAGAGCCGCGGTGACCTCGCGGTGGCGGAAACGGCTCTGCGCATGGCCGTAACACAAGCCGCGCGCGGGGTGAATGGGAACGAGCGCAGCTGCGCCTGTGCAGTCGGTTGTTCCGGGGTAGTGTTTGGTAAACATCGTCGCCTCTCAGCTGCCAGCACACTTACATGTCGCCAGGGAGGTGTAGCCCCCCCCCCCCTCCAAACGCTCCATCCCCGGGGCGAACAAAGGCCCTCCTCCTACAGTGTTTCCTCCCTGCAGGAGGCAATTCACACGCCGGCGATGACGGAGCATTCTTCAACAGCTACTTCGTCGACTTAAAGAGTTCCGGATCAATATATTGTATATAATATGCGCTGAATACACCACACAGTACTTAAGGGTTCCACCTGGTTTCTTAACGAAGCTATTAAGCGTGCCCCCAATAAGTTTAAGTTTATCTACGAAAATACGTTATAACTCGGATAAGGAAGTAATGTTACTTTAAAGTTACCTCGCATGCTATATATATATATATATATATATATATATATATATATATATATATATATATATATATATATATATATATATATAAAATTTTGAAGCCCTCCGAAATAGTTAAAAAGGCTTTTTCAGATTGCCGTGTCTTAAATCATACTAGCCGGACACGAGCAAAACTACCATAGGAGGCTGTATTGAACTTTGCTATAGACTATTCACGGTAATAGGTAATATGAGCAATTTTGAAAGCCCTGCTTAGGATCTACTTGTATGCACTTTGTGTATCCTTCCGCCTTACGTAAGAATAAAATTATCACGGGCCTCATCACTTTGTCCATCCGTCAGTCAAGTCAAACTGTGAAATTATTATAAAAGTGAATATTTTACATATCTGCTCATTTTTTTCACTCTGATGTATTAAAAAAACAGAAAGAGAAAGAAATAATTTAAACCATCAGAAATGGTTACCTAACCCTTTTCATTCGACCTTAAGATACGGAACCACTTCCCATTCATAGTTACCAACTTACGAGGCGCATGTTACTCATGGCGCCCGTTAAAATATATGTAGGTAGGGACAGTGAATTTTCTCGAAGGTTGATTTCAAAAGTGCTCACTTTATCGTGAACAGCCATTACAGACTTTTCATCAGTAAAATGATAGTGTCACCGCTGAAAGTCCCGTAGGTACACGCAGCACTACGAGAACACTGCACGCCAGTCCAGATCCCTGCGCGTAGCGGCGATGACGCTCTTGTAGCGCGTGCCCGTGTAACCCTTATAGCTCCCGCGTTTCTCGGACAAAAAAAAGGAGTAAAGCGACGCGCAGGTAGGCGGGACCCTTAAGAACACATACGTGAAACAATCGTTCGTACCGCGAACTCCAGCTCCACACGTCAGCAAAATGTTGAAACGCCTTTCGTCAATCAGCGCTTGATGACTTACAGTACATGCCAGCAGGTGGCCCTGTCAACAGGGAACCTTCTGCTGCGTGCAGTATCTAATCAGACACAATGCCCGTTTCCAAAGCCCCGCACAGCCAATCAGAGAGTGGGTTCGCCCACATTAAATGTCACGCCATTTCGTCTCTGTGTACTTGCCTGCTCTGTGATAAAGCCTAACAGCGAGAAATCCAGCCCGTACCTGCAGGGACCTAAGTAAAGGCTGTTCACGATAAAGTGAGCACTTTTGAAATCTACCTTAGAAAGTCACTGCATATACTTGCATATACTTGCATATATTTTAACTGGGCGCACTGAGTGACATCCGCCCAGTAAAGTTGGTAACGATGGATGGGAACTAGTTCCGTATCTTAAAGTCGAATAAAAAGTGTTAGGTAACCACTTATGATAACGTAAATTATTTCTTTCGTTTTCTGTTTGTTTTATTGCATCGAAGGGCAAAACTTTGCAGATCTGTAAAATATTTTCTTTTCTAACAATTCTACGGTTTCACTTGACCGACGCATGAATAGAGTTATTAGGCCCATGACAATGTTATTCTTACATAAAGCGGAAGAATACACAACTTACATGCAAGTAGATCTTCAGTAGGGCTTTCAAAAGTGCTCATTTTACCGTGAATAGCTTATACCAATCTACACTGTATGTCAAAAACTGCATGTGGGTCGCTTCGCAAGAAACCGTTATGTGGAAATACATTGTGTGAATGTGTGAGTAGGTGTATGTACGGTGTGTGTGTGTTTGTGTGCGGGTAAGGGGGGGGGGAGGCGCCCTTCCTGTCTAAATTATACTGAAAACTTACATCTGCAATGCACGCACGCGCACACACACACACACACACACACACACAACATATACAGTGCTTGCCCGGAATTCGAACCCAGAAGCACACGGTCTGAAGTTAAACTGCCTACTGAACTCGGCCACGAAAATGACTGTTTTATAGCGTAATGCTAGTATTTCGAAAGTAAAGTCTGATTTACGGTTGCAGAATGAATGCTGTAGAGCTTGTGCTTAACAAACTGCCGCCTTATTTTTTTTTTTTTTTGTTGCAGACAACCTATACCTATTAATCCTGTGCATACTCGAGAACTATTTAACTGTTAATCGGCTCCCACTTGCGTTAGAAAACATTTCCGTCTTTGGTTTAGCCATACAGAATTTTGCTACTCTAGTTTGCAGGAATTTGTTTCCTTTCTTTCCTTCGACATTTTGAACAGGTGTGTGATGTTTTGAAGTTTTGCGGGTGGTTTGGCGTGACTTTCAGTGGCTGCCCCATTTCATCTCGCAAGTGTAACACAGAGGTCAGGACTTTGTTGGGGGAAGGAGGGAGGGTCGACTTTGAAGAGTTTATCCAGTCTCGCGCACTAAAGCTTTCTGTTATTTTATAGCCATTAAATGGGCGACTTGTCACGCTGAAAGTGAAAAAGGTCAGTTTTAGATCGTTGTCTCAGTGTGGGTAGAGATGAATTGTCCAGAATTGCTTCACAGGCCTTGGTATTCCTGGGTCCGCGCACTGAAACGTGCGGACCATCACACTCATCCCAACTTCACAGTAAGAATGTGGCAGTCCTGTATGTTTTGTTAGCAGTTAATGCTCCCCAGGAATTCGCCATGCCTACACACGTACACATAGAATGACCTTAACATGTAGAGTGATTCGTCACTCCACAGAATGCTCTTCCATTGTTATAGTCAAGTGGCGACGTGCTTTGCGCTACATCAAACGGTTTGCGGCGTTCTGTATAAAACTTGCCGCGGTTAGCATAGTAGACGGAAAATTTGCAGTGCATTCGATATAGTAAAAAAATCTTCTAGGGTCTTCCATTCCTCATCTTTCTTTTTCGAATGAAACGGGTCCGTTTTTAACATTCAGTGGCATTAAATTTGTTTTCTATAAGTCAACGAGTACTCTTTTCTCCTTTTCTGTAATAATATTTAGTTTTGAACCACTTGCAGCTTCGTCCATATTTTGTCTCAATATAATTAAATAATTAGCAATTGCGGAGACTTGATAGAGAATATTAGTCTAACATGTTGCAATACCAAAACAAGTTGTCAGAACTTCTATATTGAAAACTACGCCCACATTCGTGACTTTATGTGTTACGAACCAATAGCAAAATTTGTCTCATACTTCATCTCGATCTCTCACTTTGGAACCAAGATCGACTAATAGGATATCCAGAATCGTGCAATTTCGTGGGTGCAACACTTTTACAATGGAACCAAGATCAAACTTAATCCTGGTTCGGAACTAGGATCACTCGATCTCGGATCGGGGAAGATGTTGGTGCAACCGTTTATTAATCTCAAGGGCTGCAGATCGACCGTATAATATAGTGTAGCCGTCACCGGGCGGATGGCACGACCTTCCCGTTGCTCATCGAAATTCTTCGATCATCTTATATAATGGAGCCCTTCAGTTTGACTTCAGTATTCGTCGTAGGATTTGACGGCTAAGATCTGTTATTGTTTTCGGCTTACCAACTTTGTGCTCGGGTGCCGTAACTCCACGTTTCTGCTTCACCGCTACATCAGACTCCCGTCTTTCAGCCCCCTCCACCAATGTGCGCATCGGATATGAAACTTTTCTCAAATATTATTAATAGAATGGCCAAATTTGTAGGCATCAATGGTCATGCCCCGTTTTAAATCACCATGCTTGTTATTTATTATATATACTGACGGCTGTAGATTTTTATAACGTCAACATAACGTAGCTCCACCTATACCGCGAAAATTATTTCTTCTTTTTTCTTAGATCTGACAGAGCGAATGGAACCATATTACTGTGGTGTTGTTGCAGTACTCTCCTGCGTTATCTTAGAAGCGGGTTGAAGATCGAATCAACATGATTACCAATAGCTGCGGGAATTACGATGTTGTTGCTACGTGTGCGATTGTTCTATGCTCATGGAGGGCATTCTGTGTTAATGTATTAAGATATCGTTAATGCTAAAAAGCTAAATAAAATAATTAAATGTGACTATAAATTTTTTTAAAACCTGAAATCATTATTTTATTTTATTAATTTGTGTTAATGTATTACTTATTTTTGACCCTCCTTTCTTTCCTATTTTTTATTTTTACCTAGATTAGCGCTCATAAGATCTCCCTCGCCTGCCTAGGTCTAAACACACCATAGCTATGCTACTAATACGTATGGTCGTACCATTGCAACCGCCACTGCTACTACTGTTAGTAACTACTGTTTTGGTTAACTCCAATAACGATATTGCTTTGCATTTGGTGTAATGTTTGTTTGGAGCATATGCGAGTACTTGCGGCCTTCTTGCTTGCAGCCCGACACCTCGAGTTGGTCACGTTTCACAGAGACTGAGTGAGTGACGGTAATGAACCCGAGGGGTAATTACAAAGGCCGCCTTGTTAAAACGGTTTTGTAGGGTGGGGGGAAGAGTCACATCGGGGGGTTTCTTTACATCGCCGACGACGTGCGGGTGTGTGCATATATATATATATATATATATATATATTATATATATATATATATATATATATATATATATATATATATATATATATATATATACATATATTTCAAAGGCGCAAAGTCAGCGGACGACAGCTGCATGCAGGTACCCGGGTGGAAGGGGAAACGTATTTTGTCAAGTCACGTGCTCCGTTCGAAGACAATACCCCCAGCTCCCTCTCCTCTTTCTTCCCAGTTTCCTTGTCATGTCTATATATGGCGAGTTTGCTCCATTGTCGAACATATTCCCCCTCCCGGCCTCCTCCCTTCTGTTGTGGGGTCTTGCACCCGTCTTCGTGTCATTCACCCATCGTCTCTGGTTTGTGCCCATTCATGCCGCCCTCCCTTCCCTCATTTCCTTTTTGTGTCGCAGTACAACGCATTATTCATGTTGACGCGGACTCGAGGTTTTTGATCTCAAACCCTGTTTGTGGCAGTTTGACACTCCGGTTTTGTGTTATCAGGTTAATCGGGGGTCAGCTTACATGATAAACTTAAGCACATCGATACGGGCGACAATGAAACAGCGCGCCCAGCACTCTCTGCCCCTACGCGCGAGGCGCCGAACCTGCGTGCAGTTATTCCATCGTTACGCTTTCCCTTGCAAATTAAATTTTAAATAATGTATTTTATTACACGCGATTAGAACCCACAGATTAAAATTTCTCCTAACTCATAAGTAGAGACCTGCAAAATTCGCGTTATTATTTGGTGACATGTTATGCTTCACTGTTCTATATCTACTTGTGAACGATCCGTGAGTCTTTGTCAGAACGAAGTAATTTTCTTGAGTGACATCTTACAGATGATTGGCCACTCTGATGATGTGGAACTTTTATTATTGGTCCGAGACGCCGTCGGATCGTCAATGACAGTAATCGAATGAGCACATAGAATGTTGGCGTCCAACCGGTTCCAGGAAATAACGCAAATTTTGCATGTCCGTACTCGTAAGGATACTGCGTAGGCAAGCTTTAAAAATGGGATTTAATTTACCACTTTCACGATTTTTTTTCTCTTGCAATACAATTAATATGATAAAAATGAAAATGTACTGGCTTAGACATATATATATATATATATATATATATATTCAGGCGAAATATCGTATACTCAGGGTATGTATTTGCTGAGATAAAGGTGAACGCGCAAACAACGTAGCTACAGAAAATATGACGGTATGTAGTTCTGAATTATTATTACTTTTTTTCATTCTATGTTTGCTCGGTTACGTGTATCTCAATAAATGAGTATTCTGGAAACACGAATCCCTCCCCCTCTCCCCCCAGTAAAGGTTAAAGTAAAATACCTAAACCCGTATGGTTCTGCATTTATCATTTTAAAACAACGTAAAAATGATTTTAAAAAAAAAAGGCATTTTTAGAGCTTGTCTTTGCAGTTTCCGTAAGCGGTAGGAGAAAATTACAACAATATAAATGTATTTTCGTCTGTGGATTTTCATCACGTATAATAAAGTTCCACAGTCACAAATCTAATTTGCGTAGTACAAAGCAACGATGGAAACACTGCACGCCTTGTGATGTATATAGGAGTGATGAGGCATTAGACTTGCGTGTTTAAGTCGCCCGTATCGCTACCTTGCTTCTGTACCGTAATCAACTACGCCACTGAAGTGATAGTTGCTATTCTCCGCGCGCAACTTTAAATGGCAATGTTCCAGAATTCAGTTACGGGAAACTGTGTGTGTATATATATATACACACAATAAAATGGATTTGTAAGAGTGTAATACTCATTTTGTGTATTAAATTGTAAGATAAACAACATTTTTGACGCCTTTTTATTATATAAATCTAAATGAACACTACTGTTACTTTTGCCTAAGAAACTTAAATTTGGACCTGAATGATATATTACAAAATTTAATACATTGACGAATAATTTGCCAGTTCACTGCATAAAAGTATTTTTTGCTATGTGACTGTAACTGAATTCTGCATTTGTACACAGGAATTGGTGTTTCGAGGTTGATTTCGGAACAAATAAAGAGAACAAACCTAATGATAAGTGCAAAGTTAATCGTCGTTTGAAATGTCTCCAGTGTAGGACCAGACGCTGCATATTGATTTGATTGGTATTAAGTGTATTTGCCCGTGTTATTATCGTGTCAAAAGTCTGAGAGAATTTTTTGTGTCAGTGTAAAGAACACGGGCACAGAAATAATTTTCAATGTTTAGATTGTAAACTCTATTTATCCAAGTATGTTGATGGTGGTTTTTATGCAGGTTGTAAATTGTATATTAATAAGTAATTTGTATTGAACTCGTAAACAGCTTGGAGGTCGCCGACGCGACGGTCTGTGTTCGACGACGGGCGAAACCGAGTGCGGACCTTCGCATGAGGTAAAACGTGGTGGACTTAGCCGGTGGGTTTCTCGCAGTGCTGTTCGCTTTTCCGCCGAAAATTCCGTCGCTGTTTCATCACAGTTTCAGGTTCGATGTCGCACTTGCAGCAAGGACATTCCGCGATCTAGCTATAAAAAAATATGAATAGTAAATAGGAAAATATGAAACAGTATGCACCACATACATTTCATTCTGCATTAACGTGTGTTCGGCAGTCGAGTAGTTATGGTAGCAAGCTTGGAATATTTTGTTGCACGTTCATTTACAAATAAAAAAAAAAAAAAGAGATTTTTTAAATTAATTTTATTAGGGCCTATACTTTAACCCCAACACTGGACATTATATAATTTTCGTCACAAAAAAAAAACACTTTATTGGCAACACAAATAATGAAAATTAATTACAAATTTTTACAGATGGGTCAGTGGAATTCATGTGAAGTGCCTACCTAAAAAACAAGACGTGCCTACAAAACAGAATGATTTAATATCATATCAAACCACGAGAAAACAAGCGAGTATCAGATAAATATATTGTTACATATAATTAGGGGCAAGATTTTGTGGTGTTATTTTAAGGAAAATTTAATTTTAAAAAATATCTGATTTCGATGTTGTCGGTTTTATTATGAAAGTTTTAGAAATTGAAACGTCATAACTAAAATTGTGCATTATTAGAGCCAACATTTTACTATGTTATTTTAATTTATTTTTGTATGCATATTTTCATTAAAATTGTATAATGATTATTCAATAACTTAAACAAGAAAAAACAATTTATTTGAACAAAGGTAATGCAGAGCATTACCATAGGTTAAAAACTCACTTTTTAAAGGTTTTTCCCTTCGTAATTTGTATGTTGAGGTTCCTAAACAGTGTGGATTTTTTGTTACAGACGTACAGCCTGAAGGACATCTTAAAATTATTTTTTTCTTCCCATCTTCTGAAAACTTAAATTATTCTTATCATCACGCAGTTTACACATTTTTGGATACAGATTGTTGGTGAAAGTTTCACAGGTAAAATAATGTATTTGGGTTAAAATTAATTTATTTTGTGTTTTTAACTTAAATTTCTGTGTTTTTTTCGGTGTATTAACTTGCATTTTGGTGTTTGGCGGTATATTAACTTGCATGTTGGTGATATTTCGGTTTTATCGCTATCCACCGTATAATCTTGGCTCTAATAATCACAGTGTACAGGTCCTTTGATGCGGGCGTTCCTCTTCTCAGATTGGTTGCGCGAGACTCTGGGAACGGATCTGTGTCTGATTGGCAGCTGCATGTTAGCGAAGTGTTCCCTATTGGCGGGACTGCCGGATGGCGAACTAGTCACCAGGCGCTGATTGGCAGAAGGCGTTCCAACATTTTGCTGGCGTGTGCGGCTGCCGGTCGCGGTATTGACGGCGGTGTTTCAACTCTGGAGAGTGGAGCTATTTGGGCGGCTCTTAACATCGTGGTCTTGGGAGCTAACGAGAGTGAATGGAGGTGGGTGTGGAGCAGCGCCGGAATTAGAGGGCGGGGGAGATGGAGATAAACGAGAAAACCCGCCGGCCAGCAGTATCGTCTGGCACGATTCCCCACATGCGAATATCCGGGAGCGACCCGGCCGGGAATCGAACCCGGTTCGCCTTGGTGGGAGGCGAGTAGTCTGACCACTACACCACCGCGGCCCCCTGTTTCACCTCTGCATTCTCAAGGCCAGGCTTCACCATGCATGGGCGTATAGGGAATCAAAGGCTAAATCCCGACATAGATCTCTCAGTCGGTTTTTGTGGTTGTATTTTCAACTAAAGATTATCTGTAAGAGATTGAACTCATCTAGAGTTGTAAACCTTCCAAATTTTAATTTTTTAATTCCAAATGTACGTTTTCATTATTTATAAAATTGTGACATTTTATAAATAATTTAAAAATGCATTTAATATTTAAAAATGAAAATTTGGAAGGTTTACAAATGTAGATGCGTTCAATTTTAGACAGAAAAACCTTAGTTGAAAATACTATCACAAAAATGGCTGAGTGATCTTTGTTGGAATTTAGCCTCTGATTCCCTATACGCCCATGCATGGTGAAGCCTGGCCTTAAGTATTCTGTGCTATAACGCCCCCCCCCCCCTCCACAAATCTGTTTGTAATGAATCGCTTTACGCGTGTTCCATTAACGGGCAGATAAGCGTAAGCCTTGATGGAAAAAAAAAAGGGGGGGGGTGCGGAGTGGCAAAGCCAGCCTGCCTCGTGTCTGCCCGGGCCGATAACCCTGACCGGATAGAAGGTGAGCCGAGCCGCGCCTTCTGGGCGGACAGCTCACCGCCTGCCCTCTTGGCTGGCCGATGGAAATAGCCCGTTATCTGGACGCACGTGGTGTGCACACGTGTTGGCGGCCCGCGGCACACACACACTCTCTACATCTGCTTTACTGCTAACTGAACACTCCACTTTACAAAGCTCCGCCTACCTACTTCGTTCAACCACCTATAGGCCGTTCCCGGTAAAGTGAGCACTTTTGAAGCCCTAGTTACCTTTTTCTTTCAAACAATTTATATCCTTGTACCACTTGCTAATGTAAACCCTGCCATGTGAGTAATAAACACAGTGTATACCTTCACCATTCCCAAAAACCAAAAGTCTGAGGCCACAATGAAATGTATTTATTGATTATTATGTCTGATGAAACAGCTTCAAAAAGTGCTCACTTTATCGTAAACGGCCTATATAGTCTATTAACGATATGTGAGCACTTTTTAAGGCCCTTCCAAATGTTTCCTTTTATCAAATTTTAATATCAACATTGCCATGTGACTAATAAATTCGGTGTGTACCTTCACCACTCTCAAAAGTTACTGTCTGAGGCTGCAATAAAACATTTGTTAGTGTTTAATGCCACGTGGGAGGGCCTTAAAAAGTGCTCACTTTATCGTGAACAGCCTATATGCCTACAAATTCCCATGAGGGGAGTGAATCCCGAGTAATTATTATTAATCTCCACAACGTCACATCCATCCATGCGGAGACATCGTGACAAAGGATGGAAAATGGTATCCACGAGCTAGCGCGTGTTTTGTTTTCTGAGTTGTAAGCGGTGACTAAGAGGGTTTTAATACAACTATCTGTTCGGAAAATATACAGCATTCTCGCTGCAGTTTAAATCACTGTTTTACAGCAGAATAAACGTCGCAAACAGAGGTTGGCTGCTTACACCGATTGCACTTTTCCAACAACCACATTTAAGTTTCAATAACCAGATTTATGAACGGGGAACAAAATATCAACTGTCTTTTTTGTGCTGAAGTATTCCGTATGTATTGTTTTTTAAAATTTATGCTAAACACGACTGCTTACATTGAGTTCCATACGACAACTAGGGAGGCGCCTTAAGAGTAAGATGGAGTTGTTTGCGCGAATACGCGTATCTCGGTAAATAAATGTTCTGCAAATATCTATCCCCTATATATATATATATATATATATATATATATATATATATATATATATACTTTTTTCACATTAAGAGCAGGTATTCTTCAAGAAAAGATCCCTAGCTGTAGTGTATTCAAAATAAAAATAAAATAAATTTTTGTGGCCACAATTTTCAATAATTGTTCTGCTTCTTGAGATAGTTCAACTGGTTTACAGTAAAATTATATTATAATACATTCATGGTTATTTCCAACTTTTCTGAGGCTCTGCTAAAGTTATACTTGTAGGATATTTTTCTGCCTCGTGCAAACAAAACTTAACCGTTCTAGAAAATTACACTGCATTCGTGCCGCTCGGTATGTAATAATGTGTTGCATAAGAAATATTTCGTACTAGGCATTACCAACGCACCTATTTTCTCCCTGTTGTTATTCATATTAATTGTAAGTGAAATAACATAATTTATAAATCAAATACAAGTAGAAATTCAATTTAACAGAAAATTAGGTACCTTCTTGTTAACAGAAGTATAAAACGTTTGTGATACAGGACATATTTAGGAAACAACCAAATACAACATACATGGGGTGATTTTCAACAAGAAGTGTGAAGTAACCGTCCACAGTTTGTGATACAGGACATATTTAGGAAACAACCAAATACAACATACATGGGGTGATTTTCAACAAGAAGTGTGAAGTAACCGTCCACAGTTTGTGATACAGGACATATTTAGGAAACAACCAAATACAACATACATGGGGTGATTTTCAACAAGAAGTGTGAAGTAACCGTCCACAGTTTGTGATACAGGACATATTTAGGAAACAACCAAATACAACGTACATGGGGTGATTTTCAACAAGAAGTGTGAAGTAACCGTCCACAGTTTGTGATACAGGACATATTTAGGAAACAACCAAATACAACATACATGGGGTGATTTTCAACAAGAAGTGTGAAATAACCGTCCACAGTTTGTTGCCCTGAGACGTTTCAGGCAAATACCAGAAAAATTTGCGAATTCGTAGACTCTTAAAACTGAACGGTCGTGTAGATACATAGACGCGATTTTGCCATTTATTAATTGGTTTGTGAGAAGCCAAATGTATTATTCACGAAGTTGTGTGTAGTTCAGATACATTTTATTAATTTTTATTTTATTATTTATTGGCTTAGTCATCTTAGGCGTAGGTGTACCAAACAGGCCTAAATGTAATCCAGTAACAGAAGTAGCGAAAGTATTTGAAATTTCGTCTATCACCAAATGAATCTACGAAATTTTCTGGTCGCTACTTTTAGGTAATAAATGTCATATTTCACGTCATAAAATTGTTTTAGAAGAAATATCTACAGCGTGTTTCGTAAGTCCCAGGATGCTACAGTATGACACAAAACGAAAAAAAAAAAAAAAAAAAGGAAAAAAAAAATAAAACAGCACACGAACATACCCAAATATCACAATGCTAACAATAACACAATATAACAATATTCGTGGAATAACGCATTGTGATTTAGGCATCAATCGGATCAGTATGACGTCCATTGATTTCGTAGTACAAGATAAGTCCACCCTATGCGATGCGCAAACCGACGCAACATGCAGCGTGTAACGGTTGCAGATGTGGCAAAAATCCGTTCTGCAACCTTGCCTTTGACGAACCTCACAGAACATTATCACACGTGGTCAGGTCGACCAAGTTTTCCCCTAACCGTTGGATAAGGAGATCTTCACTGACACTGATGTGGCCAGCGCGCAACTGGGGTGCCAAGGATTTTTCTTGTGAAAGTAAAATCAATTTTTTAGAGTGTAGTAAGACGATTTTTACTCGAACATGCCATGACGTACTTATTAGTGAATACCTCCCGCAATACTGGTGTGTTCGCTTTACATGCCGTTATAAATAAAAATATGGGTAATGTCATTTTATTTATAAATTAGGGGGTTTAAAGATCGTAGCTATAGATGGTAGAGCTTAACTGTAAATGAGGGGTTTTATTCATGATATGTGAGACACAGGCAATACAATATTGAAAGAGTTACTGTAACGTGGAGCTACTTTAAATGAATATTGAGATATTATTATAATTTAAGTCATCATTATCTCACACCATATCTCTTTATATCTGCGTTGGACAGTCCCCACCTGAAACATGATGCCGGATGCCGTATCTAGCTGTACGGATAACGTCGGACAGCGGACACACCCAAGGCTGCGATCTTCCCTGTAGCCTGGCCGGTCGTAGAGAGATGCGACGGCGCGCTTCGCGTCGGCCTATATCGGTGCGTTGTTTAACGTTTTGTCATAGCTGGCCTCTTCCCCTGGTTGGTGGAGGGAGTTATCGTTGTCGCACTGCTTTGACGCAATCCCTGGCGTCCTGGTTTACTGGAGGTGTGAGGCCGGTTTCAGAGTTGGATGTATGTGATTGGCTCGCTACACCTTCCCCGCCGCCGTTCTATCTCCTTGAGCAAGGCCATATTTTGTAGAAGTTGCCGAGTTATACCGCATTCACGTTGACTCCATCAAATTCGTAGGTCGTACGTCTTTTCACTTTTCACTCCGCTGTTCGTAACGCAACAATATTAACGAGCCCAAGTCCTAAATTCCAAATTGGCGAAAATACAATGCTGAAGGGGGAAATAATAGTTTTGTCGTCACTAAGAAACAAGTTTATTTTCACCACATACATTTAGCAAGGTATAATTTTAATGAAATATTTTGCAAGGACCATATTTTTGTTATAGTGAGGCAAAGCATGAGGACGTTCGTTTTCGAAGAGAATCAGTTTACATCAGTAAACCATCGGTCCGAAAAAAAAAGTTATACGTAAATTGGAAGGCTGGTCAGGGGTTGAAGACGTATGAAGGGTGGGAGGTAATAGTCAGACCCATGTTACAAGCGACGGGTGGCGGTAGTTACGGCGAGGTCGTGCGGAAGCATCAGTGTACCGGGGAGGAGGGCGGCACAGCCCTCATGCTGAGATAATAGCCCTCGCCAGGGCATTTCCGGGTGGCATGAGGGGCTCGCCGCGGGAACGCAGCCGTTTACAACCTCGACCAGGTTCTCCTGTGCTCTCTGCGGCGCAGCGCCGTGGGAACTGCTCTCGTGCCCCCCTCCCCTTTCCACCCCTTAAACCGTGGGGGATCCAGAGGGGGTCAGAGGGGACCCCTTGCTAAACCCTCACGTTAATATGAAAACTGCCCCGTGAATGTTTTAAAACTGAAATGAAATAATATCATAAGTGTTTTAAATACTGTTTGTATTTGAGTAATTAAATATTGCTTCCTAAAATGATGACGAGACAGCGCCATCCTCACGTGTCACGACTCTAAACTCTAGAACTACATCTGCACAAGGGGAAGTAATAGCTCTTACACCCCCCCCCTTTTTTTTTCACTCACTTATTACCAGAGCGAGGTGACTATCTCCGCTGCTTGGCCGCAACACGGCCATTGTTTCCACTATGGAGGACGCGGTTGTTTCAGTTAGCAACAATGCACTCAAAGTAAATTTAATTTGTTTGTGGAGTGTTTTCGGTCGGCTCTTAACAGCGACGTCTTGAGCGTCGATAAGGGCGAAACGAGACGAAGGTGGAACAGCGACGGAATGCACGGGTGGAGGAAACGGAGAGTGCTCGGAGAAAACCCGCCCACTAACGGCAATGCCCGCCACGTTTCCCACATACGACAATCCGTGTGACGCCGCCGGGACTCGAGCCCGGTGTCCGCGCAGGTAGGACTACATACTTTACTTACATACGTGGCCCGCGGCCGTAACACAATAGGCCAGTCTGTGTTGCTGGCATAACGTTTGCGAATTTGGATCACTGAAACAATTTCGTTTATCTTTTTTCATGCACCTAGGCAAACGATGATGTCTACCTTTTGGGCGAGGAATTTTTAAGGTTCATATTAAGGAACGACGTTGGTATGGGAATAAAAACCCACTTTTAAAACTCCTGCACCTAGTGCGTAGCTGGCCAGGACTGAAATCAACGACCTACCGAAAACTAGTGAGACATGCTGCCGCAACTAAAGGTAGTACATCGCTAAAATTGTTTGTGCCAGTATAGTTTTTTACAGTACTGTGACGTTTTGCCACTTTTGTGATAGAATGATATTTCGCAAATGTACAAATAGTTTAATACTCTTAATCCCGCTGAAGTAACTGCACCCAAACTGTTTTTGTTCACCGAAACGCGTTGATATTTTATATACACTCTCTAATGAATTATTACAATGTATTTGTGGTACTTAATGACATCTTCGCTTGTGTGTTATTAAAATACTAGTATTTTAGTTACGGAATATTTTAAGGTGTTATTTAAAATGAAAATGCATTTTTTTTTTTCTGTCATGCTTTGTGTTTCCATTCTTGAAACTATTTATTTCCTATTACGAGTAAGATAAGTAATAATTCTACTTCACATATGCATAAAAATATTATGAATTCACATACTCTATTTGGTAGTCTATTTCACAACAACATATACTAGTTGGCATTCCATAAACATGGGCTATGAAATTGTCGCTTATGTCTCCAGCAGTATGCAACAGCTGGCATGCCATTAGGTGGATCATTAGCATGCTACTAATACGTCCGCAGCAGTAACAGTTGGCAACCCTTAAGTGGCCTTCAAGCTCGCTGTTATATGTCCCCATCTGTAAGAAAACAGTTGGCATGCCACAAATGGCTCTTTAGCTTGTTGCTAATATTTCCCAAACAGTAGGTGAGAGTTGCCATGCCATAAATGGCCCATACAATTGCTGTAAATATTTTCCCAGCAGTAAGTAACAGTTATCATTTTGTCTATATTATTATCCTGGGACTTCTTTTGAGTTCTAACAATCATTGTGACAGCATTAGCCCACATTACGAATATTTAAAAAAAATAGGTAAAGTCACGTTCACTGTTATAACCTGATTGCCAACCATATAAGAAATGCTGAATGTTAAATGCGAATGTTTGCCACTTGGGTTGTTACTGGCAACAGTTGTTGGGATAATCTTCAGTTGCATGTAATCCGCTTATACACATTTCGTCGGATCTGTCTGTACAATTTTGAAGCTTAGCGTCAGAAAGAGAAAATGAGGGGAAGGGGGAAAAATAGCTTGTTTACCACATTTGTTGAAGTTTATCAATCTGCAGGTGTTTGGTTAGGGGGTGCCGATTCCAAGAATTCAATCAACAATGAAGCAGATGTTAAGTAGTCGTGTTTACGCCCGGACTGTGGCTGACGCGAGAGGACGATCAACTCTGCCGCCTGCTCCGGACAGATCTCCGGCCCGCAGCTGCCTTATAAATAGCCACGTGCTGGGCATCAACATGCCCTATACCCCCCCCCCCTTCCCCCGTCACACTCTTTCTCTTCTTCACAAACCACCGCGCGGCACCCCATCTTGAAAGGAGGTGCGATTATCGCCAGCACTTGTGCTCCCTAGGTCTGGAAGGAGTTGCCCGTCACACGCCTTGGATCTCCTGCTTATGTTTGCTTGTTCTGCGTGCTCTTGTCCTTACCTTAGATCAGGGGTTCTCGACATTTTAGTGCATGCAACCCCCCCCCCCCCTCCCCGGACTCTTGTTTGAGGTTACACCACCCCATTCCATAATATTATATTGAAATACAAAGAAAAAAGCTTTGTCGTTTAGGTTAAAAAAAACGAACTTAAAATGTGTTTTATAAGGTTTTATTAAACATATTAGTGAGCAAATGCAACAATTTTTGTTGGAACATAACATTAATGAGATGTCTGGCACTGTTTGTCTTTCACAAGTTTTTGTATATTTGGTGTTAATTGTGATAATGCCCATCTGAAATCAGGGTTGCAGAGAGATCTAGCAGTAGCGAGGCGAACTACTGTGTATATACTGCAGCTAAGTGTGGATGAAGGCAATCATTGTTTGTCCTTTTTTCTCAAACATTTATATGTTTACTAAGGTTATGTATGTTTCACTCCTTAAGACGCCACCCCCCCCCCCCTCAAATTCTCCTACGTCAAGGGGGGGGGGCCCAGGTCGAGAACCCCTGCCTTAGATTACACAGTGGTGGTGACGAAGGTGTACCCGTAATCGACCTGCACTTATAATTGATAAGATTTAAACGCACGTTGTAAAGATCAAATGCCATCGGTTGTACTAGTGTGTCAGTTTCCCTGGAGTGTGGAAGCACGAATTAATTTTCCGGACAATGTCATTGCCGTATATCTAAAGTAATCGAGTTCTAATTTTAGTCCATTTCTTTGTGAAGAAACTGTACGTTTACGTGTACCTATTGCTATAGTGCCTCTCACTTTTATATTGCAGTGTGTAGCTAATCGAAAAATTGTATATTTATACGCTACTATAAAATTTGACAATTTTTCTTATGTGTTTTTGTACGTGTTCACTTATTCTGTCAACACAGCGTAACTTCTCGACTGTTGCTAACGCTAGCCATCTGGAAATAGCGCGCGTCATGCTCGCTTAACTGCAATCTAAGAGTGAGACGGACTGTAGTGAATTCAATCGATTTCTTGGTGAGAAAACGGTAGGTTTATGTTTATCTATTGCTAGTGCGATTTCAACATCTAAGAAAGAAATTACTTTTTAGATATAAGAAGGTGTACGGCCACACATCAAAGTGAGCACAACAGTTGTCACTGTTTATAGACTGTTCACGGTAAAATGAGCACTTTTGAAAGCCATGCTTATGATCTACTTGTATGCACGCTGTGTATTCCTCCGCCTTATGTGAAATTAACATTGGCACGAGGCTCATTACTTTATTCATGCGTCGGTCAAGTGAAACCGTGAAATTATTACTAAAGTAAATGTTTAACAGATCTGCTCATATATACACTCCGGTGCATAAAAAAAAGCAGAAAGCGAAAGAAATAATTTAAGTTATCAGAAATTGATACCCGGCACTTTTTATTCGACGTTAAGATACGGAACTACTTTCCCATCCATTATTACCAACTTTACTGGGTGCATGTCGTTTAGGGCGCCCGTTAAAATATATGCAGGCAGGAGCAGTGATTTTTTCTAAGGGTGATTTCGAAAGTGCTCACTTTATAGTGAACAAGCTTTATAGGCCGTTCGCGGTAAAGTGAGCACTTTCGAGGCCCTAGTTACTTTTTCCTTTCAGCCATATTTTATCCTTTAACCATATTTATAAATAAATATTGCCTTGTAAGTAATAAACTCTGTGTGTGTATGCATATATATTCCACCGCTCTTGGAATATATATATATATATATATTCCACCGCTCTTGGAATTTAACGTGTAAGGCTAAAATAAAACAATTTTTTGACCATTATTCCAAATGAGAGGGCTTTCAAACGTGCTCACTTTACCGTGAACAGCCTATACCAACGTTCTGATTTGAGGCTTTTGAGAAGACTCGCCCGCCATGCTGTGCAAATGTCTCCAGATTTCCCCACCGCGCAGATGTCACTCCGCTCAGGTTCCGTTAACTTTGACAAGGAGACTGTTGCAAATGAACAACATGCAGTTCGAATTTTTTTACTCATTACACAACCGTTATCAAACTGACTTGAATTTTTATGTCGGGCACTTTCACATCAGTGTACAACAAATAAAAATATATTTTTTTGTTTTAATAACGACTTAACATAGTCATATTTTAATTTGTTTTTATCTACACAAATATAGTAATCTGTATTACATTGTGTTAAGTTCAATAAAAAATTCAAAACATTTAGAAAATTGTAATCTGTTAAGAGGTTTTTTTTTTATAGGAGAACGATACCTAGAAAACTCTTATTCGCGATGCACTCAAAAGTGTACTCTTTTCGCCATCGCAGGTGGTGCAGTGAGTAATGCGCGTGTTGGCAGTTGGTGTGTTCGCGTGGTTTGCTATTCTGCTACTTTAGTGCTATTCCTGCTGTGTTTCTGCAAGTTACCGTTCGTGTTACCGGAAGCCCTTTTATTGTGTTCTGTTCGGGTGACGGTAGCAGTTGCTTTTGTGCTGCCAAAAGCAGCTATTTCTGCTCTTGGTGGCGGAGGTACAGCAGACATATAAAAACGAGCATGGTGAGAAATAAAAATTGGCTGCCAAAATAAAAATAACGAACGTTGAAGAGTCTTGAGAGTGACGATTGCCAATATTAAATTGCTTTAGCGTAGATTGATGAAGAGAAGATGTTTGGGTATCCTGTAAGAAGTGCAAAGGGAAATCAAAATAACTAAGACACATTTATCCTGGAAAGTAAATTACCTTGAGTAGACAACATTTTTAATACACGTAAATTACACAGATACAGTAATGATAATCGAAATTTTTTAAATAAAATTTTGTTTACTTATTTTTGACTTAATAGTTTTCTGCCGAGAGTAACTGCTGTTTTTGCTACTTTGTAGCTCGTGAACAATGTCACTTGCTCTCAGATAGAAAAAGCATAGTATATACGGTTCACTATAAAGTGAGCACTTTTGAGACCCTAGTTATTTTTTACTTTCAGCTATTTCTTATCCTTTACTCACCTTTTTAAATAAATATTGCCATGTAAGTAATAAACACAGTGTGTATATTCCACCGCACTCGGAAGTTAACGTCTAAGGTTAAGATAAAATATATTTATATATTTCACCGTGAACAACCTATACGCGAACAAACCTAGTGACATGAGCACAGCGGCTTATATCTGAAAGTCTCCTATCCTCGACGCTGGACTGGACGCACGGGCTCACTCGATCGCCATCGCCTTATCTAAAATGCGTCGACATCTACGCGTGCGGCCTCCTCAAGGCGTTGAATTACAGTACCGCTGTTGAGACTGTTGATGACACCTCTCACCAACGTGTGTCGGCCGCATGCCACCGCTTACGCACTATGCCTAATGTCAGTAGCATACAGTTACTGTTTAATTATTTCCCTCAGCTCGGGTCAGACTGAAATTTTCACAGGCCGCATGTAACCCGCCAGCCGCCAATAGAGAACCACTTGAGCAGGGCGTGCCTAGTGAATGATACAGTTGCGAAATGCATACGTGTTTGAAGTTTTGGGGGAATGGCTCTGCAATATTGTTATACTTATTATTTATTTAATGTTATATAGGCTTTATAATTGCTATTATGTATTAGTATTTTATAATTTATTATTAAAGATATTCGATTTTTTATTTAATTATTTATTTTATAATTTATTATTAAAGATATTTGATTTTTTATTTAATTATTTATTAAAACTATGTAATAAACTTTTTGTTATATTAAATAATGATTGAACTAGTATATTTATATTTATGCTGTTTAATTAAATCTTTTAGGTTATATTAAGGAATTAGGCAAAATTATTTATTCGCCTTTTTATAAAAAACATCTTCTCTTTACTTATAGATATGAGATTTGACCTGTCCCATGATTTATTTAATGGCCGCAGTATTTTGGACTTCAACTTGTCACGAGATTTTGCGGTCCCAATCGGTAAGTCAGGAATGAAACATTGTAACTGTGGCACGGATTACAGTCAAAGAGCCGCCGAATGAGATGGCCTCGCCGCCACAGGGATGGCGGTTGTGTCGACGACGGACTGTTATAGGAAGCATGTGCGGAGTTGGCAGTGGTTGGACAGGCCTGGGTAGGCCCACATCGCCCACCGCGTTCTTGTCACCCCTCGTTCGCGGCGTCAACGGCGTCGCCTGTTCCCGATTCGCCCTTGCCTCGGTAAACACTGTGCTGCATGTGGGTCGGCCGTTGTTGCTGCACAGCGCCGTCGAGACGTCCGCCCTGTGCCCGGCCTCGCGCGTGCAGGTTCAGGGGCTGTGCAATACGGCGATACATTGATCACGGAACTGCAATTTTGATACATCGCAACTACGGTGCGGTCAAACGGCGTACAGCAATAGATCGCATATCGCGATGTTGGTGATTTGCAGTGTGGCGATGTACGATATTTGCAAGACAGTGTATTTACGATATTTGCGGTATTTACGATATGTCGTCAATGACGTTCAGTATTCTCTGGGTGTGATGTAGGCCTGTTGTACCGAAACCGGTATGGCCAGAGTATGTTTTGAAATGATATTGAAAAGTCGATAGGTATCGTACAGCCCTATAAAGGCCATGCCGGATAGGTATCGTATAGTACTATACAGGCCATGCCAGATAGACAACAGGCAGCTACGAAGTGACCAGTTCCTTAAAACCAGCCACAGATTTTTTAATAATACAGAATACTCTAAATTCCAATCATTGGAAAACCACTGATTCGCAGTGAAATTCGACTACTCGAATCAGTGAAAATGGCTCCACTCAGAATCAGTGGAAAACCACTGGTTGTTTCAGTGAAACAATTTCACTTATTGAATATTATTTTTATTGAATTTAGTCAAATCATTACGATAAATAAATATATTTCCGACAGTCACTTTTTTATATCATGTAATTTAACGTAATTAAAAAATAGTTCAAACAATTCACTATATCCAGGCTTCGAACCTGCATCAACTCCGTTTCTAAACCCGTTACCTTACCAATCGAGCTATCAAGGCGACGCAAAGTTGACAGCAACGGGGAAAATGTGTGTATTATATTTATTTATTGAAAACTAGGGGACCCAGTCTGTGACTTCCCCCCCCCCCCCCCCACGGGGCTAGAACAGTTGCCATGTTAAAATTTGGTAATCATACAAAGACCGACAAAAATATTGCATAGATATATGTAGGTAATAATGAATAGATATTAAATTAACACAGAATTGAAGTGATTGTGGACCCATTTAATATTTTTGTATCCACTTGGCCACTGCGGCCCCACTTAACATAGTTCTATCCACTGAGTCACTAAGGCCCCACTTGGAATCGCTCTATCCACTGAGCCACTGCGGCTCCACTTGGAACTCTCTCCATCCACTGAGCCACTGCGGCCCCACTTGGAATCTTTCTATCCAATGAGCTACTAAGGCCCCATTTGATATATATATATCCACTTGGCCACTGCGGCCCCACTTGATATAGTTCTATTCACTGAGCTACTAATGCCCCACTTGGAATCGCTCTATCCACTGAGCCACTGTGGCCCTACTTGGAATACCTCTATCCACTGAGCCACTAAGACCCCACTTGGAAATTAACTCAACATTGAAGCGAGACATTTAAATTACACAAAAATGATATTCCATTACCTCCATAATTCTATGAAATATTCTCTATGCAGTAATACAAAACTTTTCATAAGGAAAAAGTAATTATGCGTTTTTAGGGTAAAAGGTAATGATTGCGTAATCTGATCTTTCTGAAATTCGAATTTGACCTGTATTATATGCTGAGTATTCGCTCTGCAAAATTTGAAGAACTTCTGCTGAGTTTCAAGGGACTTAGAGGTTATTAAAGACGGACAGACAGACAGAGATCGTCTAGTTATTATATAGGAGGATGTGTATAGCTTTAAATTGCATGTCCGTTCCTTTCGTTTTTAGTTTATTTGGTAACATTACGATTGTTAATGATGATATACTCACTTCATCACATTCATGCAGTTTAAACCTTTAAACCGAGTGCTATGATGAGTACGTAAAAACGAAATTAAAAACTGAATATTCATGTTGCATCATAAAATTGTATTATAAAAACGAAACTTCCATTTAAAAAATACATGTTGTGAGTATTATTATTTTATGCATTGTTATTTAGTTTGACACACGATATTATGTTGGTATGATTAGACTGTGTCCATTGCCGACCATGAAAATAAAATAAAAATAGCGAACTCGAACTCAGCAAGACAAAATACGAAAAAAAAAACCTTTTATTTTACAACGTCAGACAGATTATTGAGAAGAGATGCTTCCTTGCCAACAGAAAAACACACGCACACGCACACACACACACGCACACGCGCGACACACACACACACACACACACACACACATATATATATATATATATATATATATATATATATATATATATATATATATATATATATGTGTGTGTGTGTGTGTGTGTGTGTGTGTGTGTGTGTGTGTCGCGCGTGTGCGTGTGTGTGTGTGCGTGTGCGTGTGTTTTTCTGTTGGCATATATATATATATATATATATATATATATATATATATATATATATATATATATATATATATATATATATATACGTGCGTGCGTGCGTGCGTGTGTGTTAATTCTCAATTAGACCAACAAACTTCGGGAGGCGATTCTTCATGAAAAAGTAAAAGGAAAACATATGGTAAGGTAGTAAAATACAATGACAACTCTTAGATAATTATTGTATGTTATTGGGACCTTCAACGTAAGAGCCGATATTTTGCACAAATACAGCTTAAAATCTCGTTTTTTTAAGGGCTCATACCTCCCTTTATATTCGGTTTAGGTATAAAGTGTCACATATGTTTTCCTTTTACGTTTTCATGAAGAATCATCTCCCGAAGTTTGTCGGTCTAATTGAGAATCAGCCTGTATATATTGACAAAAAGACGGACGAACAACTTGTTACTACAAAGCACGACAAACAACAAAAGAAAACCAAAACAAAGGACAATTAGATGACAAAAACGAAAAAACGAAAACACGACACAAGTGAACAAACAGTGCGAATAACAGTATCAGTGGACACAGTTGAACATTAAAAAACTAAACACATACCCTTAAAATTGGACATAAAAATCACAATGAAACACAAGTTAGGGAAAAATATTCATTGTCAAATTATGGGCCGAAATAATTTAACACTACGAACACAGGAACCACAAAACTAACCATAGGAAAGAATAAAGAAACCAACAGAGAGGACACAAAACGACGAAAAAAATATAACACAATAATAATTACAAGTCTTCACGACATTTCGGGTGCCTGAAATATATCCCTTTCTTCAGGTCAGAACAATCTATGAACAATCGCAGTTGATATACGATGTTTAACTGATGCATCAGTAGAAAGAAAACAAATCACTCAAAAACAGCGAATAAAGTGGTCGATGAATCAGCGGGAAATGCCACTGAATCAATACGTGATAGAAAACTGTAATTTTATCTCTTTATTCAATAGTTAAATTGACTGAAGTGACTGTGGTGTTAACTGATTTAAAAAGTGAAATACTCACTGATTCAGACTTAGTGTGAAATGGAACAACCTCTTGCATCGCGAACTTTCATGAGATGCAAGCGAAATGTCGTCACTGCCAACATGTCGGAGCCAATCAGCAGCAGGCTTACTCCCATAGCCTCGGGTAGACAATCAGAGAATGGACACGCTTAGATGAAAATAACTGCCTCGCGATTTCTTTTCTGTGTACTTAACCTATTCTGTGGTTTTCACAACTGGTTACATAAATATGCACTTTGAAATTTTATTAAATTCTCTCTAACCGGGTTTTAATATAACCAATACATATTTTATGTATGTAATTCTTTTAAATAAAAGTTTGGTTCAGATGGAAAACTAAATATAGAAAGATGACATTGCACTGTTTGATTGCGCGATTGTCACAGTTTCTGCTAGCAGCCCTTGAGCCAATAAGTACGCAGAAGAAGAGGCAATTCGCATGTCTCATCTCTTAGTCATTTCTCGACGCTGCCATCTCATCCTGTTCCACTGTTCCTAGCACTGCACATTACGTGTCTCACAGTCATATATCTATTTATCTATTTGCCCTCCCACATTCTCGCGAGTAATGAAAAATCACCGTGGCACTAGGTAATATTGGCGGTTACCAGTTAAGAAGCTACAGCTGGTGTAAGACATCACTCATCAACAAAGGTCGCACGAAAGGAATTTTGAGTGTTGGTGTTGGATTCCTGCCAATTAAAAGGGACACAATTAGCAAACAGAAAACTGCTACTGTGGGACAAAGGGAATCAAGGATCGGATCAAAGAACCCGTCCGCCATCTTGGATTGCGTCGCTCGTCCGCCATCTCGGATCTGTCATTGACGCTGATCTTTGGCTGACATCATGTCGGCAATTTTGTTTCCGTCATTTTGGTTGGAAGCCATACCGTATTTTTTACTTGATCGGTCACGATATTTGTTTACTGAGGTGTCAGCTAGGAGGTACTGCAGTCGGCCTTTATCTCTGTTTATCGAGTTGTCAACTAGGGTGCGGTGCAGTCGATCACTACGTGTGTTTACTGGGTTCATCTATAGGACACTGTAGTCTTTCGCCATATTTTATTTTAAGAGCTACCATCGGCAGCCATGTTTGTTCACATTGTCAGCTTGATTATCAATATGTATTTGTCATAAGACAGTAGGGGGATATTGATGATTTTCCCCCCCTTTCTTTCACGATGTTCTTGAAAGAATGTCAAGGAAATATTTACCCACTACATAGCCTTATGTGATGGGCTCTCTCAGGAACCAGATCCCAGTCCGGCACGTTCGCCGCACAACAGATAATGTAGTCGGAAACCACTGGCTGTACAGAGAGCAGGGACCGACCATAGCCCCGCCCGGCCGGGGCTATTTCTGATGAGTGATGCATCTACAGTTTGAGGAGGTGTTGGGGTGGGGGGAGGGTGGCTGGTGCCAGAAGTGTGCCGGCTTGTTTACAAGGGCGTCGTCTGCCAACCTCCCTCCCCATCACACATTGTCTAATAGGTTAATAGACGACATGGAGAGAAGTGCACCACATTGGGCGCCCAACCATCTGACCCCTCTGATGTTAGCTGTCGCCACTAAAGCTATCACTAAAGCATCCAGATGCTTCTGGGACAGTTATGAAAGGGATTTTGGTATATATGTGCTGTTCACGGTAAAATGAGCAGTTTTGAAAGCCCTTCTTAAGATATACTGGACACGTTGTGTTTTCCCTCGCCTAATGTAAAATTAGCATCGCTATGGGCCTCGTCACTTTATTCATGCGTCGGTTAAATGAAACTCTGAAATTATTAAGAAAGTAAATTACAAATCTACTAATTTTGACAGAAAGCGAAAGAAATAATTTTAAGTTATCATTAATGGTTACCTAAAACTTTTTATTCGACGTTAGGATATGGAACTACTTTCCATCCATCGTTACCAACTTTACTGGGCGAATGTCACTCAGTGCGCCCTTTAAAATATATGTATTCAAGGGCAGTGACTTTTTTCTAAGGTTCATTTCTAAAGTGCACACTTTATCGTGAACAGCCTTTAACATGTTGCCGTTCATGGAAGACAACACAGGACTCCTTGTACAGTGAGTTACAACTATTTTTTGTAAGCCGAGACCTGGTACGTACCACGTGGTTACTACACCACGAAAAAGGATTCCCTCTCGAATTCGGATGCGCCTCTCTGGCGTCTTGTTACAGTGCAATAAAATAATATTTATTCATATTTCTCTTACAATCTACTGGCTAAATGCCTTACGCACACGGTACGAAATAAGATGCAATTTCGTACACGTCTGGACAGTCAGGTCTACTGGGTAAAAATACATGGACTATGTACTATGAACATTGTCGTAAAATTACACACTTCCATTCTTATACGCACACGTCTTACGTTTTACAGATTTAATCTTGAATTTATATTGAAGTGAGCGTGAGGTAAACAGCAATGGCGTAGCTTCGCATGACACCTAGTCGTATGGCATTCCATTGAAAAATAATTAATAATTAAGTTATGTTTTCATAGTGTAAGTTATATGTAAATGTTTTGCGATCAGGCTACAAGTCTTGTATTATTGATTATCATAAGACGAGTGCATTCACTGTTAACGTTGTTTCTTTTTTTTTTTTTTTGTACGTACACGCTCTTATGAAGACGCGTGTCGTACGGATAAATGAATTGTTTCCCAAGTTTAATTCTATAGTAGCGGAAGGTCTGTAGTTTGATCTGGCGCGTGGAGCACCGCCGTTGTCCATTTCATCGCGCGCTCGGCTGATAAAAAAGCGGATATTTCAACATGATCATGTCTTGCAAGTGCTCACGCGGGTGGGAACTATAAATAGCAGTTCCTTCTGTAAACATATTTTTTTCTGGGAGGTTTGCAAGCCCACCAGCGTCGGTTGCCCTTGACTTTCAGCACACATTTTGCTGCTGGACATATCCAGAATAATATTGGTTTGCCACGGATAGCTCGCAGTTACTATTTTTGGGATAGAGCAACAAGGACGTAATAAAATTAGAAACATAATGTACAGGTTGTATCCAACCAAATGCTACAAACTTTTTGAAGCGATTCCTTATGGAAGATAAGACGGAAGACGTGGTACGGCCGATGCCCTAAAGTGATTATTGCGACAGTTACGCACTTTGGGCGCACAGAGATTGAACAATAAATTAATAACACATTTCACGAAATTGAGATCAGACCACAAATTGTTGTATGTTTTGTTTGAACGAAGGCGTTAAAAGAGTGCTTATTCGATTCGTAATATAATTCCTTTGTCATTAGTAAAATACGGCGTGTTCTCTTGATACTGTTCAAAACTGCGCAACCGTTCTCTTTAATTGATTTTTTGACAGGTATTAATAGCAATATTCAAGTGAACAAAAAGTGTTATGCTACACTCTCAGGCCGGTCAGGTAATGACACACAGGTCGCATAGCTACCAGGCGTTGTATTCGCACACTCATTAAAAAAAATTGTTTGTTTTGGCGAAAAACGTTGACGAATGTGTACTTCTGTGTCCCCCGTAACAACCTCGGTAGGGGGTTGGCCTTCCCTACGGTTATCTTAGCCCGGATGGTGAATCCTACTTTGTGTCCATCGCTTAGCTGTGGCAGTTCTTCATTGAGCGAAGAACTTTCGCAACTAACACACGTTTATTTACAGCATGCTACATAACAAAAAAATCCTAACGGTGTCAATCAGAACAAAAACGAAAAGTAGGGGCACACAATCCTCCCTTGAATGTTATTGGTTGTCACTACATTACCTTTGCGCTATGTTGAAGTTGGGTCAACTTCTCGCGTGGAAAATTTAACCCTAACCGTACGTCGGACTTAATTCAATGTGAATTAATACAGTAATGTTGCGCGATCTATACTTGAACGTAAAATATATGCAGGTAGGAGCAGTGACTTTTTGTTGTACGTACAAAAAAAGTGTAAATCCCGTACAGTTTTGATTAATTTATTATCTACTGTTGCAACAGAGAGAAGTTTTGGTCTAAAAAGTACTTATCAACACCTTGTAGTAACTTACGCAATACAACTTACGAGAAGAGTCCCCGTAGTTCCACTGCATTAGCATCACCCAGTTACAGTTTTTTCCAAGGTCAATTCCAAAAGTGCTCACTTTATCAGCCTTTAGTAAGAAATAATTTTCCTGCAAAATATTATTGAATTGAGTGCGCACGAATGCGGTACGTTGTCCCTTTGGTGTAATTTTCTATATTTAGTTACTCTTTGCTTGCATGAGGCGGAGGAATAGTCTGAAAGTAGAACATTAGCAAGGCTTCAGAAAAGTTGTAAGTATCGGGAATGGAATATACAGGTAGAATGCGGCACCCTTCAGTGTGGCGGGGCTTGCAGCAGTGACTCAGCCCTCTTCGCCAGGGGAATTCCCTTGAATAGACTCCCGGTCATTCTTTTTTATTGACTGCAGTTTGTTCAGGCGGAAGGTTGCAGGTATATAAAGTCTGTTCACGATAAAGTGAGCACTTTATAAATGAACCTTAGAAAAAAAATTACTGCCCATGCGCGCATATATTTTAATGGACGCATTGAGTGACATTCGCCCAGTAAAGTTGGTAACGATGATGGAAAGTAGTTTCATATCTTCATGTCGAATAAAAAGTGTTACGTAAACATTTGTCATAACTTAAAATTAATTCTTTCACTTTCTGCTTTTCTTTTTTTTTTAAATCGAAGTGTAAAAATGAGCAGATTTGTAAAGAATATACTTTCATAATAATTTCGCAGTTTCATATAACCGACGCATTAATAAAGTGATGAGACACATGTCAATGTTAATTTTTCATAAGGCGGAAGAATACACAACGTGTATACAGGTAGATCTTAAGCAGGGATTTCAAAAGTGCTCATTATAACGTGAACAGCCTATAGCCTATGCGTCGTCAGGCGTCGAGGTGAGTCAGCCCATCATCGTTACAGTAGCGAGTTCATTTGAGAACAAGATAAACTTCACTCAAATGTACTACATCTGAGTGTCGACTTCTATAGGACTGTACCTTTTTTTAAAACACTCTCCGAACGACCGTCAACTGATAACGAACATGCAAGGAAACAAAAGCCCTGAATTTCGTGATACCGGTGCTGTGGTTGAAAGTGAAGTAACAGCTAACTAGCAACTAATTGAGAAAACACAAAGGATTGCGGAGTCGGGCTTGTTGCCGAATTAATCCGATAAATTTCTGAGTCTCTAATTATCGATACAGGCCGGGACGATTCCCCCGCTCATTACGATACGTTTGGTTTGGTTTGTTATGTTTTTCATTACACAGGGCACTTGCGGGCACTCGAGTCGACGCGCATGCATACCCTTCCAAATTATTTAGTACCCCCGTATGGTCTTTCAAAATAAATTATATAACTGTAACGTAAGTAGGTACGGAATTTATTTTAGTGTTGGAGTATTTAATGTGTAGTTATGCACTTTTTGTGCTGTTAACATAACGTTTACAAGTGTTGGACAGATGACCAGGCGATATAAAGCAAACGATAAGAAGCAAGTTTCAAACCGAAAAGTAAAAGCAATCAAAATAATGAAAATACTAACTGCTGTAGTTAGTGTTATAAGACCGGGGTAGTTAGAGGATTATACGTGAAGCGACATTTCCCAGGCTTAGTGAAGGAAGCTACAGTGGTGGAAGGAAGGCTGCCGCACGCAGTAGTGGTTATCAGCGGCTGCCGTATCGCAAACAACACTGTGGACGCTTCAGTTAGCGCGACAGCCGCAAGAAACGATGTTATCACAACTTGTTTACAGTGCCAAAGGTCCTAGGCCTTATGAATGGACATCTGACGCTTTGTACGTACAATATTCCGAATGTAAATTTTTGGCCGCCGTATTTCCATGTGTAACACAGGAAATAGTCTGTGTTTACGTTTCAGCTTTACGGTAATCGGCCGAACCCGGTCTAAGTGAAATTGTGTACTTCAGTTCTTTGCAACCTACCTGAAAATATACGGCAGTTACATAGCCACACATATTAATATTAAATGTACGAAACAAGGAAAAATCACCAAAAGCTATCCCCATTTTCATTCATGCCTAATTGTTAGAACCAGAGACTGAAAATGCCAAAGTTAAAAGGTCGTAAGGACATTTAGGTTATATATAGTCTGAAACGAGGAAAGCTGTATTTTAAGGATTGTCCGAACAAAGAAAGATTTGAAAAATACACTAGGCTGCAGGATATCTAAAAGGGTCTGGACTAAATCGTACATGGATCGGCGCCTCTGTTATTGAAAATGCTGATATCAGCCGAAATAGAAAGCTGTCCAGTTGCAAAAAAAAAAAAAAAAAATATTGGATGTCTAATGTGGCGTGAAGTAACTGCTGCAGAACTGCTGGTCTGTAAGAACAAACGCGCCTCTTTTACTGAAATTAATTGAGCCACGATAGTGGTCAGATGCCTGATTTGCTTGGTGTGTGGTAAAGCAGCGTCTATCTTCTGATGAAAGGAAAAAAAAAGTGCGTTTTCTGAGCAGATGTCGATGAATCACTCTCGTTGCTGACTTCTTGCACACGCATCGGTTAGTAAAAACGTAATCTAATTGTTCGAACCGAATACGGGCCAGTTGTTGACATTTTGTCAAACGCATACTTTGATTTGACAACAAGATCGAGGAGTCGATCGATTCATATGTATTTTTTGGTTGTGTAAACAAAATCAGTTTCGTTGTTCATTCATAATTAGTTCAGCCATTAATGTATTTAGCAACGTCATTCATGCATTTATTAGGCACCATTTGAACAAGCTTTTTGTTGACCTAAACATCTCGTTCTGTAAAGAGCAGCATCTTTAGAACTTGTGGTAATTAGGCACGTAATAGAACAGAAGTGAAACTGCCACGCTCATGATCCTTCGCTTCATTTTATCGCCCTTTTAAAGTGACGGTTTTCATTCATTTCTCCTTTTATCGAGAGGCCAATTAAGTGAGCATCGCTAGCCAGCTGTAGCGGAGTTATCGATGTTCTAATAGGCAGGTGACCACAACATCTCGAGCTCTGGCAACTTACTGATACCGGCAGTTGTCTGGGCGCGTCTCAGCGCGTGGAAGCGGTGTCGCCGCAGAGTGATGAAACAGGGGGGAAAGGGGAAAGGGTAAACCCCTCACGCCACGGAGCTCACGCGCCCAGATACCTGCCGACTACAGTACACCCCACTTATTGTTTCCACTATGTAAGTTGGTTGCCCATAAGCGAGAAAGCGAATGGGAATTGCGTCGCCTCTGCTGGCAGAAAGGCGCAGCGTCATTCGCCAGTCAGCGGCTACCGAGACGAACATCGCCAGCCGCTGGCCGAACCTCGAGATTTGACTATGCATGCAGTGTATTAGTGAAGGAGCAGATATGGTGGGTCAGATCATTGTGTTAAGGTGAAATAACATTTCGTTTGGGAATTTAAACTAATTAAAAAATAATATTCTGTGGTTTTGTCTGCGGTATTGTGATTCGCCTAAAAACCCGTGTTATTTCTTGGACGATAGGTATTGATTAGTTTAATTTTTTTGTTATACAGTATGCTTGTGGTTCTCTGTGAGTTGAACGTCCGGCTCCAACTCAGTTCGGTGGCAGAGCGGTTAGCCTGCTCGCCTCCCACCAAGGCGAACCGGGTTTAATCCCCGGCCGGGTCACTCGTATTTTCGCATGTGGGAATCGTGGCGGACGATGCCGCTGGTCGGCGGGTTTTCTCAGGGACCTCCCGTCCCCCCGCCCTTTCATTCCGGCGCTGCTCCATTCTCACCTCAATCACTTTCATCGGCTCTCAAGACCTCGCTGTTAAGAGCCCGCCCAAATCTCTTCACTCACTCACTCTTCTGAACCAATAGGGAATATTACGTGCAAGGCGCCATTAGCTGCAAAGGTTGCGTTTCTGTATCACTACTGCTTGGAGAAGTTTGAGAATCAGATTTTAAGCACGGTAATAGCAAAATGACCCCTATTTTTTCCCCCTTATGTATAGTTGCTTGTTCTGTGTCGTAGGTGTGAAGGAACTTCCGGGGTGTGGCTGGCACGTTTCCAGCGGCGCGTGTAAACTTCCTTCTCCCCGCGGCAGACAGGTTATTTGTTTGGCCGTAAAACATACAACGCCCCGCGAATTTCAACCCGACCGCCCGAGCAGTCGAGCGCTCTTTTGTGCCTGCACCTTCCGACGAAAGCGAGACCGCAGACTTCTTCTTAGTTGCTGACGGTACATGCTAGCCACAGTTATCTGCTCAATTCCGTGCTCAAGCTTGCACAAGCGATACTTCAGCCATGTGAAAGTGTAGTACATTCACGGTTACTTCGCGCTCTCCTAAAGCTCTGCTGAAGTTCTACTTTTGGTTAATGATTACGTATCCTTCCGCTAAATGTTAACACAAACATTGTCATGTTACTTCTATGTTTTAACCGTCAAATGCTTTGTTTACTTTTTTCAGCTGTTCAAATAATTCTGTCATATTTCAAATACAATCATGTATGAATGTTCACAATCTGTAACATTATTTTGATCAGCTTTATGACTTAACAATGTTTGTGTTTACGATGGTTTTTATGGTTATTATATTTGTGTTATACACGATATAGCACATTACACATAATACAAGTTAATATTTTACCGTGACTGTGTTTAACCCTGTTACAACTGTTGGGGAAAGAACTGACCTTGTTGGGGAAAGAACTGAAGGAGCAATCAGTACAACAAAAATTACAGTAAATTCGCGCACGTAACTCGTGTCGCTTATTTATTTGTACGTAGCATCGAAAAACTTAAAAGACAGTGGTGAGCATGCACACAAATAGACCTACCGTAACTTCTATTCCGCTTATATTTCTTTGCATAGGCACTTAGTTTTTAATGGGGTTATTTAATTATTTATTTGTAACTTTCTGGCTATGCTTGTAATTCGTTGGGATTGTGGCAAAATTTAAAATCATAGAAACGTTAAGCACTTTACACAACTGTGTTCCAAACACCTAGAGCGAAGTTACAATTTGTGATAAATATACAGGCGTGCCTTCCAAATAATTATTTTTGTCACAAAAACAGTTCACTGTTAAAACGTATAAATTTCGCACGTACAATATTTTCAATCACAAATACAGACTGGCTCAGCGTATAAGGGAGAGGCAACAATAAATACCCTTTCACACGCCAGCGGTCACGACACACTTTATAGTATATTTATTTCTGCCGTGGAAAAACAGATTTATCACAACATCGTAATTTGCCTAGGTAGATTTGAAAATACACGACGTGTGCAAACTTGATGTGGTAATTTTAATTAGTTTTCGAAGGAAGAAAAATTAACCCTTCGTTCCGCAAAAAGCATGCCATGTCATGTCGCGCCTCGCCACTTCTGCCAACTTCGGATTTGTAACCGTCTCGCCATCACATCTAAATGTATTATATCTATTCAAACATTAAAATCATGTTTTAGTTTTAAATTACAATTTCAAAAATTATTTTTGCTGTAGTACGTATGAAATATACTTAAGTTGAAAACATGTATAATTTTCCTGCTACTACTGGTGCTGCGAAATTTCCCGAGAGAGAAGAGAGAGAGAGAGAGAGAGAGAGAGAGAGAGAGAGAGAGAGAGAGAGAGAGAGAGAGCCACACCACAAGCTCCGCTCCGCCTATTCAATTCCTTCTTCGGACGAGGAACAAGCATTATGCCACTAGGGCCTACCCACCGTTATTTGTGCTGATATTTTTAACTTTATTAAGAAATATGTTTACATCTGTGCTACCTAAATATTTAAATATTTCAATAGGGAACGTTTAATTTACAAATAGTGTACCACAAAACTAGGTTAAAACAATGTTTTAACTGTGAACTATTTCGTACTAGCCGTTGCCATCACATCGCTACTCTCCCTGTTTTAAATTAGTATTGAGTGCGAAATAAATATTACAAATTATAGAAGCTACTAACTTAAAGTTTTGTATATTCAAAAATATAATAGGCCTACTTTGAAGTTAATCATAGTGTTATATATTTGTCGTATACAAGTTTTTTTTTTTGGGGGGGGGGGGGGCATGTTCACGTGTTACTCCTAGGGTGATTTTTCAAAGGTTTGTTTGTTGGAAACATCCGAAGAAACTGTGGATGGGCTATATCAGCAATAATTACGTACTTAGTTTAACAAATTGAAACCGTCCTGTTTTCCATCGCAGTTTCTGTTCGTACGCACGCGCGTTACGTTGGAAGTGTCTCCATCACTGCTTCCAGACGAAATAGATATCTCGGTCCCTTGTCGTTGTCAATATAATTTTGCCTGATGGAATTTGTGCGTAAAACTGCATTTATACGTATTAACAAAATTACTTTTTTAAAGAGCTTGGGGCATTAAAATTTTTTTTCTGTTACATGGCATCCAAAATTCGCAAATTATTTATCTCGTTTCTGCATCGGAACTTGTAGATGATTAATGATTGTGCTTACGCGCGGTCATAGTTTTGACACAGAATTCCGTAATTAAATTTCCAGCGCTTAACTTTAGGTAATTACTTACGAACTGAATTAATTAGAGAAGTTGAGATAGCGTTTACAGATCACTAAACGTGTTTTTAATTTTTAATACAATTTCACACTAAACTTCCACAAGCGGTGTTACGAGCGCATGGACGTGTTCGTGGTTCAACTTGACAGCAGTCCCGTCCATGGAGTTTTTGTATTTGAGCAGCGCGTGCACATTACGTTGGTGGAACTGCCACTACTGCGTGGAAATGAAATAAACATTCTAGACTGTCACCTTGTCTCGTTAAAACAGAAACACGAGACTGACGGCAGCGCCATAAAACTGCAACAAAGCGGGATAACATAGCTTCCCTCCACCCCCCCCCCTCCCCATCGGTTCATAGTGTCGTCATTTCTGATTATGAACGTTGTTTCTTTTTGGATATTTTCTTGGATCATGTCTACGAACTTTGCTAATACATATTTCTCCTTTGTCCGACGTAACTTGTTGGTACACTGCGATTGTGCGCGACTGTAATCTCACCACACAATTCCATTACTAAAATTTCATAGGAACTCAAGGAGTTATAGGCTGTTCACATTAAAATGAGCACTTTTGAAAGCCCTGCTTAAGATCTGCTTGTACACATATTGTGTGTTTCTCCCAACTTATGTAAAATTATCATTGCCGTGGGCCTCATCACTTTATTCATGCGTCGGTCAAATTAAACGGTGAAATTATTGAGAAAGTAAATACTTTACAAATGTGCTAATGTAACACTTCGATGCATTGAAAAAAAAAAACAGAAAGTGGAAGAATTAATTTTAAGTTATCACAGATGGTTACCTAACACTTTTTATTAGACGTTAGGACATGGAACTACTTTCTCCTCCACCGTTATCAACTTTACTGGACACATGCCACTCTTGAACCCGTTAAAATATATGATGGTAAGGGAAGTGACATTTTTCTAAGGTTGATTTCAAAAGGGCTCACTTTATCGTGAACAGCCTTTACGCTCGGTATTGTGCAGAGAATTGGTGATGGTATTCACCGGCCCCAGCCCAGCGATGTGTGTTTCTTGTAAATACGTGAAATGGGACTTCCAAGCCGCCTGACTCGTTTAGATTTGCTTTATAGCGTTGTCCGGTTTCCTCAACCACCACGGGTTCGTTCGCCGCTGAGGACTATTTAATAGTCGTAAATCCTGATTTAAAGTTTAAACTTTTTTTCGGTCTGGGAATCGAGTTTGTAAAAGCGCTCCAGCAGTCTATTGATAAAGACGGGGGTTTATCGCAAAGGAAGCTTCGAGCGTTTACAGAGGTGAGAAATGCGATTTATATGTACGAGGGCGCGTCAAATGAAAAACTTAAATGTAATTTAACGTACAATTTACTCAACAGGGAAGACGTAAAATTACATTATGTTTCCATTCCGATCCCCTGCTGTGCAGGTCAAATGTTACAGTGCTTATTTAATGCATGGGTACTTCAAGAAAAAATTATTTGACGTCATGTGTAACCACTCGTGCACCGCCAGCTGCATCTCTTCGTCGGAAGTGAAACATGCATCACCATACAACACTTTAAGTTCTGTTATGAATTTAGATGGGTTTGATCAGTTACTACTATTCTGACCTTGCTGCGTCCTAAACCAAGGGCGTGGCAAGGCAAGATTTGCATAAAAACTTAGCAAAACCAATCAGAACACTAATAATGGCAAAAGTCATGGTAAGGGCAATTAAATGTTTGAAACGATTTGTAATAGAAACAAAGAAGTGTGGTCATGCTCTTTTCTTTAAGCACCTTTTTCTTAGTTTTCTTTTCATTCACATTTCTTTCACAAATATTACACATGGAAAACTTCTTTGGTTAGCTTTCTGACATTTAATCTAAAAGGATAACATTATTATTTCCTTTCCCATATATACAAATTTTGTACTAAAAAACATTTATATAAAACCCAGGTTGCCAAAAATATAGAATAAAATGCAACCCAAGTCAGGTACCAATACTTTCGCTGATATTCAGCTAATACTTATATAGGTTATATTTATGCTCCTTAATAAGTAAATACAAACTGCAAAAGGCCATCACAAAATATATTGTGCAGGTGACCCCAATTTACCCTAGTTACAAATGGCTGCTATATTTCTGTCGCACCTACATCTACCATTCTCATTATTACATCATGTTCAATTCCTACACTAGGAAAGACCCCGTTTTGGTAACACATTTCTGGTCATCAAACAATAATGATGTTTTAATTTACTCGCAATCCCAGGATGATGGGAGCAACTGCTAAGCAATGCCAGCCTTAACTCCAGCGAGTAAATTTAATTTTTGAATAAGCCCTAAACTTCGTAAAGTTTCTCTTAAAAAGTCCTAAAAACACGGAGTTTCGCATAGCTCCTACTTAATATCAGAAGCTGAGACTATATTCAACGATTTTTGGCAAGTGTTCACAAAAAGTTACAAAATGTTTACCAAGGTTTGCAATAGTTTACAAAAAGTAGAAAAATGTTTGCAAGTGGTCACAAAAGTATACCCATAGTATCTAGTGGTTACCGCCACTTTACGTCTTGGTGACGACATAGCCACTAAAACTTGGTTACAAAAGTAACAGTATTGGGTTTTTGGCTAAAAGGCCAAAATTTCGCAAAATTTAAAAACTTAAAATTATTTTACGGCCATCATGGCCCCTGCTTAACGTCAAAATGACGTAAGTGACCTGTTCGCTTTAGGAGCCTACATTGGTGATTCAAATAAAGTACTACTGATCTCATGGTAGAAGCTTGTCCGCTCGAGGTCGCTGAACTGACCCCGAGAGCAGCGCGTACCGGCATTAAATACACCGCTCCGCCTACTTGCGCTACCAATCAATTTAATTTCCCCTCAAAAAGCCGTTTTTCTAAGAAATCGTGGGGTTTTCAATTACTCCTGCGAGGGGTCAAGCTATTCACAGCCAATGGCTGAAGACATTACCATTTATGGGAACCGACGCAGCGGACACCTATTTCCTTTAGGGGGTATAACACAATGAAATTGAAAACATCCAATCAGATTACAAATATATCTTCAACTTCCGTCCTCTTGACCAAGATGCCGGAAGTAACGTCACAAAACATCACGTTTTCAGCGGCGCACGCACCTTCCCAAGCTGGTTACCAAGCTGGTCGTCGATTGTGCTGCGCTCCCACGACGAATCACAGAAACATCAGTCCGCTGCACACTTCTTTGCCAGGCCTTGGTGTTGCTGCACGTGAAAATTTGGCATGGACATTTACAGTTATTATTCCGGGTACCTCAGATAGTTTTAAAGTATTTTGATAGTGACGTGAAGCTGGCAAGAACATCACAGTTCTATTTTCTTAGGGCCTGTATTACGAACTATAGATAAATGTGTGGTATAGCTATTCCATAGATAACGTATTTGATAGTAATCTGTATTATGAACAATTCATTAGTTAAATTATCCTTTAGATAGGTATTCCAAGGTGTTGGTTCGTTACTGTGTATATTGGCAATAAAAGTCACTACACTTTTGGTATTATGGCTTATGTTCAGTTGTCAGTAATGAGTGCGAGATGTGTTTTGAATAATGTATATATGTTAATGCTTCTTTAGCAAAAGTGAAAATAAAAACTACGAACCAAATTTCCATCTATGAAACACTGGGCTTTATAATCCCAGGGAAACAACAAATGTGTTCATAATTATTACTGTCACTGGTGATATCAAACCTCGCACAGTTTGCTTAACCTCCATACAAATTTTATCACAATGCATGCATGAGACTCGGTTTCTTACCATTGAAGATTGGCGTTAGTGCCTGTGTTTCTGAATTATTATTTTTTAATAATTTGAGAATGGAAGGGGAAAATATTTTATTTCACAAATTTCAAGACATCCGATTCCTCAAAATGACACTAAGATTAGTGCTAAAATTTTATTTCCAATCTTTTTCCATTAAAAAATACACTTTCCAAAACTGATTTTCTGTGTCGTTATCGACATTTGCTAGGTTTACTTGCATTTGGAAGAAATATTATACATAACACTCAAAATAGCAAATAACTTCAATTCATTTTATAACCTACAAAATCAACATGCATATAAGCAAAACTCCAACAGCTGATGTTTGAGACACCATTTTGAAGCTTATCTAAAGGTACAAATGCTTGTCTACCACTTGAAGCGATATATAGTTTAACCCCTTGACAACAGTTCTAGTTAGCAATAATTAGAGTTCGTAATACACTATTTTGCACCAGCTGGTAGTTAACTTTTAAACTGATGTGTTTTAAACCACGTCGGAAAGTGTTAAACCTTGAAACAACGTGTATGAATGTTCGTGCGTAACGGATCGTACGCTGCACAATTCAACAGGTTACCAGGCAGACACAGTAAGTACTTTTTGTACTATGCGGCCACAACCCCCTAATTTTAAGAGTGTTTTAAGTTGTTTTGCAAGTTGAAAATTATTCACAGATGTGGGGTGAGGGGTCGCCTTTCACACTATAAAAAAAAGGACAGACCTCTGCTCTTCTTTGAAGCATGTTGACAATGAAGCCGCTTGACACTACTACTGCTGCCACCTGTCGCTTATGCCTTACACTATGCCCCTTCCTCGTATCATCTTACAGAATATTCGAAGAGTGTTTCGATTTTTATCGCATTTTTTAAGATCTCAATTCGACTCACCCTCGTATATGCAGACTTTTCCTAAATATCAGTTAAGTTTCTTTTATTTTCGATGCGTTATTTAAATTTGAAGGATGGAAGTGCTTACGAAATTGATCAACATTTTAAACACCAAACCCGGTATATTGAACGCAATGTCTGTAGAAGGGAGATAGGAAACTATTTATCATGAAACACTCATTTCATTCTGATTTGTGTGACTGTATTAATAGCGCGCGCTTATAAATCTGTAAGTTAAGACCGTCCTTTTCCCGTTAGAATAATGTACTCTGCTAGACTTCCCAGTTTCAGCGACTAAAACGTAGCACTGCTATTGACTTTGCGACGTCTGTGTTATGGGTAGAGACAGGCGTTTTTCGCGAAAAGCTTTCAGGACTAGTTGTACTCCAAAACACGTTCATATGCACATTCGTGGTTGTATGATTTTAAATGTCACGTGTTTCAAGTGTCTGTCCGCGAATCATGTGCGTTCAGTATCAGAGTACTTTATTACGATTAGCCCAGTCAAATAAGAACGTGTATTTTCACGTAGACACCTGGCCAATAACCAAAGGCAGCTGTGGTTGTGGACGTAGGATATTGAAGTCTAGCATGACAATAAGAATTTTCGCGAAAAACACCTGTCCCTAGTTATACGTGCAAAATTCGCGTTATTATTTGGTGGCATGTTATGCTTCACTGTTCTATACCTACTTGTGAACAATCCGTGAGTTCATTGGCAGAACGAAGTCATTTTCTTGAGTGACATCGTAGAGGTGATTGGTCACTCTGATGTGGAACTTTTGTTATTGGTCCAAGACTCCGTCGTAGCGCGTAGCACTTAGTGATCGCCAATGGCAGTAGTCGAGTGAGCACATAGAATGTTGGCGTCCAGGAAATAACGCCAATTTTGCATGTCCCTAGTTATGGGTAGTTTGCTGCTTGTGTCTGAACTTTTGCAGAATGTTCAGTAACCATCGTCTCCGATAATTACTGGTTTATGCTCGTGCACTGCAGAGGCAACCATTTATATTATATTTAAAAAATTATTATTAAATTGTTTATATAGTTTTCTTACACTTACAATGTAGTTACATATTTCGCACTATTCGATGTGCTCAACTATATTGCGAATAACATTTCAGCTGCCGTTTTAACATATGCATAAGTTCCAGTAGTTATAGACGCCATATTGATAAAGGCTGTTCACGGTAAAGTGAGCACTTTTGAAATCAACCGTAGAAAAA
This sequence comes from Dryococelus australis, assembly GCA_029891345.1. Taxonomy (NCBI): domain Eukaryota; kingdom Metazoa; phylum Arthropoda; class Insecta; order Phasmatodea; family Phasmatidae; genus Dryococelus; species Dryococelus australis. The sequence goes on from CM056998.1 coordinate 89,292,580, forward strand.
AAGTTACTGCCCGTGCCTGCATAGGCCTATATTCTAACGCGCGAACTGAGTGACATGCACCCAGTAATTTCGGTAATGATGGATAGAAAGTAGTTCCATATTTTAACTTCGAATAAAAAGGGTTAGGTAACGATCTGTGATAAATTTATTTTTTTTATTTCGCTTTCTGTTTTTTTTAATACATCGAAGTGCAAAAATTACAAGATTTGTAACATGTTTACTTTTCTAGTAATTCCTCCCTCAGTTTAACCTGACCGACACATGAATAAAGTGATTATGCCCATGGTAATGTTAATCTTTTTACATAAGACGGAGGCATTCACACCGTGCATGCAAGTAGAACCTAAGCAGGGCTTTCAAAAGTTCTCATTTTACCGTGAATAGCCTATACAATCGCCAGTCGGCTTGGAAAGGAAGGGAAGGTATGTGAAACAGATTACCAACATTGCAGTGATATATATATAGTCCTTTCACGACTGGAACAGACTTTCTCGGAATCTTTCCTACTGCCATTTTTAAGCAATAGATTAAAAAATGCGTTAAAACATTCAAACTATATTCTCTCCCCGTGCTGCCAAACTAACTGCACCCGCGCCAGTCACCGTTTGTAGTAACGATGCATGCAGCTGGTGTTCAAAAGTCCGTTCCAGCCGTGAACCGACTATAATTCCATTAGTTTTTTCTCATCAAAGAACGGGGGCCAAAAGTTTTTTTTTCCTAGGGGCGCCAGATAGCAAACTTCGCCCTGGGCGTCGTGCACCTACCTCCAGTATTTGTTAGACGGCGTTGTCGGCGACCAGGCGTTGGCGTGTGTGCCGTGTTGTTGCGGCTGTAATAGCTTCGTGGAGTCACAGCGCTCCTTCGTGCGCGAGGTGTCGTGAGGTCGTGCGCACGCACGCGTGTGGGCGTGCGGGCGCGCGCGACATGCGCTCACATCCCACACGACACTAGGTGATTCGGCTATATATGTTTAGGCTATTCACGGTAAAATAAGCACTTTTGATAGCCCTGTATGCACGTTGTGTAGTCTTCCGCCTTATGTAAAATTAACATTGTCATGGGTCTCATCACTTTGTTCATGCGTCGGTCTAGTGAAACTGTGAAATTATTACCTAAGTAAATATTTTACAAATTTGCTCACTTTTCCTCTTCGATGCATTCAAAAAATAACACAAAAATATAATTTAAGTTATCACAAGTGGTTACCTAACATTTTTTATTTGACGTGAGGTTATGGAACTACTTTCCCTCCATCGTTACCAACTTTACTGGGCGCATGTCACTCAGTTGCGCCCTTTAAACTATATGCAGGTTCGGGCAGTGACTTTTTTGTAAGGTTGATTTCAAAAGTCCTCACTTTATCGCGAACAGCCTTAACATCAAAGGGATACTACCCCGCAGTCGTGCATACTCAGTTTCGTAATATTTTGAATGGAAACCATTTATTACTAGGCATTACCAACACGCCTGTTTAATCTCTGTTTGTATTCGTATTAATTACAAATATATTATAATTTATAAATAAAATATAAGTAAACGTTCGATTTAATTAAAGGCTTTTCACGATAAAGTGAACACTTTTGAAATCAACCTTAGGAAAAAAAGTCACTGCTCCTACTTGCATATAATTTAACGGGCTTACTGAGTGAAATGCACCCAGTAAAGTTGGTAACGATAGAGGGGAAAGTAGTTCCATGTATTAACCTCGAATAAAAAGTGTTAGGTTACCATTTGTGATAACTTAAGTTATTTATATCGTTTTATGTGTATTTTAATACGCCGAAGTGTAAAAATTAGCAGATTTTTTTAAATATTTATTTTTATAATAATTTTACAGTTTCGTTTGACCGATGCATGAAGAAAGCGATGAGGCCCATGGCAATGACAATTTTACATAAGGCGGAAGAACACACAACGAGCATACAAGTAGATCTCGAGCAGGGCTTTCAAAAGTGCTCATTTTACCGTGAACAGCGTGCAAAAATGAGATATTTCTATGTAAGTAGAAGTATGAAACGCTTGTGATAAATGACATATTTAGGAAACAACCAAACGTGTGATACATCGGTTTATTTCTCAAAGGTGTGATAAAATGTGTGAATAATCCGCTAATGGATTATAGAATAGACTTGAAACAGTTTAACTTTGTCACTCTCGTGTTTGTGCCCCTTGTTTCCAGGCACGTCGGTACGACTGAACCATTAATACCCTGGTAGAAAGAGAAGGAACCAACCACGTAGGTACTTAGCACACGGGGGGATAAGTGCTCACCACGTTGACACCAGCAGTTGAAGAGACAACAGTGCAGTCTGGACTGCGTTCAGAACTGACGAGTGTAAACGTCAAAGGCACTCGCGAAATTTCCGGGACTCTTAAAGCGGCCTACACACGTGGGAACATGGTTCGCCGAACCTGATTCGGAGAACCTTTTTCGGGGCCCACACACTCTTCACACAGTGGAAGGGAATGCCAACAACGGTTCTTCGTTGACACAGTTTCACTCCGAAAACGGCAGGATGAGCTGTTCAAAAGTGGCTGCTGCTGTGATTGTTATGGATGAGTTGGGAGTTTTTAAAAGAAAACCTAGAAGAGGAGATCAGAGTGGACCAAGGAGTGGTTGCGTGAAAGGGAAAAGTGGTCGCACGTTAATCTATTGAAACATCTACGAGACAACAATGCGAAGGACTACCAAAATTATTTAAGAATGAGTGAGTATGAGTTTAACGTTTTATTGGAACATATGAGACCCCCATATAGCAAAGAAAGATACTCACATGAGAACATCAATATCGGCCGAACAGCGTCTGCTTGCTACACTTGGGTACTTGGCTACAGGACGAAACATGGAAGACTTGAAATTAACGTGTGCCATATCTCCACAAGCATTGGGCAAACTAATACCAGATACGTGCAGAGCGATTTACAACAGCCTCAAGGATGAATTTATAAAGGTAACTAGATATAACCAACACACATTAATCTTTGTAGATAATTGCGATTAACATAAAGTATTAGCTGCTAATACATAACAGTGATGTACAAACCATTGAAATGTCGTAATATGCAAGAATAATGAAGGCGGAACAATATATTTATATGTGCAATGCATTACACCAAATGATAACTAAATACACAATGCAAATGTTGAATTGCGTGATACACATGTACAGCAGTTTACATAGTACATAAAGCATACACCCCAGCACTGAAATGTAGTGATTTGCCAACACATCTACGTAGGTGTATCGTGTGGTGTAGCGCTGCGAGAGCTACCAGTGTTATTGGCGGGGAACTATCTAAATAAGGGTGATCTGGTCAGCCTGTCCCTGATAATGTTGACATGGGGTTGGATGTGGGTATGTGTAAGCATAACAATTGTCCTGTAAAGTGGTATTAACAGATAATTGTTTCTGTAGGCCTTTGTAGAGTACGCCGTGGTTGAGTTTATTGGCATGTAGGAACTGATGTTCCTCCATTTTCCGAAGTTTTGCAGCTATCACCTTCTCGGTATGGTCTAATTCTTCTTCGAGTTTGTCCAATACACGCATAACTTTTGTTATCAGTTGTTGGCGCTGATCGTTGTCTTAATCTGCCATCTGACGTTTAGTTCCTTGACCCGCCTTTCGACTGACGTTTGGTTTGCTCTGTTGAGGTGCTGGCTGCATATCCTGAAAGTAGAGGTGTACGCTTCAGGTTAAGGTGAAGAATATGTGGAGTGTCACGAATACTATAAACACGCACAAATACGGTACACATTCAGTGTTATAGTATATTCGCGTTAAAGGGAGCACTTTTGATAGCCCTGCTTAGTTTCTCCTTCACCCAACAAGCTATCCTCAGACGCACCAGATTTCATAGAGTCTCTCACCTTTCTATATTCTTTCCGAAAGCTCTGCTTCAGTGTTTCTATTCTGGATTTCAGAAAAGTTAAATCTGCTCTGGATATATTCTGGCGCGTAATTAGCAAAAGTGTATTCAGTGCTTCATCGCGCATGTTCCTGTCCCGATACTTGTCACTCTTCACTTTCCACAAACATGGATAATTCCGATATGCCTCGATGAAGTCCGTCAGAAAAGACGGGATCATAAAATGAGCACCATCCGACATTGTAGCACAGCGCCTAAACACACCTCACGACTGCTCTAGACTACCGAACAACGGTTCGTCCTCTCTACACGCAGGCGAACGTGGTTCGCCCTGGTGGCGAACCGAACAAATGTTTTCCAACTCGATGGAAGACCAAGTTCGTCCGCGAACTTGATTAGTTAGTACCCATACACAGGCGAACCACGGGGAACTTGGTTCGTTAGAACCAAGTTTGGCGAACCATGTTCCCATGTGTGTATGCCGCTTAAGTTATGCCCGGACGATACCGTTGGTCGGCGGGTATTCCCGGGGATCTCCCGTTTCCCCCGCCCTTTCTTTCCGGCGCTGCTCCATACTCACCTCACGTCACTCTCATCGACTCTCAAGAAATCGATGTTAAGAGCCGTCCACATCTCTTCACTCACTCTTAGATATGCCTGAAAGGCTAAAGGAATTGTAGATGAGGTGGACTGCGCTGTCTTCAAGCAGGGATAACAGAGGAAGCACACGGCGCGACGGAAATGAATCCTCGCAGCACTCACGATGGAGTCAGGTGTCGCGTCGTGCGATATTGCACCCACCCACCAGTTGAATTACGTGTTGGCCTTGTGCAGGTTCCACGAAGTACGACGACGCGCGGCGATAACCGAGTGGCTGCGAACCTTGGCTGTGTACAGAATGACAACGTGCCTTTAATTGCCACTTTTCGCTATAGCGCTGTCTTTAATTGTTCTAAGATGTTGACTGCGACTATGATGTGTTAAACTCAAAGGCTCAAAGTGTACGCGGCAGAGTGATAATGAGGTGGCGTTCCTTTACTAATAGGAGGCTAAGGGACCAACGCAACACTAAGTCTGTTCCAGAACATTAAAATTCGCACACCTGAAAACTCTCCTTCCCGTTCTTCGGCCAACGTATCATGCTTCTTATTTACACTTCACCAAATTATATAACATGTTACGCGAAGATTTCCCGCCCACACATTTATAGCCTGAAGAGAGTTTTCCCCTCATTAACGCCAATATTAATGAAAATGTGTGTTTTTTTTTTGTGGTGCATAAGCACGTTGAATAAAATTCACGATCTGTAGGCCTATAATTATTTCTTGATGGAGATGCTAAAGAATATTTGATACCAGCAATAGATTAGTTACTAACTAATGTTAGTTTTTTTTTCATCGATATTTCTAAAACTTTTCTTCTGGAAAAATAATCTAAGCGATAACTGATATGGAGTTCTACTTTCCACCATAGTTAGGGAACGATTGGGGAACTTCCTGAGCTGTCGTACCGATAGTAAAAAAATTAACATCTCTGTGTGTATAGTATACATGCATTTTATAATTTATAAGATATACATGACCAATGCATAGTCGGTGAAGCTGCATTCACTCTTCAGGGAGCCAGATTTTTTGACATATTATAGTGCCACCCAAGCAAAATAATTATTTTAACACATAGTTTGGCTGAAGGCACATAGGTGTTGCTGTCCCAAATCCAGGATTTTCAAAATATAAATTATGCTCTATTTTGCAACTTCGAAAATATTAGAAGTATTTTATTAGCCTGAGAAACTTGATACGTATGTTCAATTAAAATTCCTTGATGGCCGGCGTGAATTCATATTCTTTTACGAAAGAAATTTCACTAGTTATGTAATTATGTATGTCGTGTATATGGGTCAATTAATTTTCTTATTTCCCTGTTGCCAGTAACGGTTGTCTGTTCCTTTCTGATACATTGGCTACAATCGAGAACTTAACCGGTTTGGTTGAATTGACGCATGTTTTGCAAGAATCTATAACAGCTGTAGATCAGAGTAAACTGACTGGATACAACTGTGGCATATAAGGCGCAGAGAGATCTGAGAGAGAGTGTGTGTGCCCTAGATTTTCTCTCATCCTTAATGAGGTCTATCACGTCCGTCAAGCTACGATCAAAGCGAACTGGTTAAACAAACATGAAACGTGCGCGTATATTTACCAGGCTATTACACAAGTAAACACTGGTCTTCTAATGTCAACACGTCAACAACGTGTACTTAACGTCAAGACATGATTTTTAACACCCTGCTTGCGACACTTCCCACCCCCCCCCCCCCCCCTCCATTCTGTGATGCGAGACTCGCAGCAAGCTCTTCAAATCCAGCTGCTCAATATTCGATAATATCGACACATTTTGTGCAGCATAGGTTTGATTATGTCTACTTGTTTCGCATGAATAATGTATCGATTTTGTTTTAATTCAGATTTGCAAGAAAAAAGTTAAAATTGTCCCTCATCAATAGCATCGCTTTATGCTTATCGGGAGGAAGCTTACTTGTTAACCTATAGCATAGATATAAACTTTCATAACTTACTCTAGATTGGAATCTCAGGGTTTGAAAGTAACGGCTCTATACGACCTCAACCAGGTATAATCTTGAACAAATATCGTCATGCATTGTTGCACTTGTACGCAGGAACGCTACAACGGGAGGACATTATGGTTTCATTTAAATACATGAACTGCATGATCGCTGACTGTGCTTCCTAAGCATCGAAAAAGGAACTGCTTGATTTTTAATCAAATAAAAATATTTATTGATCAAGAAAAACATTTCAGTTAGTTAGCTTTAGCAAAATATTTTAGCTTTGCGAAATTTATGCATTAATCTCTCATATGCAACACAAATAGTAGTAATTTGTGGGAATTTCGATATAGCCCATTCACGGTTAGGTACTTGAAACTTTTCTGAAGCCTTGCTAACGAACTACTTTCAGACTATTCCTCCAAACAGAGCTTAACCAAGTTCAGAAAATCGCACCAAAGGGACAACGCACCGCATTCGTGCGCAGTCAGGTTAATAATATTTTACATGAGAACTATTTCTTACTAGGCATTGCCAACACACCTATATTCTCACTATTTTTATTCAGTTGAATTATGAATGAAATATTATAATTTATAAATAAAATATAAGTAAAAGTTCAATTTAACCAAAAATAAGAAACACTTGTGTTACCTGAAGTATAAAACGTTTGTGATGTTTTACATATAAAGGCTGTTCACGGGAAAGTGAGCACTTTAGAAATGAACCTTAGAAAAAATGCACTGTCCCTGCATGCATATATTTTAATGGGTGTACCGAGTGACATTCGCCCAGTAAAGTTGGTAACGATTTATGGAAAGTATTTCCATATCGTAACGTCGAATAAAAAGTGTTAGGTAACCATCGGCAATAACTTAAAATTGATTCTGTCAGTTTCCGCTTTTTTTTTTTGCATTCAAGTGTAAAAATGAGCAGATTTGTAAAGTATTTACTTTCTTAATAATTTCACAGTTTCATTTGACCGACGCACGAAAAAAGTGACGAGGTCCTTGGGAATGTTAATTTTACATGAGGCGGAAGAATACACAACGTGCATATAAGTAGATCTTAAGCAGGACTTTCTAAAGTGCTCAGTTTACCGTGAACAGCCTATATAAGAAGGGAACAACCACGTCGTTCGTGGAGTAATTTTTCAAAGGTTAGATTTTAAAAAAAGTGTGAAGAAACAGGGACTAGACTGTAGTGAGTGTAGTGCTCCGTGTTGTAAGGTCGGGTGTAGCGCATGTTTGCCAGCTGACGGCGCCGTCAGCTCCGGGCGACCTACAGACGTCTGCTGGCCCGGTGTTTGCCGAAGACTGGGCTGTTATCAGGACCCCGCCGCGCGGCGCAGTTGCTGTAATCTGTGTCGCCTCGCACGTGGGCGTCCAGGCTCATCACATGCGCCTGTGTAACGGCGCGAGGAGATTCACTCGCCTCCTCTGCAAATATTTAGCCTCGCTCCGACGGCATGCCAAGCCAGCACAAGCATGGAGCCGGAATGCCAGCGCTGCCACATTGCATGGTTCCATACGTAATCGGTATAATTTGACTGTCCTTTGTATCCTCTTTGTAAAGTGTAATTCACTGTGTTATATTATACAAATCATCCAGTGTAATTCATTTATAGGCCGTTCACGGTAAAATTGGCACTTTTGTCAGCCCTGCTTAATGCAGGTATACTTGCTTGCACGTAGTGTATTTTTCTACCTTATGTAAAACTAACATTGCCGCGGGCCTCAACACTTTATTCATGTGTCGGTCAAGTGAAACGGTGAAATTATTGGAAAATTAATCATTTCATAAATCTGCTGATTTTTACATCGAGGCGTAAAAAAAAACAACGAAAGATATAATTTTAATTATCACAAATAGTTACCTAGCACTCTTTATTCGACGTTGACATTTGGAACTACTTTCTATTCGTCGTTACCAACTTTACTGGATGCATGCCACTCAGTGCGCCCATTAAAATATATGCAGGCAGGGGCAGTGGCATTTTTCCAAGGTTGATTTCAAAAGTGCTCACTTTTTCGTGAACAGCCTTTACCTATGTTATGCATACGGAATATATGTCAAACCATTTCTATTGACAGTGAGTTGTGAGTGAAGAGTATTAATGGTTATTTATGAAGCTGTCATCAACGCATTTAAGAGTCCATGCCTGAATGGGGGTCGAGACTCCATTGTTGACGATGTAAACAAACCATTCGTATGGCAGCCCTGTCACGTTCTCCAGACGTCGATAAGCGATAACAATCACCGGGAAAATAATTTAAAGAGTGGTTTGGTAAAAGGCCAAACTTCGAGCTAAACTTCGAACACCAGTGCAATTATAAAATTACTATTAATCATAGAATGGAAAATATAATTTTACTGCTTAGCAGGGTGGTGATAGTTTGTTGTTTCCTATTCGTAACATCACTATACACACACACACACACACACACACACACACACACACACACACACACAAAGTCACAGAAGATTATAGACAGGCGCTGGAAAACTTGAGCCAGTAAGAATCCCTTTAACTGGATGCAGATCAGCCTAAATTATAAAACGCAGGGAGCTAGTGATATACGTCTAGGACACCGAAATATTTTCGTGCTCTCTCATTCTGCTCTGATAGCGCCGCCCACGTCTCTTATCAATATTCTGATAGTCATAGTTAATGCTGGAGCCCTGTTATCAACTTTAGACTGTATTTTCGCTCGCAAAACTTGCGAGTCCCCCAAAAATCCTACGCGTTTGCTGGTTTCGGTCAGTTAGTTACATGATCAGAGCGTTGGTTTGTCTTGTCAGGCTCTTAACACAAAATCCCAAACTTATTCGTTTATTGCAGTTTATTGAGAAATAAGTAATGTTATGTTCGGTGCTATGTCAGTCGAAAATAGCATCAGTGCAGCCATAGTGTTTCGATGGATAATAATGCTGTTTGGCGTTGCTGGCGCACAGAATTTTTACAGTTGTCAGTTTCTTGTGTATGTACTAACAAACTTTCCATAGGTTCCATTATGTAAACCTGTTGTTAGGATTTCATAAGTAGTGATATCAGAAATGAAAAATTAATGTCGCAGTTTAATAATAAGGCACAGTGCAGTGATGTGAAGACGAATACGACGAACACCCAGCGTTCATGAACGTTTAAGAGAAGCGAAATTGTTATCATAACCTAGACATTCGTGCTTGTGACATGATGTCTCTCGCGTGCATGGTAGATAATCGCTCTTGTTGGTCACGTGATCATTGGTGACCGCGCTGGTGCAGGGTTGCTGCGGAAGGAGTCGGATGGTCGGCATTCTTGGTATTCGCCAGCGACGCCTCTTCACGTCCAAAGGCCGGAGTGATTCACTGCCTGTAGGCGCGAAGATTGTTTTGCTAGACCCCCCACCCATACCCAAGTTATTCCTTCACCCCAAACTCTCTCCTCGTGTCGGATGGATGGCGCTGGCGACGGCCGAAGAGGGCCATCAAGAGAACGTTGGTCGTAAACTTCCCCTGCTGTGTGCATGGCCCGGTTATTACCTGTAGTTAGCCGGTCCCTCTCGTCGTAAAACGTCCGTCCCATTGGCTAAGCTTCGCTGGGAATCTCCCCTCGTTCGCCTCTTCATGAGGGGCCTCCGAACATTGCCCCGAGCTTTTGTGGTGAAGCATTACCTAAACGTCTATTTAGTATTTTTAAGTGGTGTTCACTTACGAATAGCGAATAGCGTTTCAGAAACGTTATACGTAAACAAGTGTCAAGTTACTTATTGTTCTGAGTAGTGTATTCGTAGGGAATGAAAATGCGGTTTTCATGACGATATATTATGTACAAGAAAAGTCCGTTACAGAAGTTTTAAAGTCTTATAGGGCGGAATACAGCATGTCACAATTTGTTATTATTATTTCCTCATAAAATCGCAGGGTTACGCCTGAAAAGCTCCATAGTAGTGCTGTGTTTTTTTTTTTTTTTTTTTTTTGTCATTCCTAGCTCCCCTCGAAAACTCTAGGCGGCCCATTTGACTAAGGCTTTTATTTGTAGATCAACATTTTATTTGCTTTATGCGACGTGGAAAATTGATTATCGGTCTGATGAAAGGCGGAATTTCAAACACTTTCACCAAGTGGACCACGATTTATGTGGCACGCTGTTGACAACGCCTAGCCATTAATAAACGCACTACAAAATAAGGTAGAGACACATGCAACCTATTATCTAGTAAAATTAGTCTCTCGCGAAGACAAAATCAAATGAGGAAATGGCGCCGGCTACGAGTATACGAAGGCTTACGAAGTCGCCTGCGAGTAACACAACTGGAGAATTTTTCTTGTAGTCCGCATGTGTTTATTGGCGTTTGCTTGCTACAGGTATAGGCCGTTCACGGTAAACGGTCACTTTTTGAAGCTATTTCATCAGACATAATAACCAATAAATACACTTCATCGTGGCTTTGGACTTTTCGTTATGGGTATGGTGAATCTATATACTGTGTTAATTACTCACATGGTAGGGTTTACATTAACAAGTGGTGGAAGGATACAAATCGGTTGAAAGAAAAAAGTAACTAGGGCTTCAAAAGTGCTCGCTTTACCGTGAACGGCCTATAGGTACTCTGCGGTTTTCTTGCATAAAAGCAGTGATACTACCGACACGCATTTAGATCCTACCTGGTGAATTGACCCATCGTTCCTCTGTACACTAAACGAACAACAAGGCTTCAGGCTATGCTGTATGATTCACTGACCCAGTCGCATTTCAAATAAATTTCTTCGTGACATTCTTGCCATTTCAAATATATATATTTTATTAAAAAACCACCTTTCGGGTTAATTTTACACTCCTTATTTTGTTTGGCACAAGATTTATAGCCACAATCATTACTATATGTATTAAAGTCTAAGTTGGTATGTAGCCTATATGTATATATGTTCTTCGCAAAATACAACACCTTTTGAAGAATCTGAACCAAATTTGGCTGGAATACCGTTCAGTGTCCAACTTAAAATACAGTGTATGCCAAAATTGACTCCGGTCTCTCATAGGACCCGAAACTACTAAAACAGAGTCGTGTATCTCCGACTCCCATTAGGCCCGCAACCTCTGAAACAGGGCCGTGTATCTCTCGTCGTCCTCTTATACCCGAGCAACGCTGGGGAGTTCTGCTAGTTTCTTTCAAAATACTTAAAATAAGTGCTAAGTTTATATATTATTGATATATTATATATATATAAGAGAAACCAAACAGGAATAAATAATGTATGGAATAACTTGAAATTCCAACTGAGTCTTATTTTTAATAGCCGAACACAATTTACGTAACAACTGCTGCTGAAATCAACCAAAGATAACATTTATCACACAGTCCATTCTCCACTATATATATATATATATAATGCATTAAATGTCATCATATTACGCCCGCTTTTACGTACTTATGTCTCATGTAACAACAAGTATCAGAGTCACATTAAATAGTGATTTTTGTAACAATTAGCATATTAAGAGCGTTTATATATATTCCAGCTGGCCAATAGTTAGGACGTAGTAGCAATATCGCCCGAGCGAAAGCAACTAAGCGTACCAGGCAATATGGCCAGTTTATTGCGAGTGATGTCAAAAGGAAATGCTGCGATGCCAGATAACATACGCACATAGGCCTACACACACGTTCATACAGTATATAAGACACGGCGCGGGCGCTTGCCGTGAACTGCACTACTTGTAAAGAATGTTGCAAAATTACATGTCATTACTTCGGAATAAACATTCCTCACATCGGGAGGATGAAGCTTATCATCGGCGCAAAAGGAAATGTTCAAAATGTCCTCCATCGGCACGAACACCTGCATCAACCCGCTGTTGCGTGGAGACGAGGAAGCGTTGATGAATCCCTGCAAAATTCCTGTTTGTTTCGTAACCCACCACAATTCTGGTTACGGATGGTGTCGACGTCGTCCACTGGGGTTGCATACACTAGTGCCTTTAAATGGAGGGTATCCACGTCGTCCATTGGGGTTGCATACATTAGTGCCCTTAAATGTCGCCACAAATGAAAGTCTAGTGGATTCAAATCAGGCCTCCTAGGGGGTTGGTATGGGGCTGCCAGTTACAGCTGCGATGGCATTCCACAGTAACATGATCCAGTCCGCGGGCCATACTCTGTACGTTATGTATTACGGGCTGTAGTAAAGAAACGAAGCGTTTGTGGACCTATGTTCATATAACTTTTTTTTTTTTCATCCAGATGTGAGGAATGTGTCCCCGAAGTATTCACATGCAATTTTGTAACATTATTTATAATCTGCCTTTATATTGCTTCATTCATGGAAGCAGTAAGCAGACGAGAAAGGCTGTCTAGAAGCGCGCGCTTTTTGTATCCACACGCGATCAAAACGAGCAAAGCGGCGAAGCAGCCATGCATTTCAGTAATGAGGGAATGTGTGAGCTGCGGAATTGCGGTTTAGTAGCGATGCGTGAACTAGTAAATAACCGGACGTGCTTTCACTTGTCGAGCGCCGCGCAGTTGCGAGCGAGCAGCACCCGTTACCAACAGCAGTAACACACACACTGGCTGCCAAACGATCGACATCCGTCGTGTTGTCGTGTTTCGGCAACAGGCTATACGGTCCATTCACGGTTACTTCACACTTTTCTGAAGCCCTGCTAAAGCTCCACTTCCAAGATGATATTCCTCCACCTCAGCCAAACAAAGTTTAACCTAGTCTAGAACATTACAATAGAGGGACAACGGACCATATTCGTGCGCACTCAGTATAATAATATTTTTCGTTAGAACTGTTTATTACTAGGCATTGCCAACACACCTATTGTCTCACTGTTTTAGTCATAGTAATTATAAATGAAATATAATTTATTTTTAAATTGTAAATAAAATTTCAATTTAACCAGAAATTAGATAATTTTATATTTGCAAGAATATAAAACGCTTGTGATACATGGATTACTTAGGAAACAACCAAATACGTCATACGCGGAATGATGTTTTCAAGGTTTGATTCAAAAAGTGTCAAGAAACCCGGGAATGGACTATAGTTTCGGGTCGTATGGGAGACCGGTGTCAAATTTGGCATTCACAGTGTTTTAAGTTGGACAATGAAAGGCTTCCCAGCCGAATTTCGCCCAGATCCGTTGAACGGTATATAATTATGTAGAGAACATGACGTTATAATGTGATCAGGCTTTAGGCAGACGGCCTGCTTGATCACACCTTTAAAAATTAAACCAGGACGCGAGCATAATTGTAGCAACTCATTGCGAAAAATCCATGTGCAGAAACCCCTCCACCGGCCAGCAATCGGGGACGAGTAGGCCAAACAACAGGCCGATATAGGCCAGCGTCACGCTGGGCGTGTCGTCTGTCCTCATCAAGCCATCGCCGAGAGGACTCAGAGCCTCCGGAACCATGATTAAGGTGGGGACACTTAAGTTAGTCTGTCATAATATTGGCGTCTGGTAAACAAACATAACAGGTTAAATTTAGAATAAAGGATTGGTTATAAGCTCCCCCAAGTAATTAATATTCACGTTATATGTTATTGTACGGTCATAATGTTAATAAACTCCATCATTCACAGTTTTGTTCTTCCAAATCATATCTCATTATTCAGCTACGCCGCTGGCCCTTTCTGGTATGGAGTTGACCATAAGTCAACTTCATGACAATACGTACATACGAGCTTCAGTACGCGCATCCGTGATGTAGGACATGTTGCACGTGGTGATGTATGGTTTGCACTATACACAACAAGGAATAAATGATCGGTGTTTTTAGCGTCTTCCTTGTGATAAATCTGATTCGTTAAAGTTCCTGCGCCTCTGGTTTTCGAGCGGATAATGCTGACGTCAACGACCATACAGTAAGTTTTGTAGGTACTGGTTGCGAGAACCATGCTCAACTCAAGCACAGCGCACGCCCAAAAATGCCAACTATTGCAACACTTGAACTCGTAAATGGATTCGGGACGGAATGGGTTAAACATGTTTCTCTGTATTGGCTCCCGGTTTATCGGGCACGTCCTGCAGGACTCTCTAGCCAGTAGGAAACATTTAGTTCTTGGATGACTATTTTCCGCGTGGCCTAGTGTAACGAGACATTGCGCTTTAACGAAGGCCGCAGCCAGAAGAGAAGGTTACGTTGACTCCCATGAGGTGAATGACTGGTAGGTTAAGAGTTCACAGTCTTGCGTGTACTTGGGGCGATGTCATTTGTTCATTTGGCTGCTGCTGTCTTCTTGGAGTGTTGCGCGTGATCGATTTCTGTTTATTGTTTTACAGGTGGGCTCTTGAGTCCCCTTGCTCCCGGGCGATGACTATGACGTAGTCCAGTTCCTATTGGCAACTTAACACAAGCGTATGAAGCTTTTTTTTTTTTTTTTTTTACGTTCATACGTCTTTAAATTTGAAAATCGGGGGATACATTTTGGCATTACAGCTTCGAATCTATCATCTACATTCAAAATTCAATTACACCACTCGATTGCCAAAAGATCAAAGAATATGTTACGTTGAGTGAGGACTGCGAAGCATCGCGCGAGGTGGATAAGGAAAATGGGGGGGGGGGGGCAATTTTTAGTTTTGCCGCGTCTCATAACTTCCGCGTATTATAACTTTTGACTAGGAGAAGCTACGACGCTCGTTTAAGTTTCAATCGTGAGCTCTCGTCAAGATAATTCGATTGCATGTATAAAAACATTTGTGTGGCGTGGTTGTAGTGAAATTGTATGCGTTTAATGTCAAAAATTAAGAAAACCCAATGTCGGCTTATACTCGTCACAAAGCCAAGTCGAAATACAGAAATCGTATGCTGTTGGAAAGAGCATCTCAAAAGCAATCCAGTGATACCCATAAAACCCCCCATATGATCGAGTGAAGTGGTGCCGTGAACGTAAAATAAACATCAAGGCGTCCGAGCGCATAAACGTAGACGTATTCACGCAAAACAAACGGCCATGTCCCAACACAGCCAAACCCAACTTTTTTTTTAAGTTTAGCATGTCATCAGATTATTTCACACTCTCCCCCCCCCCCCCCCCAGGGAAAAAATCATCAGTTCTGCTATGCACAAGTAGAGACGTGAAAATTCCGCGAGTTCATTTGACGACTACGCTAAATTTGATGTAGCTGTTTTGTATACGCTCCAGGCATTGTCAACTGTTCATTGGCTCATTGTATATTGCCATCATGATTAGCATGTTATCGTCTTAGCTAGGTTGTACGTGATGTGATTCGCTGGTTATACGTGACGTGATTCGCTCGGTTTCTCTGTACACGTGTATTAAGGCTGCCGACCAGTGCGGGATTTTGTATGTGTGTGTGTGTCTATACGTGTATAGGCTGTTCACGGTAAGGTGAGCACTTTGAGGCCCTAGTTACTTTTTCCTTTCAGCCATATGTTATCCTTTAACGATCTTTTAAAATAGATATTGTCATAAAAAGTAACAAACACAGTGTATATATTGCACCGCACTCAGAAATTATAGTCCAAGGCTAAAATATAATTCTTTATTGGCTATTATTCCAAATGAAAAGCCTTTCAAAAGTGCTCACTTTACCATGAATAGCCTATATTAAGGCTGCCGATCAGTGCGGGCTGTGTTTGTTTGCGTGTGTGTGTGTCAAAATCGATGAAGCGCTATGACAACGTCGGCAGGCGCATGTAAGGGGATATCGCCTCTATGCGCATAGTTGTGAACTCGTGTGCAGTGTTCCCCGTCGTGCCGCTGGAACTACGAGACTTTAGGGGTAAAACCTATAATTTTATTGGACGCAACGCTGCAGCGAAGTCCAATGCACTCCTCTACCGTAGTTTCGCATGAATCCGGTTCGTATGTGTATTTTGAGAAACTGTAGTCTGGGAAAGCCGTTTTCAGCCATGTTGAAGGGCATTAAAATTATGCACCCGAGCTGCGTGATGTCTTGAAAGTACCGTGCGCGACTAGTCTGAAGTGTGTTTTCTTTTCGCAGAGAAGCATTTTGCGCTCATGTTCACTCCTTCCCTTAAAAACAAATAAACATACTGCAACGCGTAAAAGGAAACGCGTAGCCCAATCACAAAAACAACAAGAAAGTACAGGTGTTTAAAGTCTATCCTAGCACCGCTGGAATTTGCTAAATTCCGGGAACTGTGTGCATAAGTTGCGAGGAGAACTCGCCACACCTACCAGAAAACATGCAGTATCGCGGACGTATCGGGATTGCCAGTTGTCGTTTTAATTTTAATGATTTAAATAATTCGGTTCCTCTGTGCCGTCTGCTGGGTGAACAACATCCCGAAGTGCCTCTGAAGCAGTTGCAAAACCTTCTACTAGAAAAAAAAGGGGGGGAAGGGGATGAATACTAAACCTTTTGCAAGAATATTTTTGTTTTATTTTCATCGTCAGTTTTTTTTTTTTTGCTGCGACGCATTCCGCAGGGAAGTGGAAAATGGGGTGCGTGTGGGGGGGGGGGGGGGTAATTTACGCTCCGCTTAAACGTAGAGATTTACGACGCCATGAAAGTAGCCACAACAATCTGTGAGTTGCGAGCTGCTCAGACGCTGGCTACAGACGAGCGCTCGTTTTACTCACGTGGTGAGACGGAGAAGGTCAAGTGACGCAGTGATCAGCGAGTTTCGTCATTTATTTTTCAATACGTTACTTCTGTATATCGCAAGAAAGAAAAAGTATTAAACAGCATCGACGTCGTAGGCCTTCACTACCGGTCGTCGCTGAACATTCGTTGCCGTCAAAACTGTATTGAAGCTCTTGTCGGCAGATGTCACCTGTGATTCTTACTGCCGATTTTCCTCGTCGCACGGCGCTCTGTAATTTGGGCGAGCATGGAGGGAAACAGTCGCGACTTTGTCCCTTTACAGGAAACAAAATTTGGCCCGAACACCATTCGAGCTGTAATAACTGCTGACCACTCTCCTAGTCTCCCCTGCGGACTGACATTTAACAGCTGAACTTAATTACATTTAGTTATTATTCAATGCCTTAAAATTCAAGTATAGTAATTTAATTTTACGAGGTTATGGGGTTTTACTGGCGCAGGATGCGCTGCCGCGGTACCACGGCAACCATATTGGATGTCACGCTGAAACCTCCTGCTCTGTCATTCCTCGTCAATGGCTGTAATCTTGAATTTTTATTTTTTCCCTCGGAATTCCCCTTTTTTCCCCCTGCTCTATCATTCCCTCCAATCTCTTCATGCTCTTGCATTCCTCTTCTTTTTTCTCACGCTGTGTCATTCCGATGTTAGTTTTTTCACGCTCTCGTATTCTCCTCTTGTCTCTCTCGTCCGTTCTATCCCTTGAGGTTTTCTCATATTCCTTCCGGTATCCTTTATTTTCTCTCTTGTCTCCACCCCTTTCCACCCCTATCTTGCTTTTTTCGCGTCCTCCATCACCGTCGTCTGCTGTAGGCAGCCATTCTTGATTCCAGTCACCAGTAGGCTGCTGTAGGCAGGCATCTTTGATTCCCGCACCTGCCACCAGAGTGTGGGAGGTTCGGCCATTCGCAGCTAGGAGCGCTAGTATCTATGCGGCCATTTTGTATGTTTGTTGGTTCACTCGTCGCCTGCAGGGACGCACTAGCATTGAGGAGTGGAGTTCAAATGGTGGCCGCCAGGAGCGCTAAGAATTTTTTTTTATTTGGTTGCGGTTTCGAAACAAAAAATGAAGAAGTCGCGCCATACGGCCACCCTATGATCGCCAGTCCAACGGCTTGACCACAAGACTACTGCTACATCTAGGAAAGAAGGATGTTTAATGTCGAATACGTATTTAGTTATTACCGTCCTGGACATTCAGACAGTCTCTGACTTCATATATAAAAAATCACTATTGCATGGTTAAGAGAGGAAATAATAATAAAGCAAATACTCGCATTGACCTACGCACTCGCCAGATAGTAAACTTGTCATCGGGAAAATAAAGAGGATGTTAAATGTCGAATGTACTCATAGGAAAAAAACTGCAGGGACTGCACGCGTACCCTACTTTTGGTTGAATTCAACTTTTGCTCGTACTTTATCTGTAAATTATAATATTTAATTTGTAATTAATATGAATATAAACAGGGAGAAAATAGGTGTGCTGGTAATGCCTAGCAATAAATAGTTGTTGTACAAAATCTTATTACACTGAGTGTGGAGGAATGCGGTGCGCTGTCCCTTTGGTGTAATTTTGTAGACTCGGTTAAGATTTGTTTGCATAAAGTGGGTGAATATCCTGCAGGTATAACTCTAGCAGGGCTTACGATAAGTTGGAAGTATCCGCGAATTGACTACATACAGCATGCTGGTTCGCTCGCTTGTAAGAAAGCAAGGATCTCCTCCTCCATTGGCCTGAGTCGCGCCTGAGAGAAGTGGCGGTATTTATAGCCGCGGCGTTAACTGCCGAGTGTGGTCACAGGTGGCACGCGCTGTGCCCGTACCACAAGCCGCGACATTCCAGCCTCTCGCGCCGGATTTAACACTTCCCTTACGATGTCATTAGTTACCTTGTCACTTCCCTGGAGCAGGAGACACGCGTCACCTTCTCGCCTTCTGATTGGCCCACGGAGTGGAGAAGGCTGTCTTTCCCCCACATGTTTCCTCGCCTGAACATATTAAATTTTTTTCCTTTCGAATATTTGCCACAAACTGCGTATTCGACACTTTATAAAACTCTAAATGGTACAGACGTGCGTAGGGATAGAAATAAAAAAAAAAAAAACAGTTTCAAAATTTATGACAAGAAATTAGAAATCAAAACTTTACATGGCATAGACGACTAATAAACAAAATGTTTAAGTTTGTACAGTTTCAGTTATATCCGTATTTTACATTACGCGGCTGAAATAATGAAATAATGTGGCAATGTTTGCAAAAAGGAACAAAGGTCATTATTTCATGCATTTCTCATGAAGGCCGGTAACGTGTGTATGTAAATATCTTCATGAATGAATGCCGTTGTCATACGCGGCACCGCGAACATGAGAAATGTACATACAATGTTAATTGCGCCTCTTTGAAACTTGGTTGTGTGTGAAGTTGTTTTGCAGTATTCTTCTCGTAGTTCTGTTTTGCATAACGCTTGCTAGCACTGTCTCAGCTGTTGCGATGTCTTTTCACACGCGTGCGAAATTCGTGGCAGTCAGAGACGAAGAAAACCCGTATTGAAAAACAGCGCTGTGGTAAAAAAATTGTACTCTATGAGGTAAGAAATTGATTTAGTATCTACTGGGATTCACTTAAAATTAGTACCTATAAAAAATGTTGTTTAGTTAACTTCATACACATTAGCAGGTCAACATGGTACCATAGTTGAAAGGGAGGTTAGAAGATGCATGCTAAGGGATTGTGTGCGTTTAAACCATCAGTGAACATACAAATCATACATTGTACTGCAAAGAAAGGAAAATTTCTTCCCTATATTTTCAAAATATTACTGATATGTTCAGTACCGGCATTGTATAGTGGATTGTACTTATATGACAGACGGTAACTGCAATATAACGCATTTTTCGGAAATTATATTTCACTGGAATTCGCTTTGCGATGACAACGGCACCGTCCGTTGAGTCGCGACGTAAATAATATAATGAAGTTTCTATAACATATTTGGTTTTAATTGGAAATTCATGATGAGAGGTGCATTATTTGCCGGGATGAAACGTAGGACACGAACCCCACGACGTATAAGCACACAAATACGATCGGTTTGATATTATCAAATAAATGCATTTGGTAAATTTAATTAATAATTAGAGAATCCTGAATTTTGGAGTTCGTATGATGACAGTGTGGACTTAAAGAGTTTGTGTTTCTTGTTTTCACGCGTGACTATGCCACCATTTTGTTTAAATTCCATGGAAGAATTTGAACCAAATGTATACGTCAAGCGTTAAGATTAGCGAATTATATTTAATCTGTTCCACATGGAAAATAGCTAGGCCCTAATGGTTCCTTTTTAAAATGATGCGTATATTACATTGTTTTGAGAAGTGTGAAGTCCAAACTTTTCTTCAGATGAACTCAATGAACTTTTGTGTGTCTGTGTGAACATTGTTTTTTTATTTAAATGTAGTTCTGTGATATGCCGTGTAAAATGTTTCGGTACGATGAGTAGAAGAGCGTTCCTCATTTTGGGTTAAGTTTGCGTTTCCACTCATTTCGTCGTGGAATCCCGGCGGGACAGTAAGTTTCCTGAAGGCGGTGCGAAGAGCGGTGTGTTTTGTAGCATTAGTTTCGTCACAACTTACCAAAATTTAGCCCTTGCTTTTAGATTTTACGGGTCATAGACTAAAGATGAGGTAGACCGATCTCGCTCTCTGCGCACAACCAATCTCAGTGTCCCGACATTGAACTGCTTTTCTGCCAATACGTCTAGCGAAAACGGTGTGGTTTGGATTTTAAGTTAGAAAACTGATTTGTAAACAAGTGCTTAGATATGTTTTTATACTTCCTCTAACCAGTTTGTAATGCTTTGCGATTAAATTCAAAATGATAAAGGTATTTTATTAATATAATAATGCTTGTCATTTAAAAATTAAGATATAAACAAACACGTTCATCACTGTTGACCATGTGACTTTGACAGTTGTGTAGGATTGGGATAGGTCAATGTTGGGTATATGCGCAGAAGACGAATAAGCGGTCTATCTCATCTTTAGTGTATGGTACGGGCAGCCACACGGGTCAGCATGGACCCAAGGAGGTTGTATGCAGCTGTTGTGTGCATCCTCCTTCCTCCTCGAGAGGACCCCGCGACATGGCGAGTGTGTGCGGTGGTGATGACAACAGCCAGGGGGAGATGCGCGCTGTGGCGAGACACACAACGACTTTTTCCGCAGGAAGGACAGGAAGTACGTGGATGTGGTTTACTTCCTCTGCGTGCCTCCAGCGATCTTTGTTTCCGTCCTTTGTAGAATGTGCGGATTCACTTGGGTGTGTCCTGCGACTTCCGTATCAAGAAGTACGAGCAACATCCCTGGAAACAACGAAAGGCTTGACCGTCATTCTTACACTTAAATAATTAAAAACACCAGTCGTTTAACGTCTCAAAACGAGTCAGTGGAAGTACGCCAATTTCCATCCACTGACTCATTCACAGA
This sequence comes from Dryococelus australis, assembly GCA_029891345.1. Classification (NCBI taxonomy): domain Eukaryota; kingdom Metazoa; phylum Arthropoda; class Insecta; order Phasmatodea; family Phasmatidae; genus Dryococelus; species Dryococelus australis. Next base: position 89,314,094 of record CM056998.1, read on the forward strand.
AATGATGTCCCCCACAGTTTATGCACCAGTTTTGCTAGGATGCGTTAGTTATTTTCTTTAACCATTGAAGCCTCTCCGTCACGAATCGGGCCTTCTTTTGTGTTCTAAAACGTATCGAATGAAATGTGACACAGTTGAATACGCAGTTCAGTATCTGGTCAGCTTTTCGCGGATCTTCACATTTTTTTACTAACGGCTGTATAAGAAGCAGTCTCTGTATATGACGTAGCCCCTTAAAAATTGGACGCTGCTGTATGCTGAAGGTCCAAGAGTCGCCTGTAAGGGGGAAAAAACATTCTTACGATTTGTTGGTCCCGTTACGTGACACCCATGAAATTTAAACATTTGCGAAGTTTGTGTTCCTGCGATCTCAGAAGAGACACAAACGCAAAAGCCATTTGAATTCCGAACTTAATTTGCACGCCAGTTGTCAATGTGTGCCTTGAGACAAACTGGGCACACGTTGGCCGAGCCTAAAGAAGTCATCCATAGCCTGGCGTGTAGCCAATAAGATACGAAGCCTATTTTTAGATCATCGCATAGCCGATCAGAGACTGAGTACGTTTACATAGAAAAGAACTCTACGGTATTTCACTTCTGTCTCCATACGCGTTTTGTACTGCGGTGTTCAGATTATAGTTTATTTTACACATTTTTGAGCATTTTCAGTCCATTGATATGCAGACCATTTTGAAAGGAAAATGGCCTGTAACAAGAACAGCTGCCATTCGAGAAAAAAGAACGGTTCGATAGCTAACGTATCCCTAAATGAACTGAGGCTATTTTTTTGTTTCCACACATCAGATACAAAATAAATGCCTTCTTAGCTCGTTTCCATGCTAATTATTCAGTTGGAAACATCCAATTCTCATACATTACTTTTTTTTTGTAATACCAGATTGTCAATACTCACATCAAAAAGTTTTGCACCAAATGTAATTAATTGGCTGGACATGAAGTATGTTTGCTGGGACAGTAGGCGGATTACAAAAGATATTCGTCAAGACGTGTGTGATATTCGGCAGGCTGCAGTGTGAACTTCGTCCAATACTTTCTCTTGAGCTTTGAGGGTGAAAAAGGGACATCTCTTATTGCTAGGGTTAGTGGTTGGTAGGTGAGCCCCTCGATTCGTGCTCCGTCCCCGACAGTATCCCTGTAGGCTTGAAAGGGCTTGTTGATGGGCAGGGGAGAGGGGTTGTAGAAGGAGAGGCGGCCGCCGAGAAAAGTTCACGGTCGAAAATGCGCCAGGTAAATGTCACCCTTGGTCCCAGTGTGTCTAGGGAACAAGCCTTGTCAAGGGGTGTTCTGCACCGCTATAGCTACCTGAATCTCGCATCCTACCCTCTGTCTGTTCGACTCTCGAAAGTATACTACTCTCTGCCTCATATAACTTGGCAAGATTTCGACAATTCGAGGAAAGAGTGGCGCCAGTTTACCTTTCGTTTATGTAACCTTTCGCCATCAGTTGGTGCGTCAGGTGGCGGCTGTATATTTATTTTGATTAACACGCTGTCCGTTAATCCACTTTCTATTGTAATGCTAAATTAAATTTTAAGGTATTTATAGACTGACATCTGTCTAAAAATTCATTGGTTATAAGATTAAAAATAGAAAACCGTGCAAGAAATGAAATTTTTATTAACTTTTTTATTTATTACAGACAACGAATTTGGGTTAACATTTGCAAGACGGTAATTGTAGTTCTTATCACACTTTGGATGTTACAGCTAATATGTTAAGACTGGAAATAAAAGTAATTCTGGGAACTTGCTTGACAACGCATTTTTCATTCGCCAACAAACAACTTACCAACTACTTTTGCAAAGCAGTTGTTCTGCTGTTACTGATGCTAAACAGCTCGAGTTAGAAATATGTGGCGTGGAATAACGTAAGAATTGCTTCAAAACTTCCCACGCTCATCCCACTTTCTTCGTTTGGTTAGTACAGTATAGTAACAACACGAAAACAACAAAAATAGGGGTCTGCGGGAGGAGAACTTGGCGTATAATGGATGTAGGCGTAACGAAAACAATTACCGGCCGAATAGAAATTACTGGTAATCAACATCTCTGAACACGGAAATACAAATGTCACTTTAAAAATTATACAGAGCTCGCGGACAAATAAAACCATTGGCATCTGTTCATAAATTGGTTATTTTACACAAGAAAACTATATTTATTGTGGCTTGTTTGTGATTCGGGAGCTGGCTAACAGATGGCGTGGCAGGACGTGTTATGAACCGAGCGTGTTCCCAAACAGGTAATAACAAGATGGCCTCCTTTTGATTTCATCTTTGCAAATATTCACTTTTCTCTTATTACTGGCTCAAAACGACAAGAAATTGAAATACATTTTTTAAAATTATTTGAAAAAATAATTCAACAATACCCTGCAATATACCTGTGGGCTTTTTTTTTTTTTTTTTTAATGTATGGAAGTGTGGAGAGTGGGGGTATGACGTAAAAAGAACTCCCAAAGTTTGGAGTTGCGTTTAATTTGAGTACGGGCCATTTTAATATACATTTAATTTTAAACACCGATATATTACTACTTTAACACCAAGTTTAGCGTGTAACAGTAATAACAGCTGGTTTGTGATCACGTAAAATAAAATTTATTAATTCATCAAGGAACTCTTTCTTACCCGCGTATTTTCTGCGTGTCTGATGTACATCGGCAGTGCAGTCAGAGTAACCAATGTAATATTAATTTCAATTCGTTCATGAATCAGCTGATACAGGATTTTTTAAATGGCACATTGTTTATTTCCTATACGTCAAGTTGCCACTCACTGTCACAATCTTGCCAAGTTGTATGAGACATCTGTTGTAACTATAAAGTCAAAGTTTGGGGATACTACGCATAGAGATAAATACGACTAAAGGGGGTTCCGAACTACGTATTATCGAGATTTTTAATCCATGTCGGGATTGGGCTTGAACCTCGACCAGTTCGGTCTCCTCACTACCTGAGCGCGACGCTATAGAACGTGAAATGACGAGGGGGTTCCCTTGGGGCGTATCCATTCGATGATTGGCTGCACTATGCTGCTCTGGCAGCGAGACTTGTGTTTGTTTGGCTGCCGCCTATTACAAAAGTCCCTGCCTGTTAGCGCCGGTTAGCAAGTTACCAGGCGTTCATAGGCGAACGGCTATCGACATCGCCAGTTTGTTGGCTTGTTCGGCCGAGGTTCGTGGTATAAACCAACTAACGCCGGAATACTTAACAGCAAAACCAAGTCGCAAAATTCCTAAAGCGGTCTTCACAATAGAGTTGCGACGTCACGCAACGCGTCGCGTCGAGCATCAGCCAATCAGAACCTTGACGCTAGCGTTGAGCGTCGAGAACGTTGCACGAGCGACGAACATTGGTTTTGACGCTCGTCGTCAGCGTCGGGGAATAAGAAGAATATAATTTCTGTACTTCATAATAAACTGGCGAGTAACTGAGATAAGGAACTGGAAACACATAAACGGTTTGCAGATATACTGATTGGAGTCCAGATTTATATCAATTATACCTACCTCTAGGAAAACAAAAGTATGTTTTACGATGCCTAAAGAGTCGTACATGTTCTACATCATTTTTAATTTTACTATAATACTTTTATTAAAGAAAAGTGTATATCACTAAAAAATAATAACTTTACTAACTGAATGGCAAGAAACTTCACTGCATTTCGTTCGTTTTTTAGCATTTTATTGCGAGCTTCCTTGTAGGATACCAGATGACAGCACGGTCTGTGTCGCCGGCGGCCGGCGTCAGAACATCGCTCTATTGTGAAGACTTTAATAACGCTCGTCGCTGGCGTCAAGCGTCGGACGCGACGCCTTATTGTGAAAACCGCTTAAGACTGGAGTCGTCCGTCCGTTGAAAGCACAGACGAAAGATGAGGTGCACAGATCTCGCTGACTGCGCACAACCAATCTCTGTGTCCCAACATTGAACTGCCTTTCTGCCAACACGTGTAGCAGAAACGACGTGAATTCGATTTGAGGTTAGAACTCTGTTAAGTAAACAAGTACTTTGATATGTTTTTATACTTCCCTTAACCAAGGTGTATTGCAGTTTGACTAAATTCAAATCGTTAAAATTATTTTATTTCTATAACAGTGATTGTAATTTAAAAATTAAAATATATATAAAAAAAAGAACACTTTCATCATTGTGAACATGTGACTTTGACAGTTGTGTTGCTTTAGGGTAGGTCAATGTTGGACACTTGCGCAGAAGACGAATAAGTGGTCTACCTCACCTTTAGTCTATGATTGAAAGCGATTTACAACAATCCGTCGTCCATCAATCCTTCTGTACGACAAAATTACACTGTGACAACCTAACATCGCGATTTTTCTTTAGTCGGAGGTATATTTTGGTTGGTAATACATTTTCAAGAGAGAGACATTTACGTAATAAGAACATATACTGGTTTTTTTTTTAAGTTCCTGAATTTACCACAAAAGATAAATAAACACAGATCCAACGCCATGCATTTTACTTCAGAGTGTATATTCCCGTCAAAGGAATGTCGTCAGAAGACGGTGGTTCATCCATCCGTCCGTCGAAAGTTAGGAAAGTTTAGTAAATATTTGACGGATGGACGGATAGAAAAAGAAAGTTGGTTGAAAATCGCGTGACCGCCGGACGGACGGACTGACTAATGCGACGAGTCCAGCCTAAGAGAAGTGTATGCACATGCAGAGTTAGGAGAGTGCTTGTGTACCAGAACTGCGGCAGTCACACCAGAACTACGGCACGTGTACCATCCCGGCGCGGCCGCTGGCGTTGACCGACCGCCGTAATTGGCGCTGCATTCTTATGCTGATTGGTCGGCTCCGCTGGAGCGTTACGAATGTTGAAAGGGTGAGGTGGAGGAGGAGGGGGACAGGAGCCGCGGCGTGGTTGAAAATAACGAATTGCGTCGCTCGCGGCCTTCTCCTTCCCGGATGACTCCGTTGTCTGCACGGAGTAACCGGTATTTTCAGTTCTGCCACTCCCCGTGGTGCCGAAGTCTCTCTCCCTGGCCGCGCCTAGGGACAGCGCGTCGGTCTCCCACAAAGGCGCTGCGTAGGCCTTTTCACTGCCGAGAGTTCGTTATACTTGACGTCACAGTTGTGGTGTCTTTCAAACAGCGTGGGCGGTGAAAAACCTTTGTCTGGGGTGCACGTTCGATCCGTCGTGAGGCGATCCTCCTCATCAGCGTGCGTGGAGATCAAAGAGGCCGACCCATCAGCCGGAGTTCGGTCGGAGGGACGGACAGTTGACAACGGTTTCTTCGACCTTTTGAATGAAACCTTTAGAAAATTTCCCCATGTATGACTTGTTTAGTTATTTTCAACATATGCCATTATCACACACGTTTTATACTTCTGTTCATAAAAGTTATTTTTTTGTGTTAAATTGAAATGTTGCTAATATTTTATCTATAAATTATAATGCTTCGTTTATAAATAATTTGAATAAAAACAGGGCGAAAATAGGTATGATGGTAGCACCTAGCGAGGAATAGTCCTTATACAAAATACTGTTACACCGAGTGCGTACGAATTCGGTGCATTGTCCTTTGGTGTAATTATCAAGATTCACGTAAGCTTAGTTTGCACGAGGCGGAGGAATATCCTGGAAGTAGAACTTTAGCAGGGCTTCGGAAAAGGCTGACGTAACCGTGAATGGATTATACCCACATATTGTCTCGGAGCGCCCACGGAGGGCATGTGTCACCTTGCTGGTCACAGTGGGAAGGCTGCGGCGTCGACTGTTATCACGTCTGGCCAACGTGGCGGACGTCGTAAATGGTTGGCGAGGTTACCCGGAATGCTCTTTTCTCTGCCGCGTTTGCGTTCCGCCGCAGCTCCGTCTCCGTCTCCATCTCAGTTCACAGCCATGGACGCTGAAGACCTCGATGCTGAGCGCCTTCTAAATTTCTTAACTCATGCAGCACCCATGCACGAAGACCGCAAAAATTTGTTGGGTTGAGCAGGCAAATGGGATAAACTTGAGAATTTCTTAACACATTCATACCCAGTGTGCACAATTGTGTACATAACACACGTGAATACTATTTTGGGCCGGTGCTGTACTCTACAAGGATCAATGACAAATGATCTTCAGATTCTTAAACTGTGTCTTAGTCCAGGTTATTATTGGTTCATGTTACTATAGCCGAATACGAGCGTACAGCTCATTGGTTGTGGCAGCGGAATGAGTTTTGTATCGGCGTGAGTACAATACGCATCATAAAATTTCTCGTTTGCAACACCTGAGACTGTAAATTAAAGTAGGTATGAAAGGGTTAAGTTTGTAATGCGCGTAGATGACTCAGAGCCATTAAAACACCTGTAACAGTAGAGTAATCGATTATTTGTAACTCACTGAAGGGTGGAAATGGTTTCTCGCTGTGGCATCCAGCCAAAGAAAGTATGCCCGAGTATACACAAGTATGAAATACACGGCGATGAAATGGCGCTGTAGTTATTTTGATGTGGGAAGATTCATTCTGTGATTGGCTACGCGAGGTTGCGGGAACGGACCTGCTCTCTGACTGGCTACTGCATGTGGTAGGGCCACCCGTTTTTCGCCGGAAGATTCCACGACCAGTCGTACTCCAAAACACGCTAGCTCAGTACTAGTTTTGCGGTTGGATGGCTTTAACCCACACTCGTTCTTGAGTGTCCGCCAACCAATCACGGACGTTCAGTGTCAGCGTAACCTAATTCTGATTGGCCCAGTCGTGCCAGCCAATAGCCAAGTAAAATTTGCAAGGTTGCAGTGAGAAGTTGAAGTCTTAGCTTGAGCATAAATTTTTTTTCGCAAAAAACCGGCGTACTGACCATAGACTAAATATGAGGTAGACAGATCTCGCTGGGTGCCCACAACCATTCTTCATGTCCCAACATTGAACTGCTTTTCTGCATGATTTGGATTTTAAGTTGAAAAACTGATTTGTAAACAGGTGCTTAGATGTGTTTTTATGCTTCCTCTACGATTTGTAATGCAGTTTGATTAGATTCAAATTGGTAAAAGAATTTTATTTATAAAATAGTGATTGTCATTAAAAAATTAAGACATAAACAAATACGTTCGTCACTGTTGACCATGTGACTTTGACAGTTGTGTAGGATTGGGGTAGGCCAATGTTGGGTACATGTGCAGAAGACGAATAAGTGGTCTACCTCATCTTTAGTCTATGGTTCCGACATGTTGGCTGCAAATGACACCGTTTTTGTGGGCATGAGCAAAACGGAGTTTCACCTTATTCTCAAGTTTTCTGTAGGCGTTACGAGACAAAGAAGATGCATTGCAACTGTGTTTGCATCTCGTGTCCCGGGAGGACTGAAGGCGTGGAGGCAGGCGGAAAACAAAAGGAGGGGTGTCCCCGGTCATTAGCAAGAGGGTGGTTGGGGAAGGGGGGTTCACTGGTGTCGGGGCGAGACGTGCACCATCGAGGCGATTACACAGGGCGTGCCACTCCGACGCCAGTTGCAGCCATTGTAGACGCTCTGGCTGAGGGGAACGGTTACAAGGTCCTTCCCCCCCCCTCCTCTTTCACACCTGCTTGCTTCAGGTCGCCCACGGCTGCACCAACCTTTGCCACTGTCCCTCCCTGTTGTGTTGGAGCTGCCTCACCAGAGTGGGCAGATTCTCGATCACTTCTCTACTGGAAACAGTAGTCGCGCTGGAAGTTGCTATGGCATGAGGTGTATCATCACCTGCCTATACTCTATTCACGGTTAAGTGTGCACTTTTGAAGGCCTTCTCATTTGGAATTACAGTCAATAAATATATTTTATTTTAGCCTTAGACATGTATTTCCGAGTGTGGTGGGATATACACACTGTTTATTAATTACATGGCAATATTTATTTAAATTGGTAAATAAACTATAAAAAAATGGGTGAAAGGAAAAAGTGCTCACTTTATCGTGAATAGTCTTTATCAGAATATCGATATCTTCTCTATAGGCTGTTCACGGTAAAGTGAGCAGTTTGGATGCTCTCGTTACTTTTTTCATGTCAGTCCCATTTTATCCGTCCGCAACATTTTAAAATAAATATTGCGATTTATGTAATAGACATAGTGTTTATATTTCACCGGAATCGAAATTCAACGTCTAAGGGTACAATAAAATATATGTATTGACTATTATTTCAAATGAGAGGGCTTCAAAAAGTGCTCACTTTACGATTTAGTTCGTTTCGGGACAACAAGATCCGAGGTCGGAGACCGGAGCTGTTCATTCTCTGTCATTCCGGTCCTCCGGTGGCCATTTTTCCTTAAAAAATGCCCCTTTTCATTAGAAATTTCCGTTTTTTTTCCTCAAACGTTCCCTTTTTTATCATACTATGATGCTCTTCGCGTAAACACATTATCATTTGTGCACTGAATGTAAATGCCGGGGATAAGTTTAGTTGCTTTTCAGATTGAAAACTCAAAAGCTATTGTTATACAGGCGTATTTGAGTTTTAATATTGATGTGGCAAGAACAGGTTGCGAAAGCATGACGTTCGTGCTTTTCAAACACTACGAAATCGTCACAATCCAAAAAAAAACAACGAAATGTCTCTGGGAGACATGGAATAAATCGTATGTAATAAACTTTGATCGGCAGAGAAAAATAAATTTTGTTTAATAAAATAAGCCTACTAAAATGTTCAAACTTAATGACAAACATTCTGTATTTCGTGCATGCATTTTTACACCTGTGAGATACATAATCAATAAACTGCGGCAATGTAAAGCTCCCTTAATTTTTACGGATAAAAATAAGTTATTTTAGCCTAGCTTTTGTTACACTTTCGTCCTAATTTACGGAAGATATTTATATATGCGGTACATAAATTAAAAACGTGAGCAGACGACATAACGAAAATAAAAACAAACCCATGTTTTTTGTATTGTGATCAATATGAGCTAGTATTTATTTGTAGTGGTCCAGTAACCCAAGGAGTCTAGGGAAAAATATATTTTAAAATTAAATTGGGTTACGTAATTTGAACTTTACATCGGCTTACGTGTCACATGGCCTTCATCCTGGTTAAATTATATCGTAGTTGTAAAGGCTCCCAAGTTTTATTAGCGAAGTGGTTTTATTATAAAAATGCACTATAAATAATAAATGCAAGTGTCCCATCACCTGCGAACTGATTAGGGAGCATATATCCTGTTCTATCGAGTACTAATTTGTGGGAAAACCAAGATTAGCAGTTGTGAGCAAATGATGTGTTATAAAAAGTAAAATATTTCGCAGAAGGAAATAAGTAACTAATGGGTAGAGACCTGAAGAATTCACGGATTCATTTTGGGACAAACTAGAATTCAAACCGCGTGCGTTTATATAACTTTAGCCATTAGTCCACACGGTGTTTGACACTTTCTGGAGAACGGTGTCCAATTGTCGCCTTCCACTGTGACAGCAGACAACCAATGTGTAGTTGATATCGGTACATCTGTATATAAGCCTGTATAGCCTAGCCTGCAGGCCATTGGATTCGCGAATTGTTCAAGTCTCTACTAATTGGGGAAAAAAAGGACAGAAACACTAGTAGAATTGGGAGAGTGTTGGGCTATATTGATATAGTTTATAAAAGCATCGCAGGATGGCACAAGACAACACAGGCGAACACGTCGGCATAAACAGACACATTGCACAGAAAATGGAACGGCACAACGGAAATGACAGAGAAGAACAGAACAAGCAGACGTGCAATCCGTGCACGCAGGCAACACTTATTACACTCGAAGAGATAAAAGAAGGGTAAAACGTGGGCGCATTTAATCCCCGCCCCCAAGGAACATCCACGTCCATTGCTACAGACGCTACAAAGGGTAATGACAACTTCTGGTGACTACTTAATATGGCCCAATCATTTATCGGGTCATTTTGTAACGTTCATTTCCAGTGTTTTTTTTTATTAATAAATCCCGTGTGTGTAATTTTTGTATTAGTTATCATAATTCGTAGGCCTGTCTCAAGGGGGCCTATCTTTATTGAAGTTATGTGCGGGGTTGAGGTTCAATGGAAGAGTACTAATTAAAAAAATAAAAATAAAAATTTAAACTGCTTTCTTTGAAATGAATCTAAGAGTAGATGCAACTGAGAGTAACTTACAATTAGCGTAAGCATGTAGGGCCTACTGTAAAAGTATCAACAAGAATTTTTGTAGGAGGGCCTAGCTCCTACATGCCGTCTGCCCGCCGTCCCTTCTTATTTTGAATAGCCGCCATTTTTGTTTGTTTTGAAAATACTATTCTATACACTTTTCTATACTACTTCCGAGTTAATTTGTGGATGATATTTCGGCATTTAAATATATTACGTAAGATATTTTGCACAGCGCACACTTGTGTGGCGTGTTTATTTTGAAGTCATGACTCAGGAAGTCGGTGATCATAAAAGCGCAATACATTAGCGGGCGTTGGAGAAGAATCAGTATTCCAGGCGAGGTGTTCGCAAGCCTGGGTTTCCAAGCTGGCAGTTTCACATCCCAACGACCAATAACGATCCACGCACGTTTAGAAAGCCAGCCGTTTTGGCCGCACGTTATTTTTTTATTCGTTATTGTGACAGCTACGACGAAGTTATTTTTGCTTCGTTGCTGCTCGTGTAGTGATGCCGTGGTTGTTCGAAACGCTTCGGTTGTGGGAAGCGAGCCCCGTTGAATTGCCAGTAATTTTTACTGAAGTTCCGGCTGCTGTTGCACATGTTATCTTCATGGAATTCTGCAAAAAAAAGTGGACTGGTAATCTACTGTGTGCATCGTCGATTGTTTGTGCTAAGAGAGCCGAGGGGCAGAAGCGCTCTATCTTTGAAACACAGGTCGGACTCAGGAAAGGTAAGGCGTAGATTGGTTGGGAAAGGTAAGGCGTAGATTGGTTGGGCTTAACGACTCGTCAACAGTGAGGAACAAGTGGTTCGTAAAACCATCAGAATACAGGAAGAAAGTGACCATTGAATGCATCATAAACAATTACATAATTCATTTAGAGTGATTTTGGGAAACCATGGAAAACCGAAGCCAGGATGGCCAGACCAGGAATTGATCTCGCGTTCTCCCGAATTAATGGTAATGTTTTAATCTATGTAGAGGAAAAATCAGACGTAATTATTACAACGCATTATCATCGTGCATAAACCGTTTTGCTGGAAGAACATCTGATCTTCCGGCGAGTATCCTCATCTCCATGAATGACGGTCTCGTGTGTAATATTCCCGTGTTAGATATACTCAACATGCAGAAGAAGCGCGTCATACAGAACCTGAAATAGGGGCTGGAAAGTCCAGCAAAATGCCGTTCTTTGACAACTCCAAATACGGTTCTACCGTATATGACAACTCTCAGTAGGAGTCACTGTGACTTTTGCGCTCGTAGGCTACGTTAATTGGACTGCCATTAAGTTAAACAACATAAAGTTTGTTTCGCGTGACATTGTGATTGTTTATGATATTTTATCAGAGCATGCAGTTCTTGAGGGTCCTTAGGGGCCACGGTGGCTGAGCAATTAGCACACTCGCCTCCCACCAAGGCGAACCAGGTTCAATCCCCGGCTGGGTCACCAGTTTTTCGCAAGTGGGAGTCGTGCTGGATGATGCCGTTGGCCGTGATATAAATACACATTAAGGAAATCACACTAGATACTCAAAAAGTGCGCACTTCAAAAATTCTATTATTAAAATTAATAGCGAAATTTATGGAGCTTCCTTAGGGAAACGTCCAACATGGTGTACAGAAATATATATATAAATAACATTAGATTAACAAAAGACATTCAAGATGAGTTAAATTCATTTCACCCTTGGGGATCTCCCGTTTCTACCCCTTCATTCCGGCGCCGCTCCATACTCACTTCAATCACCCACATCGGCTCTCAAGACCTTACTCTTAAGAGCCGCCCAAATCTCTTCACTCACTCACTCACTCTTGAGGGTCCTTGTGTCACGGACGGAGGGGTATTTCATGTGTTTTTAATCGCTTACGCATTGTTTTGGATAGACAGCGTCAAATTTCCTTTACGTAGACGCTCCTTTGTAAGAACATTTGTATTGTCGCAGCTACATACGTGAGCTGGAATAATGCAATATCAATTAGTGAATACGTTGCTCCTTTGTTTATGTACATTATCATTTGCCAACCACCTAGCTTGTAGTAGTTGTAATAACAGTGGTAGTGCAAGATATTTAGCGTTCGGATTGCAGATGCCATGAATGTAGATGATATTTAGTGAAATGGCACGCGAAAGCCGTTTGTTTACCGAATTTTGCCACAAATTGTTTTTCAGAGTATTTTTATAAGTTTTTTTTGCATGCTGGTAAGCAATTCGTAAAGACTTGAGATCTCCATCCAGATATCAACATCTAGTTCGCTGTGTGGTTGATTACAATATCTCACAGGAAATAATAGCAAATTCTGTAGTTGACGAACTTGAGATGGTCAACTGTATTAAGAAAAAAAAAAGACGTTACCAGAATTTTTTGACACAGAAAATCAGCTTTATGTTTGTGTTATCATCTTATGGACCCTCACCCTTATCTTACCCCATTGCAAACACTTTTTGTTGATGAGCACCTTACATTGTTCGATATTCGCTGCTTCTATTATTCTCAGAGCACTGATGAAACATAAGAAACAATATCTTATTTAATATATTTCCTCGGTGCGAATATTCAACAATCTAAACAGGTGTTCAGAATTTTTGTTTATGTCTTGTCGTGAGAAAATATTTGACGAACTCCGTGAAAAAGAATTTACGACAAAAATAGGTTTACGGCTTTCGTTCATTAAAATGTAGGGAATGTAATGCGTAAACCATTCCCAAAACAGCCATCCAAATTTTATCGGGAAATTAATAAGGAACAAATACTCCTAACTTTTACGTCTCCTTAAAATAACATTTAAGAAACAATAATCTTCAGGAGAGGGCGGAGGGCGGGGTGCAGGTGTTGTTCGCCCCTCACCTCCCTGAATCCACTTCGTCGGCGCCGGTGCGCCACACTCGTGTAGCAGAGAAGACGGACAGGTTGTGATCGCACCCAACCTTAGGTGTAACTCAGTTTATGAGAACCTAGTTAGTGACCAAGTTGATCATCGCCCAGTGTAATTATGGAGGTGCCATAGATCTTAGCAGTGGCGTGTGGTGAAGTGTTGGAACGTAAGTGGTGCTTGCTCAGTGCTGTATACATTCTCGGTGCACGTAGCAGGAGCCAATAACCACCGTGCAACCTAGGGAAACTAAATGCATTCCGACCACTCACAAGCGAGCAGCGAGGGGTCCATTACACACATCCTGTGGCCTCAGCTGCCAAACTACGTTTTAGTGGTGGAAGTGTAAACTAGCAAGCAACAGAGCTAACGCCAGTTTACCTTGCAACAGTCCATCACACGCCACTGGATCTTAGCTTGACTACGCGTAACCGTGCCACGAACAAATGTTATCCGTTAACTATTTTCGCTTTGTGTTGGTGCACCAAGAGATCAGTTTGTTTGATTCAACAAAATGCTAATTTGTGTATCGCAATACTGACGTGTAGGATACTTATAGTTGTTCATTCTAAATCTTTTGCAGTCTCAATAGAATTTTAAACGCCACAAAACTAATTTTGCTAAGCTGAAAAAAATATACATTCGAGTTAATGAAACCCATTTGTTGGATCAACAAATTCCGCCTGGAAACCAACATAATTTGTTGAGTCACCTCTACATGTTTGTTAGGCCCCACAACAAATTTTTTGTTGGCTGAAAAAAAAAAACCTTTTTCTCAGTGTTCACTCTATGTAAAATGTATACATTTTTTATTGTATAGACGTTGTATATAAATAAATTTCTTGCTGATTGACAAGGAATCGAGATGACACCGAATTATGTCATTCCATTTTTGCATTTCCTTTTAGGAGTCATTCCATCTGCTACGTCCATCTAATTTGCAGTTAAATGATGATGTAATTTAGACGACGTCTTAGTGATAATTACACGTATTAAATCGCCAAGTTTCTTAAGCGCCCCCTTTTTTTTGCTGTCGAGACGGAACGACGCGTGTCTGCGACGAGGGAGTATTTTCGGAGGACACTGGCAATGGCCCAGCGACCTTCGGCTGATTACCTCGGTGAACCCCGCTGATTGCTAATTTACCAGCAGCCGCGGTCTGGTGTTTGCGGAGGCCGCCGCTCGCGGCTTCTACTTCGGCCGTTGGCGACAAGTCTCATTAGTTCGCGCGGTGATTCGGAACATACAGTAGTAACGAGAAAGAATTTTTGTTTTGTTGTAACGGAAAGTAATTATAGGCTATCCCGGTTACTGCCAACTTTTCTGAAGCCCTACTAAGGTTTTGCTCCCTGTATATTCCTCTGCCTCATGCAAACAGAGCGTACCCAAGTCTAGAAAATCATATGAAAGGGGCAACGCATTACATTCGTGCGCACTTATTGCAATAGCAGTGTGCATAAGAGCTATGTATTACTAGGTATTGCCAATACTCTTATTTTTCTCTAGTTTTATTCATATTAATTATAAATGAAAAACTATAGCTTGTAGACAAAATATAAGTGAAAGTCCAGTTTGACTTAAAAAAATTAGATACTATACTCTTATGTTAACAGAAGTATAAAGCGCTTGTGTTATATGCCATATTTGGGAAACAACAAACATGTCATAACATGTGGTGGTTTATCAAAGGTTGGGTTCAAAAAGTGTGAAAAAACCGCGAATAAACCATATTATGCCTGGTTCACATGTACGTCGATCACGCCGAACAGACAGAGCGGAAAACTAGAACAGCCAACCAGAAGCCGTCCTCGATTTCCGCGATTTAAAATCAAAATTTATACTTTAAAATTTTTTGCAATTAAGTAATAACGACAGAGACTAGACGGAAGCATTTAAGAGTCTGGGGATGCGCTGTAACTATGAGCTCTACAGTAGTTGACCCCTCTTTAAGTTTTGTTCCACAACGTTCATTTCTGACAGTTACTTTCCCTTTAAAGCGTGTTTTCACGTTTGGGATACGTGGCTGAACAAGTGTTTTAAAGTGGGCGAGGATAGAAACCAGGTTTTCTTCATATAGCATAGACTTGATAAGTGTCTCAATTATTAATTTCTCTCAGGATTCCCGTGCTTCTTGGGAGTCTTTGGAAAGTCCTTGAAATTCATTACTGAATTCAAGGTTCCTTAAAAGTGTTTGAGAAAACTGGCAACTGCTTCGAACTGCTTAATTTTTACAGTGTTTATTTACATGGAACTTATACATGGAAATTTTAAAGGGGCACGCGGCTATTATATGGAATGTACAGGAAAAATTATGGTACGTACAATTGTTTTTATTGGATGTTTGTGCCATTATTGAGAACATACAGTACAAGTTTGTTCCATGTACAAGTATTAACCGCAGTTGTAGGGCCTTACGTAATATACTTTCAGTTAATTGGCGTTGTTTTGAGCTGTCGCCATTTTGCGCTCTCAACTACATCGTGTGAAAATGCCGGGAGGGGAGTGTGTTTTCCATGATGCGTGGCTCTCTCGAGATTTTTATTCATTGGGGTTATCGAAAGTGCCTGACGATAACTCGAAAGCAAGATGTTCACTTTGTCGTAAACATTTCGACTTCGGTAGCTTTGGAGGAGTTGGTTTGAAATCTCATATGAAGAAAAGTCACCATTTGTTTGAAAGTTGTCGTTTATTAATTTCCTTTGCCGTGCCTGAATTTACCGTCGGACATCACAAAATTTTGTCTTTGAAAGTTTTGAAGAAAAGTCCTTAAAAATTGCTGGGCTGAGTTGCGTGCGAATGTGTCATCAGTAACGTAGCCGCGAAAGTGAATCAGTGGTAATGTGACTGCCGCTTGCTAAAGTGACGTAACATACGCAAGAAAAAATCAACACACGCTTCCGCAGCCACTCATTTTCATAGATACAAGGGTGACTCAAAATTATTTCGAACGAGAACAGACCTGTTCTAAGGAAATTGGGCAGCATCATTCCAGCGAGTGAGAAATCTTTAGGCTCGGTTATTAAATTTTATTGACGAATTTGTTTTTTTTTTTTTTTTTTGCCTGCATGCTAAACTTAACATATATCGAAATATTTAAGCTGGCGTCATTTGCATATTCGCTACTGCCTTAACGAAATGCCTAATTTGTTATTGATTTCAGTTGCATGTGATATGGTTCTTACGTTTCACTGGATTTGCCATCGGCTCAGAATCCTCCAGGTCGTTCCATCACATAGTCAAAATATTCACCAATAATTCGCGAAATTTCTAGTCTCAATATATAATTTGATTGGGAAGTGTGAACACTCGTTATTTTATGTAGCCTACAGTAGATGTGTGTACCTCAAGGACGGGGGGGGGGGGGGGGGATATTACTTACACAACGCGCATGATGCATACAGTAGTGGAGCAATAACAATGTATTCGTGTAAATCGCGTTCTCAAAATACAGGAAATTTCTATTGTAGCGCTGTACTTGAACCTGGCCCTGTGTGTTACATCAATGGATGGACTACAGTTACAGTATCAGCGTATGTTCGACTGGGTCCAATTAACTTATTCGACATATTTTCTAGTACCCTGAGTTGGCAGGGAAGATATCGGGCTAGTCACTTGTAGTATTGCGCAGTATTTCGATCTATTGCTCGTATGCAATATCTACTACAGTAGTGCGGAAATTAGTGGTCATATTTTCCTGTGCTTACGATACAGTGTTATCGATTTTAACCCACCCTTTCTTATCCTTTGTCGACTATTGGCTACATGTTACACAGGAAGATTATATCTGGCCGATGCTGTTCGTTGCGAGACTGAGTGTTCGATAACTGATTCGTACACGTGCTACTGTTAAAAAACTTATGTCTGGTCCATATCATTACCACCGAACAAAATACCCACATATTATTGGTTGTGAAAACGAAACAAGTTCTTTGCCAGCTGAAGTATAGCACGCATCAAACCATTTCTTAATTTTGCAACGCCAGAAACCATAAATTCATACATCGATTAATATAAAAAGTATCGAAACAATATTGAAGGTAAATATCTCACTGTGCTCATTTTGCACGGTGAAAGCGAGAGGTATAGGATAATAGCGTATGAAGACAACGACACTCGAGTAATCTTTCTTGACCATGCGAAGGAATGTTGAGGTCGCCCAAGGGACTCCCTTAATTTTTCGGCATGACTCCACAGTTCCTCAGGAAGCGTGTGCAACTGTCGTACGGACGGATGAGTGTATGTGGTTCCCGTGAAGGCCGCCCTTATCGCTGCGGTGAGCGTGCTGGGATGACTGCGATTCTGCTGCTGCCTCGGAGGCTGACGGCACTCCTGAAATAAACCACGTGTTCGAGGAGCCGGCTTCGCCTGAAGAAGTAATGACGCCATGGCGGCGTGCTGTCATTCGTTCGCGCGCGCGTCTATTTGGCATCCCGCCTCTGATGACGTCACCGGCCGTCGAGTATCGCGATCTGGCGCACTGGGTCTGGGCCAAGCGCTCAGTCGCTCGCGGTTGTCTCGGCGCCGGGGAGTAGAGGAGGTCTGGCGAAGACGCGCGCGGCGAGTGATGCCACTGACGGGAATAGTGTACCCGTTGTTCGCCAGCGGAGCGAAACAGCTGCAGTTCCTGTTGACCGCCGACTTCGCTCCCCCATGGCCTTAATCGCCAATGACCATGACAAGGTTACAGAGTACTTTAGTATAAAGGCTGTTCACGGTAAAGTGAGCACTTTTGAGGCTCTAGTTACTTGTTCCTTTCCGCCAGTTTTTATTCTTTAACCACCTTTTTAAATAAACTTTGCCATGTAATTAATAAACACAATGTGTACATATCACCGCACTCGGAAGTTAACGTCTAAGGCTAGTGTGTGTGTGTGTGTGTGTGTGTGTGTATATATATGCACACATACACGTGTCCTCTCTATTACGTCTGGTACGTCGACCTATGTTTGACCGTGGTATCGCTGGCATTTTTCTCTTTTAGATCATCAAACATTTCCTGCAGGTATGAGCAAAATCGGCCCATAAATATAGAAGTTAGACCCCAGCGCCACCTATCGGAACCTAACCTACCAAATGCAAAGCAAAATAAGACAATTTATTTTAGATCAACAAACATTTCCTGTAAATATGAGCAAAATCGGCCCATAAATGTAGAAGTTAGACTCCAGCGCCACCTATCGGAATGAAACATAACTAAAAACCTTACTCGCCATCTCAATAACATATGATGTGAATATGGTCTCAATTGGTGCAATGGTTTGTCAGTGATGATTGCGGTTTAGTCACGCACAATGGATTTTGTATATATAAAGATTATTCCAAATGAGGAAACTATCAAAAGTGCTCACACTACAGTGAATAGTCTATACAGAGGTGAAACAGCCGCATATTCCGCGAACTCCAGCCGCACGCTCTAGACAAACGGCCACACTGGATATAGTTTGGGATACGAAAAAATTCGCGAATTCATTTCAGAACAAGATAGATTTCAAACGCATGTACACTGAAATCACCTTTGCAATTGGATCAGAGTTTAATAGACACACACTGGGCAACTCCGCGCCAATAGCCGACTTGGAAAGTAACAGAAAGCGAACCCCGCACTGTCAAATGTGTGGTAACACTGGGGCAACAGCCAACGAACGAACATCTAATAGTTCTACTTCCAGGATATTTCTCCGCCTCATGCAAACAAAGCTTAACCGTGTTCAGAAAATTACACCACAAGGACAACGCACCGCATTCGAGCTCACTCAGTGTAATACTATTTTGCACAAGAACTATTTCTTACAGGCTGTTCACGATAAAGTGAGCACTTTAGAAATTAACCTTAAGAAAAAAGCCACTGCTACTGCCTGCATATATTTTAACGGGCGCACGGAGTAACATGCACCCTGTAAAGTTGGTAACGATGGAGGAAAAATGGTTCCATATCTTAACGGCGAATAAAAAGGGTTAGGTAACAATTTACGATAACTTAAATTATTTATTTCCCTTCCTGTTTTTTTACTGCATCAAAATGAAAAGATTAGTAAATTTGAGAAATATTTAATTTTATAGTTATTTTACAGTTCCACTTGAAAGACGCTTGAATAAAGTGATGAGGCCCGATGCAGTGTTAATTTTACATAAGGCGGAATTATACACAACGTGCATACAAGTAGATGTTAAGCATGGGTTTCAAAAGTGCTCAGTTTATCGAGAACAGCCTATACCAGGCATTAACAGCACGCCTGTTTTCTCTCTGTTTCTATTAATATTAATTATAAGTAAAAGTTCAATGTAAACAAAAATAAGGTACTATTATTTTTAACACAACTATAAAACGCTTTTGATACATTGCATATTTAGGAAACATCTAAACACTTAATTCATGGGGTTATTTTTCGAAGGTTTGATTCAAAAAGTGTGAAGAAACTGCGGATAGATTCTGTGACCTGGGGCACTTGTTTCTTTCGCGAAAATATTCCACGACTAATTAAACGCCAAAACTCTCTAGATTATTTACGTTCTCGTGTGTTATTGTAATTTTTACGCTTCCTAGCGCTCCGCCAGCGAATCACAGGTGGACAGTATCGGAGTAACTCTTATTTAATTGTACCGGTCATGTGAGAAAGTGCACAATAGCACAATAGCACAAAGATAAAAACAAAGTAGAGCTGCGGGTACGCACGATGTATTATCAAGGCTTAGCCTGCGTGCAGAAATATTTTCGCACGGGACAGGTGCCCCTATCCGTGACCCACTTACGGCGTGATGTAGCTAGAGCGCCGGGTCTGTTGCCAATAAATTGTTCTGAGTCCAGTACATTTAGGGCCTGTTGCTCCAACACCGCTTCAATCTGAGATCAAATGATCCTAGCTGCGAAACAGGATCCAGCTTGATTCCATTGTAAAAGAGTGCACCAACGAAATTTCATGATTCTGGATCTCCGATTCTACGACTTTGATTCCAAAGTGAGAGATCGATATTACGTATAAGACAAATTTTCCTATTGGTTCGTAATATATGACGTCATGGAAGTAGGCGTATTTTTCACTATAGGTAGAACTAGATGTGCGATGTTTTATCTGTTTTAAGTGAATTATTGTTGTACGGCTTTTACTGGATAATATTCAAGTGCGTATAATGTTGTTTTAATTTACCAAGAAAACAATCGAACATAGTTCTATCTGTTGGCGTATTTTCAAACTACATTTGTCGACGATGGCTGCTGATCTCGGAACGAGATTTCGAACCGCCTATTTCGGTGGTTCGAAATGAACTTAATCTCGATCTCCAGTCCAGCTCTGAACTGGAATGGTGTAATAGTTTTCTGTGTCGATCTTAGATACGATCTCAGTTCGCGTTTCGAACCACGATGGTGCAACCGGCCCTTAGTATTGTTTTCGTAAAGTGTATCTTATTAAGCCCTTTTCACGTTTAATTCATTAAGCCAATGGCGGAATGTTATGGATGCTGCTTCGGCGTTAAAATGAGCGTAAACTGAAATCTACAAAAGGAACGTAAACCCATGTCATATCGGAGACTCGAACGGTGGACCCCGCACCTTGTTACTATAGGCTATTCACGGTAAAGTAAGCACTTTTGAAAACCCTCTTATCTAGAATAATAGTCAATAAGTGTATTTTATTTTAGCTTTAACTTCCGAGTGCAGTGGTATATACATAGTGTGTTTGTTACTTATAGCAGTATTTATTTTAAAAGGTTGTTAGAGTATAAGAAATTACTGAAAAAAAAGTTACTACGGCCTCGAAAGTGATCACTTTAGCATGAACAGTCTATACAATACATAACTCGGTGGGCTATATTTTATACAACAATGGCGCTGAAAATAAGCGTTTGACGACTGTCGACCAGTTTTCTCTGAAGAAGCAAACCAATGGTACTTCCCCTCTTTTTTTTTTTGCGTGGAATACTGTAGTGCTGCTAACATATGCAAATATACTCAAATGTAACATGAGTTAGATGTTTCCACCACCCCCATCTCTGTGTGCCAGAGGCAAGAGACCGACATGCAAAGTACTAAAGCCTGCTCACGATAAAGTGAGCCCTTTTGAAAACAAAAAAATGTCACTGCCTCTACCTGCATATGTTTTAACGGGCACACTGAGCGACATGCACCCAGTAAATTCGGTAACGATGGATGGGAAGTAGTTCCGTATCTCAACGTCGAATAAAAAGTGTTAGGCAACCGTTTCTGATAACTTAAATTATTTCTTTCGCTCTGTATTTTTTAATGCATCGAAGTGTAGAAATTAGCAGATATGCTAAATATTTACTTTTATAATAATTTCACAGTTTTATTTGACTGGGGGGGGGGGAGCAGGGGATGCAGTGGCACCCCCATTGAATTATGTCATTAGGAAAATAAAATTCTTGCCAATTTCGTATTGCCACTAGGTAGTCTGTGTGTTTGAAAAGACCACAAAATTAGAAGTACGTCTAATGTGATGTAGACTCTGTGTGACGACTATATTAAAATAAGATATATTCTTACTGTGTATTTTTAATCTCGTAAAAGTTGATCTCTATTTTGCTGTTTGCACCCCGTATTATCTAACTGTGCACACCTATGAGTAGCCTGCTATAGCTGCAGACTGGTTTACACTCTTGTTTGTCAGGGCATAAGTTCGTGATTAATATTTACTTACAAAACAGTGCGTGGCCAGTAAGAATCGTTATGGCGGGTTTGAAGGGCGAAATCACTCTTTCCCGTCTGCTGTAGGGTTGTATGTCGCACAGACCACGGGGCGAAGAAGGCGTGACCCGGTCCGCCACACTGTCCTTAAGATCCCTGCACGAAGTTACTGCTGACCCGGACTGGGATCTAACCGGGAACCACAAGCGGCGAGTCTTATGACTAATCAGTTATAGTCTATTCAAAAACCATCCCGTGTACGATGTGCGTGGTTGTTTCCTTAATATCACAAGCGTCTTACACTTCTGTTAACATAAAAACACATTATTTTTGGTTAAATTTAACTTCTACTTAGATTTGATCTACAAGTTATAATATTTCACGTATAATAACATTAATGAATTAAAACAGGGAGAAAATAGGTGTTTTGGTAAGGCCTAGTATATGCTATTCGCGGTAAAATGAGTTCGTTTTGAAAGCCCTGCGTAAAATCTACTTGTATGTACGTTGTCTAGACTTCCGCCATGTAAGTTTAACATTGTCGTGGACCTACCTCATCACTTTATTCATGCGTCGGTCAAGTTTAACTGTGAAATTATTAGAAAAGTCATTATTTTACAAATCTGCTCATTGCTAGATGCATTAAACAAAATACAGAAAGCGAAAGAAATAGTTTAAATTATCAGAAAGGGTTACCTAACACTCTTTATTCGACGGTAAGATAAGGAACTACTTCACATCCATCGTTACCAACTTTACTGGGCTCATGTCACTCAGGGCGCCCGTTAAAATGTATGCAGGTAGGGGCAGTTACTTTTTTCTAAGGTTGATTTCAAAAGTGCTCACTTTATCGCGAACAGCCTTTTACAAATAGTCCTTATGCAAAAATCATCACAGTGACTGAGCATGAATGCGGTGTGCTGTCCCTTTAGTGTAATTTTCTAGACTAGATTAAGCTTTGTTTGTGTGAGGCGGAGGAATATCCTGAAAGTAGAACTTTAGCAGGGCTACATAAAAGTTGGAAGCAACTGTGAATGGACTATTAGCCGTGAATCTGTGCAGTTGAAAAGTGTTTTGGATTCTGTATTTTGGATTGTGCATATGTAAGAACGAGATGCAATTTCTGCCTTTCACCTTACCCCACCAAATAACTGTAGTTGTAATACATGCCATAATTTTATACGTGTTTCTACTTGCTTTTCTCCCTGCAACCTTTCTGTTTCTAAGTTTAAGAAGTAATATATTACGATAAACGTAGTTTAAAATTTTCTAAATGACATCTGACTTGACGTTTTTCCAACAAAGGAAAGTCCTTGAAAGTAGAGACGGGATTTTATTTTATTCCGAGGAAAAAATATCTGGATACATTTCTACTGAGCGGAGGCAGACAACTCTTAAAAACGGCGATATCTCTAACGACCCTTTTATTAATAAAGTAAGGGTTGTCACCCTCGTAATTAATTTAGAATCCCTCAAACTGTTTTTTATGAAGTGTATTTTATCGCTACAGTCATGTGCAGTTGAAAACCACTGATCTCTGCGACGTGCTTAGTTTCAGAGGAAATGGCAACGCCCAACAAGTAGGCAGCCGATTTCGATTGGCATTTTCGGCGAAGCCAGCCTACTTATAAGGGCTTCTTGTGTTGTTGGGATAAGTAAAAATTAAAGCTAGTATTTACAAAATATCGAAGTTTCAGCGACCCAGTTTCGCACATGCATGAAGGCGACGTCAAGATGTCCGCCCGTCTGTAGTAGCCCCGAGGAGAGTGGGCTGGAAGGCAAGAGCCAAATAGTCTCAGTCAGCAGCTAGTCGATACAGTAGAGCATGAATATGATAGTTCACTCTTGTAATAAAAAAATCTATGTTAGCAGTTGGTATATGCATAAAATACTTAACACGAAATGTTTAATTATTAAATGTACTATGGTCCGCTTTATTTTATGCATGTACTTTTGCCTTTCGGCCAGTTTTGGAAAAGGGGAGGGAACATACCCCTTTTTTCTCTCCTTACAAAAAATAAGGAGTACAATAGTATGTTTTTTCCCAACGCTATTTTTACCGTAATTCGGTTAAGTTTTATTGTGGTCACTATGGGAGCTGATAAACGAGAGTTTATTAAACAACATGATAATATCGATACACCTACATTTATTACCTTATTAGAAAAATGTTAATTACTACACTATACTAACTTTAAAATTTTAATATCAGAATTTGTGGTGTATATGGTGTTAACTTCATCGAGACTAAAATTTGTTCCGGATGAACTGAGGAGTGGAAAAATCAATTACCTCCTATAAAAGGTTACGCTGAGCAATCTCGATTGAATGTTGCCTTAAACACATCAAGACCACATACCGGACTGAAACAGGACTGGAATGAGATAATCAAGTCCACCTTGAAAGTTTGAATGGAATGTAGAATCCGGAATGTAAACGCGCCTTATAAACACCTGACTGGACAGAAATCAAATCAGTCTCCTTACTGAATCGCTGACTTCCACAACATACAAAAGTTTGGTCGAATTAAATAATGTTGTGATATCGAAGGCAATAGAATTACAAATCGGGTTGTCATTCAAGAGGTGTTATCACATTTTAGTATTTCGCGCGTTGTTTGTTTAAGAGCCTGCATCGCACATGCCAGTCAAATCAGTAATGCAGTCTGTCAGGACTCTGAGGATTATATAGGCATTATTACACGTGGATAATTTCTGATCGAACAGTAAAAGAGGTCAAGTGTTAATGAAATGTCCTAGTGTTCAACATTGTTGGAAAATTTATTAACAATTTTATAAAAACTGCATTAAAATTTCAATTTTCAGACCATTTTGAAATGGCTTTAAAGATAAGCATTGCGCACAAATTTTGATTACGTTCTATTTGAACCAACCTTCCGTTACTTACAAGAAACTTTGTCGCGTTGTCCTCCATCGTCACCGCAGAAAATTTCGTATAATCATTGGAGAACGAGCGAACTACACGCACTTCTCGCATATTGAAGGTGCACACACAGAAATGCTGTAAGCTGATGACTCGAAGCGACTTACCGCTTGGTATCGTAAACAGGGGTGTTAAACTGGTATTGTTTTTCTCTTTTTACTCCCTTTAATGACATGAGCACGCGCTCACACAAACAGAGATGTTATACCGCAGCAGAATTAGGCTTGCTGTAATGCACTCCCTTAAACGTGAGACTACGAAATAGGGAGAGGTGTGTGGCATTTGTCCTAAACTGCTTACATGTCGTTTCTCTTCAAAAATGTTTGTCCAAAAATTTGGGCAAATGATTTAAGGACAAACGAAATTAGGTCACATAGATCAAATAACTGTAAAACAAAACTAGACATACTTTTGAGACCGATGATTTTAGTATAGTGTACCTATGCTACTTTAGGACAAACGATTTTAAGGCCAGGCGTCAAACTTAAGATTTTATAAGATTTTGGAACACAGAACCACTATCCATAACTTGGTGCCAGAATAACTGTACGTATGCTTACACTATTTATGTTGACAACTATGGAGTTTCCGACGGGATTTTTTTTCTTCAGATGTTGATTTAAAAAGTGTTGAATGAAGTTAACAGAAAACCTGCAATGTATTAATTTCCTCTACTGAGCAAAACAGTATGATCAGACAGTTCCACGAGTTACAGAGCAGTGGGTCTTGCCTTGTCGAGGTTGTAGACAGAGGCATGTTTTTTTTCCAATCCAAGATCAAGACTGGGCGGATGAGTTCCACCACAAGGTTAACAGGTCCGGTACGCTTCCAGCTCTCGTGGTCGTGTTCACGACGTGGGGCAGGGAGCAACTCGAAATAAACCCGATCTCTTAGGAAATAGACCGAATTCAGTTTGCCAGGGGGCCGCGGAGATGCAGTGGTTAGACTTCTCGCCTTCCACCTAGGCGATCCGGGTTCGATTACCGGCGGTCTCCCTCCTGGATTCTAGTATGTGGGAATCGTGCTGGTCGACGGGTTTTCTCGGGGATCTCTCGTTTTCCCCGCCGCTTCATTCCGGTGCTGCTCCACACACCTCACTTCACCCTCATCGGCTCTCGAGACCTCGATTTTAAGAGCCGCCCAAATCTCTTCGCCCACTTCCCTCGCCCAGTTTGCCAGCCAACTGCAGTTGACCGAACTGGTGGCTGAGGCCAGCGTTTCTCTGGACACGGTGCAGAATATGTAAATGCTGTTCACGATAAAGTGAGCACTTTTGAAATAAATCTTAGAAACAAGTCATTGCAATTGCCTACATATATTGTAATAGGCGCACTAGTTACATGTGTCCGTAAAGTTGGTAGTGCTGGAGGGAAAGCAGTTCCATAACTTAACGTCGAATACGAAGTGTTAGGTAACCATTTGCGATAACTTAAATTATTTCTTTCACTTTCTGTTTTTTTTTATCGGTCGAAATGTATAAATTAGCAGATTTGTAAAATATTTACTTTTATAATAATTTCACAGTTACACTCGACCGACGCATGAATAAAGTGATGAGGATCATGACAATGTTAATTTTACATGAGGTGGAAGAATACACACTGTGCATACAAGTAGAGCTTTCAATAGAGCTCATTTTACCGTGAACTGCCTATAACTATACAGAGGCAAACTGACGGGGTGATCCGTTTGTTGTAAGCATACTCGGTCGCCAATCGGCGACGCGATGCCCTGGGAACTAATCTTGTACGATTGGCTGTACCGTGCCACAGAATACAAAAGAATACAGAGGAGTGAAACAGTCTCCGATTGTGCCGCAGACTCCAGCAGAATGTCGGAACGCTGTTCGCCGCAACGTGCTTGCCAACCGGCAGTCCAACCAACAGGGAGTCTTTCGCGACACGCAGTAGCCAATCAGACACAAGCTCCGTTCCAGAGCTTCGCGCAGCCAATCGGCTACGTCAAATGAATCGACACGTCATTTCACGCCCGTATGAATCAGCAGAAATCGCTGTTGATTGAGTGAAACTGAATTGGGTGATTTATAGCGGATCAGTTCTCTGTGGTGTGCGGTCACATTTGACTTGCTTAGAACAATGAGCAGCGTTATAAGTTTAGAATCACACTAATTTATCAAGAACGGAAGTTTTTGCACAAAAAACACTGTTTTTGGAGGGCAGCTATGGGCAAACGAAAAAAAAAAGGGGGAGGGAAGCTGACCCCCCTCACTGATCCCCCATCCTTCCTCTTTGAAACCATCCCCCTCCCCCAAAGTGCCCCCTCCGCTCCTGGGAGGAGTTAGATGGGCAAGGGGGGTATGTTTTATATTTTGTGGGATTGTAGTGCGTCTATATTTCACCTTTTTGAGCCTCTTTATGGTGAAGCCAGTATGGGTAAATGATAGTAGGCCCGCCCCATAGGCAGTCAGGCCCTTCGTAGGCCTTATGCATTAGGTCTTATGCCTTAAGTTTTAAGTCGAACCTTTAAGTATTAAGTCTTAAGTCATACTTTCGCCATAATTGCTACTGCACGTCGGGATGTGCGAGCGAGCTTGTGCCGACCCATACGACATTACACCATAAATACTAATTAGTACCGTTACCTGCTTTGGTGGCTCAGCTCGCGGTTTCCGTGGGCCCGACCCCTGGTGAATGCGTCAACAGAGAACTGTATAATATTGCGTAGTAGTACGTTGTCGCGGATTTCCCAGTTACGTGAAAGCAGCGTGGGCGTCACTAAAAGGTCCAGTTGCCGTTTTCAGCAGCGCGCCGACCAGTTTCGCGAAACTAGCTGTTTGTCCGCTGGTTGTAGTTTTTTGTAGTCTGGCGATAAGAACCTGTCTGCCAAGACAACGTTACGCGGAGTTAAGAGAAAATCGCTTATTTTGGACCAGTGCCTAAATTGGATCGGAGCTCTATTTGTAGAGTACGGAATAAGGTAGCATCTACCAGCAAATGTTAAGTTGACATCGTGTGACAATGAAAATATTTTAACGCACTTTTTTTTATTTAATTTCGTGGTTATCCGGAAGTGTTATTGTCTATATAAACCCGTGAACTTAGTTCCGACAGACTGTATAGAAAGCGAAATCGTAAACATGGTAAAGTTTCCTATTTGGTGCCTCTCTCCCAGTTGCCTAAGTGGGAATGGTCCTGTTACGGAAACTTGTAATATTGTAACATAGAACTTGAAACACGAATGAGCGGATAATTAGAGGGCATTACTTTAAAATTTGCGGAAAATATAATAAGAAGCGAGAAAATTAACGGTCAGCAAGCCCATGTATAAATTAATTATTGAAAACATGTACGTCTATTGATAAGACTGCGTTTATGTAAACGTAACAGAACGAGAAAGATAAAGCTGAAATTGGGAATAAAAAGCAGTGAAGATATGATGATTTAGAACATGAAGTGTAATTCATGGATACATTCAAAACGTATCGGTGTTAAATAGAAAATTCTACATGTCGTGTGATGTAAAAAAAAAAAAAAAAAAAAAACTACCTGCTAGGCTACATTGTTATAACCCTTGAAGGCATTAATTAGATCGTAATCTAAGTGTTCCAGCTAGAGACATGTGCAGACCAATTGAAGCAGGCAGCCTCTTAAAGCTTGACAAAGTGCAGATTTTGTTTGCAAAATGCATCGGTTTGTAATCTTGATGATATTTTTTATTGCGAGAATTTACGTTGCACATTAATCCCGCATGATTTTATCCAACTCATATTTTTTGACACAAAAAGTTTGCAATATTGAAAACTGGTTCAATAAAGGCGACTTTGCTCTGCCCCCGCCCCCTTTTTTTTTCTCTAGCTAGGGGAATCATAGTGGTTAATTGAATGCTTAAAGCCTTACGCTATTTGTTCTTTCTGTTCTTCATGTTACCCTCCGTCACGTGTAAAAATCAACATCGTCATTGGCGTAATATAAACAAGCGTCACTTAATCCGTGTCTTCAAAGTGGTAGTTTAGAATTGTTATATCCATTCTCAGTTGTCAATTTCACCACTGCACATTACATTAGACAACTAGGCTGTTCACGGTTAACTGAGCACTTTTGAAACCAACCTTTGATATACGTCACTGCCCCATGTCTGCATTTGTTTTAACTGGGAAGGCTGACTGACGTGTGCCCAGTTCAGATGGTAACGACGGAGACAATGTATTTCAATGTCTTAACTTTTAATTAAAATGTGTAAGGTAAACATTTTTGAGAACCTAATTATTTATTTTGCTTTCTGTTTTTTTTATGCACGTAAGTGTAATAATAATAAAATTCGTCAAATACTTATTTTTCTAATAATTTCAGTTCCACTTGATCAGCGGATGAATATAGTTATCAGGCTCATGACAATTGTAATTTTACATGTGGCGGAAGAATAGATATTGAGCGTACAAATATATATTTTTCAGGGCTTTCAAAAGTGCTCAATTCACCGCGAACAGCCTATACTTAAGAATACAGAAGTGGAATAGACGCTTATTCCGAGAACTCCAGCACGCACACGCCAGCAAAATGGCGTTACTGGCCAGCCAGCCAGCGCCGACCCAAGCCAGTAGGGGATCTCTCGCAGCATGCAGTAGCCAATCAGACGCTAGGGCCATTCCACAACCTCGCGCAGCGGCCAATTAGAGAATGGGTACGCCTACATCAAAGATACCGACACGCTATATATATGTACACACACACACACACACATACATACATATATATATATATATATATATATGTATGTGTGTGTGTGTGTGTACATATATATATATATATATATATATATATATATATATATATATATATATATATATATATATATATATATATAGACCCGCCTGTTTTTCGCGAAAATATTTTTGGGTTACGTGTAGCCTACTCCAAAACACTAAAGATCAGATCCACTTTTGTGATTGGATGATTTTAACTGTCACGCATTGCAGGCTTCTGCCGTCTATCACAGTGTCGGAGTTACCTAATTCTGATTGACCCAGTGAAAAAGGGAAATGTCTCCCGACAAAGACACGTGGCCAATAGCCAAAGGAATATTGCGCGTATACTATTGGACATGGAGCCTAGCCTTCGCGTAAATCTTTTCGCGAAAAACACCTGGTCCTGCATGTATTGCACGGAGCTAGAGAAGGGGAAGTGTAGAGGAAAGATTTGGGCGTCTCTTTAACATCGGTTTGAAGCGAGGGGAGACCACAGAGAAAAACCGCCGACCCGCGACAACATCCGGCAAGATTCTCACAAGCGAATAAATTGGGGGCAAGAGAACAGGGGGATAACGTGAGCAAGAAACTGAAAAGTAACTAGTTCCAGAGATCTAAAAGAAATTAATGGTTGTATGAGTAAGAGCGGCGGATAAAGCGCGGCATGCGGCCATTAAAAATGAAATAGTTATAAGCTATTCACTGTAAAATGAACACTTTTGAAAGCCCTGCTTAAGATCTACTTGTATGCACGTTGTGTATTCTTCCGCCTCATGTAATTTACATTGACATGGGCCTCATCACTTTATTGAAACTGAAATTATTAGAAAAGTAAATTATTTTACAAATCTGCTCATTTTTACACTTTGATCATTAAAAAACACAAAAAGCGAAATAAATAATTTAAGTTATCAGAAATGGTTACCCAACACTTTTTATTCGACGTTAAGATGCGGAACTAATTGCCTTCCATCATTACCAACTTTACTGGACGCATATCACTCAGTGCGCCCGTTAAAACATATGCAGGTA
Organism: Dryococelus australis; assembly: GCA_029891345.1. Taxonomy (NCBI): domain Eukaryota; kingdom Metazoa; phylum Arthropoda; class Insecta; order Phasmatodea; family Phasmatidae; genus Dryococelus; species Dryococelus australis. The sequence continues at coordinate 89,344,395 of CM056998.1, forward strand.
GGGGCAGCGACTTTTTCTAAGGTTTATTTCAAAAGTGCTCACTCTATCGTGAACTGCCTTTACTAGGGAACACAGAGCATGTCGTGATTAGTGACGAGAACAGGGAGGCTGGGATACTGTTGATACTCGTGACTGGCGAGGCCGGAGAAACTGGTATTTCCGCTTGCGGCGAGGACGACAGTGAGTGATTCTCCGGGGTACTGAATGCAAGGCGAGGCGAGGCGGCTCTGGCATCATACAGGCCGATAAGCTGCCAAGCCTTCTTTGGCGGGCGCCGAACCGCAGCGGGGCCGCTGTGCTGTAGTGGACAGACTACTCGCCTCCCACCAGCGGGCTCCATTCCCGGCGGGCTTGCTCCCGGATTCTCGCACGTGGGAATCGTGCTGGACGATGCCGCTAGTCGGCGGGTTCTCTCGGGTATCTCCAGTTTCCCCCGCCCTTGCATTCCTGTGCCGTTCCATACTCGCCTCACTCCACCCTCATCGGCTCTCGAGACCACGGTGTTGAGAACCGCCCAGATCTCTCCAGCTGTACACGCCCGGGATCTACGCCCATGTGATAGCTAGAGACCTGGAAAATTCGCGAGTTCGATGACCTGCAGGCTAGACTCTACAGTCTTATGTACAGATATGCCGATATTAACTGTACATTGGTAGTCTGCTCTCGCAGTGGAAGGCAACGATTGGGCTAGAGTTCTCCAGAAGGTGTCAAACACCGCGTGTACCAATGGCTAAAGTTATATAAACACACGTGTTTTGAATTCTAGCTTGTCTCTAAATGAATCCGCAAATTCTTCATGTCTCTAGTGTGATAGCATTCCCAATTGAAAAATTATTATTTCGCCACAGAGCGAGGTGGCGCAGCGGTAACTCACCGGACTCAGATTCGGGAGGACTCGGGTTCGATTCCCGCTCTGGTCATCCTGATTTCGGTTTTCCATGGTTTCCCGAAATCCCTCCAGGCGAATACTGGGATGGGTCTTTAACGAAGGTCATGGCCGATTCCTTCCCCAATACCTCTTCCCTGTGCAACTTGCACCGTCTCTATTGACCTCGCTGTCGATTAAGTAATTTTGTATGGCCCACAACACGACTACTTACATGTAAGCGCTCTGAATAACGTAATTTTAATGCTCAAAATAAGTAATTAGTCTAAATGGCTAAAACTTTAAAGGGTAAAAATTATGAAAAATAGTATCAAACCTTTATATCATATTAAGTCTAAGCGGTCTGTGGTCTACCTCACTACGTGTACAACACATTTGGCAGGAATAGATCGAGTAGTTTTCCAGATACCATGTAAAACCGTATTTATTTCACGGAGCATTATCTTACACAAAGATGTGAGATGCCATATTTAATGTTTGCATTTGGGTACTATCAACAAGTCACATTTTGATGAAACCAGTCCAAAGTTTCGGTAGATGTCACACTAACCTCGAACTTTTGTATATTTGTAATTTTGAAAATATGCATCCAACTGCTAAGACAGTGTGAATTAAATGGCTTATCAGTATTGAATTATCTTATTACTGGCTTCTTTTTGGGGCTGGTAAATACGAAGTTCCCCGAACGAAACTATGCTTTTGGAGTGTGCTGTTTCAGCCAAACAGCTAACCCTTGGCAGTCATTCACTGACGTTACTGTCCATAGAGATTGTTTACAGCGAAATTATTTTATGCCAAAATATTTAACAGTACGCTGTAAATTCATCTTACTCGTATAATTGGTTGTTACATCGCTTCTATCTGCGAACGAGTTACTTCCTTTTATTATTAGTCGTTTACCATGACCTAGTTCAACGAGGAAGTAGCCTCTTATACAACAACAGATAACGAAAGGAAGGCCGTATGCTGGTTAATAGTGTATTAAACATAGCCCTAAAGTATTTTTCTTTCATACTTAGCGCCAGTGTACGTAATTTTTATTTTTAAATAATTCTTGAGTTCTTAAAACTTTGCCGTTTAGTATTTTGCTATAGTTTCCCTAACGTATTTTAAATCCTTTTTCTGTACATTCCGTTGTAAAAAAGGCTTCCTGTCTGTGTGTTTTTGTGGTCTGTGCTTTTCTAATAACTTGGCTTTCCCGAATAAATTAAACCCTTTCAGTGGCAAATAAATATATTAAAACTCTAAGCGCTGCAACTAGCAAATTTCATAATTAAATAAGAGTTGGTGAATAATTACAATTAAAGAGTTTATATATTTTCTTACCTTTAGTTGAATTGGAATTGAATTTTAATTTGAAAGGGCATATTGACGTTCCCCCCAGTGTTATGCCTCAAGGCTTATCAGGGGACGGCGTACAAACTAACTTAAACTACCTAGGATTCGAACCCAGAACCTCCCGTGACGCAGGCTGGCGCTGCACCAACCGACTGCGCCACAATATGTCGGCTCATTACCTTTAATTTGAGTTTAATAGCAATATTTTGAATTTTGTAGAGAAATTTGAATATTTGTGAAATTTAAAATGAAATTAGAAAATATTTCACTAGGTGAATAGAGCCTTCCGTTGAAATGAGAAAGAGAGATAAGCTTAAAAAGAAAGATAGGTTTAAAAAGAAAGATATACCCTACTTTAGCGAAAATTATATTTCTGGCGAGCGATACACTATTTGTTGTAACTTTTTTTTATCATGTGAACCAATAAACGTAAACTTTAATATTTACTAACGCGAAGTAAATTTTATTTTATAAAAGTAAACGCTGGGAAAATGTTATGGATTAAAAAAAAATAGTTATGAATAGAGATGCTGATTATTCGCGAAAATATTTATTGTCAAGGTTTGTTTAAAAATAGTTGGCGTCCTATTTTTATGTTTGGATGACATCTTAACTCAGTCTGGCTGTTGGCAGGAAAATCACAGGCGGTGGGTATAACTAGTAGTCGAATTCTCTTATAACAGGTAGGGGCCGCGGTGATGTAGTGGTCAGACTACTCGCCTCGGGTTCGCATCCGGGGGGGGGGGGGGGGTAGGTCGCGCCTAGATTTTCGCACGTTGGAATCGTGCCGGACGATGGCGCTGGTCGGCAGGTTTTCTCGCGGAGATCTGCAGTTTCCCCCGTCCTTACCTTCCAACACTGATCCATAATTACGTCACTTCACCTTCATCGGCTCTCAAGACCTCGATGTTAACAGGCGTCCTAATCTCTCCACTCTTATTACAGGTCAGAATGGTAAAAAGTTTCTCAAGTCCCACAACCAATGACTAGAGACCTGCAAAATTCGTGTTATCATTTGGTGACATGTTATGCTTGACTGTTCTTTACCTACTTGTGAACAATCCGTGAGTTTATTGGCAGAACGAAGTAATTTTCTTGAGTAACATCGTAGTGGTGATTGGTCACTCTGATGTGGAACTTTTATTATTGGTCCGAGACTCCGTCGGAGCGCGCAGCACTGATTGATCGCCAATGACAGTAGTCGAATGAGCACATAGAATGTTGGCGTCCAGCCTGGTGCCAGCAAATAACGCGAATTTTGCATGTCCCTACCAAAGACGAAATAAAAAGCTCCTTATGTAAAGAAATGGAAACTCTAGAAGTTTTAGAATTTTGCTGCGATACAAAGTTATCGCCGTCTGTAGTTTTAAAGCAATATCAACGAATTTTGGTGCAGGCTTCTTTCTAGGGTGCTCTTATGTGTTTTTTAATGGACATTTTATCAGAATTGACATTGCTTTAATATAATTTTAGTTTATCTACACATCACCATCAAAAATATCGATTACAAATACTTTAATCAAACGATGGCCTTGGATGAAGTAGGCTAATTTTTACAAGCTACTATTTGACTTTGTGTGTAAGGTAGGTGTCTGCCCTGAACTGGCGTCCAGTCTGCCTTCAGCGCATCACTGTTCGTTTGGTTGCAGCCCGAAGTGTGGAAGAGGCCGTCAGTGTTTAGCTGCACATTTTTAGTATATTTAGTATGCGAACGTATAAATGGTCTACCTATATAATAATAACAAAAACAAATTGCTGAGACTTAAAAAGTGAAAAATAAATTAACTGCAAAATGACATTTTAAAACCAACCTTTTATTTATAAATGCACTAAAAAGAGAAAACTAATTTTAGTAGTTACAGAATTGGCAGAACTTGTAATACGTGGTTGAACAGCCATATTAAACCTTACTGCAAATTAATATGTTTGTATCAATTTATATTTAATATATAAAAGCTTGGCGCGAATAGTTAGAGTATTACGCAAGATATGTTTTTACTACGCTTGCGCAAATGAGTTATACGTTCTATATTGGAAATAGTTAAGAGCCTTATACACGATATGTGCTTACTACGCTTATGCAGATGTATTATTTATTCTATATTGTGAATAGTTAAAAGCCTTACTCAAGATATCTGCTTACAACGCATACGCAAATGAGGTATACGTTCTACATTGCGCCAAGCTTTTATATATTAAATATAAATTGATACAAACATATTAATTTGTAGTAAAGTTTATTGCAGCTGTTAGACCACGTTTTTCATATTCTACAAAATCTGTAATTGCCGTAATTATCTTTCTCTTTTTAGTGCATTTAGAAATAAAAGGTTGATTTTAAAAGTTTTTTTACAGTTAATTAATTGTAGCCTGAATTAAGAACTTCACTATATTCCTTAATTCGCCGGAATTAACTTCTGACACATTCGGCTTGTAGGCCTACCTGCTTAACTGCGTAGTGTCAATGTGTGCCAGAATTATCTGACTTAGCTTTATTATAGTGTCTCGCTTGTGCTTTTAATAACTGGTATTCGTATCGCAATAATCACGCCTAACGACATCTTCTGTGGCTGCTTTGTTTACCTGATATACTAGTGGTTAGAATAAGGCGCCATTGGTTCAAACGTATATTATGAGCGGGTTACTGGTGTTAGTTTCGCGCCTTCGTAAATATGTAATTAACCCGTTCAGTGCCGAATTAATTCACGACATCAAGTGTTGCAATGTTTAACTTTGTCGATGTGCTCTGTGCTTGTGTTGAGCGTACTTCCGGTAAACAGTAAACAACGTGCTGCTTGTCAATTGACGTCAGCAGAACCCATGTAATTCGAGGTGCAGAAACTTCAACACGTCAGGTTTCTCACAAGAAAGACTTTCAGAAAACCGGCTGCTGATTCCTTGTGTACAGTGCCAATCATAAATGCCCTTCAGGTGCAACGTGTTCCCGATCATGGATACGGGGACCGATCCGTAATAGTTTTCTACAGAGTCGCCGCCTGATATTTCTGTTTAACACGTAAAATAGTGGAGAATACATGCTGAATTACTTGCACGGGCGTGCATGCAAATAGATCCTTTCAAGGAATATTCAACGACGTCGTTAGTCTCGCAGTGCCCGGTTTCAGTGGCATAGGAAGTGGATAAATGGGGAGAAGATTATTCCGTTGCGGTGCAGCACGAGAAACAAAAGCGCACGCAAGCCGCACATAAACAGACGGGCGGCCAGAAAGAGAAGGGTCATCACACGACTTGATCTGGCGATGGATCGATTATTTCTCGTGATACCGCGAGTGTCGGCGGCCTGACGGACAGTGATCGATGGGGCCCTTCACGCATCGCGGGGTCGCCGTCAAGCCATCCGGGATGACGTGGATGGAACTGCGGTCAGCCGACAGCTCCCGGCGCTCCCACTGTGGCAGCGCGACGCGGCGCGGTGGAGAAACGGCGGTGGAGAAACGGCCATCGTGCAAGCGCGGCACGACGATGTAACGCAGATATATACATTTGGCTATCCACCCATTTTACGACCTCGCAGTAATTCTTAAGTGAAAATGTTCGTGGTTCAGAAAAGAATATGTACTTTAAAAATAATTGGGGAATTACGTTAATGACGCCTGTACTTTTGTACCACATTACTAAATGATCTTCAATTTACAGAAATTATCTAGAGGACTCAGTTCAGTAATGAATTACTAGCAAAGTGGCTAATCGGTTATCGTAAACTGCAAATCTGGATAAAAATGAGCCACTTGACGCACTTGTTTCTTGTTTTGGTTATTTAGAGAAGATTATTCCCGTTACTTATTTATTGATTATTATTTATTTTCATTTTGTAGTGGTGATTTAAGCAAAACCTCAACCTGTTGTTCAATATCTCTGCGGAGGCCGTGGCGGCGGTGGGGTGGTCAGACTACTTGCCTCCAACCTAGGCGAACCGGGCTCGATTTCCAGCGGGGTGGCTCCCGGATCTTCGCAAGTGGGAATCATGCTGGTGGGCGGGTTTTCTCGGAGGTCTCCCGTTTCCCCCGCCCTTGCATTCCGGCGCTGTCCCATATTCACATCGCTTCACCTTATCGGCTCTCAAGACCTCAATGTTAATAGCCGCCCATATCCTCCCCTCTTCATTACCCCGTATTTTCGTACAGCATTCCACGAAATGTTCTCAGAATACCAACTGCAAACTATATCTGTGCCTTTGGCTTTCAAATCAGTAACGCCGTTATTTATGTAGTTTGTAAATTTTCGTTGAGTATAATCAGAAAAGATTTAAATTATTATTTGTGGAAGAAGTCTGAGAATAATTACCAGAAGCAGTTCATTGGCATTATAGTTTTAATAGCACTCAGTAACACGAAATTTGCAAAGATTGTGATGAATTTTGATAGAAAATTCGTTTTATCCTTAAAAGGGGAAGGTTATGGGCATATTTTGCTGCATACAAAATAGTCTGTCATTCAAGGAAGCAATATTATTGTCATTGACAACACTGATTGTAATGATATTATCATAGTTGCGTCTTTCTTTTTACTGCCGACTTCCTTAACCCCTTCAGACCCAGTGTGCACATTTATGTACATTATGCACGTGTATGTAGGTAATTTTTGGCCTGTACCACACACTGTGAAGCTCAATGACCATTGGTCTTACCAGTGCATAAAATATTCGCAAACCGTCGTACTGGTCTAGCTCATAATTGGTTCATATAAATGTAGCCGAACATATAGCCTACAGCTCATTGGCAACGAAACAAGTGTTGTGTCGACTTAAGTGCTGCATGCATCGTATATTTTTTGTTTGCAACACCTGAAACCGTAAGTTAAATTGGGTCTGAAAGGGTTAAGTTTGGAGAAAATATGTCAAGTCGGGCATTGGGAGTAAACTGAGGTACATGCCTGTACATATTGTTGTCATTTCATTTGGAGAAGAGAAATTTTCCCCACAAGTTTCTATTTTTTTTTGTGTTGTGATACTGTGTCAGGTTTTGCCAATAACGGAATAAAGTCTTTCTGGAAAGCTTGGGATGAGCTTTCGTGTAGAAATCCAAACATTGTTTTGAATTATCTTTCCCAGAAACTGCCGAAAACGTAAGACATGAAATTTTTGCCACAGAGCTGTTTGGTGGACTAGGCTGTTCACTTCTGTCACTGACAGAGACTAGCACAATCCTGTCGACATCAACAGATCATCCACTGAGAGTTTGACCCACTCCTCTACATCTGCAACCCATTATCAACAAATTTCAATCCTGGTAACAATTTGACCAAATCTTTGAGCACTCATGCACATCATTACCCATAATTCCTTCGCTTGAGTTATGGGATTGGCGGAGAATGGAAAAGGGGATTTCTAGTTGGTATACTCTACTACCAATCTGGGAGGCGCACGTTTACAATTTGGAAGTGAGTCGCCTATCCAAAATTATATGAATATCAGTTCTGCTGGTCTCAGAATTTCATTTGCCACTGTTCTATTGGTCCAACCTTCACAGGACATGCTTGATGTACTGTAAAACGTTCGTTACTGGCTAGCTGTCTACCAATGTAATGATGAGTTGAGTGTCCCAATGAAATGTTTCTTCTTAGGTAACATAACATCCAATCCATCCTATACATCTGAGTAATTTTAAACCTTGAGTGCTGTCGAAGTTAAATTAACCCTCTCAGGCTTGATGGTATGTGTATGGGATGCTGCATGGGAAATTAATCTAACGGTCTACTTTGTACATATCAGAAAAAGCGTCCAATAAGAAAGTCCCTCGCGTGGTGGGAGGTATAATTCGTTGCTGAGACTATGTATATCGCTTAGTTTTATAAAACTGCTGCTGCTGCCAATAACCCTAAGCAGTAACACATTTCTGTTAGTCCCGACGTATGCCAGAGCTTTGTGCTGATACGTCACGTGTACAGTTCTGTTCAAAAATTTGCTCGTCGGAACGCTTTAAAGTATACATTTGTATGTGCCTGAAACAATTACGTTGCAGTGAACTTGATGAAAACTGTTGGCGACGTAATGTTACGTTGTCAGAGCGGTTGAATATTATGGCAAACTCCATAAGAAATTGGTGAAATCTGGCAACGACGCCTGACGTGGACAGCAGACAATAGCGTGTTAAAGGGAAGTGACCCCTCATGTACTGTGCGTTTACATCTGTGAACCTGGATGAAGGATACAAACAACCCTGCTTTCGACCGTTATCTCTTGGAGGGGAGCAAGGACAAAAAATAGCACAGGTAACCTGAGAACACATCGTGGAATTCATACTACTGACTGATCAGAAAATATTCATTCTTAATAAGTTCAGCACTGCGAAGGTAGATTGGTTTTCAATGTTCAATTTATCTATGAAATGATAGTACATTAAAGAATATTTAATAGCTAAATAGAGAGACTAGCGGCACAAACTCGTCGTCAGTAGAGCATGGCTTTGAAGGGATAGAGCGAAAAGTGGCCATCATGGACACACTTTTCTTTTACTCTTTATATAATGTGGCAGACTCTAATCAGCTTGGTTACATACCCGTCTCCTGACACTCGCGCTGTCTAACGGATTCCGAAAATCGTCAGTGACTTCCTCTTCCTTGTAACGTTGCTCAAGCTGGCATAAATTGGGCGCGTGTGTTTATCTAAACATCGTCTATGGAGAGGAGATACAGTACATCACTGTAGGCATTGAAGCAGCTGTTTTCACGATTGTCTTCAGAACTGTAAGAAAGTGCACTCGTTTGTGAGACAGACTATATATAGTCTCAGAGTAGTGGAGGACACAGAGGCGAAATAACCGCGTATTCCGCGAACTTCAGCCAGCAATATGGCGTCACTAACAGGCAACACGTCGGGACGCTGTTCGCCAATCAGCACCTCGTAACTAACTTGCCAGCCGGCAGCCCAGCCATTTCCTAGCACACAGTAGCCAATCAGACACGAGGCTCGTTTCCAGAGAGTCGCACAGCCAATCAGTCAATGGGATGCTAATATCATAGGGACAGGCGCGCCGTTTCGTGTTCGCGTGTTTATCTGTTGTGCGCTGTAGTGGCGGTGGCGTGGCCAGCTGTCTGTATCATAGACAACTGATCTCGCAGGCTGTGCGCAACCAGTCTCCGTGTACTAACACTGAACTGCTTTCTGCCAACACACGTCTAGCGAAAACTGCGTCGATTGGATTTGAGGTTGGAACACTGTTTAGCAAACAATTACTTTGAGATGTTTTTATGCTTTCTCTAACCAATTTGTAATGCACTTTGATTACATTAAAATTTGTAAAAGTATTTTATTAATATAATAGTGGCTGCCATTTAAAATTTAAGATATAAACAAACGCGTTCATCACTGTTGACCATGTGACTGTGACAGTTGTGTTTCTTTTGGGGTAGGTCAATGTTGGGCACATGCGCATAAGACGATTAACGGTCTACCTCAATTTTGGTCTATGGTCTATATAGTAATCACACTGAACACAATGACCTCATCACTTACGCCATCAATATTCCAAGAGAATAGTTATTGCTCCTTCATCACACTCGGCAGAATCGTTGGGCAACGACGTAAACCGTTACTCTTCGATGGTGAGAGGTGTTCGGAATCACCGCCCAGGTCGGCGGGTGAAGTGCGCTCCTGCACAGAGCTCGCTAGGTCGCGGTGAAGAGTGGGTGTATGTGCGGGTTGGGAAGGGGTGTCGTGAATCACCCGGGCTGCTGGCGCAGGAGGCGGGTTGTTAACCTGTGGTCCACGGACACGCGGAGCTGCATGGAGACTGCAGCTGGCGGGCAAGGCTATCTGATCGGCCCGCGCAGCCTGTGTGGTCACGTAGACTGGCGTCCCGGCGCGACCTGACCCGCCTCCTCGGCTGAGCGTCCTGCGGCGAGCCATGTGATGGCCGCGTTACTCCACAGTCGCCACTTGTGGGCAAGTGCGAGTACTTGTCTCCAACTAGGAAACTCGCCTACCGTTGTGTCTCCAGCAACTGGGAATTTTGCATTGGGCTACAGTGAAATTATGTTCAACAGTAGAGGTAAGTGAACTTAACGTCTCGTCGACAGCGAGGTCATTAGAGACGGTGCAAGTTGCACAAGAAAAAAGGAATTGGGGAAGAAATGGGAAGGAATCGACCATGACCTTACTTAGGGACCCGTTCCAGTATTCGCTTGGAGCGATTTCGGAGAACCATGGAAAACCGAAATCAGGATGGCCGGACTGGGAATCGATCCTGGGTCCTCCCGAATGCGAGTCCATTGAGTTACCACTGCCCCACCTTGCTGGGTCAACAGTAGAGAGTGGTAATATTGCGTATTTTGTTTCATGTACAAATACTACAACCAAGATATTTATCTAATGTATGATGACTTTGGAAGGAGCATCATATTAAGAAACGGATCCGGAATTAGTATGAAATGGGGAATAGTAAACCACTACGAAAAGGACTGGGTTCTGATCCGTTACCTCCAGCATGGCCGAAAACATTCAATTTTTATATGGAAGATCTGTCATTGGGTTCCGCACTGGGTGAATTTAAAACACTTATAAATTCGTGGTACTTCTGCAGTTAGACAACGGTTCGGCTTTATCTGATATGCCTTGGAGGACTCTCGGCTATTGAAAAAACTGCGACAATATGAGTGGAGATATTTGGGCGGCCATTAAGCGTGGGATGTACCCCCGCATTTCTAATGAAATAGTTGTTTGCGCGAATACGCGTATCTCGGTAAATAAATGTTCTACAAATACGACTTTTTGTCAGAAAAGATTAAAAAAAAAATTATGTATCCCCCCCTTTTTTTTTTCCCCTCCATATTAAGCGTATTCTTGGAGAAAAAATCGTGGAAATGATCACATACCGCATTTTTAAATCTTGCCCATACAGTTTCCTTAAGCGGCAAGATAAAAGTACAAAGATACGGGCGTAGTTTAATCTGTGGGCTTTCATCACGTCTAATAAAACCCCACTGTTACAGATCTCATTTGCACATCACATCGTTACGACGGAAACACTGCACGCCTTGCGCGTAGGAGCGATGAGGCACTAGGCGTGCGTGGTAGTGTCGCCCGTATCGCTCCTCGCTTCGTGACCTTGAACGCGGGGTTCCCACGGGATTTCATCCCACTCTTAACGATGAGGTCTTGAGAGTCGGAGGGTGAGAAGCGAGGTGGATATGGATCAGCGCCGGAATGCAAAGGCGGGAGAAACGGGGAGTTCCTCGAGAAAACCCGTAGAACGACGGATCGTCCAGCGCAATTCCCACGTGTGAAAACCGGGCGCGACCCCCCCAGGAATCGAACTCGGTTCGTCTTTGTGGGAGGCGAGAGCCCCAGCCGCTGCGTAGAAATTGGAACATTGATCGTAATAACTGATACTCAAGTGACTAGCTAGCATAAAGGAAGTAATTATAATAGAGATTGACATTACATATTATGCTCACTGAGTGTTCACAGTTGAGATAAGTAGTTTAATGTTGCAGATAATAGCTGTGTTTTTTATCACAACTTCGTAATTAAGTGAAGAAATTAAATTAATATTTTTATATTTATTAACACATCCATTCCCCAGGCGACTGGTAGAAATACAGAGTTTTTTTTTTTTCCTTTCTTTGTGTAACATTACTCTAATCGAGAGAAATAAGATGTTCATATTCAAAGCGGCACACTTTGCCACTAATGCGTAGAGAAATCCAAGGATTATTAAAAACAAGGTATAAAGGGAGTTTGGGAAGCGGATTAAGGCAGTAAATTGGAACACAGAGAATATTACACACATTGTGTGCAGTTCAATATAGGTTATGAACATTTTTCACTCCTACACATCACGTGCGCTAGTGCTAATGTGTATGTGTGTGTGTACACACACACACGTGTGTGTGTGTGTATATATATATATATATATATATATATATATATATATATATATATATATATATACACATACATATATATCGCATTGCGTTAGTAAAATTTTATTCCCAAGCTGTTTAGTGAACATAATTTTAAGGAATCTTCCCAAAATAGCAGATTTTCGATGGGAGCTTCTTCGGATACACATTGAACCTCTTTCCGTGTTAAGCACATATTAAAGTCCCATTTTATTTTGGAATAGTTAACATGTCAACACACAAGTAACACTATAAAAATTGTCCGTGTAGAGTCCATAGTCCGTGGTCATGTCTCTTAAAAGACGCTGGGGATAGCTGTCCGGGTAATACTCGGCTTCTGAAAGAAGAACAATTTATGGACGCTTTGAGGTATGTCACACACGAAGGCAGAGGAGAGCGTACTGTCTGGCATTTCGTTGGCCGTAATGCTGCGGGGTTGGTAAAGTGAGCACATTTGAAGTCATTCTCATTTGGAATAATTGTCAATAAATATACTTTATTTTAGCCTTAGACGTTAACTCCCGAGTGTGGTGGAATATTTATTTCAAAAAGAGGAGCTTAAAGGATAAAAAAAATGGCTGAAAGGAAAAGGTAACTAGGTCCTCAAAAGCGCTCACTTTGCCGTGAACAGTCTATATCATCTAGTACATGCAGCAGTAGTGCAGTGGCAGGCGCTGAACTATCTGGAGTCTGGAAAAAGCGACCTGGGGCAAAGGGCGGCTCCAGCCTTGCACTCGCTCTGTTGTAAGTTGGATTGCGAATCCGCCTTTGTTTACCTTTCCAACCACGTTCCCCAGGCCTTACACACACTTTATTACCATCGCGTGACCGAGGCGACGGCGGTTCGTCGTGCGATGGAACTGCTATCTGTGGGCCGGCCTGTAAATCTCGGTGCTGCAGGGATCCGCCCACCACGCCCTGCATAAACCAGCTGGCTGCCACCCGACCATGACTGTCCACATCACACACAAAAAAATATGTATACCTCGTGCGCTGATTACGCCGGGAAAATAATTCCGATTAGTGATATCGCGTCAGCGACAGCTGACCTCTTTATTACAAACGATGAAGTTCGCACATAATGTCGTGTTTTAATGAGAGAGAGGGGGGGGGGGGTAGGGATAGAAAGAATTAGGGCGATAAAGCCAATTATCACACAAGTATCAGACGCAGGGTCACCGCAAAGAAAATACCTTATGCCTAGATGTATGTGAATTTCGCTAATTATTTTGGTGAAATATTATACTTGAAACATGCGTATACTCTAAGAAATTGTTCCCAAATATACCACACCAGTGTATACGTATAGTGAGAAAGAGCTCGGTTTTTCCCCCATACATCCATGATAGCGTCCTGCAGTTGCTCAGGAAACAGGCAAATGCATATAGGAAATTTACCAATTGCGTATTTTTGTAGCGGTGTTAAAGTTACCTGTATTTGCAGCTTTATATATGGCAGTTTTTGCATGCAGTGTATGTATAGGTTAAAAACTTTCGTTACAGTTTAGGAAGTTTGCTAGGAAAACTTTTACAGTGTACTTTAGTTTTTGTTCATGACTGGCTCACTTTCGGTTGACACGGCCTGAGCAACGCTTTAGCTAGTAATTAACAAGAAGAAATGTCGTGACCGTATCACGTGCAATCAAGCCGAATAAACAAGAAACCTCTCGCCATGGCAGCAGCCAAGGGATGAACAGTTGTCTTTTCGCCCGAGCATGCAAAGAAGTGAGAAGTTTAACCTGGTTCCAAAAGAATTTGCACAATTCACGTACCTCTACTTACGATGGACAATGAGTAGGGACCTGCAAAATTCGCGTTACTTTTTGGCATCAACCTAAAATTCATAGTACTATATATACTCAAACAGGAGTCGTTTCTCCTTTGGTTGCTGCATAAATGCTTAGTCACGCCCTTTCTGAGTGAACTGCGCGTGATTGGGGCACACATTTTGTGAAATGTTCATTTATTGGCGCAGAGTTACCCGGGGCGTGTCAAATAAATAATGGTCCAATGACACACGTATTGCAAAATAAAAGTGTTTTTAAGTTTAACATGTCCTCAAATATTAACGCGAATTTTGCAGGTGTTTAACAATGAGTCATCGTCGGAAAATATTACCACTTGTTAGGTTTCAACATGCTCTATACTTTCTTGAAGTTTTCTCATTCGCTGTGGCTAGAGGAATCGAAAAGGGAAAATTGGGTAATTGATGCGGGATTGTTTTCCATTTGAAATTCTTGAATTTACCACCAAAGATAATTAAACACAGATCCACCGTCTTGCATTTTATTTCAAAATGCGTATTCTTGTCTAAGGAACGTCGCCAGAACGCGGCGGCCCGTCCGTCCGTCCGTCCGTCGAAAGTTAAAAGTTTGATAAATATTTGACAGATTGACGGATAGAAAAAACGTTGCCCTGCGATTGGCTGAAGATCGCGTGACAGCCGAACGTACGACTGACGAATGTGACGGACTATTGTGAGTTCAGCCTTAATCGTTTTAAAATTTTGTGCATCAATCACACTGATGACTGATGTTTCAGAATATTTTGAGTTTTAAATTTATGTACATTTTTTTTCGAATAAATATAAAAAATGAAGGCTATTAATACCTTAGGTTACATCCAAAAATAATTTTTAGAATGGCATGAAGAATATTTGTTGTAAATCTGTTACGCGATTCGCTCGTATTTTAATCCCAAGTTTTGTGATAAAATTAAAATTTAAAATAACTTAAAATAAAACCTTACCGTAGCTAAACCAAGTGCCCAGGTTTCCAATTAATTTGCGACGTGCCCCTTTTGTGACTTCAATAAAAACTTCAGATGAAACCGATTTTCGTGATAAAATAACTTCTTGGAATTTGTTCGAATAAAGATTTTAAGTTGAAATTTTAACATTTACGGAAAAAAAATAACATGACGAATGTTACTTTTTAAAGTATTTTGTATTTTAGTTAGGTTATCGTCGATATCGTTTCACGGCATCATAAAATAATCCGAGACTCTGAAAAAAGAATGTTGTCTCTTGAACAACTTAACTGGACTGTGGAAGACTTAAAGGGCTTCATAATCCCTGCCTCTGTAATACGTTTTCTGCCTTTTGAACTATATTGTAACCACGTATTGAACTGGGTTCTATTTATTTTATTTTATTTTCGACTTTAAGGCACATTTAAGGGAAGGTCGCCTTTTCTTCCACTGAGCCCATTGCAACTATTCTCTCATTTACATTAAATTTCATACACAAAAAATACTTAATAATACGCCATTAACTTACAGGTACAAAATACAAACGAGCACAAAATACCTTTCTGCTCAGAGTCTTAGAGGGACTTCAAAAATATCCGAGGCCCAGTCATAAAACTTACACCCCTAGTGTTGTGCTGCTCAGGCAACCTGGGGCACAGGTGAGTTTGGTCAGCGGGGTGGCACAGGTGAGTTTGGTCAGCGGGGCGAGAGGCAGGGGTTTGATGGTAGTGGGTGGGGCCGCACACACCCCCTGTGTCGGCGGAGTCTTCCCTGCCGCCCCTCCTGGAAGGACAAAGGCCGAATGCAGCCACACCCCTGGTACCCCGCTGGGCGCAGGCATCTCTCGCGCCCACACGCCCCAACATCGTCCCGGCACCACAGGGTTGCCAACTCTCTGAGTTTTCGACCACATTTGGTAATTTCTAAATGCCTACCTATTATAGGCTGTTCTCGGTAAAATTAGCACTTTTAAAAGCCCTGCTTAGTATATATGTGTATGAACGTCGTATCTTCTTCAGCCTTATATAAAATTAACATAGCCATGGGCCTCATTACTTTATAAATACGTCGGTCAAGTAAAA
Organism: Dryococelus australis; assembly: GCA_029891345.1. NCBI lineage: Eukaryota > Metazoa > Arthropoda > Insecta > Phasmatodea > Phasmatidae > Dryococelus > Dryococelus australis. The sequence continues at coordinate 89,360,308 of CM056998.1, forward strand.
CTGTGCATTAAAAAGAACAGAAAGCGAAATAAAAATTTTTAAGTTATCACAAATGGTTAGCTAACACATTTTATTCAACGTTAAGACATGGAACTACTTTTCATCCATCGCTACCATCTTTACTGGGCGAATGTCACTCAGCGCGCCCATTAAAATATGTGCAGGCAAGGGCAGTGACTATTTTCTAAGGTTGATTTCAGAAGTGCTCACGTTATCGTGAACAACCTTTATGTGAAGTGAAGTGAGATTTGGGTGGCTCTTAACAGTGAGATCAGCCAGAGAGGGTGATTGATGTATGGAGCAGTGCCGTAATTCAAAAGTTAAACGGGAGATCCCCGTGAAAACCCGCCGACTATCGGCATCGTCCGGTACGATTCCCACATGCGAAAATCCGGAGTGGCCCGGCCGGAATCGAACCCGGTTCGCCTTGTGGGGGGGGGGGGGGGGGCAAGCTAACTACTCAACCACCGCGACCCTTTGCCTACCTAGTAGGCGAAATTGTTAATTAGCCACGTATTCGGAAATTCATCGATACATTTACCAGTGATACAAACACCGGTTGATGCATTTTTCAAACATCAGATTGACTTTTCAGCGGTATTTACGTCTTTTTCCAGACGCAAATCGATGCAATTGCTCACAAGTTTTACAGCAGTTTCTATCGCCCATTGGCAAAATTCGACGTTCGAATTTTTTTTCGAAAATTCATCGGTTGATATTTTGGTTTATATTCACCGAATTCGCCGAGTTGTCAGACCGGTTGGACTGGTGGATTAATCTGTTTAACCGGACTTAACTGAAACAGTAGTTTTAGAACGTCCGGTGAACCTCGGTGGATGCACTGCTGTATTGCGTTAGTAGTCAATAGATATCCAGTATATATATATATATATACTGTTTTTTATTGTAATTGTCAGTCGAATGGGAAGAGTTTTCTGCAACGAAAACAATGCTACTTTCTGGAGTGTTAAAATATGTAGTTAAAAATGTGCATTTGGCGAAGAGGAGAACATCTATCTATCACATTGTTACGATTTTTCTCTAGAAATTAAGTGTGCTAAACCAAGTTCGTTAAGGGGTGGAGGTCTTAATTGAATAAAATAATTAATTATAATGTTATACTTTTATTTACATTAACTACAAACAAAATCCTGTCGACATCTCACAATAAATCGAAAGGCTATCACTTACTGTTTAAAATAATGAATTCAATTATTACACTTTATAATTACTTCAAATAAATCAATCAAATTAAAGAATTAGGAATCAGTCCCAATAGACAGTGTATCAACCTATTCAATTATTTTATAAATTATGTGTCCATATTTGACAGATCTAGTATTTACAGTAAAATCCGTATTACGTGTTCACTCAGTTCCACCTCAGTTTAGTCCATGTCCTGCCAGTCTGCAATGTTCTAGCCTTCTCTGAGCTCCCACGCGCACAGTAGGCTTCACTCGCGGAGTTTCACGCCCTCTCGTCCATTCACACCAAGATCACCTCGTCCGCAGTTGTAACAGCTGACTTCTCGCCTGCGCTCAGCTAGATGGCCTTCGTCTAAGACTGCTGGCCGCTGAACTGCGGCAGTATATATATATATATATATATATATATATATATATATATATATACATATATATATATATATATATATATATATATATATATATAGTCGTAGGCCGTCACCCAGAATCTTCTCTAACTCGCGCGCTCCCGAGCGTCCTAGTTCCCAGAATATTCTTGCGCCTCCCACAGGTGTTGGTTTCATTGGCTGATTTTGGAGGGGGGGGGGGAGGTGACTGTGACGCCAGCCAGGAGCCGAGCGGCGCGACAGCTTGACCGCCGCTGTCAGTCATCCATGAGCCTCCCAGAAGAAGTGATGAACAAAGCAGCGAGCGTCAGCCCGAGGGAGGGGAGAAATGAGGTGGGTCTCCCCGGGCCACGTATAACGGGAGCCGGCGGTCGTTGCAAGCTGCAGCCCGTAACAATATTTCTGCGATGGCTATTCACGAATTGGTGGCATTGCATCACGCCGTGTGTGCTTATTTTTCTTTACACTGTCCTTTATTTTTGTTCGTGATTAACTCTATCGTAACTTCAATTAAATAACATAAAAAATGATGTTAATTTATTCTTGTCAAATGAAAATTGTTTAAAAGGAGTACACTGGAATGCTATTTTAAGTTGAATTTCAATTCATGGTTACCTCCAACTTTTCTGGAGCCCTGCTTAAGTTCTGCTTTCAGGATATTCTCCCACTCATGCAATTTTGCGCACCAAGTTTAATAATATTTTTTATGGGAACTATTTCTTACTAAGCATTACCAACACACCTATTTCCTGCCTGATTTTATTCGTAGTAAATATAAATGAAACATTATTACTTATAGATTAAATATAAGTAATAGCTCAATTTAACCTAAAATAAAATACTGTCAACAGAAGTTTGATTTAAAAACTTTAAAGATACTGTGAATAGACTATATTTGTTGTTGTCGTTATGCGGAGGATTATACGTTTGTTTTCGTAATATAGCGGCTTCTGGTGGATTGTCTTTTGTGGTTAGTGTATTTCTTTGTGTTGTTGGCAGGACTTGGGGAAGTGAGTCCTCACATGCCGGGAGAACTGCCTGCCTCACGCCGCGACGTAACGAAGGCAAAGATTGTACCGGACATTTTATTTTTCCTTTTTTACTGTGCCTTGTTTATAGATGGCCTGCGGCGACCGTGATCGATAAGTATAATGTGGGCATCACACATGTGTGGGATGAGGCTTGTTAAGTTTGTAGCAGGAGCATGTGTCAGGTTTGAAGAAAGATGGGTATCAGTTTAATATCGAAACACAGATCAATTTCTTGTTCATTTTACGATAACGGTAAACTTGATATATAATCCATTCACAGTTACTTTACACTTTTCTGAAGCCCTGCTTAAGTTCCACTTCTAGAATATTCCTCCTACACGTGCAAACTAATCTTAACTAAGCCTATAAAATTACACCAAACGACAGCGCACCAAATTCGTGTGCACTCAGTTGTAATAATATTTTGCATGCGAACTGTTTTTTACTAGGCATTACCAACACACACGTTTTATAACTGTTTTTATTCATATTTATTATAAATTAAATATCACAATTTAAAAATAAAATGTAGGCGAAACTTCAATTCAACGAAAAATAATATACTTATATTATAACAGAGGTATAAAACGGTTGCGATTTGGAAAATAACTTCATACATGAGGTGTTTTTCAAAGATTTGATTCAAAACGCGTGAAGAAACCACGAATAGGCTATATATCTGTCTACTGTACCCGCTGCCATGTGCTCGTTGGTTGTTATTCATTAGATCAGCTCATTACTGTGAAAGTACATTTTATCACCCAGTTTAGTGCTGGGTGTTTGTTACTCCGTCAGATTCCTCGAAGGTGTGTGAAAAAACCCGTAGCCTGGTTACAAAATTAACAGTAGAATACAAGTGCTGGAAGTATATTCCGCCATTAATTGAATTTGTAACATACAGCAGTGACTTCCCGTGGAAAAGTAGTGAGGAAATATTTGGCGGTGAGGTGAGTTATGGGGCGGCGCCGAAGTGCAAGGGGCGGGGGAAACGGGAAATCTCTGAGAAAACCCACCGACCATTGGCGTCGTTCGGCACGATTCCACGTGCGTAAATCCGAGAGCGATCACGTCGGAAATCGAGCCCGGTTCGCCTTTGTGGGGTGCGAGTAGTCTAGCCACCAAAGAAAATCTAAATGAGGGAAAGATGTGATTTGTGATAATATGTTGGTTGATGTCTGTGTAAAATTAAGGGGGGGGGGGGGGGGGGGCTGTAGGAGCGGGGCTCCATTCCCTCGTTTGCCGGGAAACGAAGGCCTGGGTGTCCAGAAGGGGTACTTCGATGTCCTGGACAATGCTTAGGTTGGAGCAGAACGGTGGGCGAGGGGAAAAATAAAAAGAACAAAATAGAATAGTACAGATAGGGAGGAGACTGGGGGCCTTCGGGTTTGTGGGCGGGGCCATTCGACCGTTGAGTGCCATGGCGAACCGGCCGAAAGGCTAGTTAGCTGTGTGCGGGCCCGACAGCATCTGGTCGCGCGGACGGATTCGTGGGAATCCCGGTCCCTGGTCTGTTCCGGCGGGGGCGGCCGAAAGGATACCCGTCGGGGAGCTGTCTCGGTCGGAGCAGAAAGCTCACCATCTTCCTAGAAAGTGTGAATGATGCTTTTGAATAAAAATATAATTAGTGGCTTAAATTATGGACGCCCAGACGAACAGCCGCCCTCCCACCAAAAAAAAATTGTGAATTTATATAACTTATATACTGTTTGTTAAATTGTAGTATTCATTATAGAATTGAACACCCTGGGTGGCTGTACTGCTAAGTAGGGTTAATGAAATAAATTTTTAAAAAGTCTAGCCACCAAACCACCGCGGCCCCCTCCCGCGGAAGATATCGCGTATTTTGTGTAACGAAGGTCTGGCCAACCAGATGCGACAAATATAGCAAAGTGTCGACTGAGGGATGCAAGAGAGAGGCGATTTCAGATACCTGCGCGCAACAAAAGAGAATTCTGGTAGGTATAGGCTGTTCACAGTAAAGCGAGCACTTTTTAGGCCCTAATTACTTTTTCTTTTGGCCATTATTTATCGTTTAATCACCTTTTTAATTAAATATTGCAGTGTAAGTAATAAACACAGTGTGTATGTTCCACCGCACTAGGAAGTTAACGTCTAAGGCTAAAATAAAATATATTTATCGACTATTATTGTAATGGAGAGGGCTTTCAAAAGTGCTCACTTTATCGTGAATTGCCTATATACGATTTTTCGTTCAGGGACAGCTTCAAAGGCCTCAGTGTTGGCACCAGAGAAAAGTGTCTATAAACAATTCGCTGAATCCCGCAATTAATAATCGACTACAGCAAAGAAAAAAAAGTTGAAAATCAATCTGTAATCATTCAGAATACGAAATGTGGTAGTTATCATTGTAATTATTATGTAAATTTCCTGTTAGCTGAAGAGAAAATGTGTGATTTTTTTTTGGCCAAGTGAGGTGCCGCGCTGGGCGAACTGGGCTCTATAAATTCGGGATAACCCAGGTCCGGTTTCCCGGTTCAGCCCTTTTGGATCCCGGTTTACCAGAGTTTTCCGAACTCACTCCAGGCGAATGCCAGGATTGTTCGTGGAAACAGACCACACCCGATTCCTGCCCTCGTTCGTGATTGTCCGAACAACTGCCTCCATCTCCAATGACGACGGCTGTAGGAAGATCCGTGCGAGGACCATATCTCTGCAATGAGCCCTCCTGCATAAGAAACTAGGGTGATCATTTTTGTTTCTTCACTAATCAAACATGAAGGTACTCGTTAAGGGGCTAGGATATGGGAGTGTGATCTATTCGCGACGCACGTTTAACTAACTTCAAATACTCCGGTCGCTAAGTGTGACCATTCCCACAACAATCCACGGCAATACTTTCAGTTATGTTCACAAATAGGATGTGCTGGTAATTTTCAAGTTTAATATTAGGTTACAAGACGCCTGCGGGGCGTATCTGAGTTCGTGAGGGATGGAGGTCTAATATAAATAAAATTAATAAATTTGATGTTTAATTTATTCACAGTTATTATGTACAGCATTAAATTATCTATCTCCACTCTTACTGTTTTTATTTCTTAGTGAGCGTAATATTTGATGTATATTTCAACTCTAATCAACGTCCTTCTTAATGTATCTGTTTGGTTATAGTCAGTTAACTGTTAACTCATACTCATCATTAACACGCGTACAGTCTGATTATTGCCATTATTTGTAATGTCTGACACGCATCCAGTCCAATAGTCCAGCCTGCCAGTTGCACCCTTCACTGCTCTGATGCTCGCAGTCGCAGATTTTCCTTCCGCTGGTCACTTCCGGCGCCACTCGTTGCTCATCTCGCTCGTCGTCTTTCGCCGGATGTCGCACAATCGCCCGAGCTCCCGATTCTCATGACCTCCCGGTTCGGAGGCCCGCCGCACTTATACATCAGTCGCCCTGGCCATCTGAAAGGTTCGGTGCATCCCGAGTCACGCCGAGAGAAACGAGGTCAGTAAACCAGAAAATTCTTCATATAAACGCAGAAATTCTATCCGCCGAAGGTGAGGAGCGGCGAGCCGCCAAAGGGCTATCGCGGCAGAATGTCTTCATAACTCTAAAAGCTGGTATTATTATCGCTCGCGTCTCAAACATCCCTTGTAACACGCCGCCCCACTATCAGCCTACTACTATGTCCTTTTCCGCCCGCTCGCGCGGGACGTGCCAAGGTCAGCGGTGCAGACAAGCGTCACGTCACGACAAGTTTAGTTCCCTCGTTGGTGACACACAGAGTTTCATTTTCATCACGGGGCAGGTAGATGCATAGGAATGATTTACCGCAGCGGCCATTTTGATTAAGCCTTAAGGGAGACGATTCCCACCATCGTGGATCTCCGTAACATTGTTTACATATACACTGTTTAAAATTCAAGCTTGTAAAGTTACAGGAAACACATAAATTGTTAGTTATTTCGAAATCCAGATTCTTTTTCCCACGTGATACGTTTCACATCTCCAACTGCAATTAAAGATTCAATCGTTATTTAATAATTTCTGTCCCACTTGGGATAATATGGATATAACTTCAACCGTAGGCCTATACACTCCAGAATTTCTGTTAAGTAGTTCTCTATGTCATGTAAAGTTTTTATTTTTTTGATCGGTTTTAAAGTTTGATCACGAAGATTTATTTTAAAAAATTCAAAATGAATGCAATTTATCCCCTCAACACGTTACTTCGGCAAAAATGTAATTCAGGCCAGAGTACGCATGCCAGCTGCACGGTAAACGATTCGCATGTTACATTACAATGCCGAATGGCTACTTTACAGCTATACCTGTTAAGGCCATATAGTTTGAACTCTTGTTATGTATAACTGTTTATACGTGTTTTGGAATTTTATTACACTTCCTGTGACCGAGTTTCGATGTTCGACAAGGATATAGTTAACTAATTGTAAACTAATAACATGCCAATTTCTAATCACGTGGTTTGGAAACTCGTAAGCTAGTGTTCGGGACATCGTAAATCAGACTAGCTGCCATCTGGCTAGTTTTTGTTGCTCGGGCGTTCGAGTGAAGGATGCACAAGCGGTAGATTAAGTTCTGTATACATTTGGCTGTAACAGAAAAAAAAAAAAAATCTAGTGCATAAACCAGTCGGTGGACGTTTTCCAATCTTACTTGCGTGTGTTGACACATGACACTGGAGACTCCAGCGAAGACTTTCTTCTCCTCTCCTCTCGTGGCCTATGCGTGCAGGTGGTTGGTTGTTTGTCTCGGCAGGGTCACGTGTCAAGTGAAGCCCTTTTCGGAGCAGGGATAGAGGGGAACCAGACACCAACAAAGCCGCCTATTCATCGTCTTCTCCTCCCCCGCAGCTATATCAGAGAAGGGAGTGTGTGAGCCGCGCCGGGGCGGATGTGCTTCGGTGCGCGCGTGCTAGCGCCTGGTTCTTCCCCCTTTCTTTCTTTTTTCCTTCATCCGTCCCTTTATCTCAGCCTGGTGTAACTGCCTGCTGGTGCAAGTGCGGCGCTATCAGCCGAGTGCCATTGCCATTGCTTTTCGCAGATACGCGACTTCCCTGCTCTTGATTTGACTGACACACAGCCTTCTGTGGACGACACCTGCGCAGTTCCCTCAGCGTTCTCGGTAATTGCGAAATATACTTCTCAAAACATCTTGGTTGCAAGTGCATGCATAACATCACGTAAACAATACTTTAAAGTATCTGTGATAGTATTAAAGTTAAATTACAGTGGTTATTCAATATTTTTGCAAGTACGTAAATTGACAGTATACATTGCCGAAAATAAGCCTAAGAATGCAACAAACCAAAACTATATAGATTCCAGAAAATGAACAACGAAAAGGCTACAAAGTACCTATCAGTCAACAACACGAGCGAAAGGCCAACTGAACGAGAAAAATGATGGATAAAAACACAATGAACACGTATTTGGAAAATAACGTTTCCTCCTGGCCAGTATAATTACACACAATTAAAAAAAAAACAGTGAAGCTGATCTCTATTAATTCACACATTTTAATATATATTAGCGAGGAACGCGAACGCTTTAGCACAACACAGCACAAATAGTCATATTGTAAGAAACATATTCTGAGCTGTGAACATGTCCTATAAATCATTTTCAGTTCTTACATAAGCATAAAAAAACTGCAACAACATTAATTGGTTTGTGTGGTTTGTATCTTTTTTAAATTTGTATGTTGAAAATAGTTTCATTAAGGGCTCGTATGCTGAACTGAGCTTTTACCGACTGCAAATCGCAATTGAAGGAAGATCGCTGCTTGGTCTAGATCGCCGCTATTAAAAGTTGGTTCGGAATGGCGCCTCGGGGAATCCGCAGGTGCGGCGCCCACGAAATAAAGACGAGGAGAGATGCGGTCAGGAGATAAGAGCGGGACAAGATGGAACACGGGGAGATAACTTCGTGTTCGGTATGTTATAACAGAATGCGGCGAACATGGAGCAGCGATAGCCATCGACATGATTCCTGTCTTCTGTGGCAAACGGCAACGGGCAGCTCTGAAGAAGTTTTTTGTCGGTAATTATATCAACAACAGTAGGATAATATACAGTATCTTCAGCTACAGACTGTTTACGATTAGTTGTAACCATTTGAAACCAATCTTTGAAAAATATTGCTGCCCCTACCTGCTCATATATTACAATGGCTAAACTAACTGGCATGCGCCCAGTGTAAGTTGCTAACGATGGACGGGAAGTATTGAATTAAAAGTGTTATATAAACAGTCGTGAATTCTGAAATTATTTCTTCCACTGTCTATTTTGTTAATGCATGTAAATAAGAATGAGCAAATTGGTAGAATATGTAAATGGTTATATATAACCATATATATATGGTTATATATGGTTATGTATATATATATATATGTAACTTATGTAAAGTGTGTATTTCGACAGTTTTAGTTAGCCTTAATGTGTACCAACTACTTTGCCGATGTTTTCCAGTAGCCATACCTTGCAGTCAACGAGGATGTGTTCTTTGATTATTCCGTAGGTTATTCTTTGCATGCAATCCCCTCTCCCCTCCTATCTAGACCTGACCGTGTGAATGTGTGAAAAAGTGGGAGGGAGGCGCTTATAATGTTAAGAGTCATGTGTAGGCGCGGCTGACACTTGGAATATGTCGAGATCGTCCGAGCTGGTAAATGGCCGCGTGTAATGCAGGGGAACAGGCAATGTACAGTATTTACGGTTTAAAATTGTTTATTGACGTCCTCAGATCCAAGTGTACAAAACCACGAAACCTTTCATTTCTTAAATTATTGGAATTTGCTTATGTCTTTCGGTGTCCGATAACCTTTGCCATAAATCTCTGTAACGGCGATGATTTTGAGACCATCGGCAGCTGGAGCTTGGTTAAAATGCGTGCTTGCGGTTCGTTCCCTGCTGAGACATTCGCGTGGGTGGGTTAAAATTAGCCTCTCTAGTTGTCTCATTGAAAGGAGCCGTATCTACTACGTCTGCACTATTTTATTTCTATCATGCCATTTAAAGAAACCGTGCAGGAAAACTATAAAAATATTTTTTTAAACCACCATTTTAATTAATTATTTTTCTTTTAGAATAAACTTAATATTATAAAAACAAAAGTGTACGGGCTTAGGTGATTTTTTTTGTTATCTTTTCTGGTCAAAAGTCGTATTCCCAGGACATTTATCTGCAGAGATACGCGTAAAGAACGAATGTACAGGAAATATGTCCGGACCACTAACTCGTTAAGATATAATAAAATATAACTATTGCGTTTAGCGCTTGAGGAAATCCCGACAACGCACACGACCTGTTAAGTTCTATTGGAAACCAATACGTAAGCTAGCACATTTTAAGTTCTTCTGTACACGTCATAACGCTTGTATAGTAAACGCAGCTTGAAGGGCCCATGGACGAGTGGGCATCTACCAGAGACGGACCTTAGTGATGGTTTGGCGAGGGGGGGGGGGGGGCAGGTGGCGCTAAGTGAGTTGTCCATGGGAGGGGGGAGGGTGGTCGGACGCGGGACCACAATGGAGGAGCGTAGCGGCGCGGGCCGTATAGGGCTGACGGCCGGACCGGTTCCCGCGCCATCTGAATGCCAAATATGGACCACGTGGCGGCGCTGCCCTTCTTCTCCGCCGGCGCTCTCTCTCGCTTTGTTGTCGTCTGCTGCCTGCAGGCTGCTCTGGCGCCGGCTCAGCGCCTCGCTCTCATTGAAGGGCCTCCCTAGTTGCCAACTAGGGATGTTGATCTCGGAAAAAAATATCACTATTATTAATATTAGTTATTTAGAAAATAATCGTTTTACGAAACGATGTATCGAAAGACAAATATTGATTGTCGATGCATCGGAATCTGATGTGTTATGTATTAAAGAACTTAACAAATGTAAAATTGCTGGGAATATTGCATAATGACACAAGCCATTTCAGCAAGATAACAACAAAAACAGGAGCCACTCCTGTTTTTGTTGCATGTTAACGTAAACATGGTATTTTTAAACTCAGTTTTTGTATTCAAAACAAAGCTTATTAAAAGAGCATTTTAAAAATATTTATTTCCGATACCTGCAAAGAGATATTTATTTCGATAAAATATCGTAAAAATATACTGACCATTTATAACGATATATCGTTGACATGTCGTCATTAAGATACATCGATATTTTTTCAACATCCTTACTAGTTGGCATATGGGTCTCATGGTAAGCAATTACGTAGGCTATATCATAATTTAAAAAAAACCTATGGAATATTCGAATGTAAATATTTTATCAGGACAACAATAATTGTCGATATTTTGTTGCCAATTTATAAATTTGGTGACTGAAACGTAAACGCGGTCGACGAAAACTGTCAAAGTCAGCAAAAATCGCTGCAAGTAGCCAACCCTCTGTGTGCGATATTAGTTCTTCTGTAGGACTATGTTTTAAGTTATAACGACAACGGTGTAATTTTTCTGAACAGATTGTTGTATTAAAACCCGTTATTCGCCGCTCATAATTCCGAGGAAACAGAACACGCGAATGTTGTTTGTGTTATTTTGTAAATCGTCGTCGGAATGCTGCGGCGTAACATGGCCTTTTTTTAAAATAGGGAATCCCCTCGACACGCTATTGCAGCTATAACTGCCCCCACCAGAAACACTTCCGAAATGTTGATTTTTTTTTTTGTTTACGTCCCAATATTTTTTATGAAGTAACTTAGTATTTCTATTGCAGCGTGTTTACAGTTTACATCTTAGAAATGTCTTCAAAAATAATCTCTAAATTCTATCTACGCTTGATTGTGAAACGGTGAAAATGTAATCACAATTTACAAATGAATCTGCACTAATAACGTCACAATATGTGACAAAAATTCAGAATTATTGTTTCTTCTACAGCGTATTGCATATTGCCTGAGAAGTATAGTTGTAGTTTCAAGATAACTGTCCCTAACCAATTGAAGTAAACTAGAAAGCCGTATAATTCAACGGCATGTGAGCCTCCAGTGAAATTTCGCTGTCCGTGAGTTTATTGGGGAAAAAAACAAGAACTGAATTTGAACTACGTAGACATATTTCGATGGGATTACCTTATTATTCATATGGTCTAGATTTTAATTAACTTAACCATCACACACATCAATAGATGAATTAAAAACGGTTGATTTTTCGAATAATAGCGTATAGAAAACCCACAAAAATCATTACGTATGCAAAAATAATTGTTTTAAAATGTATACAACTTTATTATATACGAATCTTTAGTAACAAAATTAAAACAAAGCCGCTTCGTAATCCGTATGCCATCTACTTAACAGCTCCTGTAAAATAATATTTCCTAAAATAAATAAAATAGTTTTTCTTAACAATGTGCAAGTTTCAACATTGCAGAATTGTAAATGCGAATTTTAAGCGTATATCGGCCAAAAAACGGCTTGTTCAAAATGTACGCATCAGATACACACAAAACTACGCTAGCGCCCTGCACCGAACCTTCCTCCAGTTTTTCCACCAATAAAATAAAAGGCGCGCTGCTGAAAGTCCAACAGGTAGGTGTACACGCAGTGCGACTCGGACACTGCACGCTAGTTGAGAGCCTCGCGCTCAAGGGCGATGGCGCACTTCATGCACGTGGCAGGGTCGCGCGGCTCAAGGTTCTCTGCCTCAAGGAAAGAAGCTGCAAGTAGGCGAGGGCATTACGTAGTTAAAATTCTTGATTTCATATTTTGGGAATTCGTGCTTCGTGAGTCCTTCCCACAGCCCTTGCTCGATAACAAGCAGTCTTGAAGAGTATCATACACACATCTATGTCACCATTTTACCCACACATTTATTTACCATAGTATCAAAACGAAATAAATTTGCATAAGAAATATACCAACAGAAAGGCATCACTGCGGTAAAATATTTGCTCACAGAGTTACAAGGAAAAACCCCTTAGCTATGTATCATTGCCCTCTCCCACGCTTCAATGAATGTGTTCAGCGTTAATTTACAGCATGCCCACTGAACGTGTTTACCGTTCATTTCTGTCCTTTCTCGTAACTTCATACGTTAGGCAACTTCCGTAACATTTAAAAAGGTCCGTACGGAACTGAAAGTAGGTCGCCTCTAACCTTCGCCTCAAAGACAGTAATTGCGATGGTTGCTGTAAGCCCATTCCTAACTCTTCTGTTTCTTCAAATTAATCAGAACACGCCCCATACTCCCCGAATTCCTCCTTGGTTGGCTAGCTGTCACGAGTGGATTTGGATTGGATAGGGCTTATCAACGGCCCCCCCCCGGTGTTATGCCAAAAGGCTTATCAGGGGATGGCTTACTAACTTACTTATGACCTAACTTAAACAAACGCGTATGCTTTACCTAGGATTCGAAACCAGAGCCTCCCCCACCCTAGGCCGGCGGCGCACCGACCGTCTGCGCTACGGGAGGTTGGCCCGTCACGAGTGGAATGTCGAGTTAGCTGATAAGTTTTAGTGCCTCCAAGTATCTGATTGGATTTAGATGATACTACATTCAAACGGCTTACTAGTATTTTCTTTTTAAAGTAATAAAATGTGTTGTTGACGACTTGTGTTTTCGTAAAATCATGGTTAAAACTCTGTTGAAACAAAGTTTCATTCATGTTCGGTTTCCAAGGGCATAACCCGAGCTACAAATGGCTTTGAACCTTAAAAGCGTAAACATTTTAAAGTTTCAGTATTCATAAAAATAATTTCGTTGCGAGTAGCGATTCGGTTCGTAATTCTTTGTACGAGTACGGCTGAACATCCCGATTGTTTTTTTTTTTTTTTTTAACTTGAGTAGCATTTAGACGTTACTGCCGACATATAACAGTGCCAAAGATAACATGCAAAAGTGTCTTTACAATTAACGAGCATTAAAAAATTGCTTGTTTTTACCGCACATTTCAGCCCTAACGCTGATGTATACGACTTTTAGCCTTGTCTTACGGGACCTGCCTGAACCCGCCCAGCACTTTGAGGTCAACGCCCGAGGAATGGCTCGGGCCACGCCGCAAAGAATATTATTTGCAGTTGAAGATTGAACACGTCCGAAAATTTCCTTCTTTTCTACCTTTAGACTACATTCAAGACGCTTGCTGAAATGTTACAGGCCATCAGCAGAACATTTCGTGTTTGTTTGTGTGTGTATATACATATATATGTCTGTTCACGGTAAAGTGAACACTTTTTAAGGCCCTGGTAAAATTTTTCCTTCTAGCGAATTTCTATATTTGTGCCACTTTTTAATATAAACATTACCATGTGACCGATAAAGATAGTGTATACATTCCACCACTCCCAATTTTCAATGTCTGAAGCTGCCATTAAATATTTAATTAGCAGTTAATGCCTCTCGGGAGGGCCTTAAAAAGAAGTGCTCACTTTACCGTGAATATCACACACACACACACACACACACACACACACACATATATATATATATATATATATATATATATATATATATATCTGCCGATTTGGGCACGGACGCAAAAGAGTGGCTCAAAAAGCTGCGTTTGGGAGCAGTTGCAAAAAAGTGGATTAAAAAGTTGCGTTTGAGCACAACTGCAAAAAAAGTGACTCAGAAAGTTGCGTTTGGTTAGATTGTAGTCTTTAGAAAAAAAAGTTGCGTTAAACTTTGCGTTTGAGTGCGTCTGCAAAAATTGGCGTAAAAAGTTGCAATTGAGCACAACCGCAAAAAAAGTGGCTCAAAAAATTTGATAACTTAAAAAATAAAATATTGTGTATAATAAATGAGCACAAATAAAAATCAGCCGATGTTTAATATGATGACGACCATGGCAATGAAAAAGGCTAACGCAACTGGTAATGCTTGGAAAGAATATAAATTTAATAAAGATATTTTTGTGAAAAGAAAGAAGAAGAAACCTGAAGAGAAGTATGTCAAGTGGGAAACTTGTAATCACTTTTATAAATCATCTCTCAAATAAGAAGTCACTTGAGAAGTGAAATTCATAAGTACACACTCAGATTCAGTGTAGAAGAAATCGAAACAGCATTTCAAAGTAGGATAAAGACTCATACTGTAAAGAATGTGAATGCTTATAATGACCGAAATCATTTCCCAAACGATGTAAAAGAAACTGTCACGGGACTAATTAATAAACATTTAAAATCACTCAAAGTGAACATGAAACTCTTCACTGAGTACAAAAGGGGAATTGGTGGGAATACTGAATATGTAGAAAGTTCCTTTAAAACCAAGAACGAAATTATACTGAAATCGACTAATCTGGAAGAATATTATGCCAACAGCATATCGAAAATCATAGCTGAGATGGGGGCTTTCGAAGCAAAGGGATCTCAGTGGGTACTCAACAGAATATTTAAACTAGAAGTGCGAATAAATAAATATGTACCATTCAAGGGCAGTTCTTATGTTGATCTCCCAGAAAAAATCAAAGCTAAGTAGGCTGGAATTAATGTTAAGAACAATGATCAAAAATGTTTTTTTGTGGTCTGTACTATCTGCATTGCATCAAGTACAAAAATACCCTCAAAGAGTGAATAAATACATAGCTTACGAACATGAGTTTGATGATGTACTCAAGGGTTTGGAATTTCCAATGAAATTGGATAGCATACCAACCTTTGAGAAAAAAAGTGGAATTTATATTAATGTATACGCATACGAAGAAAAAGATGGTGGTAAGAAATATATAATCTCTCCATTAAAAACAACAAAAAATAAGACGGATAAGCACATTAACCTACTTTATATCAAAGACGAAAAGAACGACCACTACTGCTGGATAAAAAGTTTTTCGAGACTTATCGCATCACAAGTATCAAATAATGGTCACTATATATATATATATATATATATATATATATATATATATATATATATATATATATATATATATATATATATATATATATATATATGCGATAGATGTTTGCAACATTTCTACTTCGTAAGTAAGCTAAAAGATCACGAACAAGACTTCCGAGATCACGATGGTGTTAGTGTTGAACTACCATCTAAAGGAAAAAATTACATATTATGATTTAAAAACAAACATCATTCTTTGATAGTTCCGTTTGTGATATATGCTGATTTTGAATGTCTGTAGACTAAAATTGAAACTTGCCAACCAAACCCCGACGAATTCTACACGAAACCATACCAAAAACACGAGCCTACAAGCTTCTGTTACTACGTAAAATACGAACATGGATGCTATAAACCACCAGTAACTTATGAAGGATCTGATGCATCTAGTGTATTAAAATGCTAATGGAAGAAGCAAAGTCTCTTGGTGATATATACACAAATGAAAAACCAATGCTTCCACTAACTCAGAAACAACAAATTGTTTATGATACAGCTACCCATTGTCATATATGTGACAAGTAATTCAATGATGATTCTGTGAGAGATCATGATCATCTTACGGGGAAATTTAGGGGAGCTGCACACAGATATTGTAGCTTATCGTATAGAAATCCATGTTTTATCCCAGTGTTTATACACAATCTGTCTGGTTATGACACACATTTATTCATAAGAGATCTTGGCATCGATGAAAATAAAATTGATCTAATTCCCAACAACGAAGAAAAATATATTTCTTTTACGAAACATGTATCTGAAAGTGTAAATCTTAGATTTATTGACTCATTTAAATTCGTGGCTAGTAGTATCGATAAACTCTCTACAACCTTTCCAGAAGCCAATTCCGAGAAACGTGTAAGCATTTTTCCAATGAACTTCTTGTCTTTGTTATAAGAAAAGGTATTTATCCATACGACTACATGGCTAGTGCTGAAAAAATTTGTGAGACATCACTTCCATCCAAAGATGCATTTTACAACAAACTTAATAAATGTGACATTACAGACGAAGATTACGAATTTGCGAGAAAGGTGTGGGAAAAATTCAACATATAATCTCTAAGAGAGTACACAGAACTCTATAACAAATCTGATGTATTGATATTGCCTGATATAATGGAAAATTTTAGAGATGTATGTCTCAAAACATATAAGCTAGATCCAGCATGATATTTCACAGCCCCAGGGTTAGCGTGGGATGCTATGCTCAAACATACTGAAATAGAACTAGAATTATTAACAGATTATGACATGATTTTGACTATAGAAAAAGGTGTTCGTATTAGAATTTCACAATGTTGTAAGCAATATGCTAAAGCAAATAATAAATATATGAATGCTTATGATAGTACAAAGGAAATCTTTTATCTTACGTATCTGGATGCTAATAACTTATATGGATGGGCTATGAGCCAGTATTTACCCTATGATGGGCTTAAGTGGAGAAATACAAATATAGATGTAACAAAAATACGAGATGATTGTAGAAAAGGTTATATGTTGGAAGTTGATTTGGAATACCCACATGAACTACACAATCTCCACAAAGACCTGCCATTGGCATCAGAGAATAAAATACCAGAAGGTTAAAAAAATCCCAAACTCTTGACTACTCTGTATGATAAAGAAAAATATGTATTACACTATGTAAATCTTAAGCAATATCTATCTCTCGGAATAAACTTGGAAAATATGCATAGCGTTCTGGAGTTTGATCAATCAGATTGGCTGAAGTCCTATATTGATCTAAACACAAATATGCGAACAAAGTCTACAAATGACTTTGAAAAAGATTTTTACATATTAATGAACAATTCTGTTTTTTTTTGTGGAAAAACAATGGAAATATTAGAAACAGAGTGGATATACGGTTGTGCACAAGTTCTCAGCAAATGGATAAACTAGTGGCTAAACCAAACTTTAAAGATAGGACAATATTTAGTAACTCTTTGGTTGCAGTTCATATGATTAAAACAAAACTGTGCTCTAATAAACCCATTTATGTTGGAATGAGCATACTTGATCTATCGGAAGTCTTAATGTACGATTTTCGCTATAATGTAATGAAATCAAACTATGGGAGAAATATTGAACTGTGCTACCAAGATACTGATTCATACATCTATTATATAAAAACATCAGACTTCTACAGTGACATGAAAGAAATGGTCGATCATTTTGATACTTCTGACTACAAAAAAATATAATCCATATGGTATACTGTTAGTTAACAAAAAAATTATTGGCAAAATGAAAGATGAATGTAATGGAAAAATAATGGAAGAATTTATTGGATTGAAATCGAAAATGTATGCCATAAATGTGGAAGGTGGTGTAAAGAAAAGAGCAAAGGGTGTGAAAAACACTGTAGCCAGAAATGAGATTAGTTTTGGTGACTACAAAAAGTGTTTGTTTGGTAAAAAAAGTGTTGTACAAAAGTATGAATCTTATTAAAAGTAAGAAACATGAACTCTATATGATTGAGTTGAGGAAAAAAGTATTAAGTCCCGAAGATGATAAAAGATTTATTCTTAAAGATGGTATTAATGCACTACCACAGGGCACTACAAAATTGAAAAAGAGTGATACTATGAAATATTATATAACAGTAAATGTTTTTAATGGATAACCATTCATTAAAAACTAATAACCTTACATATTTGTGCACTATTGGACTTCTGTGGTTCTTTCACTTTTAACATCATAAATTAGGTTTTTTTTTTTACTTACTAGTACCACATTACAAATAGTTGTAGCTGATATTGGTTTATTAAAATCAACTGAAAGTTTCAGATTAGTTCGATCTTTTACAATAGTGGTTTTTCTGTAAGAACAATCAATAACATACAATGGTCTTCCAATAAATGACCCAGAGTTGAAGCACAATTCATTATTACGATAAGGGGTATCTAGTTTAGTCTTTGAATTTATAAAATCAGTGTAAGCAATATACATCTTATCGAAAATTTTATCATCAATGTTTAAATTCCAATTCTCTTTGGGAAACACTTCATTCCGTCCATTCTTAATATAAATATTTTTGACAAAACAAGAATCAAACATTGAACCGTGTGTGAATTGTCCAGGATCTTCTTTTCTGTTTTGCTGAAAACCAACAATGACAAAGTCTGGCATTTCGAATTAGATTGAATTGAACTGATTTTTTTATATCAAACTGAAGTGAGTTTGCATTAGTAGGTACTGGTTTTTCAAGACATTGCCAATAATTAAAACCAATTGGAATTTTGGGGTGTTTGTATAATTTTGCTTTAATTTCGTCTCTTAAATAGGATCGTATTCAACAATTGGCTACAGAATTTCCATTTTCTCAATAACAATTTTAGCAGCATCTGGTCTATTATCTTTATCAGATCCATTTGCGTTCTTTGGGGGTCTTCTGTAAAAAGAAACATCATCATTAGAATTTCGAATGAAAGTGATCTTGTACCCACCTTTCCAGAATATTTCGTTACAATCTCTCATAAACCCAGACAAATATCTTAATGGATAGGTAATTTCGTTACGTTTATCTTTCCTAACATATTTACCTAGTACTACCCCCGACATTTGGAAGTATGCTGATATGCATCATTGTTGAAGTGATGCCAGAGTTGTCAATACTTTCGATTATACAGCCATGTTTAGAGATCTCTAATCTTGAGAACTGGAATGGGAAGAAATTCTCACAAAGATCAATATTTGAAGTTTCTTCATAATCTGCATTTGTATCTCTTTTAGTTAGCTTATAATGTTGGTATACATAAGCTTCATTCGGACGTGAAAATGCATCGCCAATAGGAATATCAAACTCAATGTGCTTGTTGTATTCATTCAAATTATTTTTTGTTTGGTCGTTTGGCGGAAATAACTGACGCTCATAACTTTCAATTCTTTGTTGATTCATTTATTATATAGAAGAAAAATTTCTTAAACAACTACACTTTTCTTATCAACCCAAGAATTATGACTACTATCAAAACCTAGCCATTTATTTAGCAGCATATTTCCTTTTTCTTCGTAAAACTTTTTCTACTAAGTAGTCTTTATCATATTTAGTCTTAAGCAGCTCTGACTCATAGAAATACCTTTAATAAGTTCATTTTAAAATCTTTTATTCTGTATGTCGTGGGGTTTGTGCGCAACACTTCACACACCTCAAATACTTCAGTGGATCAATTTGGTGTATATCCTTTTTCAAACAAATTTTTACTTTTACTTATTCGAAATTTATCTTCTATTGCAAACTTTGGTTTAACCATTTTTCTTTCTCCTCCATACATGTTGATTAGAATAGAACTTTCATTCTTTGCACTTACATTGGTGGGTTTCATTCTGATTGTACTGTGAAAAGTGTTATTGTATTCACTTATTAATTTAGGCAATATAGCCACCCATTTATAGCTTCCCTGCACAGTAAATATCTTCCACATTTTCTCCTTCAATGTTCTATTAAATCTTTATACAATGCTAGCTTTCTTTTCACTATATGTTGAATAGTGTGTTATGTTGTTATTGGCCATCAATATCTTAAATGATTTATTGTAAAATTCTTTCCCGTAAATGCATGGGTTTGCGGTCATTCAAAATAGTTTTAAATGCTAATGTAACATTTTCACCAGTTTTATCTTTGATTGGTATTGCCCATGCATATTTGGAATAAAACATCTATCTTGGTTAACATATATTTAAACCCTTTGTTAATTCTGTGTATACCTTTTAAAGATCCGGAATTCATCTCAACTAAATCAGCTTGCCAAAGATCATCGATACCAGAAGATAGAACAGTTCTTTTGGGAAAGTTTTTTCGCATTGGTTTATAAATTTCATTTACAATATCGTTTTTTATACCCCCACCAGTGAATATCGAGTTATTGGTAACACAACATCTACAAACACATTTAATTCTTACTTTGTTATTATTTGTAAGTTCATATGAAATTTTATCACTTAGTGTATTTTTCATACATTTGAGACAGTATACATTTAAGTTATCATTGTTCATTCTATTTATTTATATAATAAATGAGACAACAAAAAATCGTAAACAATATAGAGAAGTACATAGAGATAAGAAGACAGCTAATTGAAAAGTTTAAAACTTTTCGAAAATTTTGCCAAGATGAATATGATAAAAATAAAAAACACAACCAACCATTGATAGATGCCATAGAAGATTTGGGACAAAAAATTGGACACGTAACAAATGAGAATAAGAACTTGAACTTGTTCCATTTGCTATTAAGGATTTAGACTACCCACAGATAACAACAGAAACATCTTTTGAAAGAAAACTGTTTGGTAAAACAGGTACCGATGAACGCTATGGCGATGACCGCTATGGCGATGAACGCTATAACGATGGCGTTAAACGCATTGACGATGACGATGTCAATGAATGCTATGACGAAGCGTTGGGGCGTTTGAAAACTGATATCCCACAGTTAACTAACTACAAAACAACATTTATTGATAAGAAAGTGGCCGATTTCTTAATTGACTGCAAATACGATGTTTTTGGGCTAAAGGCTGATAAAGGTAGATTGTATATTGGTGATAGCGAAGTAACATTCAGCAATGACAAATTTACTGTAAAAGGCCGGACATACACTGGAACTGATGGTTTTATGAAATTACTAACTAGTAAGAAAGTAACAGAAAGCGACTACACTGCAACCGACTATGAACACTACAGTCGTATCTTAGTAGATACAAACACATTTTTTCAAAACAATGATCCAAACTTGGGAACGCAAAAATCGAGTTAAGGGAATAAATGGAAACTTATTGTTAAACCTATTTACGATTCGATTAAAAAGAAACGTCCCTCACCTAAAAAGGGGAAAGGTATAAAGAAATATACAGACTACCCCAAAGAATACATATGGATGGATGCTTATTGATCGACTTCTCGTTATTTATGGCGAAGAGAATGCTGGAAATGATAACTATTACAATGAAAAAGTTGGAATAATGAATATGCTCAACAGCAAGTTTAGTGACTTTGTTGTGAATAATCCAAAAGGTATACCATATCTGATACGAATGTTAAACACAATATCACATGATTTTTGGGAGTCGGAGCAACACGGAAAAGTGTTACTCAATGACATAATAAATTCACTACCTTTTGAGTTGCATGCACCCGGTTATCAGTACTTAGGTCCGGGTACCAGACTAAAAGAGAGAATTGAGTGTGGTGATAAACCCATTAATCCACTAAATGCGCTGCAATGGAACATGATGTAGCTTATCATCATCATAAAGATCTAGCTGAAAGGCATGTAGCTGACAAAGAACTAGAAAAGAAAGCATTCAAAAGATTGTTAAGTTCAGATGCTGATCTCAATGAGAGATTGTGGGCTGGTGTTACTGGATCTGCGATGCATATTAAACGTAAGCTTGGCTGGGGAATTAAAATGAAATGATAAAATATTTGTTATAATAAATGAAAGTAAAAAAACATTGTATTTCAAGTTTCTAAAGAGGAGTTGAAGGGTTTCAATATTGATTCTTTCCTAACGAAAGACCAACTGGAACGTAAAAACAAAAAGTTAAACGAGGACAAAGGGATGACTATCACAATTTCAGTTCCACAACTTAAGAAAATGTCCAAAGAAATGAAAACTGGAAATGGTCTGACAGTTCACAAGGGTGGATTTTTACCCTTAATTTTCGCAGCATTGGGAGCTCTAGGAGCGTTAGCTAGTGGTGCATAATCTATCGCTACATAAGTAATTAATGCTAAGAAGAAAAACCAAGAATTGGAAGAACAACACAGACATAATTTAGCTATGGATGAATACGGCAAGGGATTGAAGAAAGTTAAGTGGGGTAAGAATGTTAAAAAAGAAGTAACTCCACTCAGTAACTTTGATATTGATCAAGTGGTTAAAAAATTAAACATTAAAAATTTTTGTGGTGTATTTATGATATATGAGCTACTTAACACGCCACTCGATAATGAATGTGGGATTGTTAATCTAGATGCTCCAACAAACTCAGGCATACCCTGGGTATGCTATTGGAAAAAAGCAAACAACAAATATTATTTTGATTCATTTGGTGGAAATCCACCCCGACAATGAATAGCATAGCTCAGAAATAATATTTTTTATAACAATGATAGAATTCAAAATTTCAATCAAGTAATTTGTGGTAATTTGTGTGTAATTGTGATAAATCACTTTTCACATAATTTTAAATTTCCAAAAATTATTTCACTTTTAATAAACAATGGATATATGTGGAAATGCATTAATGAGCTCTTGGATTGAAGCTCAAGTTAAAGGACACACGGACAATGATACAACTACTGAGAAGATCAATCCTAATGATTTTGTTTCCAACACACAGTTCAACGACTTTATAGCCACACTGACAAGAAATAAAACATAATTGGATGAAGCCTATCTTACTTACTTGGAAGTAGGTAATAATATAGATTTTGAACAAAAAAGACTAAGACATGTGGGAGATCCCAGTGCAGCGATGGATGCAGTCAATTTAGAGTACTATCAGAAAAAACAGAATTAATATTATTCGTTTAGTTGGGAAATACAGTTCAAAAGAAAAAGAATTTACTTGGGTAGTGATCAAGCAGAATATTTTTTTTTAATGAGAGATAGAACTATAGTAGAAATAGTAATAAAACCAGAAAAATATAAAAGTGTTATTAACTTATACCATTAATAGAAAAAAACTGACATGTATAAAACTTTTGAAGTATACCCTGATGATATGATATATTTTAAAATACCAAAAGCCCACAATGTACCCGAAGGTACAATTGTGTTTACTGAAATAGTTATGGTATATGAATACATTAAAAAAGATTGGATTATGTTTGTTTTTAATGGAAGTGGTTCCATTAAAAACAAAACTTACATATAATGTAAGAATTTAAAAAGTCTTGATTTTACTACGGTACTTGCCATTATTTAACTTGCGAGTCATATCTATTGTAACAAAACCATATTTATTATTCCAACATTTTGAACAAGTCTCCCTAAATTTCTCAAACGACATTTCACCACCAACAAAATCACTATGAATATGTTTAAGATTTGTAGCGTCTTGTCTGAATATGCAAAGAAAATTGGCATTGTCTCTTATAAGCTGCTTAGGTACTTTTGAGTATGTCTGGGCTAAATAGAAACAATCAATATCTTTGTGTCTACCGCAAGTAAAGTAATCCCTTACCATATTTTGATTTTCAAGTATGATATTATCGAAAACACGTACAGACTCTTTATGACATTCATTTACATCAACCATTTCTTCATTTGATGGAAAGAAATATGCTATCGGTTCATTAAATAATTTTGATAGTACATCTATATGTTTCTTTAAATTTATATATTTTGGTTGGTCCAGACTTTTAGAACACACATAGAGAGTACCAAAGTCCAATCATCTCTGAGCATGCATAAAATTATATATCATAAGTGTAGTTTTTCCACAGTTACTAGGACCCACTATCAAACATCTAATATTATTAAGTAATAATTCTCCATGACGTTTTGTCGATACAATCTTGTCTGGTATTCTTATTTTAATATCCCAGTCTACATGTTTCATGTTTTTCTTGATCGTTCATTAATATATATTTTTTTAAATCATATAATAAATGAGTAAAGTATTCAAACTAACAGATAAAAAATCAGTGTTGAAGAAAAGACTACATTACCCTTTAGAGATAGAGGGGCACTCATTGGCTTTAGTTCAGTTCTATACTACTTATCTAACACATAACATTATCTCTGGAAAAAATAAGATATATTTTGTGGGCCAGAATGATATTGAATCAGCAGTTGAAATTCCAATTGGTCAATATAGCTTAAAAGATCTTGAAAAAACTATAAAAACAAATTTCTCATTTAGTGTAGATTCGATGGATGGGAAAGAAAATGCTATATCTTTCGAGCTGTATAAAATAACAAACAGAGTGAAAGTAAAATGTACGCTTGAATTACAGCTTGGAAAACGGGATTCAATGGGAAAACTTTTGGGTTTCGTAGAAAATAAAACACTGAAAGCGAATGTGGACCTTTATGGCGATACAATTCCAAAATTTTCTCCATTTGAAACAATAAATATACACTGTAATATAGTAAATGGTATGATATTAAAACATGAATATAATCATAGAGAAACTAACATAATTGCCACTTTAAAACCAAGAACAACGTTTGGATTTGGCTACACGATCTATTACGAACTAGCTTATCCATTATTTTTTCCAGTGCGAACAAATCAAGTTAATGAAATAATAGTTGAAATTAAGGATGAAAAAGGTAAGTTAATTAACTTTGATTTGTCCGAAAGAGCAGTGGTATTAGAGATGAGACCATAGATATTTTCTGGGTTGGAAGTAGTCATATTATATATAATAACTTTAATAGTATAAAAACTATTGAAGTTTCATGTCATAAAGATGAATATTATTTCTATAGAAAGTGCAATGAAAGATTTAGAAAAAGAACTCAATGTTTCGGCTACTTTAATATGTCGAATTTGGAGATGTGTATCTAAATTTTTAATTAGACTATGTGTAGCACATTGCCGAAGTCAGAGCGATAATTGTGTTTTAATGATTGGATAACCATTAAAAACTTTATAGAGATATGAGTACAAATAAAAATCAACTTATGTCTAACTATACGACGACGATCATTTACTCTTTAAAAAACTGAATAGAATGCATTTGTTTAGCACCACAATCCACCATTCCATCATATGCAAAACTTATACCTCCACGATTAACGTAATTTAAAACTTTTTCACTGAAAATCTGAACATATCTGTATGGTAAGGTTACTTTAAAATAATTTCTAGAAGAAATTATTACTTTGTATCCATACCGTGTATCATTTATTTCAGCATGGTTTATGGGATAGGACTGCGCAATTGTAAGTTCGGAAAGTTTCTTAAATTGTTTGGTTCCGTTTAATACATTTAGCACCTGATCCATCTTTATTATATAAAATATTTTATTTTTTACGTTTTATAATTTTTTTAACGCATTTTACCGCAACTTTTTACGCGAATTTTCGCAGATGCACTCAAACGCGAAGTTTAACGCAACGTTTTTTTTTCTAAAGACTACGAGCTAACCAAACGCAACTTTTTGAGTCACTTTTTTGCTGTTGTGCTCAAATGCAACTTTTTAATCCACTTTTTTTGCAACTGCTCCCAAACGCAACTTTTCGAGTCACTTTTTTGCGTTTGTGCCCAAATCGGCATTTCTATACTACTTATATATATATATATATATATATATATATATATATATATATATATATATATATGCTATTCACGGTTAAGGCCCTCCCGGTAGGCATTAACTTGCTAAATAAATATTTTATGGCAGCTTCAGACGATATATATATATACATATATATAACAGCAGTTTACTGATAGCTTGTATAACCGGTTGTATAAGTAGCAGTACTATTATAGGAGAACAGTGAACTTGCCACTGCTGACAACCGGCTAGTCAATGAGGAAATGGAAATGTACAAAAAAATGTACGGACCTCAGATTGTTGAAATCTAAGAATATTGCCAATATAATGCTCTTGATTTTATTCACATATTTTCTAAACTAAATCTAAATTAAACTAAATCACGTCGTGACGCGCTCGATAGCGATTGAGTTCCACAAATCTACGTGATTAGATGTGAGCCGTCACCGGAGACCCAATCTGGGTAAAATATCCTACTGAACCCGCGAGCATTTTCTTGACCTTGCTAAAGTCAACATTTTATTGTAATAACATTTATGCGATTTTACATCCCAAGTTGGAGTGGAGTTTGGTGAGAGATTAGGTGGCTTGTAACATCGAGGTCTTGAGACGTTAACTGGCGTGCAGAACTGTGTAGTTTTTTTTTTTTTTAAGAAAAATGTATGTTTATAAGTTTTGAGTGACACGTGCTTACGAATTGCAGTCATCGGTGTTTGTGTAAAGCGTCGGCGTCGAGTGCATTAGC
Source organism: Dryococelus australis (assembly GCA_029891345.1). Taxonomy (NCBI): domain Eukaryota; kingdom Metazoa; phylum Arthropoda; class Insecta; order Phasmatodea; family Phasmatidae; genus Dryococelus; species Dryococelus australis. Next base: position 89,386,746 of record CM056998.1, read on the forward strand.
ATCCCGCGGTCATGCGACGTCGTTAAAGTGGACGTGTTTGGTGATAAGTAGGCTTTCATAACATAATAGTGTTCTGTGTTTGTGTGTGCGTGTGTGTCGCGGGAAGCAAACTATAAAAGGCTGTTGTGGTGTTGGAGGTCGTTGTACTGGGGAATAGCTCGCTCTGATCTCGGGCACGTGCAGGCGAAGTGTTACAAGCTACGCACTGTCACACTGCCAAAGTACATCCTTTAAAATATTTGACGATACCATTTGGACACGAAATACAGCTGTCAAATTTCGCCATTAAGCAAATTTGGCCAAATAATCTTGAATGTGTTTGAAAATGTGTCACACTCTCAAAGTTTTTTATTTCACGGACTCATCGGATTTGTATTTTAACCTAATTTTCAATGTGGGATAATGCCGATGTGTCACATGCAGCTAATTATAGCACGGAACATTAAGAACTTTGTGATTCAATTTTACTATAAACCAAATTTTACACACACACACACACACACACGCGCGCGTGTGTGTGTGTGTGTGTGTGTGGTGTGTGTGTGCACTTCTAACACCATTTGCCCTGATAAACTAATATGACCCATGACTTTATTTATTTTCTAGCTATTGGTCGCCTTTTTAAATTTTTTTTCTTTGTAGGAGATGAAATGAGCGCTATCCTGACTGTCTGAACTCCTCAGATAAGGAATTTTACAACAGGTCCAATACAAAAAATGTTTTATCGAAACAGGAGCCAATCATATTTTAAGACAAACATGACGAGTTAATGCTGTTTCGGTAATGTTACAACCTTCCAACTTCATTTGACTGAACTTATTGGAAGCAATTTGACAGTGTGACAGGGTGTTTAGCAGTCCCCTGATATAACAGATTGCTCACAAATGTTTACATTTCTGGCCTAGCGCAATTTATCTTTCAGTATACATAGGTTCTTGTAACGTGTTTAGTAGTAAGTTTTTGATGGTCAAACTGTAAACATTTGAGTGTGAAGATGAGTAGGTATAAACCGATCGCTTTCAATTGTATTATAAGAACCAGACTTCCCCTACAGAATCTTTGGTAGCTGTGAACGCTACAGAGACAAGCCTATATTACCATACTGCTCGACAAACACAAGTGAAACTACGAAAAATGTATTAAACACAAGCAGTTACTTCTTCCTCAATCCCTCTCTTTTATCGACCCAAGGTCGCGCTGACAGTTTGGACTAAACATGCATACGCGTATCACATGCAAATTGAATATTTTTGTAACCACCTGTTGTCAGTAACTAGTAACACGAACAACGAAACGACACAGTGCAACACACAGAATAGTCGAACCAATGGCGTGAGGTAATAGAAAATATGATGTTATAATTTTGTTTGATTTGTTAGTGTTTGGAACTCGTGTATTTTGTGAAACAAGACTACCTACCCCCTCTCATCCGGCCTCCGGTCTATCAACTCAACATATGTCACATTGAAGGCCAGACCTTAGGGCTTTACATAAGTTCGTGAAGCAACGAAGTGGTGTGAAGTATTTCGAACACGTCATTTGCTAAAAATAAAAAGCACTGTTTTCTACATGTAAGTTATGTATACTTAGGGACTGTGAGAAAGATATTGAATCTCGTCGATGTCATTTGATTGTTTATTGGATAATAACTTCATTAGAAGTCACCCAACACAGTTGCGGTTTATTTTATTGACTTTAAGTCCTCCAGTAGGTGCCAAAAAAATTGCAGTCCAGTTACAAAAGTGATTAGTAAAAGTAAGAGTGTTTAATATAATGAATTCACGAAATTTTCAGGTTTCTGCCAATAGCCGCAAAGCAACCACTTTGTACAGTCTTATGGTGTAGCAACTTTGTACAAGTCAACTTTGTACTATCTGCCTCATTAAATTTCAGATGAAAACTCGAAGATTTATTCATATTAAAATGGTTATTTATAAATACCTGCTCAAACCATGAAGTATACTTAAAGGCGGGGGCTGTAATGCCTTCATTTTAAACGGAAGTGTGTGGCACAAAAGTTATCCCTAGTAAAAAATCGCCTGTAAATTTGGTCTTTGTGGTATACGCGTATCTCAGTTAATAGATTGTCTGGGAATACGATCTTTCCAGGAAAAAAAAAAAACTATTATCCACATCTGCCACTTTTTAATTTTATCTTGTTAAATATACTGAAAGAGAAAAAAATATTGTTTAATGGTCAGAAACAACACTTTTATGGTTTACCTGCGCAGTGTCCATAACTGAATGAAAAAAAGGACAAAGTGGCATTTGTAATTAATTCCTCTAGCTCACACCGCGTGTAATAATATTATGCTGTTACATAATTAGTTCGCGAGCGATCCAGCTGCCCGGAATTGTCTGGCGCTGCCTTGGAAGGGCCCCTCACAGTGTTTTCCATAATGGCCATACGTGACTCCTGATGGGTTTACTACGGTCTCCTGTAAGAGGTAGAATGAGCGCGACTCTCAACAGCGCGGTCTTGAGAGCCGACGAGGGTGACTGAGGTGAGAATGGGGCAGCGCCGGAATGAAATAAAGGGGGAAGGGGCACGGGATATCCCCGAGAAAACCCGCCGATCAGCGGCATCGTCCGGCACGATTCCCACATGCGAAATTCCGGGAGTGACCCGGCTGGGGTTGAACCCGAACGGTTCGCATTGGTGGGAGGCGAGCAGGCTAACCGCTCAGCCGCCGTGGCCCCTAAGAGTTGGAAGTCCTGAATTGTTTTGTTTCATTCGTTGTTTGCGAGGTTACGCATAACTCAGTTCATAAATATTCTCTGTATATGACTTTTTGACGTATATGTCAAAAAGTTGTATAGGGCCTACACAGAAAATTATCGAAAGATAGAAATCATATTTTTCTTTTCTTTTTTTACTTTTATCACATTAAGTGTATCATGACAATTGCGGGGGAAAAAAAAAAAAAAACATTTTTAGTGGTTGCCTGCGCATGTGAGAGAAAAGTACAACCATATGAATTCGACTTAGTTTAAATTGAGGGCTTTCATCGCATGTAGTATGATCTACTATTACATATCGAATTGGCAGAATCCAGCGCGCCGATGGGAACATTGCACTCCTTGCGCGTAAGAGCGATGAGGCGCTAAGCGTGCGTGTTAAGAGTCGCCCGATACGGGCGACTCTTGCATCCGTAATATAATCCATTCACGGTTACTTCAGCCATTTCTAAAGCCCTGCTTAAGTTCTACTTCCAAGATATTCCTCCGCCTCGTGCAAACTAAGCTTAACTAAGCCTGGAGGATTACATCAGAGGAACGCACCACATTCGTGCGCATTAAGTGCATCAGTATTTTGTATAAGAATTATTTCTTACTAGGCGATACTAACATAACTATTTTCTCCCTGTTTTTTATTAAAATTATTTATAAATTAAACATTATAATTTGTAGATAAAATACGAATAACCTTTCCAATTAAAAGGACAAAAATAACTTTTATGAATACAGGGCGTATTTAGGAACTAACTAATCACGTCATACATGGGGAGATTTTTCAAATGTTTGATTCAAAAAGGCCGAAGAAACCGTGAATGGACTATAACGTTGCTGTGCTCATGTAGGTATACTATTTAATGGTACGAAGTTACCCCAAATAACTTTCCTGAATTTGAGCAGCTGGTTCCGCCAGATTCTTGACATTGTGAACTTGTGTGAAGGAGGGGGGTGGGGGCATGGCAGTTGTCGAGGATAGCAGGTCGTTTCAGCGTTTATGTGGCGAGAAGCATTGTGGACTGAGAACCCCGCCACGTCGACCCGCGCTCGTGCGTTTGCCCAACCGACCGCACATCGTGGCGGCGGCGGAAGAAGGGCCCCGGAGGAAAAAAGCGATACGCGTTCGGAGTAATAAACTTCGCCTTTGAATAATTCAGCGGGTATATGAATTATTCAGTGGGAAATGCGCGTACTGTAACCTGACATTTGGGGCCCGCGCGCCGTCTGTCGCGCTTAGGGAAGTGACAGCATCGGCGGCGCCTCGCCTCCGCGGGCAGGTTGGGAACGAAAACATCCGCCTCAGACGTCCCCCGGGGTCAGGAAGTGAACACCTTCGTAGGTCTGCGTTGAGTGCAGTTGTCACGTCGAAGGAAAACATCGCTGTTCGGTTGTTTTCTGCTTCGATAGTTTCAACATCGACATGTTCCGATGTATCAGTATCAAAACATCGATATTTTTTCTATTATTAATGTTCTATGTTATAGTTAGAGTCTGTTCACGGTAATGTGAACACTTTTGAAATCAACCTTATATGCCCCTACCTGCATATATTTTAACGAGCGCGCTGAGTGACATGTGGCTAGTAAGGTAGGTAACGATGGATGGAAAGTAGCTCCATATCTTAACGTCGAATAAAAAGAGTTCGTTAACCATTTGTAACAACTTAAGTTATTTCTTTCCCTTTCTGCATTTTTAACGCTTAGAATTGTAAAAAATGAGCAGATTTTTAAAAGATTTACTTTCATAATAATTCTACAGTTTAAGTTGACCGACGCATGAATAAAGCGCTGAGGTCAGTGGCAATATTAATTTTACATAAGGTAGAAGAAGACACAACGCGTATACCAGTAGATCTTAAGCGGGGCTTTCAAAACTGCTCATTTTACCGTGAACAGCCTATATATATACAAATAACTTAATAATACATTGTCCATATTAACTTTTTATGTATAAGGACGTTGTCTTTATTAAAAAACACACTTCTTCCAATAGATAATTAAAATTTGACAAAAAAAGCATGTATGGCAGTTCACACACTCGTATCGTATGCCAGCAATAGTAATTTCACACTTCGCTTCACCGTCATGTCAATTGTAGTGGCTTCGGGAGCTGTTCACCTAGAAAACCATAAACTGTCAAACAAATTAACACTTCTCGGAAGTGTTTACCAAATGCTGCTATTGCCATTCGCATAAAAAAAAAAAAAAATTCTGTACGCCATAACTGGCATTATCGTCCGAAACAATCCCACATTTGGACAAAGGGAGAAAAGCATTTTAATTTTTAATTTTTATATTTACAAAACATCGATGTTTAATGCACACTGATGTCTAATGCACATCGATGTCTATGTTCCAACCTTACTCCTAAGTAGAAGTGGCTCTTGACGACCTTGCACACAGAAGGTGAGCTGTTGGCGTGTTTCCATAGCTGTGACAGAGAGAATCACCGGAATCTGACAGGGTGTGTGAGTGAAGAGATTTGGGCGGCTCTTAACATCGAGGTCTCGAGAGCCGATGAGGGTGATTGAGGTGAGTATGAAGCAGCGCCGGAATGAAAGGGCGGGGAAACGGGAGATCCCCGAGAAAACCCGCCGACCACGGCATCGTCCGGCACAATTCCCACATGCGAAAATCCGGAGTGACCGGGCCGGGAATTGAACCTGGATCGCCTTGGTGGGAGGCGAGCAGGCTAACTGCTCAGCCACCGTGGCCCCCAATCCGACAGGGAATCAGCGATAACGTCTCCAGTGGATGTACCGTGATGGTTTGGTGGTCAGGCTTCGTGCCGGACGATGCCGCTGGTCATCGGGTTTTCTCGGGATTCCCGTTTCCCCCGCACTTGCATTCCGGCGTTGACCCATACTCACTTCGCTTCGCCCTTATCAGCTCTCAAGACCTCGATGTTAAGAGCCGCCCAAATATCTCTATTCTCCTCCAGTGTAATCACTGAAAAACTACTAATACAGCCCGGCGGCGGTATCGGCGCGAGGATGTAAGTTTCTGCGGCGGTTTATTATTGCCTTCCGCAGTACGGAGGTCAGCCAGACCCACCAATCACTTGAGAAATTCCACGAGTCGGACCCGGAAATTGAATCCAAATGCGCCGGGTGGCAAGCAACAACACTACCCGATACTGTACGACGAAGGAGTTTTATTGTTTCGCAGTAAATGCGAAATAATTTTGTTCTTGCTAAGTAAACATTCTACTGGACTTTTGCCAACTATATCGGGGAGTCTGAAAAACACCTATAAACTCCACCTGCATATTCCTTATGAAAATATATGTCGAAAACATATCAGCGATATATCTATGATCGTCCATTTTTAAGGGTGGTAAGCACCCTTGAAGATGGAGCTGAAACACATGTTTATTGTAAATATCACAGAATATATTTGAAATGGAACAATAACATCCAGGATAATAATGCTGTAACCTGTACATTGGAAGCTGATGGTGTGGGCACTTTGAACAAATACTTTAAGAAACAATACGGCATGTGATTGCGTGTTGTTTGCCTGCCATGTGCAGTAACGCATTACACATAGCGTATTATTCCTTAAAGTAGTAGTTCAAAGTGCCAGCAATTTCAACTTCAACGTGCAGGTTACAATATTATTATCCTGGATGTCATTGTTCAATTTCAAATACATTCTGTAATATTTACAATAAGTGTTTCGGCTCCACTTTCAAGGGTACCTACCACACTTACGAAGCTTCGTCGACCATATGTAACATGTATGTTTCAGACTTATTTTTTCATAGAGAACATGCAGGTTGAATTAGTCGGTGTTTTTCCCGCTCATCTTGTATGTTCGTACAAACTGCCACCCTCCGTGTTCTACTACCCCCCTCCGTGCCACTCATACTGCAGTGATGTAAGATTCTTATCCTCTAAACAGATTACCATCGTGATATAAACTAAGAATTGCAGTTAATTTAACACTTTTGAAATTGTAAACTTTAAAAATATTCTGCGTCAGTGACTGCGCATATTTTGTTAACGCTGCCGATTTCCAGATAAAGAGACCATGAGATGATCCAGAAAGAAAAGAGGACTTAAGGCATTAATTATTATTGAGGGACGTACGCGTCCTTGGAACTCGATATTTTCAAGTTACTTTACTAAAACTTTTTAGCTACAAAACAATATTGCTGAACATACTTGTGATTTCTTGAATATAAATTCGATCTGGTGAAAATTCGCTGGGTAATCCTTACCTTTTTCATTACCACGGCTGCCTCGTGCGGGTCCGGTCGAATGAAAGGACGTGATTTATCCGTAAGTGTAACGCTACGTGCTAAATGATTTTAGGATTTGTTTTGGCCACCTTTGAAGATGTCGTTTTCAAACACAAAACACTTCGTCTATCTTGGCCCGCGCCACATTCCTACAATATTTTTTTTTGTAAAATTTTTAACACCCTGAACACTGCGGGTAAATTGAGATTACAGACTCAACAAACACACAGGAACATAAATTCTTATTAATTTATTTCTACATGCTCTCTTGTAGCGTGGCTCTTCTCTTCAAAGGGTATAAAGTGATTTTTGTTTGAAAGCGAGACAGCTAAGACACGCCTAAAATAATTAGCGTGTAAAACCCTATAATATCGTTCGGTCGGTCCTACACTAATTCACTGACTGACATAGCTGGTTAGAAAAAAAACAACCCTTTCATTAGAACATTTTCTGGAGAATCGTTTGCCTGAGAGTGTTACACCAAGGCTACATTTTTAAAATTAATATTTGGCTAAGTGAATCGTAATAACTCATTTCCATAATAGGAAGCTTTACCTTGAAAAGTCATTACCATTTTTTTCTACGCAATATGTTTACTGAAGTTTAATGATGTCGTCCGACTCACAAATACATCAATATTACAGACACACACAATAACAAACAAACTAAAGGAACAACACCTACACTGTACAACACCCTACACAAACAACATTACACTGACACCATCACAACACAAATATTGCACGACGGACACCTCACGAAAACGACTTCGGCCCCTCTGTCTCCGGAGAGGATGGTGGGGTGAGGGTTTAAGGGTGTAGGCAGGGAAATTTTAACTGTTGACATTAAATTATAACGTAACATTGTTCTTTTAGATTATAACAAAATATAATTTTAAGCCTTTGTAATTTTAAAATTTAACTTGTTAGTTTTTCTAACTCGATAAATTTTATGTTTGGACTATTTTCCAAATTGATTTTAAATTCAAGTAACTAAGACCAGTTATGGCCTTCAGCTGGGTACTGGTGCCATTTCAATATGTTATGTTCTGTTCTGAAATTTACAGGGCTGCGTTTGTTCAGGGCCGCGACGTGACGCTACAAATTAAGGTATGAGCTCACGAATGACTTGAAGCGTGCCGTTGACCCTGGATGCAGTGCTGTTCTCGAGTGGGCCTTAACTCGAGTGGGTCTTAACTCGAGTGGCGTGCTGCATGTGTTCTGAATGTGAGCCAACTGCTCGTCAGGCTAACATCCCGGTAGCACGCAACACATCGACGTGGGTGGCGCGAATCTGCGATGCGTGAGGTCGCGGGTTCGCGGCCCTTCGCACTTTGCGGCGAGCGGGCGTATGAAGCATCCAGTACGTGGTTCACAATTCATTAAAAACACTTTTGAAATCAACATAAAAAAATATTTGCTGCAACTGCATTGTCTTTATCGCGAATATTAACGTCTTCTGCGAATTACCAAATGCAGTTCTATAGTAATAATTAAGTGGTCACTGGAATTTTTTTTGTACACAGTAGAATAAAAATTTTAAAATAGTAAAATTTGGATGTTGTTAAGCATTTTGACAGCGGCATTTAGTCGATGTGCATGTTAGTCATAATGATCGTGGGGTGTCAGCTTTCGCAAGCGGCTGAAGTTCACAAGGGCTTTCAACCATGAAACAACTACGCATGCCCACGCAGTTATGGAGCTGTTTTGCACATTCAAGGCACAGAATCAAAAAAGAGACACGGGCGACTTTAATACGCACGCCTGTCGCCTCATCGCCCCTACGCACAAGGTATGAAATGTTTCCGTTGGTGCGCTGCGGTGCGTGCGCAAATTTGATCTGCAACATTGGGACTTTATTACAGGCTGCGAAACTCACACGTTCGTATTGTTGTTCTTTTCCCACACCTCTTAAATAAATAAGCGCAGGAGCTTTAAAATTGGTACGTTTTGAAAACCATTTTGACGATTTTATTCTCTTTGATTTACGTCAGCAGTATATAAAAAATACGGGCTTGGCTTGAACTTTTTTGCCAAAATTTCGTATTCTCATAACATTAATTGACTGTTATACGCGTATTCGCGCAAACAACGGTTTCACAGAACATTTTTTTAATGCATAGTCGTAACAGCGAGGTCTTGCGCGCCGGTGAGGGTAAAACGAGGTGAATTCGGAGCATCGGCGGAATGCAAGAGCCAACGGCGACGTAGTGGACTCGAGTAGTCTTCACTACCGCACAACCGCAACCTCCGCACGCGCAGTTGTAATCAGTGAGAAGCGACGTGACAGACTAATGCCCGGTTGCACCAACATATTCCCCGATCCGAGATCGAATGATCCTAGTTCCGAACCAGGATCCAGTTTGATCGTGGTTCCAATGTAAAAGTGTTGCAGCAACGAAATTTCATGATTCTGGATCTCCGATCCGTCGATCTTGGTTCCAAAGTGAGAGCTCAAGATAAAGTATGAGACAAATTTTGCTATTGGTTGGTAATATATAACATCATGGAAGTAGGCGTATTTTTCACCATAGATAGAACTAGATGTGCGATGTTTGATCTGTTTTAAGTGAATTATTGTTGCACGAATTTTGCTGAATAATATACAAGTGTGTATAATGTTGTTCTAATTTCCCAAGAAAACAATCGAACATAGTTATATCTGTTGGCGTATTTTCAAACTACATTTGTCGACGATGGCTGCTGATCTCGGAACGAGATTTCGAACCGCCTATTTCGGTGGTTCGAAATGAACTTTATCTCGATCTCCAGTCCAGCTGTGAACTCGAATAGTGCAACAGTTTTCTCAGGGTGGCCACAGACCTGGAAAACATGGAAAACGTGGAATTGTTATGGAATTTTAGTGGTCAGGGAAAAACCTGGAATTGTTAGTGAATTTCCCTTAAAAACCTGGAATTTTTATAATCCCCGCAATGCTACTCGCAACCTTGAATCGAAGTGAAGCAATCTTTAAGAAAATGGATGCGAAGTAATTCTGTAATCGCCCAAGATTCATTTGTGTGACGAATCCATCTTCATTACGACGTGCATGCAACGTGCTTGCCCTTTCCGTGCTGAAGGTGTGTGTTTCATTCTTGCTATTTTATTAATTTTGAAACAACTTGTACGCCTCTTACATTGTAGATCGAGATCTTAAAAAAGTGAGCAAAATTTGTTTATATGTGCCTTTTTTTTTTTTTTTTTTTTTTTTTTTTTTTTCTGTGTTGCGTGTGAAATTAAATACTATCGTGTCGGCCAGGGAAAAATTTCCATTTTGTCTGCAGAACTTAGAAAAGTCAGGGAATTTTATCATCCTTAGTTTGTGGCCACCCTGTTTCTGTGCAGCTCTTAGATCCGATCTCGGATCGTGTTTCGAACCACGATGGTGCAACCGGGCATAAGTCGCCCCCGAGGTCGAAGTGGCCGCTCTGACACTGCGGAGGGTTGACATCATGACGATGAAGCATGTCAACGTTCTCGTCCGGTGACGAGGCGAGCATTCCGGTGTTCCTCCTGACGAACCGTCCTTAAAGGGGGTAGTATCCACACCATCTTCGAATTTTCTTACAAATCTTCGCAATGAAAATGTTTGACCAGAAATAAAAAATCAAAGCTAGACTGCTTAGGAATTTTTTTTAAATTTGTAGGGTTTCAAATATACCTGTATTTTCCCATCTGGGGCGGAAATGATTAAATAATTAGATAATGTTTGATCTCGGGTACAGATGTGACACTAATCATGCAAGAAAAATAAGTGGGATTTAGAAATACATGTTAAAATGTTCCCTATGTCATAAATAGCTTGGTTTTTAAATATTGACTCCGAAAATTAAGTTAATGAGGAAAGTACGTAAATTCAAAATAGCAAGAATATTTCCCCCTTACACGATACCAGATTCCGTAAAAGCTTGTGCAAGGTCCGCCATAGCGGCCGGTTTATGGACTAGTGTGGCACCCGTCATGGCATTTCCCGCCTTCTACGGCCAGATTTCTACCAGGTTTGGTAATTGGACACGTCCTATTTTTCGTTGCTGGTTCCACATCGGCTTTCGTACCAGGCTAATCACATTCGCAGTTTCAGAGCGTACGGCGCTCCCCGTGGCAGCTACTTGAAACGAGTTGATGTAGAGACCGAAAAGGACGCCTCCATCTTGATTATACATCCGTGAGGTTAAAACTCTTTCAAATAAATTAAAAATACAACGACGAATAATATAGGCGATGACAGCTTTAAATTACTATTTAAAATCGTTCCAAATTCTTAAAACCTTACCTACTAAATAAAAAACTTAATTCAAATAATGTACGGTATTATTATAAACTCAACTTCTGGTGGTACAGTGGTAAAGTCGCTGTTACTTTGAGTAATAGTTAACATTTGGGCGTGAGTTCAAAACACCGTCAGATCGAAATTTTTTTTATCATTAAATTTCACATGCGAATAATATCCCGGTACATAGAGAAAAAACTATATTCTGCAACCGGTCAGTAATTTTCATCAAAATTAAAAATAACGCACTCGTACTCTAGTGACTGCACGTCATTTTCAAGAAAACGAATTCAACTATACTAGGTAAGCAAATAATTTATGTAAAAGGCGAACAATAATATAGCAATATTAAGATCTGCTAGCTAGTTTTCTCATAGGCTTACGCAAGTTACTAACTGGTATAGGCTATTCACGATAAAGTGAGCACTTTTTAAGGCCCTCCCAACAGGCATTAACCCTTAATAAATGTATTCTCGGGCATTAATTTTTGAGAGAGGTGAAATGTACACTCTCTGTTTATTAGTCACATGGCAATGTTTATATTGAAAAGTGGCGGAAAGATAGAAATTGACTAAGAGGAAACATTTAGCAGGGCCTTAAAAAGTGCTCACTTTACCGTGAACAGCCTATAGCGGTCCTACGAATGGGGTTCATATGTACTAACAAACCACACACTGCGGACCCACCGAGGGTGTCAAATGCTAGTACCCGAACTACTGTCGTGTAATATGTATCTTCCACGGCAGCTCATATAACGGCTGGTATACTGGCTCCCGTACCAGGCCTTGTAGAAGCTTGTACAAGAACCAAGTACGGTAGCAGGTATCGTGTAATATCCGCCTTACAGCTGTGACCGAACTCCCTTCCCGCGGAGACTACTACAGACGAGACGACGGCCGCGAGTGAGCGAGATTTATGTAGTCTATTCGCAGTGCCTTTCACTTCTGAAATCAAATGTTTAAAAAATCACCTATGTACGACGTGTTTGGTTGTTTCCTACATGCGTGTAGGTATATTAATTTATTTTAAATTTAAATTTTTTACTTATATTTTAACCGTAAAATGTAATATTTAATTAATAATTAATATAAAAAAACAGAGACAAAATGGGTGATTTGGTAATCCTTACATAGTAATAAAGAAAGTCCCTGGCGCGCGTCTGTCTGTATGACTGCGCTAATCTCGATAACCACTGAACGGATTTGAATGCGGTTTTTACTGTTATGATCTGCATTTATCGGGGAAGGTTTATGTGTATTAGAAATTAGCACTTATAGGAGCTGAGCTTTAACTGTATCAGTGTAAGTGTATCGATGTAAAAACTAAATAGTACCAGGGCGAAGCCGGGCCGGGTCGCTAGTACGTAATAATAAATAGTTCTTATGCGAAATATTATTGAAATGAGTGCATACAAATGCTGAAGCGTTGTCCTTTTGGTATAATTTTCCAGCACGAAGCGGAGGAATAGCTTGGAAATAGAACTTTATCACGACTCCAGGTAAGTTGGAAGTAGCCATGAATGGAATTGCATGTCTGCTGCAAGTGAGGCTGCCCGTGCGTGCGACACTTAGACTCTGTATACTATTCAACTTTTTTTTTTTGCCTGGAACGAATGGTTATACGAAATTCATACTGATGGTAACCTTATGTTTTTTAAATTAACTTCGCCGTTTTATGTTGGGAGGCTAAACTGGGGGAAATTACAAACTATACTAAACTAAACTAAACGTACGCAAATAAAAACGCATGACCACCGACGGCTTGTTCCGGATTCGAACCCACACTTGTTGGCCACCTCAACTACGGAGGTAGCGTGGTAGCGTCTTGTTTTTCTGGGGTTCAGAATGGCAGGCTGGGCTTCACAGGCTTCTATGTACCCTGCCCCATGTCGTCTGTCCATTGTCGTGTCGTCTTCATAGGCGCTGGCTACAGTGGCCCGAGGGGAAGGGGACACGGGGCGCTCACCCCCTCTCACTTTTTATTTTCGGCAAGCAGGGCTTCACTCCCGTTCGTTGACAGACAGTGATCGGTCACTGATTCAGTTCGTAAGAAATGTTAATGATTTATGGTGAACTGATTGCAACATTATTCTTAAAATATAACTTATTCACAGGTGTTTGCATAACCAGAAACAGCAATATCTCGTTAAAAACTATTTTATTACATTTTTTGAAAGAGTAAGATGTAGCTACAGCCCCTAAAAGAAAAACTGGTCTCGCTATGGGAACCATTGAGGCAATTCGCCGAGGTGGACTTGGGAACCATAATGTAGTGTAAAACACGCAACATATAATCAACGCATTTGTAAGAACGGAATTAAGTTTTCACTACCCCCCCCCCCTACTCCCCCTGCACCTTCAGGAAACAAGAAGTCGGTGTCTGATGCTGACTACGTGATCTTCTTGATCTGGGATTCACACGATTCGTCGTCTGTTTCGTAGCAGAGCCGGTCGCCGAACGAATTCGCGATTGTTTCCGGTCTTTTATTCCGCGGCGGACGGCTTATCACTGTGGAGCAGGCAGAACGCTGATTGGCTGAACGCCTGGTGTGCGGCGTGCCAAGTGGCCTTAATGCGCACTGATTCGCGGAGGAAATGGAGCATTCTGGCGGCGGAGGAGAGTGCATCTCCGTTGTCGCTCGGCGAGATGCTGTCTTGTCTGTCTCCTGGACCCCCGCAGACCGCTTGAGCCGCACTGTTAAAAATTTCCGTATATTTACGGAATGTTTTACGGAAATGTACAGTGTATATGCGGAAAGGCAATCCGCAATGACGAAAAACGGAGTTAAGTCCGTAAATACAAAATACGGAAAGTTTCCGTATTCCCTTTGGCTTCGAGTTACAGCGGCGAACAATGCCGATTCTACACGAAGCTTTCTTCGCCACTGTAACAAGAAAGTTATCTTTTCTGCGGTAGTTAAGGTTATCCACGCGACTATGACCTATTCTTTCAAACATTAAAAAATAGCATCACGCGTCTGTAATATTTGGCAACACTAAAAATACACCAAATGTAAAAAAAACTGAAATTTTGATTTTGTCTTTCGAATACGAATATAAAAGTTATACCACAATTTTCAAGTGAAGGTTGTAGGTGAAAAAAAAATGGCTAGAGTCGTAAACTGGAAATGTTTTGACTCGGGTTCAAACCTCGCTTAAGTATAAAATATTTTAACTTTTTTAATATGATTTTTTATGCACAGTAGAACACACACATAACGAAAATTAAAGACATTTTCATTCACTATCTCTTTTTATTTTAAACGGAAAGTACAGAAAACTAACTTGGAAATTAACGGAGAGGTACCGTGAAATTTACGGAAAGCCCGTTTCTCAAAATCAATGTGTCCGTAATTTTACGGAGAGTTTACGGACACTTCTGGATACAGTTTTACCAGCACTTTTCCGCAAAATGAAGGGAATTTTTTTTTAACAGTGCGGGCGCGTTGCAACACCGCATAACAGGACTCTGGAACACCTCTCCATCTCACTGCCTCAGACTTGCCAAGCTCTCCGGAGACTACGCCGCATAGTTAACAGTGTTAAATTTTGAAAAGTGGTATCGTTATTATAGTGGACCGGTTACGGGCAGGTATAAGCTATTCACGATAAGGCGAGCGCTTTTGAAAGTCCCCTCCTTTGGAATAATAGTCAATAAATATGTATTATTTTAGCCTTACATCTTAACTTCCGAGTGCGGTGGAATTATACACACTGTGTTTATTACTTGCCAGGCAATATTTATTTTAAAAAGGTGGTTAAAGGATAAAAAATGGCTGGAAGGAAAACGTAACTAGGGACTCAAAAGTGCTTACTTTACCGTGAACAGCCTATAGGTAAGGTTAAACCTCTCGTCGGCAGCGAGGTAATTAGAGATGGGTAAAGTTGCCCCGGAGAAGCAGAAGCCAGGAAGTAACCGGCCATGGCCTATAGGAACTAACCATCCCAGCATTCGTCTGGAGTGACTTCTGGGCGTTTATTCTAAGTTTCTGGGGGAATATATCAGCAGATCTCGATGTCGATCACGACAGTCAGCTTCCTGCCGATCGAGACAAGCCGTTTGAAACGATTGGAGCAAAATGTGCCCAAATAGCTATTCTAAGCGCACTGTCGGTTCCAGACCTCACTACCTCGGCAATCCTCGGGTTTTACCAACCACCCCACCACAACTCCCTACCCTTCCCTGCTGGTGTTCAGGCAGGCAACGTGACGAATGTAAACACACGCTGTGCTTCCAATAATGTTTGATTAAAGTAAAGCTATTCTTATAAACTGTGCGTTTTAAGTGGTTAGTTAACGCATAAAAGTGCATATATATAATTTATAAATTGTCTTATTTAGAACAAATAATATTACATTTATTAAAGCGTAACGCGGGATATTTAGAATGAAATTTCTCGATATGGCTACGTATATTATATTCGTCAGTTCATTGCAGACGGCGTCTAAGGAAAAGAACTAGCAGTTTTACGAAGCGGTATACACGCGCCGATTACTGTTACACATTTCACTCAAGAAAATGCACTACGACCAACTATACTCGAAGAAAGCAAATACACAAATAATTAACTACCGATTCTTATTCCGACAACACCAACGCGATGCTCGTATAAACACATAACCTCTCTGCCATTGCTACACTACATAATTAACTCACAATACAGAAAAATAACTTCAGATTCCCGAACATGTGTGGATGCAATAATAAGCTTATAATAATGTTCCACATAATTGTAACCTTTTGTATGTTATGTATTATGTTTAGGAAGTACGAAACCATAAGATATGCAATAAATACGGCCACCACGCTTCTCACCCGCCATGTTGAATTTCCACTTCACGATCGGGACGCGGCTTTCGACAACACATAGCTGTCGAGTGCTCTCGATCGTTATCTCAAGAGAATCGAGAAGTCATCTTTAACTTAGAATGCCAAAAGCCGGAAATATGACGTAAATTGTTATTTCACGATCGGGAACTCTGTTTCGACAAACTTAGAATAAAAGCCCTGGGAACCACGGGAAACCGAAGTCAGGACGGCCGAACCGGGATTCAAACCCAGGCCCTCTTGAATGCAGGTCCGAAGGTGTACCGCTGTGCTACTTCGCTCTGTAAACCGATCAAAGAGGAACACAAATTTCCCATTATTGTATTTTTTATACGTACATTCATTTGACCGAAAAAAAAAATGGAATAGCGAGCACATAGGTATTTTTACTTTTCAAGAACGTAAAATCACCGAATATAATTGAACCGTCCACAATTTTATAAACTTATTGTCATAGGACAGAGACATTAGCCAGGGTATCAGTTCACACATCGTGCTCGACAGTGTGACTGGCTGCCTACCTCCCAGGCGACTATTAATCTTTTTTCCAACTAAACTTGTGATTTCTCAGGAAACGGAAGGTTTAGGATGTTCACGGTAAAATGAGCACTTTTGAAAGCCCTGCTTAAGACCTACTTGTATGCACGTTGTGTAGTCTTACATTTTATGTAAAATTAACATTGTCATGAGCCTCATCACGTTAGTCATGCGTTGGTCCAATGAAATTGTGAAATTATTAGAAAAGTAATTATTTTTAAAATCTGCTAATTTCTACACTTTGATGCATGAAACAAACAGAAAGTAAAATAAATAATCTAATTTGTCACAAATGGTTACCTAACGCTTTTTATTCGACGTAGTTATATGGAACTACTTTCCCTCCATCGTGACCAACTTTACTGGGCGCGTGTCACTCAGTGCGCCTATTAAAATATATGCAGGTGGGAGCAGTGACATTTTTATAAGGTTTATTTAAAAAGTGCTCACTTCACGTGAACAGCCTTTATCAGCGGATACTACCAATGCTTTTTTAATGCTCATTACTAACGTGTAATGTCAAATCGCTTCAAGCGCAGGGTTACAAAGTTCCAACCAATTGGAGGCCGCCAACCCCTATTTAATGTATGAAGGGGTGTACTCTCTGTAACGCCGTTTTATGTTGTAAACTGCCTTGGAAACGCTTGCCTGTATACCAATTTTCGTTGGTTAGTTGCAAGTGGTTTCCAATTCATCGTGGCATAACACATTTCCTATCGCAACGTTTCAGGACATCTACCGGCCTCAGAAATCACTTAAGGTCATATGTCGCATATATGTTTCCCTATTTTATTGTCCTAAGGATTCCGTTCGTGCCGGGTTAGCGTACATTAACGTCTCATGTGGTGTGTGTGTGTATATATATATATATATATATATATATATATATATATATATATATATATATATATATATATATATATGTGTGTGTGTGTGTGTGTGTGTGTGTGTGTGTATATATATGTATATATATATATATATATATATACACATACATAAACACACACACTCACTCATTTATACACAAAATAAGTGGTACATCGAGGGTTGCACAAATATTCCGGAGTATATATTGCAGAATTATTTTGCAGAAGCGATGCTTTCGTGTGAAAACAAGAGATATCCATTAATATGTATATGGAATACCCTTGACGGAGTACTCGCACTGTGAATAACGTGAACATATGTATGTCACATTAGTAATTGTACTTTGTTGGTGAAGTTAGTCATAAATAGAGACTACGGCGTGTTTTGAAATGGGCAGAAAATATCTTGCTCGAAAGTTCTATAATTTTAGATGTGCACTTGTACTTATGTGTAGTTCCGTACTGCCACGTAGCATAACATAAGTAATCATTAATGTTGACAGGAAACCGCAAGAGGACACCGTATGTTATAAAATTTGTTCTGCTCATCACAGACGTTAATTACTTTGATTCCTAGCACACGTCACATGTAACTCGCTTGTCGGCTTTTGAGAAACTAGTTAAGATGAAGGGGGAAAACGTTGGTCTCTGTGAGTGTAAAATACATGTACCGTCACGAACACGAATGTTTGACTTAACATACTCTATTTATACCAAAGGAGTGAGTGAGTTAGTGAAGAGATTTGGGTGGCTATTAACGTCGAGGTCTTCAGAGCCGTTCAGGGTGAAGTGAGATAAGTATGGAACAGCACTGGAATGAAAGCGCGGTGTAAATGGGAGATCCCCGAGAAAACTCACCGACCAGCGGCATCGTCTTGCACGATTCCCACGTACGAAAATCTGGGAGCAACCCCTCCGGGAATCGAACCCGTTTGGCATGGCTGAAAAACCATTCGGCAAATCAACCGTTGGCTTTCGGTATAACACAGTAATGCGTCGCAATTTACAGGAAGGAATTTTCATAAATTATGTTTTGAAAATGAACTTGCATCTCTAAAGCTGTGTGCACTTAACGACAGACTGGCTTACGTAGGCGGGCTCTTTGACGTTACCACCCCGAGAAAGCCGCCGATGATGTTATTAATGGGAGCGGCCCTTGGTCTGAGTCTGAACGTGGGTGTTACATGACAGGATGGGGTGGGTGTAATGCGGGGGAGGGTGAGTCACCAGACAGACGCAGGGTGGAGCAGAGAGCTGTGAGAGCAGGCCCAGTGTGCTGGTGCTCTCGCTGGAGGGCGCCGTGTTTATTATTGGTCCGTGGAGAGGCAGCCAAGCCACTCATGCGGGAGGGCTCATTCCCCACACGTCACAACCACCCCCTCTGCATTCCATTCAGCTGCTGCGGGACCGAGCCGTCATAACTGAGGCGATTGCGATGTCTGCTCCTGTGTGCTTCGAGGATCCCGAACATGTTACAATTAAGTTAAAACTTCAGATTGGAGCTTTACGTCGTGCGATTTGCACAGATAGGAAGGTTGAGCTAGTCGGACCTTTCCGTGACGAACCACTTAAATACTGTCTTGGTGCTCATTACGTGAATCATTTCATCGGCTCTCAATACTTCGATGTTGAGAGCCGCCAAAATCCATCCACTTTACTCCATTCCTGAATAGTTTCGTTTGTTGGGCGTCAGTGGTCTCTAACTGTTAAAGAGTTGGTAGTCCTGAAATTTTCTTCTCGCGCGGCTACGCGTATCTCAGTGTATAAGTATTCTGGGAATACGACTTTTTGTCAGAAAGGGTAGAAATCAATTTTCTAAGCGCGTATGATTTTGCTTCATCCAGGGTTGCCACAGGTCTGGAAAACCTGGAAAACAGGTAAATGTCAGGGAAGGTGAAAACTGCCAGGGAAATGTGTCAGGGAATTTCAAACAAGTTAGCTAAATGTCAGGTAATTCTGTGATATGCATGATATATTTCGCAGTTCTGTCTTCAGTTGTGGACCTCTGCCAGGATCATATAAAATTGTTTTAATGATTGTGGACTAAATGGTTAGGCATTTTTCTTTGCAACCTATGTAGTGAGCAATTTTGTAAGATCTAAGAAGAATTTTTGTGTAAATGTGTGTTGTAACGCAAAGGAGCCAATCCTTACAGAAAAAAAATGTTAGAAAAAGGTCAGGGGAAAAGAGAGTCTTTCGTCTGGGAATCAGGCAAATGTCAGGGAATTATCTAGTCTAAAAAGGTGGCAACCCTGTAATAAGCGTATTCAAGGAGTAAAAAAAAAAAAAAAAAAAAAAAAAAACGTGAAATTGGTCAAATTTAATTTGTGAGCTTTCATCTCGTGTAATAAAGCCTCACTATTACAGATCTAAATTGCATAGTACAGCGTACCGACGGAAACACTTCAGATAGCACCAACAGCCAGAGATATTCTCGCCACTTCATGTGTCATCCTCGTTGTCTGCGCTGAAAAAAAAAATAGAGCCGATTTCAACTTATTCCGCGCAGAAAACGTCAATGTTACCGGCGGTTCACTGTGTGGTATCCAAGTCGACCAAATTGGCCAAAAGATGACAGTACTTTGAAGTTAAGAAATATTAGCTTTGTGTCATGCTTGGGAAAAATGTACGAAGAATAAGGAAATGAAGAAAATATTATTGGGACATCTCAGCATCTTCACAGGACAGCTAAATCTGAAAAGCTCGAAAGCTTCCTGGCAGGTGACGGGCAAACCCAACAAAATATGGACTCATGGGAACGCAGATGCGTGATCTGCAAACGTGCGAATCCGCCTTTACCGAAGAAACACGGATTCGAGGTTCTGTGGTTATTATAGCCTGGGTATTAAAAACAGTTGCGGACTTAACCGGAATATTTACCACTTGCATATCGCGTGAATATAAAATAAACAGTCGTGTAGTTTTTTTCCTCTCTACATGTTGTATAAACATGTGCTGAGTTTGCATATTTTAAGGGGACTCCCTAGTAAAATATTGTGTGTGAACTTAATGTTTGCGTGTTTGCGTGTATCTCACTAAATAAATTGCTCGGGAATACAATTTTTTTCCAGGAAAGGTAAATAACTGTGATATACAGTGGCCACTTGTTTATTTTTATCCTGTTAAATATGTTCAAAGAGAAGAAACATTTTTAATGGTCGAATAGAGCATTTTTATGGTTTTCTTGTACAGTTTCCATAAGGGAAAGGAAAGAAGTAGTACAAAGTTACATCTGTTGTTTAATCCATTGGCTTTCATCGCATGTAATAATAGTCTACTGGTAAATATCTAATTTGCGATAAATTCAGCTATAGGCTGTTCATGGTAAAATTAGAACTTTTTTGTATGCACGCTGTGTCTTCTTCCGCTTTTTGTAAAATTAACGTTACCAAGGACCTCATCACTTTATTCATGCGTCGGTCAAGTGAAAACTCGAAATTATTACAAAAGTAAATATTTAGCTAATATTCTCATTTTTACACTTCGATATATTAAAATAAAGAAAAGTTGAAGGAATATTTCAATTTATCACATAATGGTCACCTGACACTTTTTATTCGACTTTAAGTTATGGAACTGCATTCCATTCATCGTTACGAACTTTACTGGGCGCATGTAACTCAGTTCGCCCGTTAAAATATATGCATGTATGGGCAGTAACATTTTTTAAGGTTGATTTCAAAAGTGCTCACTGTATCGTGAACAGCCTTTATCCGGAATGCAAAGCACAGCTACGGGAGAGCCCGTTGCATTGCTTTCTAATAGCCGGACGTGACCTTGACTCGTTTGCAATTGGGTACTCCGGGGACTCCCCTTAATTCTGATTGTACTAGCACAGTTTCTTTGTCTATGAGGCTTCCATGCCTGCTAGTTTTTCACGTGCGTTTGTATGCATATTCGCGTGTAATTATTTATGTTGGTTATGCTCCATGTTCCTCAGTGCGAATAAATAATGGTATCAGTAATATTTGCCAGAGAATGTAAGCATAGTATTAAGGCTGGCAATATGTTGTTCGTTGTCCGCCGACGTAACAATGTTAAAATTTGTAATTTTCTTTGTTCTCTAACGTTGGCGTTACCGAAAACTACTTAGGCAAACAAATGAATAAAAATGTTCTGTCGTTGAGTTAACGACTCGAAAGTTCTGTGTTGGGCCCAAACCAACTCGGGACAGGGCTCTTTGTCACGTGAACGTGACATGACGTCAGCTGGCACGGTCACAGAGAACCCGACGGATAGTGGCGATGACTGGTGTTGGGCCTGAATGCCGTTTTGGACACGCAAGGCAAACAAGTGATGTAGTGAGCAGAATACTCGGCTCCCATCACGACGAACCGAATCTAATACCGGCCGGGTCACGCAAGATTTTCGCATGTGGTAAACGTCGGGCACGTTGTCGTTATCGATGGGTTTTCTCGAGGCGCTCCCGTCTCCATTGTGTTCAGCTACTGTCACAGTTACACTTCATTTCACCGTTTTCGGCTGGAGACTTGAGCTGTTCAACGCCGCCCAGATTTTTCACTCCTTCTCTCAACGCCCGCGCCTGAATTCGGGAAAAAGATTTTCTGCACCTGAAAAATCTCCAAACACTGGTCAGCAGGCGAGACTTTCGGTTCCTGAGAGTGATGAACGATAAAATGAGCAGCTTGCAACTATATGGCGTGTTGAGCACAGTTCGATTTTCAGAAAGTTGCTGTAGTTTGATTTTCAAGAAGAAAAGATTTTAATTTCAAGGCTCGACAGTTACTATCTAAACACGAGTTCTCGTATGCGTAGCAACACTGCGCCATATGGATGGAATAATGGTACTTGATGTAGCGGGAAATTTAAAGGAAAGGAGAAGGTGGTAGTAGGAGTGCGGCCAAGTTGTCGGCCTTGGCGGTGTGATGTCATCGATAGTGCTGGCGCGAGGAGTCATTCTGGAGAGACCCCCTCCCCCTCCTTCACGCCGCCGGCTGTAGGCTATTACAGGCCGTGCGACACCTGGCACTTGCCAACTTTACAAAGTGCTCGATGTTCTCATGTCCCAGAACTGCGCTCCTCCTACTACTGGGTCAGCTGCGGCGCTGGCCGTGATTGCTGAGGCGTAACCTCTTTAGGTGTAAGGCAAGAATGACAGTGGCCCTTCATCCCTCTGCGTGTCCCATTTTGCTTGTGTTTCAATATCATTAACAGTTTCCGTTACTTTCAGCATATTAGCGAACAAAATGAAAATACACATGTGGTTCCCACCCGAGGCAGGGTCACGTACGGATGAGAAAATGCTGGCGCTAATCGGAGCCGGCTGCCTTAACCAAGGTACAGAGTTGTTCCCTGGCCAGCCTGAAGAACGGATGAGGTGACGAGATGGGGGCGGAGATAGCGGAGTGTAGACTGGGGAGGAAACGAGAGAGCTCTGAGAAAGCCTCCACACCACGGGGCAGTACCCGCCATCAGAACCCCCCTCCCCCTTTTTCCGAAAATTTCCTGCTCGCCGGAGCCTGGATCGAACCAGGGACCTCAGGAGTCGGAGGCCAGTGACTAACCTACTGAGACAACCGTGGGCGCCTTTTTTTTTTTTTTTTTTTTTTTAGCTCATGTTCATTCCCAGAAGTTACTTGGTTTAGGTGTTATGTCGCGCGATCGTGCACACAAAGGCCAAAGACGCAAGCGCCGTCTCGTGTAGACGGTTTGAACGGCGCATCTATAAAATAATTTATCAATAATTTTTAAAATAAGAACTTCAAATTGGTTCTAATGTGAATTTCTTTGCAAAAACAACGTATTGTATATCTTTGCAAGCAAATGCGGGCGATGAAAACTCACATGCCACGTGATAAAAACACCCTTAAGCGTAGGTATAATGGTTTTGTTCTTGTGATATTAAAGGGTGGAAAATGGACTTGGGGGAGGGAGGGGAAGAGGGTTTCCATCATGAGACTTCTCATCACACTGAAAAATACACAGGGCCACTCCAGGGCGACGTGACCTACTTGATTAACAACCAACAATGCACTCACGATTACGATTGAGCGAGCCATCATCTTCACAACCAGGAACATGGCAAAATTTTAAATTCAATAATGAGAGATTTTTTTAAAATTTCTAAATATGTTTGTGGTGTTTAGTTCTATGCACACTGTACATTTTGTTTTCACTGTAGCGCTCGTTGCCGGTGCGGCGCGGGGGCCGAGGATGTGAGTTTGAAGTCGCAACTGCTGTATCGTTTCCTCAGTCGTGAGCTAAGCCAGGCGATGCAGGTCTGGTTAGGGAAGATCTCCGCGCATTCCTGCCGCAATTGGCCGTCATCTCAAATCTGCCTACATTCGTTACAACGGGTGCGTCTCTCGCTCCTCACGGCGTCCTTAACAGCCGAGGTCGTCGTGCCCGAGCAGCTCCTCCAGCGAGCGCGATTGTCATTCTCCTGTCGCCTTATCGCGTCCCACTTGAATTGCGCTGCCTTGTGTTTGAAATTCCGTTTTTTTTAATGAATCTATTTAACGCGCCCAAGTATGTTTACCCACGAAAAGACATCACACACTAGACGAGGAAGGAATGGTATTCTTAAGTCACCACGCATGTTATATATATATTCTTTTGAAGCCCTCCAAAATCGTAAGAAATAGCCTTTCCAGACTGCTGTATCTTAAAACACATGTATTAGCCTGACACGAGCCAAACTACGATATAGGCTGTTCACGATCAAGTGGCCACTTTTGAAAGCCCTCTTATTTGGAATATTAGTCAGTAAATATATCTTATTTTAGCCTTAGACGTTACCTTTCGAGTGCGGTGAAATATACACACTGTGTTTATTACTTATATGTAGGGTTATCTGTTTTTCTCGAAATTATTTACGTACCTGCTAGACTTCAATATTCTACGTGCACGCTTGCATCTTTCCTTTGGCTATTGGCCGCCTGTCATTGCGTAAAAACAATCTGTTACATTCGTGATTCAATCAGAACTAAGACGATATTGACCGTCCCTGATTCGTGTGCAGTCTGATGGGACACTTAATAATTCAAATGACCCAGTCACCAAATGTATGTTCTGAACTAAAGAGCTTTCGAACACAGCTTGTCCTGAAATCTTTTTCGCGAAAAAGAGGTCCCCCTACTTATATGGCAGTATTTATTTTAGAAAGTAGTTAAAGGATAAAAACATGGCTGAAATCAACTGTAGCTAGGGCCTCAAAAGTGCTCTTTTTACCGTGCACAGTCTATATAAGTCTATATATTGATTGCTGAAACCACTGAGCTTACTGAAGCTGCAGAGGTTGTGTTGTGCCAGTAAAACCAGATATTGGCGGGCGACTCAAGTCGGTGGTTCTCAGAGATATGTAATTATAGGCGTGCAGAAGGTAGCATCATTAAATACTAACTAGTTCTGATTGAAATCACGAACAAAAGAAAAAAAAAACTCAAAACAGAATGTATGTTTTTACAATAATTTCTGCTCTTCAGTCAAACAAGTATTAGTATGTTTTTATGCTTAAGTAGACTTTCAAATCAATAGATAAATAACACGTATTAACTAAATCAATTTAATCAATTTTCTTTAATTGTAAAGAATACCACCGAAACTGTGAAATTGGTGAGAAACAAAATTTTTACCGTTTACTGCATGCTGTTCCCTTACTGCTGACGAACACTGACGACCCGTCATTCCCCATCAGCAGTAATGAAAGGCGGGATAGGTCTTCGCTGGCCGTGCTCATGATGCGCAGACCCTTTCATTATTAGCAGTGCGTCGTTAGCATAGGGATAAGGACCACTAATAGGTCTTATGGTCTTTTTACAACCGGTCCTAGTTCCACGGTAATCGTTGAAATGAATAATACATACCATGAAATCTTGAGGCGTTCTATCATAACAGTAAACAAAGTAACAACAGGTTTCGACGGAAAAGTTTGTCACACCCAAAAATGAGTAACTAACGACACCCATTGTCACCAGCCTCTCATGTGCATAACGGGACGACGCAAAACGCAAACGTGAACTTTGAATCTTCCAGTCAGGTTTCATATGCTACTTACACTGGTGAAGCGTCTTTGATAAGGATAAAAATATACTCACCGCTCGCGTTACAAATTAGCCTACATGTAGGTTGGTATACTCTCACAATTCCAGAAATTGCGTCTGTGGTATCCGAGAGCGGCCTGCAGGTGAGAGATTCCCAGACGCTGTGTAAAATACAAAATAAAAGAAGCAAAGGGCTATCACTAGGGCGCCCATGATCTGGCAGAACGTAAACAGAAGAACTTTCGATATTATATCGTGTTGTATTTTATCGTAGCTTCGCTCGAGTGAGCCATTCACAAATTTACTGTATGAACAGGTACGTGCTACCCAGACTTGCTTCAGTACCCGCAGTATAAGGCCCCTGTCCCAACTCACTGCGATAAAATAACAATCTCGTGTATACACACAGAAAGATAATTTTTGATCGTTACTGTACCCTGCAAGGCTTATTATAAAACAAAAACTCTAGTGGGGAGTGAACCCAGGGCGGGACAACATTCTCCGCGTGACGGCCTTTCCAGCTGGGACCCGTAGGTGCCCGTCATCCCCGGACAAGACATGAAATGAGACCCTAGGATGGAGCGGCGCTGGAATGCAAAGGCGGGAGAAAAGGGAGTACCCAGAGAAAACCCACCGTCAGGCGCCATCGTCCAGCACGATTCCCACATGCGAAAATCCGGGAGTAAACCCGCCGGGTATCGACCCGGATCGCCGTGGTGGGAAGCGAGCGCCCTAGCCACTGCGCCACCGCTGATGTTCCCGATGGGTAGCAGATTCACCGACCGTGTTCGTGGTTATGATTGGTTCACTACAGCTGAGCACGCAGACTCCAACACGTTGTTTGTGATAACGAAACAACTGTTCTGTCGACTTAAGTACAGTGAACATCAAAAACATTTTTAATTTGCAACACTTGGAACCATATATTAAAGCGCGTCTGCAAGCATTAAATACGAAATCGTCGCAGCTTTAATTACGTATTCACTTTAATAAGCAAAGGGGCTGGCTTTATCGCAGCTAGCACATTCTTGCCGTCAATAGAAAGACTCTTGGAGTATTTAAGCAATATGCACTCTTGAAGAACACCATTATGCATAGTTGTGAAGGATTCCTGTAGCATAATGACAGAAGTTTACGGCGTAACCCGAGGCGGAAATTGAATGTCCATGACTAACCACTGACCTACAACTATCACATGATGTTCACAGCATAATTTTGGTATTTCTGTTGTAGTTACATAAGCAACGTTTTCTGTTTCTATTAAAATTATTGTATTTTAAGTGTTGCTAAATAATACAGACGCCTGATGCTAAATACTGTTCAGGATAAAGTGAGTACTTTTGAAATCAACCTTAGAAAAAAGTCACTACTCCTACCCTGCACATATTTTATCATGCGCTCAGTAAAGTTTGTACCGATCGAGGGAACGTAATTCCATATCTTAACGTCGAATAAAATGTGTTAGGTAACCATTTGTGATAACGTAAATTATTTCTTTCGCTTTCTGTTTTTTTTTGTCCATCGAAGTGTAGAAAAGAGCACATTTTTAAGACATTGACTTTTATAAAAATTTCACAGTTTCACTTAGCCGACGCATGAATAAAGTGATGAGGCTCATATCAATGTTAATTTTACATAAGGCGGAAGAATACACACCGTGTATACAAGTAGATACTAAGCAGGGCTTTCAAAAGAGCTCATTTTACCGTGAACATCCTATACTTGTAATGTTTGAAAGAATAGGTCTTGGTGGCGGGGATAACTTAACTGCCGCCGCAGAAACGATAGTTGTCTGGTTACTGTGGCGAAGATAGCTTCATGTAAACTAGGCATTGTTCGTCCCCGTAACCCGAAACTAGAGGAAGTACGGAGACTTCCCGTAGTCTGTATTTACAGAGCTCAGCTCCGTTTATCGTCATTACCGATTACGTCTCCGCATATTTACTGTACACTTTCGTAAAAATTTCCGTTAATATACGAACAATTCCAACAGTGTGGTTTTTCTGCACTGTATTCCAAAAATAACTAAGTAACAGTGTAGCAAACTAATTGGGTACATAACCGTTAATTCTGGTTAACAAATGGTAAATATTGGCGTTCCGCAAGGAGAAGCATTCGAGGACATTTTTTTTTATGTCAATGATATGGGAGACCTGATACAAAATGTTGGTATTATTAGTTTCGCAGGTGACCTCAGTATAATTTTAGGCTGTAGAACATACAACATTTAAGAAAAACTACACTTTACACTGTACAGCCAGAATGATTGGTTTTATATGAATGAACTAGCACTAAATAAAAAAAAAGCAACCATATTTAAACCAGCAAGCAGTAGCATTACATTAAGCTTTAATAAAAAAAACAATTAGATAAATGAGACTTAATTGTTTAGTACTGTATGTTTATGGATAAGGATCTTACTTGGAAACCTCATACAAAACGATTGGTAGAAAACAATTCCAGTGTAATCCATTCATAGTTATTTCCAACTCTTCTTAAGCCCTGCTAATGATCTACTTTCAAGGTATTCCTCCACCTAATGCAAACAAAGTTTAACCGAGTCTACCAAAATGACACTGCAGTGACGGCGCACCGCATTCGTGCGCATTCAGTGGAATAATATTTTGCATAAGAACCATTTTCTACTACGCGGTGCCAACAAATCTGTTTTCTCCCTGGTTTTATTCATTTTAATTATAAATTAAATATTATAATTCATTGATAAAATATAGTTAAAATTTTAATTTAACAAAAAAATTTAACAAAATTATAAAACGCAAAGAAGCAAACACATCAGAGGTTTGATTAAAAAAATGTGAAGAAACCGCGAATAAACTATATACTTGTGTTAAGCTGAGCTCAAAGTTGAACTACCATTGAATGAGAATGGCTTACTTTTCCTTCTTTCATGCTATCATTAGCTATGGTATAATTTTCGGACGTAAGGATATTTTTAAGTTATACTCCCTAGTCTATTGGTGTTATATATATATATATATATATATATATATATAGAGAGAGAGAGAGAGAGAGAGAGAGAGAGAGAGAGAGAGGGAGAGAGAGAGAGAGAGAGAGAGAGAGAGAGAGAGAGAGAGAGAGAGAGAGAGAGAGAGAGAGAGGGAAGGGGTTGATGCATCGGATAATTATTAGGTATACGGTTTTATGCTGTTAATGAATTTATGGTCCGTTAGAAGTAGGAAAATTATTCATGCACTGTGTCTACGTTATATATATATATATATATAATTATATATATATACACACACACACACACAATTTGTGCTTAGTTATGTATTTATGTGGAGTGCCTTACACAATTAATGATGTATGTTGTACGTGTTTAATAAATATTTATACTGTTATAATTAAGCAATATGTATTTAATTGCAGGCCTTTCTTCTGTGTAACTAGCAGACCCATGTTGAGATAACTTCTATATAAAATTTTATTCAACGTGTCTAACATTAATTTAGGCGGAAGATACTCTGAGAAAGTGTGTAAGAGGAATAGTATCTCCATGGCTGTACTTCCCTCGTGTACCGCTCGGCAGCGCTGTCGCTGCTTTGCGGGCGCGGTGGCTTTTAATTTACTCCTCCTCCTCCTCCACCTCCTGCCGTAATTCTCCCCCTATTCCCTCTCATTCCCCCGCTCTTATCCCGTCCAACAACACGGGCCATCAGCCGCTATAAATAGCCCGCTCATAAGCCGCAGTCGACGGCTCTTTAATCAGCGGGTGGGACGCGCACTTGCCTGTTTTTACGACTCGCCTTAATTCCTTAAAAACAATGGCGTCATCGTCGCCGAGTGACGGACTGATGGCGGGGGAGGAGGCTGCCAGACGAGTGACGCTGCCCGGGTCGAGGAGAGGCCGATTATTAGGAAAGTGCGTCTGAAGGCGGGGGAGGGGCTTCCATCCAGCTGTTGATGCGGGCGTGCTCAATAACGGGTTACGAGCATGGAGGTATTAGTGTATGGAGTGGAAGCCGAGACACGAAAGTGAAGCCGAAAATGAAAGACAAGGACAGGTCTAGTAGTGGCAAAGAGGTGCATGTTTTACATTGCTTACTATGTAACTTTTACCACTTATAATATGGCGGCTGACGTAAACAATCGGTCTGCGCAAGCGCAGTTGAAAGAAGTGAGACAAGGCATCGGCTTCACTTGATAAACGTGGAGAAGATAGGCTGTTGCCACGCCATCATCTATTACCTCCATGGTTACGAGGCACCCAACTCGAGAAGTAACAGTGAGGGGGCATTCGTTCATTAGGAATCACACTATTATATGCCTGGAATTGTTTTATAATACCATCCCTTGTTTAACTTCTTGAAAGCGAACCCGCATCTTCGTTATGCGGCTAATGCAAGTTAGTAAGTTAGGCATATGACTGCGACTACGTTCCGATATCAATACAGATTTTTTAATGTGTGCTTATTTAGTTTTTCTGATGAGGGAGAATAAAATTTGTCCTTAACACGTCAGCTATTAGGTTGTTCTGTAGCGAAAACAGTAAACTTTTTGTAATTTGTTGGTTGTTAGCGGCCCCTCCTTTCATATCATCAGGTTTACCGGAAAGGGGTTCCGTGGTTCCATTACATGCTAAACCAACATAAACTTATTATAAGAAGGCCAACCAGGGATTGTAACCTAGAACCCAGTGACGGACTGCCTACGACCTCAGTGTTCTCCAGAAAAATACTGCGTGCGAGCAGAATGTTCCGTTCCGAAATTGTCTCCAATCGTGAAAAGTACCTAATATATATTTTCCAGAATACAAGATTGCTGAATAGTCTGTAAGACACACGGTGCAGATTATAAGGGGGGAAATGTGTTACGATGAATGGACGTGACGATACGGAGTGATGGCGATTTGTGCAAGACCATTGTGAAGCTGGCCGAGTAAATTAGGAAAGTCTACCACCGGTTTAATGTATTTCTGGTTTCAGCAGTTTGAAGAAGAGTATTTAGCAAAAATCAATCTCAATCATAGACGCTGCGTGGAATGAATACAGCCCCAAATTATTATGTTATTATTATTCGCAGATTGATTAGTTTTGACGTCCCTCGGCCTCGGCTTGCGTACTGATGTAGTTTACATATAGAATAGTTGTATTGCAAGTGCAGCGTCTACATTTGTTGCTCTTGTATGGACCATAAATAAAGCGAGATGGTCCATGTAAATGTTAATTTTATATATCGCGGAACGATGCAAAATTAGAGGTAAAGTAGAGCCTACGTACAGCTTTCAAAAGTGCTTAATTAACCGTGAACTACGTGCAGTAGAGGAGTGACTTGCTGACTGCGTGGTTAGCATGCTGACCTCCCACAACGGCCATCCCCCCTCCCCCGCCGCGAACATCAACGGACCCACGTCAGGATATTCTCATGTGGGACTTGTGGCAGACGATGCTGACAGCCGGTTGGTTTTCTCACAGTACTTGTCCGGTAAAGCTCGCCAATGCATTCGAACACTTCTCTATCCTGGGATCTTTAGTATCGTGCTATAAAAATATAGGGTCGCCGATTAATGGGGCATGTATAAAGTGAGATGGCCCGTGTCAGTGTTAATTTTATATATAGCAGATTGGAAATACTGCATGCAAGTTAAGCGTATTGTGCGTAGATGCGACAGGGCAAGTGGTGAGTGAGCAAGAGCTGGCCGTACAGCTTACACGTTTCGACGTCTCGAACGCACTACATAGCTGCTAGCAGGCGGAACCCACAGAGTCGAAACTTGTACGGGAGACTTCCTTGACCGTGTGAACCTGACGGGACAATTAGTGAGAAATGGGATGGAGACAAATTATACTGCCTTGCCTCACATCTCTTTTTAAAGCAAACAACGTACTCCACTGTTCTTGCTAATACTATAGCAGTTAATAAACCTCCTTCCAGTATATTTGTTTTATTACTATAGGCCATTCACGGTTACTTCCAACTTTACTGAAGCCCTGCTGAAGTTCTTCTTCCAGGAAATTCCTCCGCCTCACGCAAACAAAGCTTGACCGAGTCGACAAAACTACACCAAAGGGACAACGCACCGCATTCGTGCGCACTCAATGTAATAATATTTCGCATAAGAACTATTTGTTACTAGTCATTATCAACCCACCTATTTTATCCCTCTTTTTATTCATATTAATTATAAATTGATTCGTATTAATTATTTATAACGTATAAAAAAACACTTCATACATGAGGTGATTTTTTTTTTAAAAGGTTTGATACAAAAAGTGTGAAGAAACCGCAATGAGATAATAATCGGGAACGGCTGGCTCGAAAAAGCCTGCAAAAAAAAAAAAGAGTAATTTTGTTAGTGTGGTTTTACTCTTACGTTTTAAAGTGTGGCCTGAACGCAGTAACGTTGACATGGGGAAGCAACATGATGTTAATTAGGGGCAGGAGCATCTCTAACTAATTAACTTCTAATTATATAGTTAGGATAGTACGGGTAAAGCACCAGCACTCGGACTCATTGTGGTGCCTAAGTGTTTCCAGTAAAACCGAGTATTTTATTGTCCCCCGTCTGCCTCTTAAACAAGTCTCAGATTACGGAAATTTAGTTTAATGGGGGTTTAAATTAATTTCAGTTTTTTTTCTTCTAATTCTCTGTAGATAGGTTGGATGAACGATAATTGTGAGGCGACTGCCTCATGCGAGGCGATGATGCGGCGGCAATTCGTAGTAGAATTTCCAGCTCACGGCTTATCATGTGTGTAACATTACCCCTTGTTGACAACCCGCCGATAGGCCGGCGAGTGGGGTGTAGCGGCGATAGGAAGCCCGATGAAGCTGTGGAGTGGAGGGAGGGGTTTACAACAGTACACTCCCGCCTAAAACGAAATAACCTGCCACATCACTGACCAGCTCTTTGGAAATAAGGCTCTTAGGATTGTAAAGGGGAGTGCGGAATCTTGTTGACGCTGAGGGTGAAGAGTATGTATAGGCTATTCACGGTAAAGTGAACACTTCTTAAGGCCCTACTGAATTTTCCCATTCGTTTGATTTCTATCTTTATGCTACTTTTTAATATAAACATTGTCATGTGACTATTCAACACAGAGCATACATTTTACCACTCCCAAAAGTTAACGCCGGAACTTGCAATACAATATATTTATTAGCGGTTAATGCCTGTTGGAAGGGCCTTAAAAAGTGCTCGCTTTACCGTGAATAGCCTATGTTTATCCGACGGCGTATTATTAGGCCACCTGTTTTTCGCAATAAGGTTTCAAGACAAGTTATGTTTCAACGCACTTTAGTTCAGAACCACTTAAGTGATTGGATCTTATCTGTCTACCCGCGAACCACGGACGGTCAGTATCGGATAAACTTAATTCTGATTGGCTCATTTATATAACAGATTGTCTTCACACAAAGACAAGCGGTCAGCAGTCAAATGAAGACTGCAAGTGTGCACATAGGATATTGAAGTCTAGTCTCCGCATAAATCTTTTCGCGAAAAATAGGTGACCCTACGCATTATCGTTTGACAGCACAATCTGTCAGAATTGACGTGTGACAGCCGTGTGGGTATCGTTACTTTATTATTTTTTTTAAGGTGTTATACTTCTGTAGGAATACGAAAGGCAATTAGGAAATTGTGTACACACTTGAAAGCAGAACCTGCCGCACCGCGATTCGGCTTGCTCCTATTTATCTAAATGATGACACACTTAAATATTGTACTATGTTATAAACCAGTGGCACTTAAAAGATACACTGAAGGAGAAACCTGTTAAGGATTATCATTAAAAAAAGTTTGCTGTCAAGTGTTTGGTCATCTATTACGCTGGTGTAAGAATAAGACTATTATCGTAAATATTGTTCCATTGTTTCGTGTTACTGCATGTACACGAACTGGTGTCTGTTTTGAAAGCCCTTAGTATTATGTGAAAGTTGGAAAACTTACAAAAGCTTGGCACGTGTTATTAATCCCTGCGTACGATTTTAAAAATGAATGAATTCATATTCCTTCCATTAAAATTCGAATACAATGAAGTGACCGAATTCATTTTTGTTTATATGTTTTCTTTTAGTTGTTCATTGTTTGTAGAAATATTCATGCCTCTGAAGTGATGACTTTTATTTTGATCGTGTAGAAAGACGCCTGCCTCACAAACACTATTTACCCAATACTTACATCACACTCTTATCTTCTAAAGTCGCATGGACGCGAAGCTCCGTAGGCAGCATTAGAACTACCTCTTTGCATAGCCAATATTGAAAATAAATTAATATTAAACATTATAAATAATTTAAGTAATTAATTAAATAGGTCTATAAAAGCGTTGCCACACTTTGGGTGAAATACTTATTTTTGAATTGCCCTGATAGTACCAAATGGCGTAGCATAATATTGTTAAGAAAATTTATAAATAAAGTCCAAGCTTTGGGCTTTACTACTTCCGGATGCGCTGTTTTGTAAGTACTGTACTTGCTCTGTGACAGAAACCTATTACCACATTGAAGGTATCATTACGTCCTTGTCAGAAAATGCTTGTGTAACCGCATTCCCATGCGCGTGGCACAGCCGTTGAGTGGGTAGACAAATAGCTTTCGCAAGTCATCATTAATCTTCCTGAGAGAGTTGAACACGGCCCTTTATTCTTCGAGGCACATCCTAGTGGCGTATAAATTTGGCATTTCTTAATTCTCACCTGGAGAATAGTAGCCTTATTAGATTTAAAAAAAATGTACCTGGAATTCTAAAGCGAGAGCTTTGCTTTTAATTTGTGTGACTTGGCACATGTGCGGCGGAGAACGCCAGGAATATAAGTTTTCTCCTTGTTAATTGTCGTGCTGCCCCGATCACAAGCGAGACGAGATGCCTTTTCAGTCCAGACTGGCGTCAAGTTGGAGCAAGCAAACTGCTCGCTCGGTATGTCGCGGGGCGCTACGTGGAGACAGGTCTGCGAAAGCAACCCCTAGGCACTGGATAGGAGTAAACACAACGCTTCCACCGCCATTTTACATCACTGGGACGCTACTCCCTCAGCGCTGGGGTAGATCGGTCCCTTGTGAGGGACCTTGGCCACCTAGTTGGTTGTCAGATTGCGGAGGCGAGGAGAAGCTAACTCCCTCCCCCCAACGCACCCATCAAACATATTTTATGCTGCAAAGCTAGCATTCTTGTACAGGATTCCCAGGGTAGCGCCTGGGAGCTGTTTCCATAGCTGAATTTTACTCTCTTTTTCCCTGCCTGTACGGGATAAGAGAGAGTGGTGAAGTTAATTGAATTTATCAGCGCGGAATTTTAAAGTTCAGGACTTGTGAAGTACTGTCACGAGCTCCCTGTGAGAGGCTAGCGACAGTTTGGTATAAAAAGCGGAGGTAAATAGCCAAATGAAGTTAAATTTTCGATATAAGTAGTTTTCCCATGACTGGAGTGGCAAGGGTTTATTAATTAAATTAATTATATGTATATTGAAGTGGTGAATTTAAGTTGCGCGATAATTTAAATCAGTGTAGTTGTTTCAGTTTCAGTAATTACTTCATATCTTATGAGTTAATGTTAAAAACCATTAAATAATCTGATTGGTGTGTAAATGCATGTCTGAATGTACCGTGACGAGCGGCTAAAAGTCAAGTAAAACATGTTAACTCGGGGAAGTCAGAGAGCGATATGGCTGGCGCGATGCTAGCGGTAACTAGTTTTGTTCACAACGCTTAGTTTATTTCTGATTCGGTATTAATTTCCCAGTCCAATATCGGCAATATAAAAACGAAAAATTATTTTAATTATTTGATATAATGTAGATAAACTGCTTATCGTCTAGTGAAAATTTTACAACGGAATTGAAAATAAAAAGTATAGTTATATTGATTCAGTTGCAGAAACTGAAGTACAGTGATTTATATAAATCCACACTTCTTTTTACGATGTTGGTGGTGATGTGAGCATTACTTTCAACTTCCTCGTACGGCCGTGCATAGTCGTTGATGTGAGCGAGTTAAAAGCGTTCTAACAACGATTTGGCGTTGTGTACTGACACTTGACAGCTTACAGTGGCCGTTTATTTTTGGATGTGATTCTATATATTTTAGGTATGGATATTGAACACATTTTTTATTAAAATGGGTGGAATTAGACGACTGAAGTGTTATGCAGAAAACTGTTCACGTGTAGTAGTGCCAACCCGTGAACACAACTTTTTTTGTTTTTACGTTGGCGCATTTGTACTGGGCAAAAAAATAAGCGTTCCGCTGCTTTGCCTTGAGTGACGTCTCTGGTACTAGTAAGCTCTTTGAATCTGCGCTCGTTGACTTCTAGCTTTCTCCTCTCGCTCTCCAGATGTTCAGTGTGCAGGAAAGCAACAATTAAGGTATCACGTGTCCGTCTGCGAGAAAGACGTGCGACGGCACCTCTATGTCGTTAAGTGGTGTGACTGAGGTGTGAATGCATTGGCAATGTGCGAACCACGGGATAACTTATCACAACGGTGAAATGCCTTCTCGCTATTCGATACGTAAATATGTTTAAACAATTTGCTTTCTAAACCTTGAATTTTCACTTCCTTCCGCGTTCGGGGAAAACCTCAGACACCCGTTTTGCTAATTTGGGCAAGGATCAGCGTTGTCAAGACGCAATATAGCGCCACTCCGGTGTTTCCAACAATGTGTACGTCGTACGTTGCGAGTAGGGATATTTGAAGGCTGGTTTCAAAACTGTTCAGCTAAGGCGAATTAACCCCTCACACTGTTTTTTTTTCCCCTTTTGTTTTAAAGGCCGCAACGGAGTTATTAACACGACAGAACATAAAATAGTGGCTACCC
The DNA here is from genome assembly GCA_029891345.1 of Dryococelus australis. Taxonomy (NCBI): domain Eukaryota; kingdom Metazoa; phylum Arthropoda; class Insecta; order Phasmatodea; family Phasmatidae; genus Dryococelus; species Dryococelus australis. Next base: position 89,422,999 of record CM056998.1, read on the forward strand.
AGAATTTTGGAATATTTTATCTTTTTCTGCTTTGGGTTACTTCCCGATATGTAACTGGGTGAAGAAATGGCGGGAAGATTACGCAGTGAGTGTTCCGAAAGTAGAACTTATGCAGGGCTTCAGAACAGTCCGAATTATCATTAGAAGATAGGTGATAATAATAACAGCAGTGAAACAATACCGACGTCGGAAAATTGACCAAACAATTTCCTATGCCCTATCGCCCAGTGAAGCTAAATACCAAATGTGTACTGTCAGGCTGTAGCGAAAAATGCAAAATACAAAATGGCGGGGATCAATCTTTCCTAATGTAGAACTAGCTGTAGGTTGTGGGCTCGGTTCAATGTAGCGAATAGCCGAGAATAAAAAAAAGGGGTTGAGGGGGGGGGGGGGGGAGGTAGCGGGAAGCGCGCGCGCGCTCACACACAAGCACACGTTGCAGGCAGCCGAGATAACGCCCTCTTGCGTCGCATAAGACCGCCTCTCCCGGTTATCATCGTGCAAACACTGCTGCCTGCCATACCCGCTCCACAGCCTACAGTGGCACTATACTGGCGTGGCGTCTGTAGCGAGGCTTGCTGGCGCAGCTATAGTGTCAGTGGAGCCACTAACCCTGCTCACACTGAACACTCGTCCCCGACCTTGCTTGGCTCTCGGAATTGCTAGCCGGTCTGCCCAAATCCCTTTTTTCAAACGTCGACCTATACCTGTACGAGCGTTAATATATATATATATATATATATATATATATATATCGAAGATGTATTAACGTGTTTTCAGACATGTTGGTCTAGGTATTGGAATTTGGCGGGAAGTATATTTAACGATGTACACTGTACATAGCAGAAAATACTGTAGTATCCAGTAAGGGAAGTCCCTCACGTCGTGGGAGATTTAGACTATATGCCATAGTCATATAAACAACTGCTGCCAAGAATATTAAACATGACACATTTTATTGGTCCGACATATGAGACAGAGTTGCACTGACACTAGTACTGTTTTTAGCAAAAAAAAAAAAACCTTGTTCATTGCAATACCCAAAACTACATTTTTATATAGGCTTGAACGAGTTAAAGATATTCGTTACTGAAAACATTTAAACCGCACAAGGCCAAGGCGTCGTCAGACCTTTAAATGAATGCATGTAGTGATGTTCAGCGGCTGTTCAGCGACTTTTACATGCACTCGCTGTATCTAAACTTCTCGCAGATTAGATCTGTAACATTGGGATATTAGGAAGGTAACAGATTGAACTGCGGATGCCACTTGGTATTTTTTTCTTCTTCAATTGCCAGATCATGTACTTTGACTCATCACTCCATAAAGCCCCTGTCACAATGTGAAATTCTTTTTAATTGATTCTAATGAAACTGAAAATTTGGATGGCTCCAGTTTCCATAAATTATTTTACACATAGGACCTTTTCTGGTTTTTTCGTGGATATTTGATGAGCTCAGCCAGTCAGAATCGTGCTAATCAAAAACAGTTATTTCCGACCGCACCAAACTTCAAAGTTTATGGCTATAATTATTATGTTCTGCGCTATCTGTTATAGGCTGTTCACGGTAAAATGAGCACTTTTCAAAGCTCTGCCTAAGATCTACTTTTATAGATGTTGTATGTTCTTCTGCCTAACGTAAAATTAACATTGCCAAGGGCCTCATCACTTTATTCATGCGTCGGTAAAGTGTAACTGTGAAATTATTATAAAAGTAAATATTTTACAACTGTGCTCATTTTTACACTTCGATACACTTAAAAAGAAAAAAAGAAACAGAAAGCGAAAGAAATAATTTGAATGATCTGAAATGGCTACCCAGCACTTTTTATTCGATGTTAAGATACGGAACTACTTCTAATTCATCGTTACCAACTTTTCTGGGTGCATGCAATCAGGGCGCCCGTTAAAATACATACAGGTAGGGGTAATGACTTTTTTCTAAGGTGTTTTTCAAAAGTGCTCATTTTATCGCGAGCAGGCTTTAACGACGGAAGCAAAGTAGTTTTGTGTTATAACGTTGAGTTAAAAGTGCCAGGTGAACATTTGTGAATACATAATGATTTAATTTACCTTCGGTTCTTTTTAATGCATGTAAGCGTAAGAATGAGCAAATCTGTAAAATATTTACGTTCCTTATAATTTCGCAGTTTCACTTGACCGACGCATGAATAAAATGTGACCAGGTCCACGAAAATGTTAATTCTGCGTATGGCTTAATAGTACGCAATATGCATACAATTAGATTCTAACCCTTTCAGACCTACTTTAATTTACAGTCTCAGGTGTTGCAAACGAGACATTTTTATGATGCATGCTGTACTAACGCCGATACAAAACTTGCTCAGCTGACACAACCTGTAAGTTTTATGTTCGGCTATAGTAACATGAACCAATAATAACCTGGAATAAGAGACACGGTTTAAGAATCAGAAGATTATTTGCCATTGCTCCTGATAGAGTACAGCACCGGCCCACAATAGTATTCACGTGTGTTATGTACACCACTGTGTACACTGTGTATGAATGTGCTAAGCAGTGCTTTCAAAAGTGCTCAGTTTACCGTGAGTAGCGTTTAGTTTCTTCAATTGTTGCGGGTTTGCTATTTGTACAGATTCGTCCTGGGAATATCAGGTATAGGCTATTCACGGTAAAGTGAGCACTTTTGGAAGCCCTCTCCTTTGTAATAATATCCAATAAATATATTTTATTTTGGCCTTAGACGTTAACTTCCGATTGCAACGGAATGCGCACACTGTATTTATTATTTAAATAGCAATATTTATTTGAAAAGATGGTTAAAGGATGAAAAACGGCTGAAAGGAAAAAGTAACTAGGGTTTCAAAAGTGCTTACTTAACCGCGAACGGGCTATACGCCGTGGTCCAGTCTTTCATAAACCTACAATAATTAAAATCTTATCCCTACATCAATCCACAAATTTCTCGTCTCTCTGCTGATAAACCTTAAGCCGTTTCCAGGCAAGGATAGGCTTATAAGCTCCGGCAGTACTCGTACAACCGCACAACCGGATGTAGTCGTAGCGTTGACGTGCTATGAATGAAACAAAAGCTGCATCGTTCTGCAAACAAAAGCTGCGTTATTTTAGCAAGAAAGCTGCGTCCGGTTCGAAGAAGTGGTAAGGGGTGGTCCCTCTTTGCGTATTGTTTTTGAAATGAAGGTATTTCAAGGTGTTGCTTGCCTGGCGAAGCCGCAGCAAAAACGCAGTTCCGCAAGAGGCATTGTGGATGTAGCAGCTTGTAAAATCCTTCTCATAAATAGGCAACAAGCTATTTTCGCTTTGGTTTACCGTATTTTATTATAATGTGTGTGTGTATGTTCGCCATATACGTAAGAAATACAGTTCTGTCTTTATTTATTCGTTTCTGCATGTACCGTATGAACTTCGCGGAAAAGGAACGGCGAGACATGTAGAAGTGAAATTTTGTACATTATTTCGTTGCTACGTTCAACGAAGTATTGGCGTACAAGCCGTCACATACAATTGCCGTGTAGAGTAGCATTGGAGCAAATTTACACATGCAAAAAAATTAAGCGGAAATTATTTTACCTGCATAGGAAGCCAATTATATCTACAAGTAAGATAATAGTACAGATTGGACGGGAAAGTTACGTACCAAGGAAAGGGATATTTCTTGAGGGAAATACACCCCCCCCCCCCAAATATGCACGGGAAAATTTTCTCTCATAGTTCGTGAAAATTACGTGGTGGCGCTGTTTATTTTTTACATATGTTTGCGGCTAAGTAGAGATCTACTGAAACGATAAAAAATACTGCTGAAGAAAATACTGTCGAAATATATCTATTTATCTTTATACTTTGCGCGAAATAGATTTTAAGTGACTACAGTTGTTCACTGGGATTGTTCTTTAGTTTTAGAAGTAACTTTTCAGTTTAATGTTTTACTACCTAACTGCACGAACATGTTATGCATGTGTTTACTCTAGTTTCCAAACCATTTGAAAATATAAACATGGTTGATATTTGACCTTAGTACATATAATCACGCGCGGTAATAATTATGATTATTGTGGCAAGGAGGCCAGACTGGCCATGATTCGAGTACAGTCAGTACCCTGCATGACTCAAAAATGTTTGACTCCCGAATCGGCATTTCTAGTGGTTCGGTACCAAACTGCAATAAATGTGCCATCCATGTTCCAAACGCAGACTTTTTCGTCTTATTTCTGTTACTGGACTGCAGGTTTTTTGACGCCTGGCATTGCACCAGTAAACCAAGCAAAACATAGTCCACATAAAAAAAAGTGCGTGTCGTTTAAGCTGCGACCAATGAATAAATAAAACGGCTGTGAAGTCTAGCTTTAGGTCTAACCTTCAGATAAAGTCGTGAAATTTTCCTTTGTCTATCGGCAACGAACAACTCAGAAAGGAAAACGGGCTTTCCCCAACAAGAAGCAGTCAGTTAGAAAATGACATCCTGACTATTTATGTCGAGCTCTATAATGCTTTGACATTTTAGCCAGCTACCAGAGTTTTGCGGATTATGCACGTCTGTTGGTACTTCCGGGCCCACCCGCCCATAATGGCATTATATCTCATTAGTGGTTAGAAATAAATCATTATTCTTTACTAGCTGATTCCCAGGTTATTATTATAAATACTTTTAATTCCAACTTTTAAAAAATAATATTCCGTTTCGTAGTTACGTTCAAAGTAAAAAATTACGGAATTATCCGCAATAATGCTGGAATAAATAAGTAAAATAATTTTTATGTCGCCCCCAGGTCCATGGAGTGTTATTCTAATGGGGGAGTGTTGTGGACATTACCAAAGTGTGGAATTTTTCTCGGCGTACTCCTATTACTCTTCCCGTCCTCTTTCCGCCGCTGCGCCGCACACTATTATCGAGCGTGCGTACTTGTGTAGTATAATACTTGACTTGTATTCAGGAGGTCATAGGTTTTATCCAGTCCGGCTGTTTTCCATGCCGTTTTCCATCCTCAATTTTGGGACAAATGCCACTGGAGCACCTTTAAGTATTACCCCAAATCATCACCTATTAACTTAAATACTGATTAGTCTTATTGCGAAAAATACGTGTTAGTATCACCATTATCTCACCTTACCCATTCGTGAAGTTAACCAGGAACGACGGAGTGTGCCCTCCGTGTGGAGTATCCGGCTCCTGTTGTTGACAGGTCTAGGTATTCTCACTAATGTAGGCTTTACCTTAGGCGGAATGCATGTGTGAATATTATTTAAATAGCAGCCAGCCATCGCTTCGCTCAGGTTTAATGGAGTAATTGAAATACATACCTACAGGCATATGAGACTACCCGTGTGTGACTACTCGTGACTACCTGCGACTACCCGTGACTACTCGTGACTACCTGCGACTACCCGTGACTACCTGCGAAATTTGTTCTATTAAGATACACAATATCTTCTAACATTGTTTCATTTTATCCTTAATAGTGGGCTTGTTTGCGCCTGCTTAGAAAGCAACCAAGTATCTCATTTTTCTACGAGTTGGTTTACAAATTTTTAATATCTCAAGGATAAAAAAAAAATTAAACATTGCTTATGTCCATCTGGAAGAATGTAGCTTTCTAACAGTGAAATATTTATACGAATCGGCCTTGTAGTTTCCGAGATTAGCCGTTAATATAAACAAACTCACATTACCTCTTCATAATGTTAGTATAGGCTATTCACGGTAAAGTGAGCACTTTTTAAAACTCTGTCATTCGGAATAATAGTCAATAAATATATTTAATTTTAATCTTAGACGTTGACTTCCGAGTGTTGTGGAATATACACACTGTGTTCATTACTTATATGGCAATATTTATTTAAAAAGGTAGTTAAAGGCTAAGAAATGGATAAAAGAAAAAAGTAATTATGGCCTCAAAAGTGCTCACTTTACCGTGAATAGCCTATATGGATTATTGTTTGCAGGATGCACTTCAAAGTGTTCCGAGTTTTTGGTCATTGCATTCATGGCATGCAGAATGACGTTGAGTGCAGTGAGTGAAGAGTACACACAAAGATAAAGTTGCGTTGCGGGTCCTTTGATGTGGGGTACCTATTCCCTGATTGGGTGCGTGAGGCTCTTGGAACGGACTTTATGTCTGATCTGTTTCTGCATGTTGTGCGCTGCGAGAAAGGTTCCCCATCGGCTGGGCTGCCGGCCGGTGACGCCATTTTGCTGGCTAGTGCGGCTGTTCACAGATCTGTACTCTGTGGTACAGTGCTGTGAAATCCACCAGCGGCAGGCAGGCGGGCGGGCACCTGTGATGTCGCACGTTCGCAGACAGCCGACAGGTGCCACGCACACACACTGCTCGACGCGCACGGCTCTCGTCTCCGTGCGCGCACAGAACAGCCGAGCGCACAGAAGCGAAGTTGTCGAGCGTGTCATGAAACGCAGCTTCACGAGCCGGGGAAATGATCTCGGTAGCCAGCGATGCGGCAGGACGCCATTCGCCGGGCGATACCTGGAGACGTATTTGCCATACGCCGGTCAAGCAACAAGCATATCGTGACCAGTTACACGCCGGGTCCACGTCTAGAGCACTGCGCAGTCAATAAGCGAATTGTTATGCGCACAGCAAAGGTCAAGCCACGCCGTTGGGCATTTCGGAATTCCCCTCACATAATTACCCTATAGGTTGTTCACGGTAAAGTGAACACTTTAGAGGCCCTACTTACTTTTTCCTTTCAGCCATTTTTATCCTAAACTACCTTTTTAAATAGATATTGCCATGCAAGTAATAAACACAGTGTGTATGTTCCAACACACACTGAACTTAACACCTAATACTAAAATAAAACACATTTATTGACTATTATTATTCCAAATGAGAGGGCTTTCGAAAGTGTTCACTTTACCGTGAATAGCCTATACCTAATTGTACATGGCATGTCGCTATGCATTTCTATGAACACTTTTGAAATCAGTTAAAAAAAAAGAAGTATATATCTTCTCATAACCGGTAATATTTTTAACATAAACATTTGATTTATATCTGTAGTAATAACGACAGCGAATTATAAAAACTTCTAGAATTTAACTTCTCATTAATAAAAAAAAACATAATGCTTAAGTTGGTGGTCAGTGAAACTGGCTTTGTCAATATGCTTTTAAGAATTGGCATAATATTGACATACCACGTTTCTAACAATTCCACAAAGTCAGTTATCGACGCTTGGACAGTACTAAGAATGTCAATTTTTGAATGGGTGGAAGAACACACAGTGAACACAAATTAGAAAACTAATCAGGCATTTGAAAAGTGTTCACTGAACATTGTATGCACGAATGTGAAGCTTCTCAGGCGTGAGCCGGTGTGGGGAGGAGCCAACTGGAGGAGCTCTCGCACCGCCGTGCGCCATGTTTGTGACGAGATGTGTTGTCCGTGTGCTTGCAGGCTGCTGGTGGGGGCTCCGCTGGACCAAAACCTGCAGCCCAATACCAACCAGTCCGGGGCGCTGTGGCGGTGCCCCATCACGACCCTGACGGGCGACTGCGAACAGGTCGTCACCGACGGCAAACGAAGTAAGCCCCGCACTTCTTCTCTTCCTTCCCGTCTCTGATCTAAGGACAACGCCAGGCTGCCGCTCTGTGCGGTCACGCACTGGGTCTCACTAAATACGCCAGTCATAAAATAAACTGCCACACGCTGTTAATTTTTCATACAAGAAATTTTACCAGCGTGTTGCAGTATTTATGACTGACAGTATGCACTATAATTCCAATAACGGAGTCTTGAACTACTGCAGTAGTTCTCTGTGCACCACTTCAAGGCACTGAACACATTACTGTTAATGCCACCTTGTTTGGCGTTGACCTCACTCGGAAGTGAATAGGCAGTACAAAAGTCTAGGTCTCACTGCTTACAGGGGAGTCCAAATGTATCAAGTTTCGATGAGGGACACAGGTTCGCAAATCTGTAGTTTCGTTGCAAGAGAAATTCGGTGACAACCATCAAGTTTGTTGTAGGCATTGCACTTATCGAGTACTCGTTGTGAGAAACCCTCTGAATAATGCTTGGCCTTTGTGATCTTCTGCCGTGGTTTGGGTTCGTACAAATGGTTGCTCTTGTGACTAGACTTCACTCACGCCCGTAGGTCCCTTCTTGTGGCGTCTTGGAGAAAAAGCCTAATGTAGTTCAGTCTGGTTAATACGGAGGCCATCCCAATTCATACCAATCCATCTTGCTCAGAATGATCGTTGACGTGGGCTCAGAACAGTGTTTGAAAAGCTGTTTGTGAATGTTATTTGCAGCCACATGTATTTCCGATTTTCTATTAGAATTTCTTCAGTAACTACAATATTCCTGCCATAAATATTAAGTATGTTTGGACCTATGAGCCGCGAATGGAAGAAAGTACTGCCCAATCAAACGACCACGTGTAAATGAACACGTTATAGCGAATTTGTCTTAGAACATATTTAAAAGAGAGCAGCGTGGATATTTCCCTACATCTAAATATGGCTGTTTCGATAGATGAAAATTCTATCTGTGGTGAATGCAATTTTATTGCAAAACATAACCAGTCGTTGAAACTTGTTATTTCAGAAATTGCAGATATTAGCAACATAATTCAACTACGTGCACAAAATCACCTGGACCCCTTTGCTTGATCCCCTTGAGGACGATTAGGGCAGTGGAGTGTCTAGAAATTTCTCAGGGAGGTGGGGGAGGGGGAAATTACGCTGACATAAGGGAAGGGAGAAATGTTACACTGGCATTAGAGTGCCGATGCACGTGTTGTTAGGACAAGTGCCATGAAAAAAATGACGTCACAATATAGGTAGTATAACTCATTACAGTTTCCAACAGTTATTTATTTCTTACAAAATTAAATATGTTATTACTGACTTAAATACTAATTGATGGCGACCTTGGTGGCAAAAGGTGAGATTATATGGAGGAAGGGTGAAATCTTAATATGCTCCCTCCTCCTCCGTGACTACGCCTCTGAATTAGAGTGGTTATAGAGCGATTAGAGGTGTTTATTTGTTGCTACTAATTAGGAAGAACCAGCCAAACACCCATCTGATTTGTACCCATGACGTGTCTATTAGCTAAAGTATGTAACTCATCTTTGGGCGTTTCTTTACAGCAATGGAGCACCTTCCGTTCAGATAAAGGATTTCAAAGATTTCTCTGGACCATGTAGTTGATCCTGTTAACTGTGAGGTTGTTTCCTGTAGCTGCTGGTCAGCTGACAAAAACGACGTGAAATGGATTCTAGTGATTTTGGAAACCTCTTCATGAAGTGTCATCGTGCTAAAAAGTAAACTTGACCATGATACATCTGCGATCCAGTACTAAATAAGAGTAACAGGCACGAGTAGATAGAATAATCACATGCTGGCTTCCAATTGTCATGACGTGGAGTCCAAGAGGATGTGACGTCAACACAACTTCCTAACAAACACTGTGTAAGACAAGCTACGCATTTAAACTGTTCAAATGAGGTAGGAGGGCCTTAAAGCAGCTCTTTTTCTCCCGCTTCTTAAAAGCTTCTAGTTATTAATTTTTTAAGTTTATTCATTTACACTCAGTAGATCATTTACTTTGTATGGTTTGATAATAAGGATGCAGAGTCCATGTCGAACTACATACACGAAAATTATATATATATATATATATATATATATATATATATATATATATATATATATATATATATATATATATAATTGCCTTCAAATTTATCATCGTCAAATAATAACTTTACTGACATGCATACTGGCCCTTTGAATAGGGTATCTCCTAGAGTATACCAATGCGGATACATAATTAGTTATGTCTACAATACAATGCACGATATGTAATAGAAATAAATGTATAAAAACAGTTTGCAAATTCTTGGCTTTTCCATGAATGTTTATATTTGTGGAAATTAAAAAATTCATTATTTTTATGTTGTGTTCTAGTCAGTTAATAGATATGTAAAATGAACACTGATGTTTTGTTGTGGTGAAAAATGATAGAATTCTAAATTCTAAATATGATAAATTATTAAGAAGCGGTGAGTTTTTATGTACAAAATATAGTTTTTTATACTTCACTTAAACTAAATTGTTGGCTGTTCTTTTCAAGTACAAGAATTCCATCATTGGCAAATTGTGATTTCCACTGCATGAAATACCTAAAATTAACGACCTCAAAAATTATTTTGAATAAGTGTGCAGAATTGCTATCATAACCATATAGTTGTGCCTCAAAACTACACTATCGTATTCTCAAATAAAATAATCTTCACAAATGTGTTTAACCAAACTGTCATCCTTTTATAGAAAAACATCTTAGTGTCAGTTTTTTGCCCAAAACCAAACTCAACAAGTTGAATATAAAATAGCTTGGTTCAGCCTCGCGTAGTGTAAAAAATTTCAAGTTACCAAGTTGTGTGTGTTTTTGTCGTAATAAGACTTATTTTCTTAAGTTACAACAGGTTTATCTACCGTAAGGCTATATGCAGTTATTTAGAGAGCGCTGTCCTCCTACTCGGTATAACACTTAACTTAAAAAGCTGTTAAACACAACATTGAGTACTGTATATGGAAAATTTCTCCTTAAGCCACTTGCGTAAAGCGTGTTAGTAAGCAGTAATGAGTGACTCAGTTAAAATTTACGTACTCCGCAAGAAAGAATAACTGTCCGATAAGTTATGATACTCGTGAGACACCCTGTGCTGATCGATATGGTGTCGGTTGTGAAGTGGGATGCCTAATCGCATGAAGTGAAGGGCGTGGTCCTTTCTCGATCGCAGCGGTACAGTCTATTCACACTGCACATGAGGCGGACGTGATCTGCATGGTAAGGGGCTAAGAATGTTTTTTTTTTAGTCCTGTGGCCTGCTGACCGACTGATACCATCGATTTACAAGTAACACGTAAGCCGGCTACATTTTTCGTTTTTCACTGATACCTATTGCAAACGTTTCACGTAACGGAACACGTACTTTCACGTAAAGAACACTTTTGCGTGACACCTGATTATAGTAAGGACGAAGTTGTGTTATCTTAGCTTTTCATGGTTTTTGTTTTTATATTAGCCATGTCGTCTGTTTACATAATTAACGTACCGTAGTAGTAAGATTAGTTCCTAATGGGACAACTGCGCCTGGCACAAGATTGCGATTCGCCGACCGCCATGTTGTGACGTCATCCGTCCACCATCTTGGAAGGTATTGACCTTTGACCGCTTACTTTGACCCCAAACGAAAAAAAAAACGCAAAACAATCGCAAAAAAATCACAAAAAGTTATTAAAAAGTTATAAAAATTAATTTTAAAATTATAAAAAAAAATACTAAAAAATATTAATTATTATCAAAAAATCATAAAAAAAATAATTAAAACATGTTAGTCGCTGGCAGCTATTTCCCTAACTATTTCCCATTTCCTCTTAAAATTCCCCTTCTTCCCCTAACATTTCCCTTTCTTTCCTAAAGGATTCTTTAAATATCCCGAAAAATTTATAAAAATTTATTTTAAAAAAAACTTACACTTCCTGAGGTCCCCCAGCACCACATCCAGCAGACGATTGACTCCCTCACCCCCACTCCCCCACCTATACTCATTCTATCGTATACCGCCATATTTGTTTTTCTTTCATCATTTGTTTATATGTTACTGGAGGTGGCCATATTTGTTTTTACGTTCATAATTTATTTATATGTCACCGGAGGCGGACATATTTGTTTTTTTTTTTTCATTCTTAATGTGTTTAAATGTTACTGAAGGCTGCAATGTTGGTAGGTATCATTTGTTTATATGTTACTGGAGGCAGCCATGTTGGTAGGCTGTCTCTCAAATTCGTTCGACTGGCATCTTGGTAAGCATCCACTGTATTGCTAGGTGCAGTCCTCCATGTTGTCTTTTTATTGTCATTTGTTTTAGAGCTTTTCTCTTACCTTCGTTTGACTACCATATTAGATTTCATATGTTTACATCACGTGTGTGGTACCAGGCAGTAGCCATATTTGTTTATGTTTTTAAAGTAAAGGTTGCACTGTCGACACGCTCCATTACATTCGATACATTCGATAGGCTGTAGTTTCAGTTCCACCACCTCTAAGTTTTCTCCAATATCCACAACAGTGTCCACATGTGTATTGGCTAGCCGCAGCACCAGTTCCTGCTTCGAATTGAAGATAGTTCGTTTGTAGTATTCGACAAATTCCAATAGCGTGAAGAGCAGAATGCATACTTCTAACCTGCCTTTGGCTTAAATGGGAACACTATAGTTATCTTTGATTCCCAAGCCTGCCAGCTTGACTGCAGGCAGCTCATTCAGTATGAGTGAAAGGTTATTTCTTGTAATTGAGGTTATGCCCACATATCGCGACTGGTCCACCTTGACACCATTGAGAAAGTATACAATACAATCGATAAGGCGAAGAATTCCATTGCTCATTATTTTCGTGGATGCTGGATTGGACCTATCTTCTTTCGCTAGAGTCCTCCTGATTCGCAGGAAAGACTAGCAAGGAAGAGTGCAGATATCTTGGTGTTGGACCATTATCCGAACTTCCAATGGTAGTATGCATGGACTGATAAGGAACGGCTGGTACGCATGAAGTTCCACCTTCGTTATGCTGTCTTCGAAATTGGCTGGCTCTTAGATGTTTAGGAAATCTTCCATGACGATCGACCTGGAATCCACGACTGTGAAGGAAAATCTCTTTAGCATATGTTAACTCCTTGGGGATCTGTGATGTACTGATTATAGGTTTTGCATGACACATTCTTTTATAGTTTCTGGTCGGTGTAAATCTTATTCCCATCTTCTCAAATGCAGGCATAGGGTGATTTATTCATTTCGAAAGTTCACCAACTCTCCGTGCTGGTCGATGATTGTCACGACCACCCCGTGTGTTCTCTTCGTGATGACTGGAATGTAAATGATGCTTTGCAGTGCCATGACCAGTTTATAACCTGGAGGGACCATAGACGAAAATTCTTGCAGCTTTTTGCTTGATCTGTCATTGAGGTACATACAGCTCACCAAATTGCAGTGTTTTTGTGTTATGTTGACAGGCAAGATGTTTACGTACTGCGACGACACACATGTATTTCCAGCTTCGTAGATGCGGGGCTCGAACCCCAGCATCGGGTCGATAGTATCTGGTTTCTTAAAGTCGATATAATCGTTGCATCTGAATACACTCTTCAGAGTATTGGGATTCCCACATAGTTCGAATTCACTGTCGGGAGGCAGCGAATCTTCAATGTACCTTGCAATGTCGCCTATTTCATAAGAGCCTATGGGCAGCAAAACCTCATGTAAAACATTACCACTTTTTACGAGGTATAGCTTGCATTTTATTTCATTGATGTTCAGTATCGCATCGTAGGTTTGAAAATCGACAAGGCCTATGCTCCATTCCTCCTCCAGATCGTGTGGCAGAAAATCTACCGCACACAGCTCGGAGCTACGATCCATCAAGGTAAGCAATATCGACATGACTTATGGTTTCCTCACTGTTTATAGTCATTTTATACAATTACTTGTATGAGCGAACCAGGAAGCGAAGGTGCAAATGTTCACAGTTCCATGTGTTAGGTAGCTGCTCCATTTCATAATTGTATGTTAGTTTGGTATATTTGAAATACGCAGTTCAGACAGAGGGTGCAGATTCCCAAAACTGTTGTAACAGTATGCGTGTTTACCCTTTTTTTACGTAAGCTGCCCAGTGTGTGCCGGGCTTGGCTGTCGTGTCCAGATTAATTATGGAACATTCGTGTCTACTGGCCTTACGTGGCCAATTATCTCTCATAAATATTCCTCTAAAGTCAGGTTTCTTCAATTTGCATGCAAACAGTTCCAAATCAACATCCGTAAGCGCTCATTTTGGTAGAGATTTCATTATCGCCTCTTCCTGCTGCGTGGCTTTTGCACACGTGTGCATCTTACTGGTTGTGGCCTTAGGTAGAGGCCTTGGCCTTTTTTTTACCCATGCTGATAGCTTACATATTTGCATTGTGTCTTTGTTTCTTAGACAACTGCTTCCATTCGTTTGATGCTGTGTTTACAGCTCGGATGATACCACTCGTGGCTCCGATTAGGCCTCAGATGGCCCCAAGTGCAGGTAAAATCAATGGAGAAAATCTGCTGGTAGTTATTTTATTAGCCTTACATGCTTTTCTTCCTTTCGTCACCATTCTTTGTTTCACTTGCACCTTCCACTTGCTCTCTGTATCTGTTCCCATTTTAACCTTTGCCTTTCTTTTGCTCTTATCACCCATGCCCATCTTCACTTTGGCCTTCATTACATTGGAAATGCCCTATACTGCTATTTTTTCTCCGAGTCTGGTGCCAAATGATTTTCTTATTTCATCTGCCTTTTGTGCAAGTATCTTGTCTACCTGGTGTCTGGCTTCCAGATCCTTGTGCTGGGAATAGGCGAGGTCGTGCTGCCTGCACACCTCGTCCAGATTGTTTATTCCCGTCTCGTTGCATGACAGCCTTTCAGCTAGCTTGGTTCCTGACCCGCAGAACCTATATCCAAGAATGTGCAGCTCAAATGGTAGAGTGTTTATCAGCGTATTGACGACTCTGCTTCCAGCTATTGTCTTATCTCTTCCAGACATCGCGGTGAACTGAGCAAGAAATGTATAAATACACTTATTTTATACATTTTCGTTTCAGTATCTTTCTAGACTTGGAACAGTACAGATGTAAATTGCCAATGATGCATCTATTGTATCGCTTCTGTGGTAAAGCATTTACAGTTTTGCAGAATTTACAACAATACAAAATAACAACCTGTGGAATGACAAGTTCGAATGTGACTTTTAAATGAAATCTCTTCCAGGGGCAGTTTTATCAGAGTGATGCTTCAACGATTGCAGCACTGATTCTGTGCAATTTCCACTTGCACAACTTGTTCCACCTGCTCCATTTACTCTACCTGATCCACCTGCTCAACAAGATTTTAGTGGTAACATACATATTATCAAACAAGATCTTACTCTACCCATATGCATTCATGCTGAAGATGAAGATATTTTCCACGAGTCGCGACATGGAATCCTATTTCCGAATACAGTGAGATGCTTCATCATGGGAACATCAAACTGCTGTAAAACATGCATTCTACTGAGCCTGCTGGAAGAAGAGAACAGTCTTTAGTTCGAGAATGTGTACCTATACTCCAAATCGCTCCAACAACCAAAATACCAGCGATTGGCACGTGTACTGCAGGCCATTGAAGGCATGGGTTATTTTCCATGCAGTTATAGCGATGCCATCGTACCGCCGAGCGAAGTACCGACAAACAAACATTGCCTACGAGAAATAAATGTACATTCAAGAATACTTTAGCAAGAGACGACAAGCGTACGTGGACAGTGTGTACCTTGGCCAGACTTATTCGCATATACCCAAACAGATGCTTTGCGACAGTGCAAACATGTTGGAGCTGTTTTGCTTGGACGATATGAATTTATGCCACATTTATGACGATTATGTCAATATGGACGACACTATCAGATTTCAAATATTTGTGTGGTTGTGCTGGGAAGAGAAACACTGATTTTTGACGATTGTTAAGGACTGGCCCCAGGAGGTACAGGTACAGGTTCGATCAGTTCATCGCCGGCCATCGAGAATGAGTTACAGCATATCGAAATTTGGGAAAAGTAGCCTCAAGCTGCATCTTCACAAAGATGGCGATGAAGGTTGTCTCGTACCATGAAACGATGGAACTTTTGATGCTGGTAGAAGAATAATTCGAAATATTGGCCAACCCGAATGATCCGAGGATGATGCTACAAAACATTTCGTCCTCAAAGCTGGTAATGAAATCATATCGGAACTGCACAATATATTGGCCGAACAAAACACATTGTTTCGAAACTACCTATCCAAACTCGGGGCGAATATGGAGAGTGTGAAGACGGAGATCGTCCACAATATGATGGACATGGACGAACATGTGACAAGTGTTCAAAGGCAAATTGTCGACAGAACGAATGTTGCATTTGCGTAAAATGAAGAGAATCTGAAAAACGTGGAAGGATATATGACTGGACATTTATTACCTCGATTTCCCACCTTGCCACGAAAACTGTTATTCAGAATTACAGCAGGGCCATATTGAATGTTTGCAGCAAACGCCTGGATAAGATCGAAAGTATTTTGGCGGGTACTCACGACTAAACCTATAAAAAAGAGCAACAGTGAGAATGTGTATTCAGTACGATGTCGGACATTGCCAGCGAACTACATCGGACGATTCAGTCTGTCCACTCGAAGTATTTGCTCGCCAAGGGAGTGAAAATCTTACAAAACTATATAAATTAAGAAATTTTTAAGCTCATTACTCGTTGTCTCGATGTACTCAGGGAGAGCAATTGAACACCCGTAGCCATAAGACCACAATCGACAATACCACCCAGGCTTTGAAGAAGCAAAAAAATGGCGGTGTACAGTCAGATCAGGACGATGGATCAGATAATGATTTGCCACACAAGAAAAAAGTATGGAATAAAGCCCTGAAATCTAATTCTCTGGTTCGACAGTACCCACGATCGTACACATATCGTAATGATGATATGGCATATTGTGTACACGGGCATAATGATAAATGGTTCCTCTGTGCTGATGAAATAGAATTTCTATAAGGTGGGAGCATCCGAGTTGGTGATTACACAATACATAGAACCCCCCAGGCTACACAAACTTCTATTTAGGAAGGAGCCAAGAGGGTTGACAGAATCTGCCCTGCTGGAATACAAGAATTTGCTCTAACTTTCGCACACACTTTACCAAGATAATGATCCCGAGACAGGTGTTTATAAGGATGAAGATCATGAAAAAATCGACATTCTCGCAGACCTCTTCAGCGGCCTAGTGCTGAAAAATGGCGAAGGTCTGAAGAAGATAGATGACTGCAAGAACCTTGACTACATATTGTGGGACAATCCAAATGAGCTGGTCGATAGGCTGCGGTTATTGCTTGCTTCTCAAAGTGTTGGAAATTACTCCCACACCAGAAAGATAGTTTCAGTGATTGAAGAACTTAAGGAGGTGGGCTATATATGATAACTCTATTGGGTATCATCTACAAACTGCATGAGCCACCAGGTGTAACTGCAGTCACTGCAAGGTCGAAATTTATGAGATGAACAACCTTTTTCAAATCGACCTCATTGAGATGATGCAGTATGCTCAGGTCAACAAGGGCTATAAATACATTTTGAGTCATCGATGCATACAGTAAATTCACCTGGGCCAGACCTTTCAAGTCGAAGAGTGCATGAGATGTCACGAGGCCATGGTAGATGTATTGCACAAAGGACACATCGTTGACTAATCTACAAATTGACCAGGGCAAGGAATTATACAATACGAAGTTCACAGTCTTGATGAAGAAACATAACATAAATAATTATTCCACATACAGAAATCTCAAAGCTTCTATTGCCGAGAGGTCCAACATGACTGAAGGGAAAAATGTGGAAGCATTTTGCTGCGAGTGGAAACTTCAAGTGGCTGACACTACTCCCGAAACTCGTATGTGAATATAACTACCATTCATTCTAACTCGCATGAAGTCCAAAGACATAAAGAACGACTCCCTGGTTCAGACCATGTACCCTAACATAAAAAGGAAGGATCCACGCAAATCTAAAGCCAAGGTTGGAGACATAGTGCACCTCTCCAAACAGAAATGCGACTTCGAGAAAGGGTTCACTGGGAGTTGGACTCCCAAATTCTGTCGTGTGTGATGCAACTATGCCCCGAGGACCTACTTTGTCGAGGGTCTGAATAATGTTCCCATCCATAGTGGTTTCTATGTGGAGGAGATCCAGCTTACAAAGTTTCCAAATGTGTATTTGGTCGAGAAGGTGCTGAAACGTCATGATGGAAGGGCATAAATCAAGTGTTGGGGTTTCCCTGCCCACTTCAATTACTGGGTCGCCGAGGTGGACATCGAGTGGTGAACGTCGAAAAGATTAATAAACCTGTATATTTTATGTGTACAAAAATTTTTATGTAAAAATATTACTGTGTTTTATTTCAAAAAACTTCCTGCTTTATATAGGCCTATAAAAATTCTTTTAAATAAAACTTTAAATAAAAATACCTATGTTGAAAAAAAAATTAAATATGACTCTTTACATACTTTGCAGGAATGGTCACTGTCACCATTCGGTACAGGCATATATCAGGCAGCATAATTGATACTACCTATATGTGTTGAAAAATATGATCTAACAAGGGGGTGTAGACAGCACAAACTATACTTAAAAACAACATAAACAAATTTGGTTGTTGATTGGTGCACATATGTGATGTAATCATATGAAATCTAATATGGTAGTCAAACGAAGGTGAGAGACAAACTCTAAAACATGTAACAATAAAAAACCAACATGTAGAACTGCACCTAACAAGATGGTGGACTCCTACCAAGATGGCAGTCGAACAAAGATGAGAGACAGCCAACTAACATGGATGCCTCCAGTAACATATATAAAAAATGATGCCTGCCAGTATGGCTGCCTCCAGTAACATTTAAACAAATGGTGCTTACCAATATGGCCACCTCCAGTAACATATAAACAAATGATGAATGAAAAAATTAATATGGCAGCATTCAATAGAATGAGTATATGTGGGTGAGTGGGGATGAGGGAGTCAGTCATCGCCTGGATGTGGTGCTGAGGTACCTTCGGAAATGTAAGTTTTTAAAAATAGATTTTTACATGAGTTTTTTATTTAAATTTTTTGAGATTTTTTGTAGAATTCTTTAGGGAAAAAAGTGTAATTTTAAGGCAAATAAGGGAAATTTGAAGGGTAAAGGGGAAATTGTTAGAGAAAATGACTGGTTTGTAATGATTTTTAATATTTTTTTATTAATTGTGAATAATTCTCAACAATTTTAAAATACATTTTATAATATTTTTTTTTACAATTTTTTAAAGGATTTTTTTTGCTATTTTTTTGGATTTTGGGGTCAAAGCTCATGGTTCAGGGGTCAAAGGTCAATGACTTCCCAGATGGCGGACGGTTGTGACGTCACTTATTTATCAAATAGTTACTATCATAATGAAATTCTCTTTGATAGCGGCAAACAAAGTTGTGGAGATGATCGAGACTGAAACGCTCCAAATAGGCATATAGCAACATGGGCTCTATGATGTCCTTTTGGCTTGTTTATTTAATTCATCTGTTGGGCCAGCATTTTGTTGCATGCATGTTGGGGGTCATTTTTAACTGGCAGTTTCATGTGGGATGTCGACCCTTAACAGACTCTTGTGTGCTGTGGAATTATTGGAATTCCTTGGTGTTGTCCTTTTTTTTCGTATGCATTTTCAGGATGGGCAACTCCAGCTAAGTGACTCCTGCCAAAAGTGGTAATCTACAAAAATTATTTTATTTTCATTTTTCATGTGCTAAGGAAACAATGCAGAACGAAAGTGATGTATTAATTACTACTGTTCAGTTTTGCCAGACGGCATCGAAAATAACTTAATACACACTATATAGGTCAAATGAAATACGTTTACTGTTTTTGTTTATGCATTATCCGAAAGAGTGATTCTATATGTCGGGAAAAGTATTACGTGCTAGTAAAATATTCATCATTAATGCTTACCCTATGAGTTTTGTTATCTATAGTAGCTAACATCAGAAGGTATAAGTGATGGTATATTACCTGAATTTGCTTTCATGGGATGTTTTTGGCATCATTTTATTTGTTGTGGGAGATTATATGTGAGAATATTTGATAAGATTGGGTTGCCACTGTCGATTGTAGAACATAAATTATATTAGTTATCAGCACTCATCACAACAGGCATGAGCGTGCTCGAGAATAGTATTTCGAGTGAAATTGTGAACATTTTGGTGGATGTTTTAAGGATGAAAACAAAAACTGTGCACAAACTTATGAAGTTTTCTTTCATATTTAAGTGTTGCTGTTAGGCTACCAATACTTTTGGAGGACCCATGGTTTGAGTCACCTGCACCTCCATGTTTAGTGCGCCTTTTGTTATGTCATCAATAACTATAAAATGTTTTCCATAGTACAGTGAAGATTGTGTGTTAATTTAAGATTAGAATTTATTGTATCTCTTAGCTGTGACGAAAATGATGCTGCATTTCCATTGAAGTGTCAGAAAGCTATAGTTGTGTGAAATAATTGCAGATTACGTTTTCACTTTTTAATTGCTGTTACGTAAAGTGATTTGTTGGTTTAAATTATGTATTATCTATTACTCAAAAATTGCCATATTTATATTTTGTGTCATGTGTGTCTAGTAGACAAATATGAATAATGAATAAGGTCAGGAGACTGCAAGTTTGGAACACAAAAAATCAGCTCCATTAACATTACATAAAAACTTTGTAAGTAAATATAGTAAAGCTGTTTCATAGGCAATGTTTCATATACGCGAAAAAAATGTAATGCAGTGTTTAATGTGGTTGTCATTTATATTTGAATACCTCTTAACGTTTTGAGCAATTATACTGACATGATTGTTGATGCCCCTTTAAAGATCATACCCGTCTATTTTCTGATTTTATGTTAATTCTTCTATTTTTTCAGGTATTGGCATAGGCAGCAAGTGGTTTTGTTGGTATGGCTATAGTTTTGAATAATTTGTTGAACTTTATATGCCACTATTTAATTTTATGTGTAGCTTCTCTTGTCATACTCAATGTTACCAGCCCTTTGTGTTTCAAGTGACATGTGAACCATAGTTATGCTTAATATGAATGTGCGGTAAGAACAATTTGCCTTTTTTTCATTGCATGAATAGCTATTATTGTTTGCAAGTCATTTAGACCATACATGTCTAAGAATCTTAGTAATTAGTAACATGACTGACTGTAAGTAGTTTGTGACTATGTGTATGTAATCTTGTGCAAACATTTATTTGTAAGATGTAATGTAAATTTTTAGACATGTGTACAGTATTAGTGTATAAATAATATAGCAGTGAATATAGCATGTAACATTAATGTAAAATTATACAGTTAACTTTGTTAAAGTTTTTAATTTAGCAACATGGAGTTATCACAATGTTGTGAATAACACTTTTGCACTGACTTTTACACTCTGAAAATCTATCAGACGTATATGTGAGTAAATGATTGTTACAATGTTACAATAGCTGACTCTTATTTCTTCTATTAGAATATCCTAAGACAGTTTAATAATACAATTATATAAAAAATACTTTATTTATTGCTTTTGGACTTCAAGTTAATATTGCACTTTAGTGAAAAACTTGTAATGTTTTTACCCGACTTGTTTTATATTGAAAGGAGATAATGAAGTCTTATTATCGCATATCACTAAATTTCATTATATGAATTGGCTTGACTTAATGCAGAAGTCGGTGTTTACACATACTTGCAAAGGCACATGAGCGCAGGTATGCATCCCAACTCCGTCTTTATTGAAGAGGATGCAGAGTGGTCAGCAAAGTTCCCAACCGGCATTGCCCAACCTGGCTCTCTGCGCGCGAGTCCCAAAAGTGTTTTTTTTTGTGTGCCCGGGATCGAATATCATTCCTCCCTTTTGGAAAGGTTTCGAAAGCTAAGGCATGAATTTAGCCTAATGATTGCTTTACCCACAAACATGATTGCTGTGATTGATTACATAATATCTTTTACACCACTACATTTGATATTTGTGTTTGACGCAGAACGCAGACAGAACGTTGGAATTGGTATAAAGGTGCTCTAGACATGGTTACATTATATTAAAAACAAATTGTATAGCAAGAAAGGGACTAGGAAACGAGTAATTTAAACCTACTCCTTCAGTAAAATTAATTAGGAATTCAAACAAAATATGGTGAAGAGGATGCAGAAGTAAGTATACAATGCTTGCAAATGTTACTGTTAAGTGTTTCTTAATGTCGCCAGTTTTTGCAGTAGTATTTAGATATGGTCGTGCAAGAAAATATTCCAGAAAAAGATCAAGCTATGTTGTGAAAAACTTAATAACAGGAAAAGTGCTGAAACTCTACAAAATAAGAGGAATAGAACATTATTTTGGACATCTGAAGAAAATGTTTTACACTATTCATCACAGTGAAGTGAGGCGTAATAACTCTGACCTCAACTATATTTGCAGAAATATAAACAAGAAGGAACTCTTACAATAAAAGTTCTAAAACATCGATGCTATAGTTCTTCATTAAAACATTCCTATGAATGTGCTATAGGCATAATGATCCAATATATTTCATATTTGCACTTAACTACGTATTGACTGCATAAATGCCTGTTTTTTTCATTGTAAAGTGTGCATTTATTCACATCACTTTGGTAATTTGCACTTTGCATTTTGATATGAGGGAGCGATAATGAATCATTTTTTTGTCAAATTAAACAATGGCGATGGAAGAGTCAGACGTGAATGAAATTCTGTGAAAATGCATTTTCTGTAACAAAGTTTTCTGTATTCGAGAAAATAGATACTATTGAATTTGTATCATTTTTAGTTTTTCATGAATACAGTGAATTATTTTAACTCATCTGATATATTCTATCAGTAAATTTGTACAGTTTTCATTGTGTAATTAAAATAACATAATTTAATAAAAACATCACATACCGATAGCTTTGCATGTGATATTGTTGGAACTCATGTTCTAATTAAATAAATAAGTAAATTAATTAATTAATTTAAAAAAAAGTGTGTGTGTTGTATTCCTTTCATAATGCAACACTCTAAGACATATCTTGTTTTCTTAGGTTACTTTAGATACTCTGTATGATTTATTGAACAAGTTCCAACAAATATGAAATAGATGAACTTAGGCGTATTCACCTTTAGTCATACAGTTAGTACTGTATTTACAGTTACTTAGCGTAGCATTTAGTTTGCATAAGCAGTAATTCTAACGGTTACTTCACACTTTTCTGCAGTCCTGCTAAAGTTCTACCTTTTAGGTCGATTGCGTAGACCTGTCTTTCCAGTATAAGCCCCATTGTCATGTGGCTTCCATATTTCAAGTGTCAAATGCTGAATGTTCTTCAGCTGTGCAAACAGTGCAGGCATATTTTAAAAAGGAAAATGTATAAATTACCATATTTAGATAGGCTTTATTACTATAAAACAGGATCTGTATTGCTATTGGTTTTTATGGTGATTGTTTTACAGATTATTAACATATTACACATTAATGTTCTGCCATGGCTGTGTTTCATCCTGTAAGAAATGTGGGACAAAACAGCAGTATAGGAAGTATTTAATTTCTAGTTATTGATACAGTTTGGTTATTTCGATTCAAAGACAGCCTCAATCGAAAGAAATATAAAAACAAACTACCATCCACTCCAGCGAAACTTAAGCACACAACTCATGTTGCACATTTCATTATGTAACTTAGCACGTGCACAACAGCATTGACAAACGTCAAGATGGTGGCAAATATTGTAAACAGTCCTGTTTCAGAGAGGAAAAGGTTACAAAGTTGCGATATAATCCGGCATGACCATAAAATAATGACTATTTTCATAAAAGCTGTTTAGGGTTAAAAACATGTATACCTGCTCTCACACACTCAACCAATGCGATGTAAAGGTTAGGGAAGCCTGTCAACAACAATTTACCTTAGGTAAGTTGGAAATACAGCGTGTACGAACTAAATTTTCATTTAACCGAAAAAGACAACACTTTAATGGTAATGACAGTATCAGAATATTTGTTATAAACTGTTTATAAAAAAAGCCAACATGTCATTCCCAAAGTAACTAATTTTTTTTAAAGTTTGTTTAAAAAAGGTGTGAAGGTATCGTGAATGTGTTGTAATTAGCTAGTTTTAGATATAAGTACCTACATTAGTGTATTATAGTTGACGTCATCTTAGCTCTGTACCACAGTGAATGGATGATTCACAATGAAGTGTTAGTTCATTAGACCTGATAGTCTCGAGACTAGCAGTCTCAAGCTGTGATAGAAAAATTATCGTATACCAGGTTAAAAATATAAACAATCAGTTTTAATGTTGATGATGTGCAGGGAACTTCTTTAGCAAACATATTTTTAGAGATGCATAATTTTGTTTGCTATGCATTTTAGTGAAATTAGGTGATATGTGTGATACTTTCAAAGTTGTTTTAACAAACATTTGTGACATCCATTCCTACAGTAATATATTGATGCACAGCATATGTATAGTATGCATAGTATATGTGATGCAACTTCAACAGGTTACCTATACATAGTTATATACACACCTTTGGAAAAAATTGAGTTCATGAACTGTTGCAGCTCGTATGAAAATTTCATGGGTTCTGTGGAGCAAGTAAGTCGCAATACTATTTCGAAAACTGTGATCTAACTTTTTTCTTGCAAAAGTTATACATTTTTTTCTTTCAAAAGTTATTTTTTCCTCTAATTGGAGAAGTATCAAAATTGTAATTTTTTTCACATTGTTTGTTGATTAATTTTAGCTACTACTTCCAGTAGTTTGTTTTAGTTTTAAATTACATAATTTATAGATTGGAAACAGAACATTTTCTACACTTCAATTAAAAAATATGCAGTCAAGTGTAAATTTGTTATGGACAAAATTCAAAACCAGTCATCGTAAGGTGGCAAAAAATTTTACCTGGATGAGTGTCCAGTAGTACGTTTGCTTGTTTTATTTCCTGCCCGTGCGATTTTTACGCAAAATTGTACGATCACTCCATATTGTGAGGGAACGAGGGAACATGCGCGAAAACATCTTAAATATACAGTATTTCTGCATTTTACAACAACCAGTTTGACAAAATTGTTGTAGTTTGGGGCCTGCTGGTAACTTGCATGTCTGCACCGAATACCAGTGTGGTGTTTACTAGGGTGCTTCGAAAACTGTTTGTATTTTCTTGATTCAGTTGGTTTATATATTGAGATGTCATTTGCCAATACTTGGTTAGCTCACGATGTCTAGTGTGTGTACCTGTTTAG
The DNA here is from genome assembly GCA_029891345.1 of Dryococelus australis. Taxonomy (NCBI): domain Eukaryota; kingdom Metazoa; phylum Arthropoda; class Insecta; order Phasmatodea; family Phasmatidae; genus Dryococelus; species Dryococelus australis. The sequence continues at coordinate 89,447,926 of CM056998.1, forward strand.
GTAGCAGCATGTGTACAGTTTATGCTGTGTGTAACATGTGAGAGAGAGGCAGAGAAGGTGCCGGGCCAGTGTGGCATGTGAGATGTGTTACATGTTTGTTGAGAGTTAGAAGCAAGTTGTGTGTCTATGTTGGCAGCTGAGTGTGCTTGTTCCCAGATGTATGTAGGCAGGTGGTTTAGCGCGTGCCGGGGTAGCCGCGGCCAGTCCCTCTTATAATGTGTTGTTTGTTTCTGTTTTGGCGGTGGTTCGCAGCGGCTTCAGACGGCCAGTATGACTCGTGTAAGTGGTAGTGTGTCTGTGTGGCCACACACCCGCCTGCTGAGGTTGGTTTTTGGCTTCCGTGCAGTGACCGTCGACTTGACTTTTTAGCTTTTGCCTGCGCCCCCTTTCCTCACACCAGACTTGCACATACCCTTCCTCACCCCACCCTCACCCTTGAATGCTCACTACCTCCTCTTCTTCCTTCCATGGCAGATAACCACAGTTTGCGTGTGCATGATTGCTTGTCTTGTCTTGGGTGTCGCCTGGCTGTGTTGACTAACCACATGCTTGGCACAGTGATCCTGCACTCACTGTCTGTTCGTGTTGCCATGAAATTACAACATGTCAGAAGCATGCACTGAATTTAATTGACAGTTCTGTTATTTTTCCTCAAACTGGAATTGTTGCAATATTACTTGTGAAAGAGACTTAGCAAAAGTACGGAAGAACTACTGTTGCATGCCCATGCTTAAACAGTTGTATAAAACAATGAAAATGGCTATTTTTTTTAAATAATTGGATCTTGAGGATATTATTTTTAATTTTGATAAATAAACTAAGCCAAAACTATTACTATTATGGGTATACTAAAATATTCGGTATGCTATTGATTTACCTTATGTTGATATACTAACTAAAAATATTTAAACAATTTTTCTCTTTTGTTATTAGTAATTTGTTTATTGTATAGTTCATTATGAAAAGAGAAATTATAAATTAAATTTTATGTTGCTTATGTCCAATAATAATAATTATTTTTCTAAAATTTTTCCGAAATGATTCCGTATTTCCCCTATTTCTTTTTCTTTCTCTCGCACTCATGTGGATCTGACCTGAACAATGTAACATGGCTTATATTCCCTACTAGTTCATGTTGGTGCAAAATTTTATGTAGGAAAAGGTAACTCTTAATTAAAGAGGTGTTATACATCATGGGGCTGCATGTGAAAACTATTTACTTTTTTTATTTCCAAAATGTTATATTATTAGCACGGAAAGATGTAAGATGGAACCATGCATGCACTTTTTGGGCAAAAGGTTTTTTGGCTCATGTTGAATGGTGGAGTTAGGTCGTCGTCAGCGATGACACAAGAAATCAAAGTTAGAATGTGACCATACTGAGTGGTATTGCAGTGTGGGAGACAATGAAAAATTTGACAGTACTTGTCAGTCTTTTCCTTCGTTAATATTGAATACCTTGAGGCATCCCCGGAGGTGATGCTCTACGGATGCGTGAAAATTCATCAGTCATTCAGGCAGACAGCAGTATTGCCCTGAGAGACACTTATTAAGTGGATGTGGTAATAAATTTACCCCTAATACATCAGTATAAGACAGCATAGAGAAAATAAAGGGTAATCCTGGATAATGGTTTTTTTGCCAACTTTTTGAACAAATACTTTGCTATATTAACGTGTGCTGCAGCACAAAATGAACAAGAATCACTTCAGAGGCACAACACAAATTTATTGACAAATTACAAAGCATCAGACATGAGAATGGTTTCTCCACAACAAACATTTGATAAAGCACTCCTTAACAAAGTTGATATTCAAAGAGGGTAAGTTCCTAAACAATGAAGTACGAGGGCACAACCACAAACACAAGTTCACAAATGTATGTATCTCTTAACATCCTTGTGCTCAGTTAACATTATTACTTCCACAATGCTTTTACCAAAAATAAAACTATGGGATTATTAAAATAGAACATTTAACACTATAAATAATACTGCTCAAACTCACTAGGCAGTGTAAGCTTGCATAGTACCAACATCAATGTGCAACTAGGTTCTTAAAATTGTCATAATCCAGTTAATTTGTCTGATCTAGGAAATGCAAGAATACAATTTGGCTTCAAATTACAGCCTTAACGCTGTACCAAGAAGTGATACAATCACCCAAAATAATTCTCATACAATTATCATTCAAAAACCAAAACACCATTTACAATCTTGAATTTAACTGTTAAATTAATCCACAACATTTACTCGTAATAATATTCTACGCAGGTATACTTCCAGGGCAACTACAAAATCTCGCCAATCATACTACTCACTTTGCCTGCTCTCAGCAATACAAAATGATGGACATTAAAACTGCCAATTTAAAATACAAACAATCTCTCTGAGCACAAGAAACTAACCTTAATATGGCACCAAAGATCATGCTCATTTCACAATACAAACTTTGAGGTCTCAAATGTCCATACAAATTATTCTTTAACCTGATTAAAAGGGTACCGATGGGCAACTAAACAGCCCCAACAAAGCTTGGCCCCATTAAAATTTAACACTTTGAAAGACTGCAATAAAACCATCCTAAAAACCATAGCACCTGCGAAGGCGACTAAATATCAGCCCATCATAGCTTCACACGTTAAAAGCACACATAAACAACACTTAAGCAAGACAACCTCTTGCTCCACCTGATCTGGCTTATCAAGACAGTCGAAAAAACTGCTAAATCATTTAACCCAACTCCATGACCAAGAAAGGCAATTCTAAAATTTTGAAACTACCACAAACTAACAGCAACTTATAAACAATCTTACGACGAAACATAATTTACACCGGGCAGACAAAAGCAATTTTAAGAAAGCAACATCACCGTGCTAATGCCCTTCCTAACATATTATTTTACCATTGTGAAAATACCAGTTTCTCCTCAAAGTCTCTCGATTGTAATGACTCACCGTATGTAAAGCTTCTCTATCGCAAACATTGAAGTAAGCAGGCTAAAGGCGATGAATGCCCAGGGTACATGACGGTAGCTCAGCCGTTCAATCAGCGACAGTCGAAATGCTCGAACAAACAGGCGTTGACAGGGCCCTGCATCAAAAAGGCAGACAAGCGAAGCAAGCAGGTAGAAGGCTGGCACGGGGGGTACACAGTCCCGACCTAACTCACGGAGGGTGGAAAGGAAGGAGGATGGGAGGGAGGAATGGTAGTGAAGCCGGAAGGGGGAAGGGAGAACCGAGGAGGAGCGTCAAGCAATGACGAAAGCGAAGAACGGCCGATGAGACGATAAGCCATCACAATACTTAGTCTCAAATGTATTTATTTTGCATAATGTCTTGCACAGCAGGGACATATAACAATTTAGAACTAAAGCAAATACACTAGTGTATTTGATTAAAGGCTGTTCACAGTAAACGGAGCACTTTTGAATGTCGTACTTAAGATTTACTTGTATGCACATTTTGTATTCTTTCACCATTTGTAAAATTAACATTGCCAAGGACCTGATCACTTTATTCATGCGTCGGTCAATTACAAATGTGCAATTATTATATGATTAAATATTTTACCAATTTGCTAATGTTTACATTTATATGCATAAAAACAAAAAAACAAAGAAAACCATTTCAGTATTCACTGTTCACCTAACACTTTTAATTCAACGTTTTGTTTTCGTTTATTGGCTTCCATAAAAATTATGTTAAACGTAATTAAGCTCTGAAGTGTTAGTTTATATCCCACGCAACCTTAAACTTTGCAGGAATAATTAATTTTGTTCTTTCGCGTATGTGCGCATTTGATGAAACCAGGAAGTTAAAACTTACACTTTTGATGGAAGTTAGATGTACTACAGACTACAGTGATTGGTGTTTTTTTTTTGCATCGTAACAGTGCCATGCTGTTTTTAAACATGAGGATGAACACCACACTATGCAGCTCATAAACTTGGAATTCCACGCTCGAAAGTATTATTGACAGGTTTTTATCTTACTACGAGCATGCACTGCATGTAATGTTATAGCATTATGTTGTGTCGCATGTGCTATTTCTGTTTATTGAATTTGGTTCTCTGTTATGTTTAAGGCATTGTAATTTTTGTTTCTCTTTTGTTTCATTGTCCTTCTTATGCCACACTCAATTTGTTGCTGCTGTTGTCAGATCCACACTGCAAGTCATACAATTCTATTTCATTTCTCATGAAGAATTTGAATAATTCCTGCACTTACTGCTATACCCTCACATATGATCCTAAAATAACTTGTGTTTGTTACTTATGACTTCTCTGTTCCAAAACATAAGCACCACACTGCTGTTAAAATAGCCAGATTTCTGTGAACCATCTTACAACTCTTGCAGACGTAACCTTATATGAAATGTAAATAACTGTATTTAATTTGTGCTTAGTAATTCAGCTTCTTCCAGCAGTTATGCCTACTGAGGTGTGTAAAATCTCTTATGTGTTAATACTGTATATAAAAACTGCCTGATACGCTTGTTAGCAGTGGAGCTTGCAGGGGTATGAATATTTGCTTGTCATTCGAAGGTGTAATTTGTGCATGATGGTGTAAAACAGTGAATATTGAGAATTTCAAAATACTTGCATGTATTTGTCTTGAATGCATTTTGGTGTTTGCAAGTTATGATGCATGTAATGATTCTGATACATTTTTTATGCAGCTTTTGTGAAAGTTATTTTAAAAGTTTTAAATAAAAATGCTTGAATTGAAAATTTAATGCGGTGATACTTTTTTTTTTACATGGTAACAGTAGGCCTGCTTCCTGATTTTAATTATTTTCCCGTTCATGTTTAACATACAGTTAATTGTAGTTGCTCACAAAACTTAATTTCAGTATAGTGACAGTTCTCAAGTGGTAATGGTCACATTATATTATTTTACCCTTACTTTAGTTTTTGTTCTATCACAATAAAATTTTTTCTCCAAAATTACCTTAATACTATCATACATGTAACACGTGAAGCATGCCTTGGACACCAACACAAATCAGGATCCTCCTTGTGTATAATATACAAAGGACAGAAAAGTTATATTGTGATATAGTTACTGCTTATGCATTGTAACAAAATGTAACAAAATATTAATGGGCATTTAGTTAATTCGTTTGGCTTCTATCAGTGTTAATATTAATACAGAGAACACCATAGCTTCACATTTTTAACATGACTAAGTCGCGATTCATTCATACATTGCTACTGCTACTATAACCTGCTATTTGTTAATAACTTTGACATTTCAAAGCCATCTGACCATCCAACCTGAATTCCTGATATTTGTTTTTACTGTTTGACATACATAACTAAAAATTATGTTTTAGTCTTACTGAAACTAGAAAAAACACCATGTTCGTTAACAGCAAGGTTTTTCGCGATTGCTTAATATTTCGTTTCACTTAAGTTATTGTGCTACAATCCGTGTTTTCCTATTTCCAAGGCTTGTGTTTCAGCTTAATGTTACAGCATGGAGATGATAAAGTTTTTATTGGTTTGTTTCAATGAAAGCATGTAAACAAAAAAAAATCTCTTCAAGAAAATTTTATGAGACTCTTGGATTACCGTGTATATAAGTTAGTTTATTTTTCGTTATAGTGTGTGGATTTGCAGTGTGCATATTTTTGGTGTGCTGTAATGATTTGAAAGTTTGTTTTTGCATTATAAAGATATATACACAATTCTTTGCAATCTTTTTCATAGAGAATGTGCATTTTGAAATGCAGTCATGAGCAACAATTCGAAAAATGAAAATATTAAAATTATTGTGGTACTCATTTACATATTATCAATTTTCAATAATTATATCATTTTACTATTGGCATGCTCATCTTCATTTTTATGGTTTGTTGTGCATGACTGCATCAGTTTTGTAGTACTTCATTTAAACTGTAATGTTTTACCGTGTGTGCTTTGATATTGTGATGAAATAAAACTAATGAATGTTCTACAGTAAATTTTTAGTCATTTTGGAAGTAATAAGGAAACAGTGTTCATATTTTTCATCAAATTTTTGTACATTCATTTTTGTTAAGGCAATTGCAAGCACTGAAAAAGTATGCAGTTCTTAAACATTCATTAGAGTTATTTTGTGATTGTAAAATGAAATAAATCATCGATTGCAATTTTCTTTAATGCTTTTTTGCACAATAAATAATTACTGTACTGTTATTTTATGCATGATTTAAAATAAATTATTTTCTTCTGTTCACATTAAATACTCTTTAAGTGTGTTATTTTCTCGTTACTGTATATATTTTTTTTGTTATCTTGGAGCAAACATTTTAATTTTAAATATAAACTGTAGTGCTGTTTTCCGTTTTCTTAAAGTTATTCTTCATTTTAGTTCTTGGTCTCGAAAAATATGTTTTCGACTACTTAATTTAATTTAATTATTCAAGCATTTCTATGGTTTATATCCAAAATAGTGTTTCTACAGCTAACTATGACTGACCTTTTTAATATTCTCACTAGTTGTTCCATATAGTTTCTTGTTTTCATGAAACCACAATTTTTCTCAATAAATAAATGTTGTAATGATGGGATCAGGTAATTATTTCACTAATTGACTATATATATATAATTTAATATTTTTTCTTTTGATAAAATTTGTTTCACATGATGAGAAAACACCAGTACAAACGTAGGGCCCTTGAAATGTGTGTTGCAGAATATTTTAACGTAAAAAATAATAAATTCGTATGCTGTAGGGACTTAAACAGGCGATCTGAAGACATCAGTTTTAACACTGCAGGATGTTCGTGGAGTGGAGCAGAGTCGCAGGATGTGTGTGTGTGTGCATGTGCTTGTGTGTGTGTGTGTGTGTGTGTGTGTGTGTGTGTGTGTGTGTGTGCACACGTGCAGAACTTGGTAAGCACACGCAGAGGTTGTTGCTTGCAGCTATCGACTCGTCGGAGCTGATGCCGCCACTGGACGACGAGGTGAAGAACGGACAGTGGCTGGGAGTGACGGTCCGCAGCCAGGGCACCGGAGGCAAGGTCATGGTATGTACATCCTCTCGCTACAGACCTTCCTTGTGCCTCTCTGCCCTCTGTGGCGCTATTCTTGTTCACTTTACTTCATATTGACTGTCTAATTATGTGAGCATCGCTAGCCGGCTGTAGCTGGTTCCATGGCAACTTCCACCTCATTTATTGTTTCCACGACACAAATAGTTTCCCGGTAATTAGGAAAAAGAAAGAGAATTGCGCCCCTGGTGACACCAACCCTGTCAAATGTACACCTGAATTTAAAAAAAATTCAGAGTGGAAGGTGAAATCTACACTGTAAAAAAATTTCTTGTAAACTTCCAAAACTGTATACAGTGTATGGAAATAGTACTATATATCTAGCTGAAAATATGGGAATGTTTAGCATTGATACTATACAAAATTGGTAACTTCCCTACACATTTCACTCTTTCCCGAGAAACTGTACGAATTTTACCATGGATATATGGGAAAATATTTTACTATTCGTGCTTTATCACTGTACTTATATACTAATATGGTGGGACCCAACCCGTAGGCGCTATTCTGTGCTGAAATATTACTTGACATGAGATCCTGAAATAGAGAGGCGTTTGAATGCGTTGGCGAACTTTACCGGACTAGTACTCTGAGAAACCGACCATCAGCATCGCCTGCCACAATTCCCACTTGAGAACATCCTAACGTGGGTCTGTTGAGGATTGAGTCTGAGTCGCTGTGGTGGGAGATCGGCATGGTAACCACACAGTCAGCAAGGCCCTCCTCTACTACGGTTAATTGAGCAATTTTGAAAGCTGTGCGTGAGCTCTACTTAACTTCTAATTTTGTATCATTCTGTGATATATAAAATTAATACTGACATGGACCGTCTCACATGATTCATGGTTCATCCAAGAGCAATTGCGAAATTTTTTAGGAAAGAAAGGTGCTGCTGGTGTGCATATTCAGTACAGTAGTAATAAATGTAAACGCTGCTCTTTCAATATGTTTAGTCTTGGAACTTTATTAGTAATTCACCGCCGACTTAACTGGCAGCCAGCAGGCCAGAGTGTACTGTAGTCTATGTACAGGCGATTCATGGTAAAGTGAGCACTTTTGAAAGCCCTCTATTTGGAATAATAGTCAATAAATACTTTTTATTTCACCCTTAGACGTTAATTTCCGAGGCCCTAGAATATACACACTGTGTTTATTACTCACATTTATTTAAAAAGTTTGAAAGGGATGCAACACAACTACTACTCATTTCATATCTTGAAGAGAGGAGACCTGAAATGAAGTTGAGAGAACTTTTTGCTGTACTCTATGCACAATTTAAGTCCAAGTTAAAAAATTAAATAAATTTTAAAAATAAAATAATAAATACAGATTTTTTTATTTGACAAACACTGTACCTATAAAATTAACATGCGTACCAGAAACAAATGTAGGTGGGCAAATTCAACAGGATTCATTTTTTTTTGAGTTTTTTTGATAGTAATTTATTTTAAGAAATTTTAAAAATTAAGTAATAAATACAGATTTTTTTATTTCTTATTAAACCTATATCTCAGGGTAACCAGTCTGATATAAACAGATATTGTTAAAAACATCACTATGAAGATTCCAAAACTGAATTTCACAAGCCTAGTCCTAAGAGATCGGTAATTATATTAATCTGCTTGTAAATATTCTTACAGCCCGACTTGCTACATAATTATTTAAAAATAATATATAAAAACAATCAATGTGGTTATATGCATGTAATGTAATTTAATATTCAGACCCTGACCGAAAAAATTACAAGATGTTTTAATATAGTACATCACTTGCCTTTAAATAAACGAAAACAACTTCAAAATATTAATGTTCATAAGCCATATAAGCACTGCTTGAAAAGAAGCATAACAAAATTTTCAGTATATCAATTAAATTTTACCAGGGGAATGTAGCGTCTTTGTTTGAACGCTTATATGCAACTTTTAAGCACTTGTTTCGGCTTGAGCCCGACGGATAAGTGGTTAGTATGCAAGGCTCGTAACCAAGTGGTCTCGGGTTTGAATCCCATTCCAGCATGAGAATTTTTTCTTTTTTTAAATGTTAGCAGCTGTCATGGCAAAGTGTGAAAATGCATTTTTGATACATTTAACTGCATTTATTAAATGATTTCTCAACATTTTTCACGTGGTAAATAAAACAAATTTTTAAATAATTTTACTTAATTATAAATATATTGATTCCTAGATGTATGATCTTTTTTTTTTACAAGGCTGCATAGTGACGCGAGCGATCGGAGCTAGTTTGCGTACACTTGTCTTGGGGGTCATTTACACTGGCCCTCTCTTCCCTGCGTGATGCCTACCGACTTCACTGCACTTTTGGCCTGTCACAGCTGGTACGTTTGCCTCGCAGGCGTGTCGGCTAGTGCGTGCGTGGTTACAAGACTAGGAGATTTAATTTTTGTACAACAGTAAGAAAACAAATTGAATAAAGTATATTAAAAAAATATTAACTTTAAAAAAATATTGATTGAATTGATTTTTAAAGTATTTAAATTCGAATAGTTTTTACAAAGTCCTGCCTGGAATGTATTTTACAATAATTTTTTATATACGATTTCCTGTATGGAAAATTCGTAAATAAATATATACACTGGCGATTCGTGACCTTTAGCAGGCGAAGAAGGAACTGTGTAGATGGTGGTGTCGAATGAATGAGACAGAAGAGAGAAAGAGATGGAGAGAGAAATACAAGATGGAATGAAAGAGAGAGAACAAAAGAAAAAAATGGGAGTACTCGGAGAAAACATATGGAATGAGAGAAAGACATGAGAGGATGGAAAGAGAGGAAGTGAATGTAAGTAATTGGGAAACATGAGAGAGGAGAGAAAGAGAAAGAAAAGAGGAAGAAAGAGGGAAAGAAAGAGAGAGAAAGAGATGGAATTACAGAGACAACATGGAATGATAGAGCATGAAAAAACAAGACAGAATGGTGGTATGATATTATCGTATGCACCTTGAAAAGACAAGTCCAGTGGTATACAACACTTAATTTTGCCTTAAAATTGTTTAATTTTAAAAATATATTAAAATTAAAAAAAATTATTTTTTTGAATTCTCAGATTTTTCATTGTTCTGTCTAGAAGCAATAACAAGCCTCACATATTATCTGAAGTGGTTGGTTTTTGCAAACAAAGAGGCTCAAGAATGGTCGGTGCTTTTTAAGGGGAAAACAGGAAGTTTTTAGGGAAAAACAGGAAATTTTTAGGAAAAGAAGGTAAATTTTGGGTAAAATAATTGATTTTTGAGGTGATTTTTGAGTTAAAACAAGCACTTTTGAGGGAAAAATGGGAAATTCCATGATGGCTCCTCAATCCTCGATACTCCAACCCCAGCCCTGTTGTCCCATTAAAAAATACATTTTCCCCAAATGAAATTTCCCTACCAGTATAACTGTTTCAGCTACTGTTAGTGCCACAATTGCTGGCGGGTGATGGTGAGTTTACAGGGAGCGGGGTACGGCCGGCCAGGGCAGAGGTAGCTGTGTGTGCAGCCGGCCGCAACTTGATGCAGTGCTAAAATAAAAACATCAGCCAGTTGAGCGTTTGCCGACATGCGTCGAATATTTCTGTAACAGTTTGTACACAGCCGGGCCATCACTAATATCAGCTACCGTTGACAGAGCCGTGCTGGCAGTCAAAGCGCAGGCATCTAGGGGGTGTGCGAAGAAAGTTGGACGGCTCCCAAATGCGAGGTCTGGAGCCGATGAGGGTAATTGAAGTGAGTATGGAGCTGCGCTGGAATGAAAGGGCGGGAAAAATAGGAGATCCCCTATAAAACCCGCTGACCAGTGGATCGTCCGACATGATTCCCACATGCGAAAATCCGAAAGTGACCCGGCTGGGGATTGAACCCAGTTCGCCTTCGTGGCAGTGCATCTAGGGAGACGAGCTGCCAGCACTTGTGGCACTATCAGGAACTGTCATGAATTGAGGCTCTAATGCATAATGAAGTCACAGTAAATGAAGTAACACATACAAGCTAGTGAATGAAAGGTAGGTAATATACTTGGGAAATTATGGACAAATTTCAAAACAATGATGCAGACTGGCCATGAAGACCGATACAGACAATGGAACTTCTCTTACAGAGTACATGCCAATTGATTGTGCATATGTTGAAGAAGAATAAGAAGGCAGTAATGATGATTTGCAGGCTGAAGAATGTGCTGACGAAGACATTTGTGATTTTCCCGACAACTTCGGATCCTTCCAATGAAGTGGCTGTGGCAAGTGATCTAAATAGGAATGTTGACAAGAAAACCAGCTAAGTTATATATTTTCCGATGGTCCTAATGATTTCAGTGATTAGGTTCACAACATTTGATGATCATGCTAAAAACCATCGAAGAGCTGAAGGAAATGGGTTACATGGAATGAGTCGATGAGGCATTGTTCATGAACTGTCTGCATGACATAAATGCGAAGTTATGATCAATGGAATGAGTCAACAAAGTACATTTTAAAAATGGTATTTCCATTTCTGTACCATGCCTAAACCAATGTTCCAATAACTCTGGGTACTATCCTACTATACTATATGCACTCGGCTACTGAACTGATTCAAAGTCAAGTTCTGAGAGAAAGTGTTCTTGGCGGAGGGGGGGGGGGGGGGCAGCAATTGTGTTTGGAGTATTTTTGAGGTGAGTTTAATGAGTTAGGCATGTTGTAAAGTTGAAAAGTACTTACGGTATATCATTGCACCAACACCATTGTGGATACTTGTGGTGATATGGTCTGGCATACAGACTTGGATACATCTGATGCTATCCTGTTGAATGTTGACCCATAGTGGTTTCAACTGCTACTCCAAATGCTGCAGACCCGCTTATAGCTAAAGCTGGAGACTGGGCTGACCTAAGAAAGGTGTTGACAGCATGAAAACAAGCCCTAGAATCCCATGCCTTATATGGACAGGCATTATCTTGTTGGAGAATAAGCTTTTGAAGCCGCATAATGAGTGGAAGGACACATATGAGACCCAGAACCTATTCAGCATATTTCTGTTTCATAATTTTTCCCTTCATCACTACCACAGAAGAATGAGAATCGTAGGAAAGAGATTGACCGCCCTCATTATTTTTTTTCCTTCTTCGCAGCAGCCTGGGTGGCGGATAATTCGACGGAATGATACCCCTGTCTCCGGTAGTGTCTGGGGTCTTGTTGGGTTATTTCTCTATGAAACCGACGAACATCATGAGAAGGAGAGTTCTTGTGGCGCAATAGTTTGTGAACGACGCGTGTCTCACAGGATGTTAAGGCCTGTGCTTGTTGGTAAGGCATTTCTTTCGATACCGATACTGCAAAATAAGGTATGGACCGAGTGTTAGGTCATGTTATATCTCTTGATTTGTCAGTAAATGTGATTAACGATGACTGCGAGTGGCCCATGTCAAATTATCCGGGTGCAAAAAAAATCATTTCAGATAATTATATTTACAAATAAACATAAATAAGTTAACAATACAAACAAGTAATACTACAGATCGTTACGATTTTGCCATACCTTGGTCCTAGTTACACATTTACCATAGATGCTCAAATCTTGACAGCCTCAGATGTGTTCGATAGGCTTGAAGCCGGTTGACCTTGGGGCCAGGCAAGCAATCTCAAGTCTGTGGAGTGTACATCCAATCACTCATTAACAATTATGGAGCGATGGGCTGGTGTATTGTCTTGCTGTAGGTACAGGTCTCCTGCAGGTTGATGTATATGCAGAGATGGATGTACATGATCTGTCAGCAGGTCCCTGTATCACTCGCTAATGAGGGACGAGGGCACGTGTACCAGGTAACCTATTTCATCACATGTAAACAGTCCTTTACGAGGATACCACCACCACTGGCCTGAATTATACCCAGCTGACATGAGGGATCCATCGCTTCATGTGCTCGGCGACACACTCATACCTTGCTATCGGCATGTACCAACCTGTACCTCGACTCATCCCTCCAGGCGACCTTTTCCCTTGTATCAAGGGTCCAATGGCAGTTTTCCCATGCCCACATTATAGTCCATTTGCAGTTACTTCCAACTTTTGTGCAGCCCTGCTAAAGTTTTACTTTCAAGCTATTCATGCATCTCATGCAAATGAAGCTTAACTAAGTTTAGAAAATTACACCAAAGGGACAACACACCGCATTCGTGCGCACTTGCTTTAATATAATTCTGCATAAGAACTATTTATTACTAGGTATTACCAACACACCTGCTTTCTCACAACTTTTATAAAATTATTTACAAATTGAATAGTTTAATTTTAGATAATTTTATATTAACAGAAGTTATAAAATGCTTTTGGTACATTACATATTTAGAAAACAATCGAACACCTCACACATGGGGTGATTTTTCATAGGTTTGATTAAAAAAGAGTGAAGAAACCATGAATAGACGATAATAGTTGAGCCTTGTTAGCATGCGGTGAGCAGAAGTACCCTAGTGGAGTGACGGATTCTTGTACTCCATAGTGAGTAGATAGTTCTGCATTGTATGGCTGCTCAGAGGTCGTTGTGGTCCAGTACTTGAATGACGAGTGATCTTCTACACCGTGGCCTGTCTGTCCGCTGTTACTAACTGAGCTAGTCAACGGCGAACCTTGTGAATATGTTGTACGCCACATCAGGTGTCCTTGGTAGCTGTTGTTTTTACCCGAATCCATGAACGCATAGTACACTCTTGACACGGTGGTCTGTGGAAATACCAGTGCCTGTACGACTTCGGAGATGGAGTGCCTTGTACGTCTGGCTCCGACGATCTGGCCATGATAAAATGCACTGAGAACTTGTTTCTTCCCTATTTTGTGCCTGACTGTTACTCCGACAGTCAGCTTAAGGTCTGACGACATTCCAATAGCGTGTGACTAGACACTATTCCATTCGATTGGACGACCTCAGCATCATGTCGCCATTATGGCATGTATCTCTAATTTAATTGCCCATGAGTGTATTTTCTGTGTACATTTCATAAACTATCCTTATTCAATTATTGAAATGGATATTTAACTAAAAAATTTTAATTTTTCGTATTTATAAAACAAATTTATTGTTAAATCATACATAAAGCACAGTGGAAGCACATACCATTTTCGCTTTAAAAATTTATTTAGAAGATGTTTAATAAAATCTAAGTCATGCTATTTGTCGTGCGTAAAGCATACTTCTTCAGTGACTAGTAGGAGTTTCGTAAACTCTGGCTTAGCTTGAAACTATTGGAGGTCCTATAGTGCGAACTGTAAACACAGTGCTTATCCTCGAAGTCCCACAACTTGCATCTGTTATCGATGGTATACAGTAATTATTCGTCTAGCCCACATCAAACGGTTGCTTGACTCAATTACATTGTGTGCACATTGCACAGTGGCCTGTGTGCAGGTCGCAGGATTATGCTCCATTTGGCTTTAAAACTCTTCCTCGAAGGCCGGTGACATCACAGTTAAGCGTGAGCTCCTGTCCTACAGATCTGGCAAACATTTCCTTCTCCTGCAGTTGGCAATAAGGAGACACAAACCATAGGTGTGATGTGGAACACGTTTTCCGTGTCACTGTTAGTAAATAACAGCGTGCTGCACAGCTGCTGCCATGTGCTGCTCCACCATGTCTACGAGTTCCACCCAAGCACAGAATAACTAAGCATACAGAAGTGAATTGGCATGGCGATTCTTCTGACATGGGCGTACCCATTCATTTATTAGCTGTGTGGAGCTCTGGGAATGGGTCTGAAGGACCACTGTGTGCTGGGAAATATTTCTTATTACTACAAGATGCCAGAGGGGCATCCTATTTCGTGGGGAATGGAGTTCTTAATAAAAATAAAATAATTAAATTTGATTTTCAATGTCTTGCACACAGTTATTATTTACAACATTAAACTATCTATCTCTACGTTTACTCTTGTTATTCTCAGTGTGTGCTATATTTGGGCTCTATCTCAATTCAAAGTCCTTATGAAAGTCTATATTGGTTAAAGCCTATTAATTCACAAACATTATTTACACACATTCAATATGTCTACTTCCATTATTACAAATGTCTGTCGCTCAAGCATCCAGTCAAATAGTCCCGCCCGCTAGTCTGTGTCTCTCACTGCACCGATGCTCGCAGTCACTGCTGGTCACCTTCATCATCACTCGTTGCTCTGCTGGCTTGTCGCTTCGCAAACCTGTCGCTGAAAGTCTCAACTCTCAAAACTGTCTGCTCGGAGGCCCGTTGCCACTTAAATAGTCTCGCCGGCCCGATCTAGAAGGCTCCCCTCACCCCGATTCACGCTGAAAGAGGCTAAGGTATTGACCAGAACATTCTGAAAAGATAACCTAAGAAATTCAAAATGCCTAAGGTCAGGAGTGCACGAGTTGTGATAGGCTTATTGCAGCTGCACATGCCAGCATCCCTTTGTAAATTACCACGTGCTTCATGGATTATAGCTCACCTCACCTCCATATATTCTTTCACTCTTGCGAGCGGTACGGGGCAAGGGAATCTGTGCAGAGCAGTGAACAAGTAACACTGCCCCCTCCTCAAGTCTGTTAGTCCAGAACAGTTTCTGCAACATCTGGACCTTAATAGATTGTCAGTCGGTCAATGTCAACAACCTTCGGCTTCACCCGAGAGCCTTTACAACAAATCCAAAAAACTAAATCATTGGTCTTCAGAATCCTGAAAAGGCCTTCCCAACATTTCTGTAACTTCGAGCAGTACCATTTTCCTCTGTTTGGGTTGTACATCCACACTAGTGGTCCTTCTTGAAATACCTCACCCAATATTCTCCTGTCATACCATCTCTTCATCCCATCACTATTTATTCTGAAGTGCTTTCGAGCAAAATCATGACTACTAACTAGTCTGCGATGTATTTTGCTGGCATATCAGGGGCTGATGCTACCTCTTCTGTTGGTTGACCAAACAGCAGGTCACCAGGAATGCGTAGCCCTATTCCAAACAGCATAATGGATGGTGTTACCCGTATAGACTCATGAACTGAGAGCAATAAGCATGGAGAAACAATGGCACTTTTGACTCCCAGTCCTTTTGGTTGCCTGCCACAAAGATCGATGAGTACTGCTCAAGAATGCGGTTAAGGTTCTCGACTATTCCATCTTACAAAGGCTGTAGTCCTAGCATCTTTTTCATCCCCAGAATATTTGTTACGTTCTGGAACACAGCAGCTTCAAAATTTCCTTCCTGATCGGAATGGAGTTCTAGTTGCACCCAAAACCTCGAGAAGACATGCTCTACGAGTGCATCGGCCACAGTATTGTTATGGACCTAAATGGTTTTTTAAATATGACAGAATTCTTTGAACAGCTGTAAACAGTAAACAACACATTTTACAGTTATAAAAGTAGAAGTCACATGACAGTGTTTATGTTAACATGTAGCGGAAGGATACATAATCAGTAACCAAAAGTAAAATTTAGCAGGGTTTCAGAAACATCCGAAGAAACAGGGCATGGACTCTATTGTAAAGGTCTCTCCTTCCCATCCTTAATGTATGAGATAACAAAGCTCCAATGCATACAGTATCCAAAATTAACATGCCCCCATTCTTCGGTAATCGCAGGACTGAGGAAGATATCAGAATTTCCTTTAGCCTACTAAAAGCCCAATAAGATTTCTTTTTTTCCTGTCAGTTCATGTAGTGGCGTGGGGATTGTGACGAACCTGGGTACATATCTACAGTTGTAGGCACGTAATGCAAGAAAACTCCGTACTTCGATTTTGTCAGTTAGTATCAGCCAATTTCTTATAGCTTTGGTCTTCTCAGGGTGTGTTTTGATTTCGTGGGCTAACACTACATGTCCCAATAATTTTTTTTTCTTTGAACATGTGGCATTTCTAAGGAGCTAGTATCAAGTTGGCTGCAGCCACTTTCTAGAATACAGAGCCTAAGTGTGTTAGGTGCTCTTAAAATGCCCTTCCTGTCACAACAAGGTCATCTAGGTAAACCTGACGGATATCTAAAAGGACTTTTTCTATACACTATTCGAAGGTTGCAAGGGCATTACACAACCGAAAAGACATAACTTTGAACTGCCAGGTTCCTCTCCCTTGAATACAAAATGCAGTCTTCTCTTAGTCCTTTGCGGTCACATTGCACTGCCATTACCCACTCTTCATGTCCAAAGTAGAAAGCTATTGCGAACCTGCTAGGCTGTTCATTGTGTCGTCTATCCTTGGGAGTCTATAAGAGTCTTTCTTTGTCAAATTATTAACCAGGCGATAATCTACACAAAACCTCAGAGAGCCGCCTTTCTTCTTAACAAGTACAATGGGGGAAGACCAAGGACTAACTGATTGTTCTATCACATTTAGCTGCTTCATTTCCTTCAGTATTCCTTCAACTGCCTCTTGTGAATCTAGTGGCAGTCGCCTTAGTGGTTGATTTCTGGCCTAGCATGTCCTGTATCAATGCAGTGGCATGTCACATTAGCCCTTCCAAGGTCATTGGTCCACATAGGAAGGTATCTCTATTTCTCTGCAGCAATTCAGAGATAGCTTCACCTGTCACCAGTTACGGTTTTCTTTTGTTCTTACTAGCATTCCCTTCAGTACTTGTGGTAGAGAACATTCAATATGTTTTACTCTAGAAGCTTCTGGAACATTTGGAAGTACCTGTGTGACTTGCTTGAAAACTGTATCGCGGCCCCCTCCTCAAGATGTATGACACTATCAGTAAAATTTATCATTCTAACTGGAAAATTGTCAAAAATTGAAAGGACCTAAGTTTTTTGCTATAACACACTCGACAGGATGCTACCTTTCTATGCTGGCTCAATTAAAGCCACATATCTGACAAATTTTCCATGGCATTTGCCTGTAAATGCAATTTCACTAGAAGAGGTAGTGCAGTGGGTTGACAACAGACTACTGGGCAGCTCATAGGCAAGGAGAAATCTTGCCGTTTTGATACTACCAACTCTGAACTGCCTACCGTAGCACACCAAGTCGAGTATCAATACAGTACTTTAGTCTACATAGTACATCAAGCCCCAAAATACATTCATATTCTATTTCTGCTATGCATATATCGTGCTTTGGACTAAGGTCACCAAGCTTCAAGTTTACTTTTTTTACCTCTAACTGGTGTGGTCTCACCTGTTACCATAGTTGAATAGAAATGTTCCATAGCGTCATCGGGCGATCCCTGGGGGAAGACCCGAGGATGTCTGATCTTGTAATAAAGTCACATACTTCCTGGTTATTCTGGCAACAACCCACCATTTATTAACTCACCCGAACCATTACATACATCATCAGTGCTACCACACTTACAACCAAGACAACATAATTCCCCACAAGGTACATATTTCCCTACAGCTACGACATTCCTTCCCACTAAATATGAATCTGCATACACCAACAATCAACATATACATAACACATTATGCTACAAGTCCAGCCTCTGGGGTTTGCGAATTGTCCGCCTTGCACCAAGATTCCTTGGCGACTCATCTCTCCTGCTTCCCTCCTTTGATATGCTGACTCTGGTGGCTCTGGGCCTGGAAAGCCGTGGAACCCTTCTTGCAATGGTGAGCCTTCACCTGTGATGTCCAGTCCCCCATCTGGAACCCCTTGAATGCCCTTGTGCTCTGTCGCCTCATCCCATAGGGCAAAGGGCTTTGCTCGTACACCTTCCACTCTTCCATCCTCAGGTCTGGCTATGGCTCCTGTGGTCCATACACTGTCATTCCAGTTACCCATTAATGGTTTGACTGCCGCAGCATGTGGTGACGCACCACCCTTGTGTGAAGGCAGGGTGTGCTGTTTGCTGAGGTGGTCGGCATGACAGAAACGCTGCCGACCTTGTACATAAACTTGATATGTAACTGAACTCACTCTGCGGTAGACTTGTCCCGGTAGCCAATTTAATTTTCTCTGCTCTCACACTATGTACCCAAACAAGTTCCCCATCCACAAATTGCCGAGACTGTGTTTGGCGTGTCTGCTCCCCGAACTGCTTGGCACTCTGCTTCACTTGCATTGAATATATGAGCAAAGACTTTAAAATACTTAGAAGTTAGAAGTGTACGAGGGTGTCGCATTAAGAAGAGCTCTGCTGGTGTTGATCCTGTGGTGGAGGAGGCGATATTCCTGTATGAGAACAAATAATTATCCAACTTATCCAACTGATGCTGTAACTACAGGGTAACCTATGTCTCCTGCGAACATATGTATTTCAACAGACCTTTTTTTACCTCTTGCACTACCCTTTCAGCCATCCCATTAGACTGAGAGTGATATGGGGGAATCAAGGCGTGGTATACCATTCTTTGATACAAACAACTTGAATTCTTCAGAAGAGAATTGGGGGCCATTTTCAGGAACTTATTAACTCTGGAAGTTGATAGGAGTTAAATAATGTTTGGTGTTTGGCTATAGTAGCCTCTGCTGTAGTTGAATACATAAGAAAAACCTATACCTACTTGGAATGGGCATCCACAACAATGAGCAAATCCCGACCTCCCACCGAAACCAAGTCCACATGTATGCTTTGCCACTTTCGTGACAGCCATGACCACTGTTGTAATGGAACCTTTATGGCAGAGGACTGAACACACTGGCAGCAATGACAAGACCATACCATGTCTTCAATTTGGCTGTCAAGTCCTGGCCACCACACATGACTTCATGTTAACATCTTTATTCAAGTAGCATCAGGATGCTGTTCATGTAGAAGAGTCAGAATAACATTCTGTAAAGGTGCTGGAATGATAACCCGGCTTCCCATAGGACACATTCTTCCACAACTGTGAGCTCCGTTCTTCTAGCAAAGAAAGTGGGCAGTGATTCATCGCGGTTACGCTCCGGCCAGCCACATGTGGTAAAATCCTTCACTCTGGTAAGAATAGGATCCCGATTTATTGCTCGCCCAATATCTGCTGGGTGCAACGGCTTACCCCATGACGAGTGCAAAATACTTTATAGTCTCCGTGAACCCAGACACTGGTGACAATACAAAGTCCTCAGATTCCACAGATCGATCATCTGGCACTGGCAGCCGAGAGAGTACATCAACATGGGGAAGGTCTATCCCTGGTTTGTATCGGATTTCATAGTCATAGGCCGACAACACTACCGCCCTTCACTGTAATCTCGCAGTGGCCATTAGTGATACTCCCCGTTGCTCGCCGAAAATTGCGGAGAGTAGTTTGTGGTCCATCTCGAGAATAAACGGGCGACCACACAATCTAATTGCGAGTAGTTCATTGATGCTGCTGTTAGTGTTTTAGAAACAAACTCAATAGGACGGTCATCATTATCTCCAAGGTGAGACAGAACCACTCCAACACCTGTTGGGGATGTATCACAAGTCAACACGAGTGGCTTGGCAGGGTCAAAATGGACGAGCAGACTAGACTGACTAAACCAGCTGTTACTCTCTTGAAAAAGTGTACTCATATCAACATTCCACTGCCAAGACACAGTCAGTTTCAACAATTCGTAAAATGCATTGAGTTTCCTGTATAACTGGGGAATAAATCACCCATAGTAATTTAATAAGCCACAATAAGCTCGTAGCTATTCCTTGTTGGTTGGCTCTGGTGCCTCCTTGATTGATCTCAATAATTTAATTGTCTAACTCCCGTGCGATCAGCTACACGACCCAAGTAAGTCACCTGAGACTCCAAAAATCTGCATTTTGATGGGTTGCCTCTAATACAGTGTCTCTTGAACCAAGCCACTAACTTCTCTAACCTTTCCCATGCTAGTAAAACGTAGAGCCTGCCACTAAAACATCATCCAAATAGGTCACCACTCCGGGAATACCACTGACAATTTGCTCCAACATGGACTGAAGGATGGCTGGTGTGGATGACAATCCAAACTGCAGTCTTGTGAGCCTGTGTAGCCCCTTTTGTATGTTTATCGTTCCTTATAACTGTTGGTATGCTGATGATAAATCCAGGACCGAGAAACATACACATCCGGCTAGCGAGGCAAAGATATCTTCTGGCTTCGGGAAGAGGATAGTGGTCTTTGTCTACTACAGAGTTCAAGGTTACCTTATAGTCAGCACATAACCTCAACCCCACATTAGCTTTCTCCACACACACACACCAATGGTGTTGCCCAGTCACTTCTAACAATGGATAAATTACCCCTTGCCATTCCCACCGATCCAATTCCATCTCTATTTGTCCCAGCAATACATATGGCACTGTTTGTGCTTTACAAAGCTCACACTAAGCTTTAAGTGGAACACAACAGTGTGAATTTTAATTGTACCAACTCCTGTATTAAAAACATCTGTGAAATATGGAGTGCCAATAGTTCTAGGCAATTGCATCCTGTCAATGCTGGCATATCGTTGCTGATCTGTTTAACCACTGATATGGACAACCTCATAGATTGGTTATTGTGTTTCATGTTAACCAACACCTGCCTTAACACAGGTAGACCCTGACCCCCATATGTATTCAATTGAATTGACACTGGTTTGCAGTCTAAGTGTTGCAACTGCCATTGGTAAATGAGTTCCACTAACACACTAACTACTGTCCCCATGTCCAGCTCCATTTCCAACAGTAGACCTTCAATGTTCAGCTGCACCCCACCACTACAAGTGGTACATTCATTTGGAAAAAATGTATGATATCATTAAAAGGACAATAAGAATAGTACATTTAAAGACTGGATCAATGCATGTCGTGGCGAGTGTGGAGGTATGCCTTTGTCTAATAACTTCAACATTCACTTGGTAGAGGGTAGTTATGATTTTGATGATTAAATGGATAGGAAAAATGTCTTCTTTAACTACTGCAGAGGCAATTCTATCCGTCTCACTGGGGTCGGTTGCTGAAATGAAATGGTGTTTAACATCGTTCCAGCGCTGTCTAATGTATTTGGCCAATGACGTACTAATTTCGGATGCTTTGTTAGGGTTCTGAAAAATGGCTTCGGCAAATGTCGTAAAAAGCAAGGTGCAATTCATCATGTCGTCTTTGATGATGTAGTGTGTGTTGTGGACTGTGACAGTTTATGTAGCGACCCATGGGGTTGTGGGAATGCGGCTTAATGCATTGGCAAGTGTGTTTAATTTATCCTTAACTACATTAATTTGAAAGTCAAATTTGCTTAAAGCGATTGCCATCTTTTTATGGGTGCGTTATGATCCGCCATGGAATGTAGATATCTCAGACTGGCATGGTTGGTTTCAGTTGTAAATTTGCACCCGTACAAATATTGACGAAAATGTGTACATAAGTATTTGATAGCTGATAGTTCTCTCTTGGTGGTGCTGAATAGAAAATTTCTTCAATGCGAACACAACAATATTTCTTTGTCTTGAGTCTATGGCGGTGTTACTGGTGTCGCATGCTAGAATAATCTCATGGCCCTCATGATATTTCTGCAATATAGGCACCTGAAGAATGGCTTGTTTCAGTTGTAAAAAGGAATTTTGGTGCTCAGTTACCCACTTAAAGGGAGTATTGTGCTTAGTCAACTCAGTCAGTGGCTGTGCAATGGATGCATAATGCAAAATATGTAGCAGCAGATAGGAAGTCATCCCAAGAAAAGTCCGAAGTTGTTTGAGGTTACTAGGGGGAGCAATACTTTCGATTGCAGCTACCATTTGAAAGTATTGTGGTGAGGTGCTGAGGCCCATTGACATTCTTCGATATTCAAATATTCCCACCCCATCAAAGCTAAAAACCAATTTGTGATTATCTTCAGGTCGAACGGGGATGCTATAGATGCCAGAAAATAAGTCAAGGCTCATGATGAAAGGGGAATGTTGCAAAGCATTTAATATGTCCTCAGTACGAGGTAGTGGATATTGCACCATAGTAATATGTTGATTAAGTTTTCTAAAATCGGTCAGAAAGTGAAGGCCGCCACTTTTTTTTGGAGATGACAAGGCTAGGGGCAGAATATGGGGAATCAGCTTCTTGGATAGTACCAGCATTAACCATATCTTTTATTAAAAGGTCGTCACGCACCTTGGGACTGATTCGATAGGGACAAGTAGCAATCCCTCGCTTCTGTGAGCTCTAATATAGAGTTATCAAAACTGTCATTATAGTGCGTTATAATATCGTGAATGGCCCGTTTCTGGGCAGGAGAATGTTATCATTAACTGAAGGACCCAGAGGGGGTTTATTTTCAAAAGCGTCGATAGCATTGCAACAATGGGTAATGGACACGTAGTCAGGCATTTCTGCGCTATCGGAAACAATAGGTATTTATGTGATTTTATTCTTATCATGGGCGTGGATAAAGAAAAGTATGTATTTTAATATAGGGATAACATCTTATTTCGTAAGAAAGTTCACACCCAAAATTATATCTTGTTGGAGGTTGTCAAGAACTAAGCATTTCTGTGGATATTAAGTTGATATGTTGTTTCAAACTTAGGATGCGCGGAATCTGGGTGAGCGGTGGTTTGTGTAACATTTTGTTGGTATTTGAAAATGCCAATTTCAACCCTGCAAATGTTTTCGCGCATTTGTTCGAGCATGTCATTTGGAAGTCCAATGAGCTTATCCGCAATAGAGGGGAGAATACTTTTCCGAATGACGTTCATGAAATTGGTGTCTGTCATGTGGGGGTTATAATGTTCCCTGTAATATTCGAGTGTCTGAATGTGGCGGAGCGTGTCCTCGTCGATGGTCTATTTTTTGGAGTAAATTAAATGTTTGACACACTCAGTCTCAGCGGCACTTTTGAACACATTAACTAAGCCTGCCTTTATTTCTGGCCATGTGATAGGTTGGGTGCGGTGATGGGTTAGATTTTCTAGGGTGTGCTTGGTGGTGTCGTGGAGGGAAATACGAATGCGTTTACACTTGTCAGTGTCCACTCAGCCATTAATGTTGGCGACCTTTTCTTCAAAGGCATATAAAAACTCTTGAATATTTTCTTCTTGTTTCCCCGAAAAGGATGGGGGTTACTCTGGTTGTGTGAAAATGACATTAACAGGAGGTGGGTAGTTGGCCATGGTGTGTTGTGGTTGATTGTGTATGGTATTAACGTATGTGGTGGTGGGTGGGGGTGGAAATGAACATGAAGGGAGGGGAGCAATGCCAATTTCCTTGTAAAGGGGAAATCCAAAGAAATCAGCGAGGGCTGCAGGTGATCGTGATGGTGAGTGAGTAATGGATTGGGAGGGGGGTGGTGTGTCAAGGGGGTAGGTATGTTCAGTGCTAGGAAATTATGTATTTAGCGCATCGTTTTGGATTTGACTAGTAGTAAGTGTTTCGGTAGTGTGTTGAAGGACGCGTTGCTTGTCTTTCTCGTCTAGGTATTTTCTAAATTCTTTGTGTCAAGCAAAACTGTTTTAAGAAATTGTGAAACTTTAGATGCCTTTTTCCGCCTGCCCGTTTCCATGAACTGTATATGTATAAACTGGGTGTTGAAAGTGTATGTTCGTGTATATGGTGCCGCACACTTTTGTGTAACTTAAAATTAAACAAACTACAGGAAAGAAGAAGAGAACACACTCTGACAGCTCACAACACAATTGGAGTGGTTCAAACAAACAGTATGTTCTGCATGCATTATAAACATTAAAATTACAATACTCTAACTACTTAAAAGAAGCATTCTGAGGGGAGTGGGTGGGCAAGAAAGGTAGCTCGGCAAGGCTTCTACGCAAGCACTGAGTCGCGCGCGTGGTAACTGACCTATGTTACGCTGGCTTTCTGCTGGAGTAGAATACCTGTTAGCGTGGGCAGGCGGGGCTCTCTGTTACAGACGGGGGAAGGTGGCTTACTTTCAACGGTATCACACGTGTGAAAAATATTAAGTAGAATATGTAATGACACGATAATGAAGTGACCTGGAAACAGGTGGAGCTTGGCTGCAACGAGGTGGGAATAAAACCATATCTCCACCAGTGTAATTCTTCCCTTCCTCCTGAATGCTGATCAACTCTGGTATCCAATACTCTATACTCGAACCATTATCAAACACTGTAATACTGTAATAGGAGGTAAAGGGTGTCACGTGGGGTGCTCGTGATGGTGACTAAATAAGAAGGATCATTAAAAAATATATATATTTTAATATAACAAACTCTAAGTATGAGAACACAATACATTTACGCTTACACAACAATAGGATTACAGTTACGTTAACTGAATATATAGAAACATTAGTTATAATACAAGATACACATTATAATCGCATCTAGTTGCTGTAATTAACTTTACAGTGGGAAGAGGGACGATGACTTGTTACCAGAATGGCTCCCTACCGCAAACATGTTTATGCTCACCCAATGTCTGTAGATCTGGTTGGTCTCAGAGCTTCTCTGGCCCTAGGGTCATCTGCTGCCTTCATCTTCAGCCTACAATCTCACTCACAAGTTTACAGCATTGATTCATGGTACCGACTGAGAAGGGGGGGGGGGGGGGAGCACAGCTATCCGGAGTCCCTTTTATAAATGGGCCAAGTGGGGCATGTTTATAAAACAACTGCGCCCGGCCGCCAGTACCTTGCACGACCTTAGGCGGTGTAGCGATGCCAGGTTATCGCTACACTATGCATTTCACAATAAGCAGGTATAAGGCTTTGAAGAGGCAAGATGCTAGCAAAGTCATGGCTAAACGTAGATTTCAGCTGAGAAATGAACTGATCTATTGTTGGCAAAAAATTAACTGCCTGAAATATTCTTCAGCATTTAGAGCAGGAATATTTTTCCTTGTTTGTTTCGCCCAAGTTCTTGGAATAGTGATTTGACTTCCAATGTCTTCAGCTACCTTACTTGCATCTTCAAAAATACTCCCAAACTCTGTCTCTGCCTCTCTTCTAGTATTTCCAAAAACCTCCAATACATCAGTTATCATATGCAATGCAGTTGAGAGATCTTGTTTGGGACTCTGTAGCTTTTCACTCAGTTTCAATGTTAGGGAAAGACTTTAGGCCTATGCTGTTTTTTCAATTGCCACTATAAAGTTTCCTCTTCTTATTGGTGAAGTGTACATACAGGCTTTGATTGATGTCTCAGAATCAAATTTACTACTCGTAACCATTTCATCAGGCATTGTTACAATAGGTATAAATAGTTCCAAATCTGATAAAAGTGTTGTGACTTTCAACCCATGTGGTTTAACACAATGTCTTCAATATAGTTTTTTTTTTCTGTGAGGTTAGAATCAGCAGTAACTCTTTGTAACGTATTTTCCCTGTTAGCAGATGCAGAAAAAAACGCAGAGACATTGCCAACAATTCCCATCATATTTCTGACAGCAGGTGTCTCTCAGGCTTTTAAAATACACAGATTTAGAGAGTGGCTGAAACAGTATGTGTATATGGCAATTGGCTGTTGAACCAGAATGAGGGCCTGAACACCATTAAATTTCCCGGCTATGTTCGATCCTCCATAGCACCCTTGTCCGCAGAGAAATTCATAGCTCAGTCCAAGTTTTTCAGATCTTGGTTGATTGTTTCCTTAATAGCAATACCGGTGGTTGATTTCAGCTCTGTGAATCTTAAAAAATCTTCACTTGGTACAAAAGTGTCTGTGTTGATGTACCTCACACAAAATGCCATTTGTTCTTTTGTACTGATGTCTGTAGTTTCATCACCTATAATAGGAAAAACCTTGCTTCTTTTACCATCTCTACTATTGAGTAACACATAGTTTCAGTAACACTCTCAATTACTTAATTTTGAATAGTCTTACTTATCATAGTACTGTTCTGGTTGCAAGTACTGAAGCAATATTTTAAATCTTCATCACCAGCATCCAAATGAAATGCCAAAACGCTGTGACATGTTCCATGTTTCCCAGACATTAAGTCGTCAGCTTCTTCGTATTTTAAGTTGGTGAGAAAACCATTGTCACAATGAACTTTCAAAGGTAAGTTGTTGCGAGCACATAAAACTATTGTTTTTATGATGGGTCCTAGTTGTTTTCTGTTTCCTTAAATTACTGCAATTATTTTGCTGTCAAGAACAACTTTAACACTTTTCTTGGATCCTGATTCTACGATTTATGTGAATTCACGTGCCTTTTCCACTGAAAATCAAGTTTTTTAGCATGAGACCTGTGTTCTCTAATGATCACATAAAATATTATGTTGAATCCTATTTGTGCAACTTCTGGAGTCTGATTGGTGCTGCTTTGACTGACTTTCCAGAAATAGGCCTTACAAAAATGCATTCGGATACTAAAAAAAATGTTCATGTGGTACTGTATATAGCAGTGTGAAAATGTTCACATTGAACAATTTAGTATCTGTGTAGACATTTGACCACCAAAAGTGTTTTTGACTGTTGGTAGTGATTACTACATAACGTTCATTTCATAACCAGTAATATTTTCACATTTTTCAAATGTTGAGCTCATGTGTATTTGTTTGCAGTTGCTGATTGTATTTTCAGCAGATCACTTATGATTTTTTTTGCTTTCTTTGAATGATTGTTGCCATTGGGGTAATTGATTGTTTGAACAATTATAGAGATACAACCATTCCAAACACTTCAATACAGTTTTAGAGTGAGTGAAGAGATTTGGACAGCTCTTAACATCGAGGTCTTGAGACCCGAGTGTATTCTTAGAAAACCTTTTAAGGCAACAGATTGCATTACCCAAAATGTCGTATCTGTTGTCGTCAAAGGACGCTTCGTATTGTTCATCTGTATTGTCATCTTTTGACCTAGCAGGTTTTCTGACCATATTGAAGTGTTTGCAATGGTGCATGTCCATAATTGTCCAAACAATCAGATGATTTGTGAATTTGGTGTAAGAGAGAACTATGAAGGGAATACTTTCGTGTTTCTGTGAATGTTAAGGACACAAGTGTGACTTACAGGTCTGTGCGCACCGCTACGTGAGGAAGGGTAAAGATTACCAGTGGGGCCAAGGGATGTGCTATACCCTGACCCAGTACCTGGACTACGACGAGACATGGGAGCCATGCAAGGGACGGCCCGTCAACAAGTGAGTGACGCGGGGCATGCTAGTGCTGGTGGCTCGTAGGTGGCCGTGACAGAATTCGCAACTCAATTCGAGCTGTGCACTGCACTCACTCATACTCTGCAGTGGTCCAGTGGATGGTGTGGGGCAGTCAGTCCTTTGGTTATGGAGCGGAGGCAGCAAACCAGTGGTTTAAAATTCATTTTAAATGTGATGGTCTCATTATCTTCAGCTTTCTTGCGCTTCACAGTGCACCATGTGACCTCAACTGTGTCCATTTATTTTGGTTGTTATTCACGTTAGCCAGTCATGAGTGCAATGCTTAAAAAATGAATCTTGTGTGACTGTGTAGAGACGGCTTGTTTTTAATGGTTGTAAACAGAATGAGTGCACGGTCATGATGAGGCACTTAACCCCTTTCAACCTTCCGCATGTCACAACTGGTGCCAACACTGATAGAGCTACAGTAACTGGAAGAGCCTGTGTGTCTGTTTAAAATTAATGAATGTGAACGTGCTTAAAATTGTATAGTAATGGCAGCACTAAACATAAAAACACCATTCTTAACAATTATAATATATTAAGAAATTCACAAAGTTAGTTGCTTAGAGCTCTAATTTTATATGTATGTATATATGTGTGTGTGTGCATGCGTGTTTGAGTAGGTATATTCATTTTCATTAATTTATAGTGATGATCAGGAATTCCATCAAATACTAAAAAAGTACTTTTTATTTTAATTTTTTTATGAGTTTCTCTCTCTCCCCCCCCCCCCCCCCCCCCCCCCCGCCGCTTCTCTGACAAGAGTAGATAGCTGCTAAATTTTCAGAATACTTTAGTTACCAAACTGTG
This sequence comes from Dryococelus australis, assembly GCA_029891345.1. Lineage (NCBI taxonomy): Eukaryota > Metazoa > Arthropoda > Insecta > Phasmatodea > Phasmatidae > Dryococelus > Dryococelus australis. Next base: position 89,476,674 of record CM056998.1, read on the forward strand.
TGAAAGTTGTGAATTTTAAAAGTAACAATGTATCTTTTAATGATTGTCTTTTCCACAGTGTTTTCTCTTTATTCTGTATGGTTTGCAGTGCAGAATCTAAAGTGCTTCACTGGAAATTTGCCAGTTCTTAACTTACTGCCATCACCAACTCACACCTGCTTTCCCTTTCTTGTTTTCCTCTCATTTTCTCTTTCTTAATCTATTTATCAATGCAGAATACTGGGTTGCAAAAAATATTTACAGTGTACCGTACTGTTTTGGCAATGTAACACGTATTAAAAAAATCATTACTTTAATATTTATTTAAATCTATCATATAGCACTTACAAAACCCAATATGAAAGGCATGGCTCGTGTGAAATGACCAGTGGATAGCTGAGCAACTTTGGTTTTTTTTACTTTCTATCATTTGTGTGCCACAACAGTTTGTTAGTTGTGCAGTTTGCTACTTCCTCATGAGTGGAATCATGATTGGCTTAGCCATTGTTGTAGTTGGAGAAGTTTCATGTTGTAAGTAGGCCTACAGTGCTGAATTATACCTATAGGTTTCAGTTTTACTATGAGTGTGTGTTGAAAACTTTAGTCAAAAATGTGAACTTGATTAGGAATTTGAAGCCAGAAACTGGGGCTTCACATGTTATTGCTTTATCTACTGAGGTTTGTTGAGTTATGTCCAAAGCCATTTTTGTATTTTAGAGATGAATTTGAATAGCCCAGTTGTTACAGGAACATTTCTGCTAGGGGCACAAGTTCCTGGGTTTGAATGCCAGTGTGTTAAAAATTTCATTTCCGCAGACATGAATCATACTTGGGTAGTGATAGTAGTTTGAGTAATTAAAATAAGTACCAAGTGAAATATACCATATTGTTTGGAAATAAATGGCTGTAATGCATACTGTTCCTATTATTGCTGGGTGCCTCATATTCTTTAGAACCGATAGACCTATGAGTAATACTCATAAGAAGTCACAGAAATAGGAAGCCTCATGCCATTTGCAATATAGCTGCAGATGTTTAAGGTTATATTAAAGTGGTATATTTTAAATATCAGAATAGCATTATTTAATGTTATCTTATTGCACAAGTTCAAAATGGGATGTACAGCTGCAAAAACTTATTGGAAAGTGGTGAGCATATGGGGCAAAGATGACACTTCATAATGGACATGTTTATGCTGGGTTGAAAAATTTTGTGGCAGTGACTTGTGTCTCCAAGATGAGGAACATACTGCTGTCTTGTATTATGCAAAAGCTGACGAAATAACTGATAACTGATAGTTGTGTAACAAGTATCACCCTTCTACTTTTCCTGTGCCACACACACCTTTCAAAACCATGTTACTATAGTCTATTCACAGTATCTCCACTTTTTAAAAATCAAACCTTAAAAAAAAAAAACCCCTAAAAATTACGCATTTTTTGTTTCCTAAACGTATTATATATCACATATATGCTTACGTTAACATAAAGGTACCTATGTTATTTTTAGTTAAATTTGAGTTACACTTAAATTTTATCAATGTATTACAATCTTTAATTTATATTTAATATGAATAAAAATAGGGAGAAAATAGATCTGTTAGTAATACCTAGTAAGAAATAATTCTCATGCAAAAGATTATTAAAGTGAGTGTGCACAAATATGGTGCATGGTGTCATTTTCTAGACTTAGTTAAGCTTTGTATAAGACTGAGAAATAACCTGAAAATAGAACTTAAGCAGGCTTCAGAAAAGCTGGAAGTAACTGTGAATGTACTATACTACACCACTTCAGTGCACATGCTACCTTGTTTTTTGCATATTCGAACAGTGGCTCGGATGTTGCTGTTGGCAGACTGGTATTCTCGGGGCTTTCCCATTTCCCCCTGACCTCACATTCCGCTGCTATTCTGTTGTCACCTCCTTTTACCATCACCATATAAGATCTTGCTGTTAAGCACCAACCAAAACTTCTCAACTTGTTCTTCAAAGATGGGATGGAGAGAGTGCCTTGTGAATTACTGGCTGAGATGTGTTGCTGCAGATCAGACTGTTATGAGTGATGCAGGCACATTTACTTTCCAAAAATTAAGTAGTTTTGTGAGGTATGAACGCTGTCATTTACTTCCAAACAACTGAGTATATATATTTTATGTTGAATAATTTAGTTGAAACTTGAACTGAAATATACAGCAGTCAAGGTCGTGAATAGTTACACATATGGCAGCAACAGAACTGTGTCTAGCTGTTTTTTCAGTGTTACATTATCCATTAAAACTTTCTTATTCATTTTATGACATTTCAGATGCGAAACAGAGTCATTGTAGTTGACTCATAGTTGCTCCTATGTCTTTTTGTTTAGTAGTACTTCTTAATCCAAAAATCTTTCCCACTCTGTAGTAACCATTGGTTTGGTGCAGCAATGTTGAATGTTTACAGATTTGAGGAAATGTCCATTTTACGTGCAGCTGTTCAGTTTTGATCTTGTAAGTTGTAATGTTCTCACCGTACTAACCTGGTACTGTACACAGCACCTGAGTAGCGTCCGCTCTGATGCCATAAATTCTGTTCTGCATATTCTAACACTTGTTTCCGGTTCACACCATAGCTTGCACTGCTTCAGCAAGCTGCCATTCGTCCATGCACACACATTGTGCACACAGGCATACCAACTCTTCCTACTGTAATTGTCTGTTGCCTATGTACATATGACCTATATACACGACATAAGTCAAGTGGTGTACTACCAGGAGGAGGGTGCTTACTATGCTGGCTGACATTGAAGCACCCAGTCCTCTCAAGCACAGGAGGTTAACAAAGCCACCATATTAAGTGTTTTGGAAACTGCCTCTGCTGGCGTGTGCTTGGAGTAGAGAAGGATTTTTGGGACCAGACAGAGGTCCTTTAGAATACGCTTGAGCTTTTTTTAGTGCTTTGTGTCCCTGGAAAATAATCACTTATTTTTGGATGACCTACCACAACTAACTGTTAACTGCTAACTGATGCTTGGTAAAGCATTTTTTTTTTTTAAATCAACCTATGTTATGAAATACTTTCTTGTATGTGTATTCCTGTGACTGGCATACCTGTTGTAATATTGGCAAAAAATGATTAAAAATAATTAAAAATAGTAACAGTATATTAAAAGTGTATTCCTCAAAATGTGTGGCAAACTGAAATGCTGTAAAAACTCATGTAGACTTTATGTATTTCATAATCTAAAGTCAAACCATTGTAGCATGCAGTAATAACCAAGTGACTTAACAGTGTGGTTGTTGCATTTGCAGGGCCCACGAGCAATACGGCTACTGCCAAGCTGGAACCAGCGGTGTACTGCTGAATGACACTGCAGTCATTGGCACGCCTGGACCTTACACCTGGCGGGGGACGGTGTACGTTATCAGTGTCTCTGATGACTTTCTCAATCGGGATAAAACACTGTACTTTGGTCCCCTGACAGACACAGACTACCCTGTCGACAAATACAGCTACCTGGGTGAGTTTCTTGTGTGCCTGGGCGTGTGTAAAGATTCTTGTGACTGGTTGCCTTGTTGCAGCTAACATTGGTCCTGTATGTTGTTGCAGCTAACACTAGTCGTGTAAATTGGTGTGACAATTAAAGCAGAATTGACCAATAAAATATGTGAGATGCAGCAAAATTGATGCAGGCATTTGCATTGCTCTCTATAAAGTCACTGTTATTTGGGTTATAATTTAAGTAGGATGCATGCTTTGTGATCTTAGCTGTCCCCAAAACACAAGTTAGTAAGTTCTATCATCATCACTATCATAAAATATTTCCCAGAAACTTACATTTTATTGCAAAATAGCTTATCTAAAGTGAACCTAACTGGGATCCAAATGTGTTATTGACGAAACCTTTACTGTGGTTTTTAATTTATTGTGTTGTTTTAGATTTTATTTGATGCATCTTAATGATGGAATTTGTTTTACACAGTGAAATTTCAGTTAGCAACACAAAATAGTAGCGTTTTCTTACAGAACTGAAATTAATTTAACATAGTAATAGTAGTAATAGTGTTAGACTACTAAGTGTTATTCCCAGAAAAACTATTCTGTTATTGTGAAGATCAGTTAATAATTACGGTACATATATTGTTTTCAGTATTTCACAATATTTTTCTTTACAAGGCTGAAAATGTAGAAGGCATTTGTGCTACTTCTTTTTATTGTTACTAAATATTTTTTTATTGCAACACCCATTTTTATGCTTATTGGAAGTTGTTTGTGTATGTTTGTCCTTCTGAATAACCAGACAAAATATTTGAGCACGGTATTATGTTCTATAGGTACTAGAATTTTCTTTTCTGCCTTCTGTTTGTAGTCTTGCGCTCTGCACTGTTCTCTGTTGCCTGATTACTGGTTATATTTGTAGTTAGTATTTTTCGTCTCATATCATAACTATAGTCCCCTGAAAGTCAGTTGGTAGCTTCTGCTGTGAGATATGAGAGATCCATTTCTATTTGCTTTCCAACTTTTTTACTAAATGGAATGGTTTCTTTGAGTATTCAGAAGTACCTTTTAATATTATTACTTGCAACCACCCTTTCCTTGGATCTCCCACAAAATTATATTTATTATTATCATGTATATTTAAACTAATATTTCTTGTTATGCTATTTATCACATTATTTTGTTTGTTCGCTGTAGAGTAAATGTGAGCTCAAAATCACACTAGAATTCTCTTTCCTACCAAGGTGATGTGTTTTAACACACAATCCAGTTATTTATTTCTGCAAAGATTTCTTCACCTATGCCCATCTCTGATTTCCATCCTCACTACATATTTAAAACTGAAAATATATTCAGTTTTTTTCCATCCGATTTCTTAGTTTCCTTATCTTACAAAAAACATTTCACAATATTTGTGTTTATGACACTCAGTAGAAGGATGAGTAGTAAAGGTTGATGTACACTTGTTACATACATATGTTACAAATAGGTGCAGACGTTCATGCATGTGTAAATGCATTGTAACAGCCTGAAAGTAAAACGTTACTGAAACATTTTCATTCTGCAGGAGAGGGAAGGCTGGAATTTGGAATTTTCTTTATTCCATCACTCCTCTTCAAATACCCCATTTATGTTTGTTCTCAAATTCGAATTTAGTCCTTGCATTCGAGCAAATGAGCACAATTTTAGTTTTATTTGTAAATTTTATTTTGTAGTTTTTCAGACTGCGACCTTTAATGTTGGATCCTTTCCAAACTCTGTTAAGTGTGTGGTGGTATTTGCAGGTATGTCCGTGACAGCTGGTAAGTTCCTGGGGAACACATTATCATACGCGGCAGGTGCTCCCCGTTCCAATGGCACAGGGCAGGTGGTTATATTCGTCCATCAGCCGCCCACCAACCCTATGAAGGTGCAGCTAATCCTCAATGGGGAGCAGTTTGCCTCCAGTTTTGGTTATGAAATAACTAATGCAGATGTCAATGGAGACAAGTAATTATTTTCTCAGATTGTTACCAAGCACTGTTTACAAATTTGATCAATACGATCAGAAACATTAATTTTATATCTATGCATAAGTAATAGTTTTATGTATTGTGATATACAGTATCTAGGTAAGTAGAAGATGTTCATGAATTAGGTTACAGCATCACTGTGTCTGATGTTAATTTATATGTAGGTGTTTGGTAAAGTGACCTACGGCAGTCCATATTGCTATATAAATTAAAGTGAAATAGCGCTTCCATCTCATACAACTGAAGCTATGTAAAGGATGTGGAGTAGTCACCGCTATTGTGGTAGGTCTTCAATTCCACAAAAAATAAAAGATAAGTAGAGGTCACAGAGGGAACAGAAAATAATAGCCTTCGCTATGAGACTGAGGAAACTAACTGGTTTCAGTATTGCCAGCCTTGTTCTGATGGCACAGCAAGACTATAGTACTGGAACATAGAAGATATACATAAAAGATGTGGTGGTCCTACAGTTTGCATGTTGAATTCAAAAGCTGGAGTTCACTAGGGTTGTTAGGTTGGTGTAACATATTATCAGCAAGGACATAAAGATGTCTTACACCCAAATGCTTTACTATATCTATTGTATGACTTTACAAACAAAGCAGATTCACTTGGGGATGCAATAGATGTTTCCAGTTTGTAATGCTACCTCCTTTCCCTCCTTAGCATTATTTTAGTCACCTTTTAGTGGATTATATGTGCGGTCAAGCAAATACGAAACATTTTCTTACTGTTAAACTCAGCATTGGTAAATTTCAGTCTGATAAAAATAGAGGTGAAATAATTATCGTACTAAGATTGATTGAAGGCATGTGACTGCTATTCAGAAATTATGTTTGTTTCAGATGCTTGTAGGTGCCTTGGCCTATATGGAGCTTAGACATAATGGATGATAACTTAAGATGGTTAATATTATGTGGCAAGATAGAATTTTTGAAAACAGCTATTAACATCTTTTAACAAGGGCAGTGTAATAATTAAACTAAGTGCATTTAAATGGTGTCATTGCATACACATGCATTTTGTATTGTGAGCAGGAATATATCATACATGGAAATGGAATTCTTTTTGTATCTCTATGCTAGATTTGATTACATTTATAGTAGTATGTATTTTAGACACTTCAGAAGTTGGCACTGTTGTTCTGTGATGTGACATACTTTTCTTTGGTGTGTGTTGTGGTGCATTTGATGTTAATTATTCAGTCATGTCTGTGTTTAGAAACTCTGCAATTAATTATTACTGTGTCTTCTAGGTTAATTTTCTATTTGCAATTTGCTACACAATTAACAATTCTGAGACCAAAAATAGACCAAAAATGAATGCCTTATAGCTGGTAAACCTTGTGGCTGGATAATATCACCTTGTTGTCAGGCTTCTAGATGTGACCAGTAATTTCATGTCATGGGACATTAGCCTAAAGTAACAATATTTAATTGTGGGGAAAACTGTAACATCCCATGAAAACCTTTGGCCATTGGCATGCCAAGTTTCTCATAAGCTGAAATACAAAATAGGCCCATCATGTATAAAGCCTGAATCACACTGGTGGGAGGTAAATATAGTAATCACTTCATCATCAAAATACCATTTTGAGGTTGAATAATTAGTATACCTATTTTGAAGGAATTGAAGCCAGTGTAATTTTATCTTTTTGTTCCGGTGATTACTCGCAGAAGAAAATTGTACACTAACAGTGTTTGTGGGGCTGTTGACTTCAAGCAAAATCTTTAAGAGTACTGCCGATTTTTATAATAACATTTTTCATAACAAAAATTACTGAGATGCTAGAGTATTTTCAACATTTTGGCATTACATATATCAAAGACTCACATAATCTGGATACAGTGTTAAACATCTAAAAAAATTGTTCCCTATATTGTCATAATTACTTTATCCCTCCCAAAGCCATTAATGTGAAATGGTTAGACTATCCTGTATTCAAGAGAACAGTACAAAAAGAAATAGCATTGTTGGTGTTCCTATGAGACATCTTGATGCATAACAGAACTATGTTCACAACTATAAGCATATCTTGAAAATTATCTTGTCTTACTTTTGGAGATAGTCTCAAGTTGTTGTAAGGGGTCACAATGGTATAGTGGTCAGACTAGTTGCCTCCCATCAAGACAAACCAGGTTCAGTTTCCAGCGGAGTCGCCCAGATTGTCACATGTGGAAAGTGCGGTGGATGTTGCATTTGGCCTACACACTTTCTCAAGGCACTCCCATTTCCTCGGCCCCTTCATTTAGTCGCCACTGCTCCATCGTCACCTCACTGGCACTTATGACCTCGCTGTGAAGTGCTGACTAAACCTCTCCACTACAGTTCTAATGTAATTTTCAGGCTACCAGACCTGATAGTTGGCGCACCATTTTACTTCAGTCTGGACCGAGGTGGAGCTGTGTACATCTACATGAACAACCCTGAACACTGCCTGGAGTGCAGCAAGCCTGTCAAGCTCACAGGGAAACTGGAATCCAGGTAATTAGTACTATCTAGGGACATATAAAAAAATGTTGAAGGTGTAATTACTGTTTATGCTAAGCACAGTTGCAATTAATTTCAATTCTGAATATTTTCCTGCATACAGTTTAGTCACCAGGAGTTTTAAGTTTTTGTGAGCCAAGAGAGGCAGTTTAGTTTTAAGGTGCCATCTACTTACCTGAAACTAGAATGAATGTTTGAGGTACTGGTATAGTGTAATACTCAGGGCAACATGTGTGAACATAAAATGCTTCACTACATCAGTGCATGAGGCTTTAAATTACTTTGTAGTCATGTGGTAAATAAATAACGGTTTTTATACCCACATATTTGAATTTTGTACATACTTTTGAAGGCACATTGAGGTGATCACTTACCTGGAGGGTCGTTTTCGTATTTCTCATGTTATGTGTAGCTAAGGAACTTTAAGCAATGACCGTAACATTTTATTGGTGGAAAATCTTGATAAAACTTAAGTACAGGCTCCTACCATAGTTTCACTTGTGTCCTAGTAATTCGTTTAAAGATACATCAGTCTTAAAAGGCTATTGTTGGCAATGCTGGAGGGCTCCAAAATAATATTTTGATATAACATGTGCAATATTTTGAAAGTACCATTTCCTTCTTGCCTGGGGTATGTTTTGTTTCTTGCAGGTAAACGTGTGAGGATATGTTTAATAGTTTCATAAAAAATTTGTATTTTAAAAATGCAGCAAGGAAGTTTTAAGTGCCAGGCAAGTGGCAGCCTTAAGAAATTGAACTACTTTTCATAATTTGCTAATGTCATTGCTCTATACGTGTGAATTAGTGTTAAATAAAAATAAATTCAGTAGCAGATGGGGAATTTGTTGAAGGTTAATAATATTGACAGTGCCCAGTTTATGATCAGCTATCATAGGCTATTTTAAAGATGTTAATTTTGTCTGTATCAGTGTCAAATTGTGAATTCCTGCTTTATGTTCATGTGTGTTTCTTTCTTTAAGGTTTGGTTTCTCCATTGCCTGTTTGGGTGATCTCAATAAAGATGGCTTTGACGATATAGCAATTGGTGCGCCGTATGAAGATGAAGGAGTTGTGTATATTTATTTGGGATCCAGTAATGGAATCTTGACCACACCATCACAGGTAATAAAAAGGCACACACTAATGACGCATGCCCGGGCTAGTGAAAAGGTTCTATTTACTGGGGCTGCTTGCATCAAACTTTGACCTATGACTTGGGAGGTAAAGTACCACAAAAAACTTACTAGTTAGATAAGTTTTAAGGATCGGAACTTTAGTCAAGGTCAATTTAACAGTTTTAGACAGTGATTTCAGAATTTTGAGAAACATATGGGAGAATGGGGCCTTAATGTTTCTGAGGTGCCCGGCCGGTATATAAGACTGGTCTTGGGGCCTGTCTTGCCAGTACAAAGTCGACAGCTACTGTCACGACCTTGCGAACAGGCTGGCCTTGTATCACAGGTTTACCTGGAGTTTTGAAGATTCTCTGAGGTGTCGGCTTCCGGTGACTGGCAGGCTACTGGTCGCTTGCGTTCTCTTTGGGATGTGAAGTGCTACTGCGGTGACCGTGTCCGACACTGTTGGGAGCTAGGTTGTCTGTCAGTTGGCCCCGAACCAAGGACAGGCTAGTCCCAGGGGCGGTTCTTCTCCCCGTAGTATTGCCTCTACTACTTGGTGAGGCTTCCCAGGAGGGCTGAGAAGTGAAGTCTCTCAGTAGTGCAGGTGGTATGAACTCTGCCACTGTTTGGGGAAGTGCAAAGTGCAACTGTAGGATTAGGTCTGCAAGGCAGCTAGTTTCGGAGGCATAAGATGCCGTTCTTAATTTTCTCTCTCTACCTCCCTTCTTAATTTTCTCTATCTACCTCCCTTCTGGTTTTAAGACATGAGAAACTAAGGGTGCAAACTAATGACTCGCAAAAGCAGAGCCGGTGCCGCAATTCTCTAATGTGTACTTCTGAATATTCGCAGCTGCACAGGCAGGAACTGTTACCTCTTGCTCCTTTCGCCCAGCCCTATAAATAGCAGTAGACAAAGTGGCAGGTTGTGTTCAAGTGTTTGACAGGAATACTCCGGTGTGGTATCCACAAGGGGTCAGATGTTCAGAGTTATGTCCAGCTTCCTTCTGGCCCTATAAAGAGTGGTGGGGGAGTGTGAAATAAGCTGATTCACTGAGTCACCTAGTGGAGGAGTTGCTAGTGATATAGGCTCTACCGAATTTTACCAGACGGCAGAGCTCAGGTTAGCTTAATAGCTGGTGGTCTGCCGGCTTCTCTTTAGTGGGCTGAAACTACGTAGGAGATGATTCAATGACACTCAAGAAAATCAGCACACAGAGAATTTGAATCATGTGTTATCTTGACTGAGTAATATAACACGGTGCTCCTGTACTTCCTCCTACAGTATCTTTCTTTGACACGGAAGTCTTTAACTATGCAATTTCAAGTGAAGGCGACAATTTTCTGGTGTTCTGAAGGAACCAAAAGGGGGAACATCTACCAGAGGGGCAATGTCAACAATACTGTCACCATCCGGTGGGCAAGGTGGTTCATAAAAGCCAGTCACCACCATTACCAGTTCTGGGGTAGATACCAGGGGGTGATAAGGAAGGAGCAGACATCTTCAGCAGTCACTGAAGGTCCAGTCTCCCAGAAGCTGTTGGAGTCTACAGTGCGTGCAGAAGGCTTCTGGTCAGGATGTCTTTGCTGGTAGTCAGATTCTGGCCCTCTGGAGAGCAGTGGAATCTGTGGGCATGCCAGTAAGTGTGAACCGCAGATGGCTTCCTCCGGCTCTGTAAGAGAATGGTGGAAGAGCAGAGACTTACTTTTTCTGATTGCGCCAGCCCTTTTATACTAATTTCTCTAGGTCACTTGGTGACCTTGGTGACCTTGGTGGTCATAGCCTCGGTTGCAGAAGCCCAGAATTGAAGACTGTTGATGCTGCGCTATCATCCCTTATCGCTGGTGGCATGCTCTCCTGGCCTTTAGAGGAACCATCTGTGGCCTTAGCGGCGGATTCGGTATCTCAGTCAGGCAGTACAATCTCACTTCAGGGGGTGGTTCACAAGAGGTTTGCATAGAGAATCTGGGTGAACAGTACAAACTGTGTCTGTAATAGCTTCCCAACATTGTGCTGGTGTACCCTATAGACTCATGTCCAGCCACTTCAGTACTGTTAAGGAAAATTGCCTTGCTCAAAGGGTTGAACATTCCATCCAAGATGAGGCGAAGTCAAATATAGAGTAAGCATCAAAGATGCACAAAATGCATCATGCATGTCTAAGCATAAGCGTAGGTACATACATAATTATACCTCTTCCTCAGGGAAGGATTTTCTACTGGAAATAATTTCTTGAAACATTTGTGTGTTCTTTTTGTTTTTTTTTTTTTCTTTTCAAACTTTTACTTTTTAAATTTTTTGTCTTTCGTATATAGGTTTTCATTGTTAATTAATTTGTTGACTAATCTACAAATTTATTACATTCTTGCCAAACAGTATAGAATTATTAGATGATTAGCATGTGTCTACAATAAGACAAAAGAGTATACATAGTACACACAACTTATAACACACAATTTATAAATACCAATTAATAAATTAGAAAATTGTAAAAAAACTGTAAAATGGAAATATAAACAAAAAGAAATATAAGGAATTATAAAGTAATATGAAGAAATAAATCCTCAAAGCTTTAATTAATTCTCAAATAAATGCAAGGAAGAATATTATGGGAGCTTTTGATATTTACCTTGTATGACTTATAAGTTGACGCGTGCCCAGAGGGATTAGATAATTGAAACAACAATTACTTAGAGGGGTTAGCCGCATCAAGTAATGATTTAAGACCTTTGGGGTTAAAAATTATAGTGACCTTCGTCACACAATGTTCAAATGAGAAAGTGGAGGCCTTAGTCACCATGACAGTTTTATTTCGTGACACCAGAATCACGAGGTTGAGCACCTTAATGCTGGACTGGCGCACGGTTATGTAAAGTATAGGTCTGGTGGCTTGTCTCAAGGGCACAAAATCCAAACCACTGTCACGGCCCTACAAGTCAACTAACCCTTGTTTACACATTTGCCTGGAAGTTTGTGGTTCTTCTGAGATAGTGGTGCTATCTGCTAGAGACATTCTGTCGTGGTGAGGGTTGGTGGTTGACTTGGAGACTCGTGAATGATGATGTACTCTGGTTCTGTGGTGTACTGCTGACAGCCGGGGATGGATGAGTGAGTGGGACCGCACAACCAGTGGTTGGTTGGCGATAACAAGTTGAAGTTCTTCATTCCTTCTGAAGGCTTCTAGCATAGGATGTGGAGGGCCTTGAAGTTTAATCAAAGGGAGAAAGAGTGATGTCTGCAGTAAGGAGGGGTGAGGCCCCTCTGTAGGGCAGGTGGTAATAACTCTGCCCCGCTTGGTGGAAGTGCAAAGTGTAACTTTTGACTAAGGGTCGCACAGTGTAGTTTCAGGAGTTTCAATGATTTGAATGAGAGTGATGCTCGTGACATTTGTTGGAAGACTTTTCCTGTTCCTGAAGTTGTCAAACAGATGGCTGTAATTAGTACGTTTGGTAATGCTCTGTTATATTCTCGTAAAAAGATGAAGTTCGAGATCGGTGATTCAATTTGGTTGTATCAAAAGTTGGTTAGTACTACTGGTAACATGCATATACTTAATTATGTAAAAGTTGCTTTCAATCCATAATAAATATTATTTTTCCATACTAAATGGTTATGGTTTTTTTTTCTTTATGTTGTAACATTTTTTAAAATTATATGTGGTGTTGTTATTTCATGGTAATGTAGTATTATGAAAGAGGTAAATATTATATAATGGATGGTTAGGTTGTTATAATCATATATAGCTGATATGAATACAAATACCTGCTACACTGACTACCCTGTTAATCGCCTTGCACCAAATATTGTAAAACAGTGATTCATATATACATGTGTGACAGTGAGCAGTGATATTACAGTTTGTGATGGGAACTCATTAGGAGGAATACATCTTGTGGTGTGTTACAGTTGTAATCGTACATTTGATTTCATATCCAATATACAGGATGTGCCATACTGTATTCGGTGGTTATTGGTAGTTGCGGTAACAATTGATTTTTGTGCAAATTTGCATACTGTTGTGCCTTAATTGTGTTGGTGCTACTGTTCTAATGATCTAACAGTTTGCTTTACCGAATTTGGTTCACTGGTTGTGGCATAGTGGTGTTTTTACTTTTCAAGGTTATAGACTTAGAATATTTCGCACCTGGCATCAATATACTAGAGCTACTAGAGCGTTGGTTGATTATGGAATAACCTGAGTCACTGATTCGTCTGATGGAGGAATTCTTAATGATATGGGTATTACCAAAGTCTGCCAGGTGGCAGATCTTGGGTGGCCATTTAATGTGTATGTATCTTGATTCGTGCCTGGTTATGTCACTGGCTTTACTTAAATGAGCTAAACTACACAGAAAAACTATGATGTTTTACACTAAGAAAATCAGCACTCAGAAAATAGGTAAGATTTACGTGTTTTATTAACATTAGTAATAAAACACGGTGGCACTGTACTACCTACCTCGCTAGATAACTGTGACATGGAAGCTAACCTAGGCAATCCAGGTGAAGGGGACCTGGTAATTAATGTAATGGGAAAGGCGGTAATTGATGTTAGAAAAATAAGTGTTCAACAACTATTTCCTAAGTATCTGGTGGTTGCTCTGAAGGAACAAGCCGGGGTGACTACTACCAGAAGGGTAGTGTTAATTTTGCCAACACCGTCCAATGGGCAAGGGGAGGTCCTGAAGGGACGTTGCAGTGACCTGTTACTGGGGTTTCTGGGTTTGACACCAGGGAGGGGCAAGGAGGCGGAGCGATGTCTTCAGGAGCCTTTGCAGGGTCCAGTCTCCCAGAAGCAGTGTATCTGCGGTGGCTGCAGTGGTGTTGGCTTCTAGTCGGCGATGTCTTTGGCTGGTAGAGATTCCGGCCGAAGAGAGTGGTGAAACCTGCGGATGTAGAAGCAAGTCGCGCACCCCAATGGCTGCCTCTGGTCCTATACGAGAGTGGTGGAGGAGCAGGGACTGAAGATTTTTGGTCATGCCAGACCTTTTATACTTATCTCGTATAGGCCCTTGGTTGTGAGGAGTGCGGTGAGTGATAGCCTCTGCCACAGGGGTTGAAAATTCTAAAGTGCTGAGGTGGCAGTATCATCCCTTATCCTCAGGTACTGCTGGAAATAGGCTGGGTGCTGCCCTCTCTCACCATGCTGTGGAACTAGCACGGTATGGGTCGAAGGAGCGGCTGCTCAGCAGACAGTACAATCTTGTGTCAGGGGCTGTTGATGTGATGCCTTCTTGGAGATTCTCGGTAAACAGTACAAGGTTGGATCATGTGTCTGTAGTTGCTTCTGACAGCACCATTGTACCCTGTAGGCACGTGTCCCGCCTCTTCAGTACTGTGTGGGTTAATGACTTCCCAAAAATGTTAACCATTGTGCTCAAGATGGGATGAAGTCATCTAGTGCGCATCAAAGATGTGAAGATGTCTTATGCGTCAAAGTTCATAATTAAGCTAAACTTTTAAAATATTTGAAGTTATGTTGCTGGCTAGCCAGATATTTTCTATATGTTATCATTGATTTTCCTGTGCAAGCCACAATTTTAATGTCATCAAGCAATTTAATTTGTTGGCTGTGGCACAGAAGTTAGCAAAATATTTTGCTTAAAATTAATTACATTTCCTTTGCATTTTATTGACTTTGTTATACTTTAATAATCATTTTGAACAGCTTATATTTTTTTGTTAGTTAACTAATGTACTCTATTGCATATTAAGTGAAATCAGAGAATACTTAAAATATTCTTTAAAAATAACAAAAAGAAAAAAACAATATGGCCAAAAAATGCCTTACCTAAAAAAATTGTGTTACTTTCATTGTTGTATTGCATTTTATGTTTAATATACATTTATATAACATTTAAAATGTATGTAGATATAAGATTTAATTTTAAAATTGTGCATTTTTGAGTGTGTAAATCACAATTTGATATTGATATGTTACAATACTCTTGAAGCTCTTAATATTAGGTACTCTTTGTTTATACATTTGTACACATCTTGAATAAGGCCTTGTTCTTAATTATTGAATCTAAGGTTTTTATTATTACTTTATTAATGTGTTATGCTTCCTCGTACTTTTTATTGTAGTTTAACGCGTGCCGCTTATACATCTAATCTAATACAATTATGACTCATAGCCAAGAGTACCTCTTCCACCACTACAAACATGAGTGACATGTTGCCTACCCTACAGGCAGTAGGAACGTATGAGCGAATTGTCGTCACCTGGAGGATACACTACCTGGCAGGCACGCCACCCACCCTACCCCGCATTGAGAGCCTACAAGCTACCCAGACCTCGGGCAAGGCTGAGCGCCAGCGACGAGGCACGAAGCAGAAACGCTGACCAGAGTTTTCCCACGCCAGCCAAGGCACAGTGACGTCACGCCCTCCCCGCACCATGCGCCGGCAGCCTACAAGCTTCCACTATATAAGTCCAGATGCTGCCGGCCTCAGGAGTCATTCTTACACATCCTCTCTCATGACATCCAGCACTGACTCACTGTTGCTACCTCCGGAGATTTTGGAAACTTCAAGTACACCCCCGTGGCTACTTACTATGTCTCGACGACCAACGAACACGAACATATGCATTCAACTTCACTTTGTCTCCTCTAGACACCTTTTAATTAGCAGTTTAATTTTAATTAATTTGTATTCGTCTAGAAACAGTAGTCCCCTTTTTAACTTGCAACCATGTCGCCTACACATAGATCTGCAGGTACCTTCAATCCTCCACGGTTTGATAGGAGGTAGCACGGGTCACGTGTTTATTGAACATTCAATAAACACTCATTGTTCTCTACCTTTCTGTTTTTCATTTCCAGGGTATTTGTTTTTATTAATGGTTGGAGACAGAATACGCAGTGCACTGCTAACAGGAACCGGGAAATTCATTTAAACCGAGTTAGCCTGACTGTGGAACTCTTTCAGGTGTCTGCACGTCAGAAGACATACATATTAGATGGCTACCTGTTTCTTCCCTGTCACACATTAGCACTAAGTCAGTGCTTGTGGGGGAGAAACAGCGACACCACAACCACTAGAAACACCTTCGCATCAGGAGGGGCGACAGACTCAGGTTATTTCTCACCACTCGCACTAAGTCAGTGCGCGGTGACCGTAGCCTGAAGTTTTGCCGTTCAACCTAGTACGAACGCACAACCAGTAGAGACTTGGCGGACTCCACAGCTCCATGTCCCTGATCAGCCCGCATACTGCGGGGGATCAGTGGGGACTCTTATCAAGCTTGTGCCGGCAAGGCACTTTTGGGTTACACTGTTGAACCTTCCTGTCTTAAGTGCATCACGTAGGCTGTTGAACTGCTTGCTCTATGTCTCACGAGAAGAGGAGTGGTAGAAAACGTAGGGAACAATTCCTGGCTCACTCTGCTCTCAAACTGTGGATCGCACTACCACGTCCTACGCAGGAGAGGCAGGTGGAACGCCACCACGCCGTCAAACTTAGACGTCCGGCAGTCACGCCTGCTCCGGTTCTGGTAATTGACTTCCCATCTTGTATCCGCATACATCCTATGTGTCGCCCTGTGGTAAAAGGGTTTCTGACCAGAATCAAAGTACGACTAGGCTTGGACAACCTGAACTTTTGGACCAAGGAAGCACACCTGTGGAATCTCCAGTCCGGCCTAGACCGAATTTGCAGTGTATAGGTGAAACCTACCCCGACTCCAATGCCCAAGAAGAAGGACTTAGTAAGTACTAACCAAAACCCCTCACCTCATGCCGACTATCTAAATCAAACTACCCCACTTTTCGTCTAGCGGACAAAATCCTCAATCAACGTGCCAAGTCAGTCTATTCGGGCACGCATCAACTTTTTATTGTACTTTTTTATTGTATGTATCCATATCTAATGTTTATGAATTTTGACATGTTCTATATACTGAAGCCTTCCAGATGAACATGGAATCAAAAAGAATGCAAATAAATAAATAAGTAAGAGTAAGTAAGTAAGTAAAAGTAAGCAAAGTAAAGTAAAGTTGAGTAAAATAGAGTTAGAGTTAGAGTTCAGTTGAGGTTGAGGTTGAGTTTGTGTTTGAGTTTGAGTAAAAAAAAATATAAATAAATAAAAGTAAGAAAAAAGAAATAAATAGTTATGTGGCACAGAAATCTTGTGTTCTTTCTTATAACGGGGTTGAGTTTTCTGGTTCAGGAGGGATGATTAGGTTATGTGGAATGGTTCGGTTTTTAGGATGGAAATGTTAACCAGGGCGCCAGTCTGCTCAGCAGTGAACATAATGACTCTTGCTCTCGAAGGCATATGGCCGATCACCCAAATTGGCTGCACCTTGTGTACCAGCTGTCTGCTGCATCCACGCAGCTGATGTAGAAACGACAAAATTTTTGGTTATGAATATCCAGATACCTTGGCTAGCGAGGGCTGTCGGCCTCCCTTGATGCATAGTTCATTCCTGGCAGGTGTTTTGGGCCTCCTTACGCCTGAAAAATTATGTCACTTTTTCTTCCCATGTGCGTGTCTAAGGTACACGACCGAGACGTGATTAAAATAAATAAACACTTGAAAACAGTTCTATACAATTAATTTATATAATTTCCCAAATAGGGTACTTACAAGTTGGTTTCGCCACTCGGCTTGGCAAGCTCCTACACTGTGAAAATAGCACATGGTGCACAATGGAAATTTTGGTACCTTACTTCCCCGGCATGTACAATATACTGGGGTTGTGAGACGGTGCTCTCTCCGGGCATAAAAGATATGCAAAATGTTCCGGTAAATTAAATCTAAGCTATGGCATGTTACATGATAGGTACAAACTGGTGTAGGCCCGGAGAGGCCCGGTATGACGACCGTCACACTGAGAGCCAAAACGCTACTGTCCATCATGCCTCGGGACTTGGCGCCTCACCACCAACTTCCCGTACAATATGAAAAAATGCTGTTATTCACATATATCTATTTACATGAGGTGAGGACGAATACAACAATGAATCACAAATGATAAAATAACCCTTCAGATGTTTTAAAACACAACATAAAAATTCTGCACTGAAAAATAAAATCTAAGTATAAACGGACACGGTTTGTTGACAGCCACATGTCCACTGTCCGTGTCCTAACCTGGATTAGCGTGATTTTTCATACTGGGTGTATGCCTTTCGTAGGCTATCCCTTACGCCACAATACAATGCCTTTGTATAATGTCGTACAACACTGGGCTGTGTAATGCAATACATAATAATGTCTGAAAGCACTGTACAAGAAATGAAGGCTCTTTGCATATGCTATGTTGTTGTCCATAGATATGGTCCTTAGATTGACAGTTTGCACGTGGCCTCTGCCACTCAGCCCTGTTTGCCAGTCTCTTAGGTTATGGTATGTTGTTACTACACAACTCTAGGTCACAACAAATCAATCAAAATAAATAAATATTTTACAGTAACAAATACAGCACTGCAAAATTACCCTCACAATTATTATTATTAGTGTACATGATTTGTGTACACTACATACCTTAGCAATTATATGAACTTTATTATGTTGGGGTAATCAACAAACTTGCTGTAGGTAAACATCGCAAAATGTAAACAAATGTTACCAGGGTTATCTTAACCGTGAATAATACTTCCCACTTTCACAATTTACTATTCTACACATACACAGACTCTGGAAGATAATAACACTTAATACAATGCACTAACCTGCATGTCACGTGACCCGTAACGTCGGTCACAGGATACAAACACACAATGACACTCCTTGAAAAATGTAAACAAAAGACACATGGCACTTAAAATCAAAACAAACATATTTTTCTACACTTTGTGACTTGTCACAACATAAACAAACCTGGCGACTGAAAACACTTAACCTCACAAGATATTTACATGCACTGGTGAATGACACAAACGTGTTACGTGCACACCTGTGGAACGTTGGCTTATGTACTAACACTTCTTGTATGGTGGTGCAGGGTCGTGGATGCTGATGTGATGGGATGTGCGTAACGGCGTAAGGTGGGAGCATGGGGTACACGTTACTTAACTAATCATTTTTATGGTTTTTATCAAAGTCATAATACAGTAATCTCTTAGAAAAGTATTCACTTTAGAAAGTCTTCATTATTTTTAATGTTGTAATTTAGTCTTTATGAACTGGTGTAATGAAAATCAGAGAGTATAATGTTTATGTGGCTTGATTTTGTTGTAATTTTTTCATTAAATGAGTAGTGCAGAAAAGTGTTACATACAATTTGATATCCACAGTGTTTTGAATGTGAAATTTCTGTCTGCATTCATATAACTAACATGGCTTGTGGTGTGCAGAGAGGTATGGTACCGGTGATGGTCTGTGTTGAGGAAGAAAGTGTAATGTCCCATGCAATTGAGACACTCCAGAAATTCCAAAAATTAATAAATTGACTTGATGGGTGCTAACTCGTCTGCCTGGCTAGCTTGGACGAGTACGAGCTCTCACCAAAGGGCATGTGGCTGACAACCACATGGTGATACCTCTTTACATGGTTACAAGAATTAAAAGTCCACATCATGGTTGTTCGGGGCTGTCAGAGCCACCCCTCCTATGCTCCTGCGAGACGTACACACTGGAAACATTTTCAAGAATAACAACATGTTTACCTGGAGTGGGCAAGGTCTCAAAACACAAGAAGTGGAATTTTCCATACAAAAATACAATCGCACAGTTCACCTTTTTTTATGAAAAGCTTAAATTACACTGCAATCAAAATTACGGAGTGAATGTTAAGTAAGATAAGCGGGCCTGGTGCCTACGGCCCACCAGTAGCCTATGCAGAATAAGAGCTATGAAGGCGAGAAGTATCAGTTTTGCACTTAAGTTTCCTGGGCTCAACAAGTCTGTGGAGATGTTGCGGAAAACTTGGGGGCACGGATAAGAAAACGGTTCCGGTAAAATGTAAGCTATTTCCAATTACATTGTTGATTAACGAAAGTTGCAGTCCCCGAGCACGTGACTTGCGTCCAACACCTATGCTCGTTATCACCAGACTAAATAGAGGCAGCAGCAGAGTCGGCCGCTGTCTCCTGCATAAACACAGCGGTAAAATTATCAACTGACCGAAATATAAACACTGGCTCAAGACTTGTGCAAAAAGACATAAAACACTTCCTTAATTGAAATATACATGATTGCTGATTTGTTTTGCTTGTTATAATGTCTTTCAGGTTTTTTTCAGCAAATTTTGGTTTACGTGTAAAAATGTAAACAAACACAGGGAATGCAGAGAATCACAGCAAAGACACTTAAATTACATTACATATGTTTTACACTACAAAATACCTTTTAATAAAACATCTTACCATTAAGATAAATCAATTACATATATAATATTTTCCCATGTTTGGGGCCAAAATGGTCAGAACTGCAGAGGCCATTTTGTGACGCTTTGTTAAACATTGAAACTGGCCATTATAAATTATTCTGCTAATTCTATAATGTGCTAATTTAATATTTAAGCCAATTTAGAAAAAGTACATGGCATTTAGGGGCAGCTAAGTCTCACGTGTGTCTGCAAACTGTTTTAAGATAACATTCCCCTAGTGTCGTTTAAGTGTCAGTAGGGGTTAGTGTATTACTATAAATGAGTTGTAGTTAATCACGTAAGTAGAAGAAAAAAGGGGATTGAGAGGCAATGGATTCCGGAGTAGGGGCCAGGTGCCGGCAACCCGCCATGTTGCGACGTCACCCGACCACCATATTGGATCTATGTGACCTTGACCTTTGACCTTTATGCTGGTGATCTTAAACTGCAAAACCCCAAAAATATACAAAAAATATCCAAACAATTCTAAAAAAATTCCAAATAATTTATCATTTCAAAGATATTAAAAATCATTAAATCGTTATTTAAAAAGGACCCTCAGAAAATTCCTGTTTTTCCCAGAGCAGGTGAGATGGGTTAGCGACTCAGGTAACCGGGATTAGCAACTCCAGGGCAGGAGAGAAGGACTTATGACCTTTGAAATTGGCCTTTACTTTACCTTTGACCCCAAAAATCCCAAAAAATACAAAAAAATATTTTAACAATCCACAAAAAAATATTATCAAACGTTATTAAAAATGTATTATTAAAAATTATTAAAAGATTATTTTAAAAAATATTAAAAAATTACTTCAAATTCTGGAGGTCACCCCTTGTCCATACCTACTAGTCAGCCTTCTTGGTGCTGCCAGCCATTGTAGCAGCCATATTGGATGCAGGTGGCTTTGACCCCATGACTTTGAATGACCTTGAAAACTAAAACTTGAGAAGAAAAAAAACATAAAAATCAACAAGCATATTAAGTTACAGAATACTACCACCATGATGCAGGTGAGCTCGACCTTGACCCAATGACCTGGAATAGTCTTAAAAATAACTGGGGAAAAATCAATAAAAATCAGCAAGCGTACAACGTTACAAACTACTGCCATCATATTGGAAGCCAGTGATCTTGACTTCATGTGTTTCAATAACCCTGTAAACAAAAAACTCAAAGAAAAAAATACATAAAAGTCAACAAGCATATTATGTTACACACTACTACCATATTGGAAGCCAGTGACCTTGACCCATGACCTTTGAAACAATATTCTAGGAAAAATCAGCAAGCATATGATGTTATAGACTACCACCACAATATTGGATGCAGTTGACCTTGACCCCATGACCTTGAATGACATTGAAAACAAAAACTCAAGGAAAAAATACATAAAAGTCAGCAAGCATGTGACATTACATCCTAGTACCACCATATTGGATGCAGGTGACCTTAACCTTGACCCCATGTCCTTAGATGCCCTTGAAAATTAGAACATGAAGAAAAGTGGTGCATTCTCTACTTGCTCGTATGCCAAACACACCCCCCACCCCCACACTCGCCCATGCACACACATGTGCACATGCACAGAGCTTGAAATATTCCAATTTGCAGATGAGACTGATAACGCATTAAAAGATTGGTAGTGTGACCAGGAACAGCATTCACATAAATGTTTCCGAGGCGAAATTTATACAGATGTATGTACAACCCAGCGACGGGAGTGGGAGGAGGAGGAGGAGGAGAAGCAGTCAGTTTGTAGGTATCAGTCTGTACAGATTGTCCGTGAAGGGATACAAGGAAAATAGTTCCAAAATCTGATATAAGCTAGAAACGCACCTGCTTTATTCCATTCTACCTTGCAAATTTGCTGTGTATGATTGTGAGTGCCTCTCCTCTACGTTCATCCTGAGTCTATCAACACGTTCATTTGGGTCTTTGGGAAAAAGGTAGTCTGTATTCTCAACGTCTTCTACCTTCTTTGTGTTGCTCATTGCAACAAATGTGTTGGAGGGGCATGTCAGTGCATCGAGAAAATCACCATCGTTGTCTTCAACATTATCACCGTCACCATAGTTATTTTCATCTATGCTGTTTTCATGATTATCTTCACTACCTGTTTCATCATTAATATCAAGTTTACTTTTCTTTGTAGGAGGTGTATGTTCATCATAAAATTTAGAGCCGACGACTGTTTATTTTGAAGTTCGCCGACTTCATGCACACACCTTGCACATCTTCATTCCATACATACCGACTCAATAATTCTGTTATTAGCATCAACTGTCTCGTCATAATAGTCTGCAGAAACAGTACCCATCAATGTAGCAGAAGGTATTGACGACATCGCTTGTTAGCTCCCAGTAGACGAACCCTTGCAGATCTCAATGTGTTGCTTCATTGCATCACCTTGCATAAACTGCATATGGTCATTGTCATACTGCTTCATCGCAAGAAAAGGACTCTTCGTACAGGCCGTTATTTCATGACGCAGAGCATGGCAGCTTTTTCTGAAGATCTTTTCACAGAAGCGACACTGATGACGACGTAGTTGTTCTGGCAAAGACTTGGACGGAGCTGTTGGAGATGTAGGTGCTGGAGCTAAAGAAGCAGGTAACATCAGCAATGGTGTTCTAGGTATCTCAGCAGAAAAGTTTGATGGCTCCATTAAAGATTTCATAGACGTAATGGCTGAAGAAGTTGATGGCACTGTTGGTACCACTCCCAAAGAAGTAGATGGCACTGTCGTAGCTACCATTAGCTCTGGAGCGTCCAAAATTATTTAAAATTAATTCCATACATAAGTATGTATATAAAAATATGGGAATAAAAAATCTTTTAAATTAATTCTATATATAATTATGTACATATAAATATGGGAATATAAAATTATTTTCAATTTATTTGATGCATAATTATGTATTGGTGAAGGTATATAAATATGTAAATATAAAATTATTTTAAATTTATTCTATACATAAATATTTAAATATAAATTATTTTAGATTGGTGTACACGTACAGTAAGTGATTTCATTGGTAAATTTATGTTTTATTATAGTTATCTGTAGGGCTAACAAATTAGTTTTACATCTTTCAATAATAATGTTTTCTACTTCTAGGTTCTCAGAGCTGCAGATTTTCCCAAGTATAATCGTCCAGAAAAAACATTTGGCTACTCTCTCAGCGGTGGTATTGACTTGGATCAGAATGGTTACCCTGATCTGCTGATAGGGGCATATGAACAGGACAGTGTGACTCTTGTGCGCTCTCGTCCTATCATAGGCATTGTCACTACTATTGAACCAGATGCAAAACATCGCAAAATTGATCCCAGCAAACAAGGCTGCACTACTGATCAATTTTCAACATACACATGGTGAGATATATTTAAATTTGATAATTTATTTGTACATGTACAGGTTTTGGAGACTTGGGGGCAGCCTGTAACTGATTTTGGGAAAGTCGATTAAAGCTTAAACTTGAAAAGTAACAAAGAGACTCCTTTTGTAATTTAAAAATTTCGATATATTCTTTTAAAAAACATTGAAATATATTTGGATAACTGCGTGTTGTAAATGGATCTTAGATTAGGTTTTGTTTGTAAGTTTGATGATTGTGGTGATTTCTTGATGTTTATGAAGAAATACAGTAGAACCCTTTTTTTTTACACTATTCAAAGGATCCAGCAAAAATGATGTAAAAAGCTGTAAAGTGTAAAATGTGAGAAATGCAGTTAAATGTTTAAAACATAATGAAGTTGTAATAAATCAACATTGACATCTACTGATTAAAGTTAAAGTTAATGCCTGAAAAAATTAACTGATTAAAGTTAAAAGTTAACTTCTGAAAAAAATAACCGATTAAAGTTAAAGGCAAAGTAACTGATTAAAGTTAAAAGTTAAAAATAATCCCAAAATGTTAGAGTGAAGGAAAAGTTAAATAATTTTTTCACTGATAAATTTATTATAGCCTGTTCATGGTAAAGTGAGCACTTTTGAGGCCTTAATTACTTTTTTATTTCAGTCATTTTTTATCCTGTAATCACCTTTTAGAATAACTATTTCCATGTAAGGAATAAACACAGTGTGTAGATTCCACCGAACTTGGAAATTATCATCTAAGGCTAAAATGAAATATATTTATTGACTATTATTCCAAGTGTGGGGGGCTTTCAAAAGTGCTCACTTTACCGTGAATAGACTATACAAAGAAATACCATATATTACTACTTTGAAAACATTTTTAAAATTTTAATTTTGGTTCAGTTTTTGAAAATTACATTATTCAAATAGTTTCTTTTCGCCAGTGTGTGTTTTTAAATTGGGTGCAGAGGTAACAGACGCCTTGATATATTTACATTTTGGCGCACATAAAATACACTTGAAAGTCAAATTGGTACTGCTTCCAACACTTTCTGTTTGTTGAAAGTAAGATGAAATCCCCGGCCACTATGATGACATAATAAAAGTTTGAAATAAATACCATTCAAATAAAACTTTTCAAATACTGTAACATCAATACATCCAGCACGATGTTCAAGACCAGACAGAACAAAATATAACTGTAGAATGGTGATTCACATGAGAACAATGTTGCTCTGTGCGACTGTGACTCTTAGTATCAATAAGGCTGGTCGAGACTTAGGTGCCACCAACAAATCTATGTGCTACTCATCTCACTTTGTACAGATAAGGCTAGTGTCAATATTTGTTTAGTGGTTGGTGTATCTATCACGCAAAAGTACTGTTTGCTATTTTAATTATATTTCGCAATAATAGGCTTCCAAGTAGTTATCTTCAACAACAATCATCGTCCACCGAGACATAGAGAAACTGACTATCATTAATTTTAATCATTAACCAAAAATATTAATGACTGAAAGATGAAAGTTAATTAGTTTCAAAGATAATGATTTAGTTAAAAAGTTAACCTGAATTTTTAACAATTAATTTTAATCATTAGTTTTTTTAATCGTTAATCCCAAGTATGGTTATTACTATACACAAATCTTTTTTACAAAAAGACTGCCGAACATGGAAAGCTAAAAATATAATCCAGTACATTTACAAATTGATTAAAAAAATTTTCATAGCAAGAGTATGTAACATTGGTAAATATTGAAGATAGAACAAATAAATTGACAAACATAGGCATACTTACAAACTTTGCCTAGAACTTTCTTGAAAACTTCTTTCGCAACTTGGAATTTTCATAATAAAAGCACAGAAAATTAGAACCCAGGTAATACAAATTTATATTGATTATTTACTAATGAACTACAACAGTTGACAATTTCAATTTTATTAGGCTTTGAAAAGAAGTCTGAGATTTTTTTCTGCTGCAGCGGCTGACTGCTTATATATTCAATTTTTTTTTGTCTGATTGAAACTGCTGTCCTCACATTCAAATCCCGAGAAGTAGGTCCTCACAGTTGATACTGCTTGTAATGCTTCATGCTTTGTGGGTATACGTACTTATTCCTCTTCTTCACAAGCTTCATCTTCTTCTCGGTCTTCTTGGTCTCCAAAGAAACTTTTGTGATGAGATTTAGATTTTAAGCAAAATACTTTATTCTATAAATACACTATGACCATTTTCATATTATTACATGTAAAATAATGTGTGTGTAATTATAAAAAAAAACAGCATAATTGTTTATCCTTGCAACAATTACTGTTTAAATTTGGACATTTTAGAAATTTCATATTTTTTCAGCTCTATTGCATATTTACTATGTATTTGTAAAATGAAACATTTGTAATTTTTCTACAAAATTTATACCATGTGCGTTTTAAAATGTTATATTGTATGGTCTATTGCAATAACATAATAACTAGAAATATAAGCAAATTGGTAAGTAACATTCTTATTTTTATAGTGATACCTAATTGTATGACAGATATACAAGCTGTTTATATTTCACCTTTTTTTGCATTACTTGGTAGGCTACCGTACATATACAAGGGCTTTGCTAATTTTAGAAACATTCCAAAATTAATTTTTTTTCATGTTGTAGTGAATGTTCTTGTGGTAGAATGAGATTGCATTATGTTTAGGTCTTAAGACAAGGTTGTAACAAAATGTGGGTTGGTGTTAACAACAAATATGGACTTTGCATAAGTGCTACGTTACAACTCAATAAGAAAACAGCCGACTGGAGTAAGCAAGAGTAAATTACTATAGTAAGATTTCTTTCTCTGTTTCAGTTTCTCATTTGAGACATGCTGTCTCGTAGAAGCGAGAGTAAAGTCGCTGAAACGAGGCTCTCAGAACTTAACAGTCAGTTACAGTATAGAGGCAGAGGTTTTTCCTGGTAGTCCAAAAAAGTACTCGAGGGTGTGGTTCAGCAAGAGTGGAGAGGATGCACCATTTGTTGTCAAGAAGACAATTGTGTTGGAGCCGGACCCCAGGCATGACTACCAGTTGGGTCATTGTGAAACAGAGACTGTCTACATTTCAGTGAGTATAGAGCACTTGCAGCTAGTACATAGTATTGTAACGTTCACAATGAAATATTATAGCCATAATGTAGATAAATAAACTCTTCTTTTCATGCCTCTACCATATACTGGGTACATAATGTATACACACTTTGAATGGAATTAGCAGAGGCTGATAGCACTGCTTGTATTTGATACTATAAGGTTAGTGTTGGGTGTTTGTGTGAATGTAAATAACAGTTTAAATGTTCAAAATGTCCACCATCAGCAGCGAGGAAATCTCTGTAATGCTGTAGAACAGAATGAGAAACAGTAGCTATGGTTTCCATGGGAGTGGATAAATAGCCAGTCACAATTGCGCATCCATCATGGCATAAAGTGTCTGTGGCTTTGTGGCATACAGAGTTTTCTTCAGAGTCCCATACAGATAAAAATCTAACCGCATTAAATCTGGCTACTGTATCTGGGTGAATACTCAACAGTTCCTTATTGGTGTATCCACCTCACAACAAATAAATGTTTTATCCAGGAGTGACAGCTTGTGAAGGCTCATCCACAACAGCTTACTGCAAAGGCAGCTCTCTCTCTGCAGAGGTAATCCGACGCTCTGTACCCACCAATCCTTTACCCCAGTCAACTTCCCTTGATTCCCACGGTAGCAGACTAACGCCCCCTGGATAACTCAGTTGCTGAGGATACGCTGTGAATTGCGTAAATTAGTATTTTGCATTTTTATTATGATTAATTATTCACCAGGTTCACCTTTGCCTGTTGCTAGTACGTAATATATATTTTTTTAAATTAATGTTTTAGCTAGTTTAATTCTGTATAAGTCAGCCGGGATTTTCCACCCCTTTCCTTTAGCGTAATAAATATTACGTGAATTGAATTTGTTTGCCAACCGTAATTTTAGCGTTAGACCCCTGATTAAATATTTTGTTATTTGTGGTTTGATTAAATTGTGCAATAGAAAACCCGCTGAGTAACAACCGTGAGGCGCACCGAATTCCACAGGAGACGGAGCTTGCAAATGTTTTGAGTCCGAAAGGACATACTGCTGCTCCTGGGTTTCCGGTGTTCCCTCGTTTACCCTCAATAATGTAGTCCTAATACTGGACTACACAACTGCATGACAGTGCCTTGGGTGAGACTGCCAAAGTCACATCCCCAGGACTGTCTGTCCACGGAAAGGTATACGGCCATACCAATGCACAGCAAACAGGGTGGCATTAAGAGCCGTATAAGGTGTCGAGAACGACGTGCCTTACAACACCAAGTTACTGTCGAGATAAATATTGCAACCAGAGGACTTACTCCTGTCTTACTTGTCTATCTTACCCCTCACACAAGAATTCCCACTCGACTATCTATTAGGTGCTTACTAAATGAAGTTGGCTTCAGGAAAACTTATCCGGGTTCGACTCCCGCTGAAGGTCGTTCCCAAATCTCGAACAAACCCTTCCCCGGCCAACTATATTCCTGCACACCGACCAACGAGGCCTCTGCGGATAGCCTCCTATATCACCGGACAGATCTCCCATCATCACCATCACCCTTATTAAAAATATAATTTCTTTTTACTGCTCACATTCCCCGGAACAGCTGGCATCCTACTTGTTGGCAACCCTAGTTGTGAGAAAGATCGAACTCCCTGGGCGGGAAACAATCTCCGTTCACCTCACCCTGGGGTTTGACTCCCGTCTCTTCCGATGAAACCAAGAGGGTGGTCAGCATATTAACCTCTTTCACCCGGAAAGCAAAGAGGGGCGTGTGTTACATCAAAGAAGAATGGCCTCACAAGTCCTCTGGCAGATGTATTGCACCATACTGTTAACCCAGGAAGATTAATGTGGTAGCCTGGGTAGGCCGCCGCACAGTGTGCAGAGCTCCAGCAGAAAATGTTTTATTAAAAAACCCTCCAATGTGTCTGAGTGAGATCTGCTTATGAATAGCATTTAAGAAATGTTATGTGTCTGTATACATTTTTCAGATTCTCCATTTCTCTCTAAAGCATGGTTTTGTAGTAGTGAAAATGGCTCAAACGGGTGTTTTCACTGTCATTTTAGGTATGAACTGAAGCTTGTCGCTGGGAGTTTAATTAAATAACTTAATTATATCCTTAGCTCCCTCTTACTCCCTGGTTACCCAGCAAGTGTTACATGAGTATGCACCTGAGGTGCGTAGATAGGTGCCTGGCTAGGGTGAAGGGCTTCCACGTTGGGAAGGATGTTTGGCTTTCGGTTTCCTTACTTTAATCCGAGACCAAGGGGTGAGGGGAGTAAACCCTAAAGTGACTTGTACCAAGTGTTTTTCCGACTGGGAAACTCTGGTTCTGTGCACTCCAAGATACTACAACCAAAATTGTGATATCAGATTTGCAGGTTACATAGAGAATAAATTGCACCAACATTTAGGGCCAGGTCCTTAATCCCTCTTCTGGGACCGACCTATATACAGAACAGGCTGTGTGGGCTGCCTAGTTGGGACAAAAGTCGCACTTACACTCACAATTTGATGTTTTGGCAGACACTGTACCTTGTTAAAGTTGTGTGTGTTGGGGGGGGGGGAGGCACTTCTCTTTGTAGACTGGCTCACATGGTAGGTGAGCTCCGGTTCAGCAGCTGATTTTGGTTGGGATGGTGCAGTGCGGCTGTTCTGGTTACTGGGGTTAAATGGGTGTGTTTTTGATTGGGGGTGATCGGTACCTAGGAGGGCTTCCCCTTCCTGCAAGATTAGTGCTATAGCCGGATGGGGTCTACCAAATAATTTTATTAATGGCCCAAATAAAGGGGTCATTACTTGGAGCGGATTAGAAGTGTGAGAATTACTAATGACTGTTTCCGATGGAGTTAGAGTAATTAGCTCCTGAATTATTGACCTGAAAGCTCTTCTTTGCTGTTTACTCACCATTCCATGTTTGGCGTACGACATTTAGGAAAATGCCACTAAATTCTCAGAGGAGAAGCAGGCAAGTTTCAGCTGTCCTATAGAGTACTTACAGGATACATTGGCGGCACCTCTGGTTTACACTCTCTAGCTTTTGCAAACTGGGAATGACTGGGGTGTCAAAGAATACTGGATCCTGGGTGTGGCACCCACAAGAAGCTTGACCAGTTACAGAGGTGTTCAATTCTCCTTCCAACCTTTGCAAACTGGGAAGAATGAAGTAATATACCTGGTCTGGGTATACTATAATACTCTCCAAATTGATTAAAATATGTACTATAATGACATGTAAATGAAACACAAGGTGAGTCCACACTAACTCCTAAATAAAGAAATTTAACATAGTAGGAAGCTTAACCCTACGTTACTCCAGGTGAAGGCGTCCTGGACAATAGCTAGGTGTTAATTGGCAAATACAATTCATAATAAATAAACTATATACAATGCTTACATTTACCGGGGAGTGTTCTGAAGGTACCTATATTTGCAGAAAGGCAAAAGATGTAACCTCACTGACCGGTGAGTTGAAGCGTTTCCAGAATGGAAGTTGTCGTGACCTGCTAGCAAAGGAGTGCTGGAGGATTTACCAGAGGGTGGGTAGTAGGAGCGGTTGACGTCTTCTGGAGCTGCTGGATGGCAGTGTTGTCCAACAGCGGCAGTATCTGCAGGGCGGCTGACAGCAGTTTGATGTCGTCAATTTACTGGTAACGCGCACACAAAGTGTGGTCTAGTGGATAGCTTTATCCTTCAGAAAATTCTTCAGCCTTTTCAAACTGGAAGAGAGGGCTTGTGACTACTTACCCGTACTGCTACCCTCCGCCTTTGCAAGCTGAAGTGACAGCGACTGCCCAGAGCCAGGGATGACTCCTTCTATTTATACTAAATGTTCATACTTGTTGGCTCTCTGAGGGGTGCGGGAGTGGCTAGCCTCTCATCACAGGAGTTGAAATTCCTTTGCTGATGCGGTGGTATCGTTTTATTAGTGCCTGTCTTGGAGGGTGGAGATTTATTATCGCCTCATGGCAAGGTGGTGGAGACTGTGATGCTCCAGTGGTATGCATGCTGCCCTCTAGCGGCCCGTTGTGGAACTAGTGTGACCTTGCCGGAGAGTGTCGATGGCTCAGCCAAAATTAAAATCTTATGAGGAGTTATAGACATGACGACTTCTGGGTGAAATCTGAGTGAACAGTAAAATTGAGCCACACGTGTCTGTAATATCAGTTGATTACTTCAAAGCACCCTGTAGGTACGTGTCCCATTGTAATTACTGACATAGAGTAAAGACTTGCCATGCTAAGAGTCATGCTCAAAGATGGCACAAAGTCGTAGAGTAGAGTGGGCATCATTAATGCGCAGAATGCATCATGTGTCAAAACATTCCTGCACAAAACATTAAAAAAGGTATAGGGACATGCATCAAACCTTTATTTTTATTATTACATGATAAAATGATAGGGTCTCCGCTGAAAGTCTCATGGAGGCGCATTATCTGCAGCAAAACTGCACGCTAGTTCAGTGCTTTGCACGTAGAGGCGATGAGGAGTTGCACATGTATTGGCCGCCCCTAGCGCTCCCAGACTCAGACGTGCAAAATTCCTTCAGTTAGGCGGCTACCTTAACTTGACGCCTCACCAGCACTAGAGCAGCTGGTATGAAGCTCTTCTTCCGTCCTAGGGACATGGAGCTGGGACCATATTGACAGGGTGTTGTTCATGGTAGATGGTCTTGGTTTGGTCGGAACCTAAACAATCTGGCGGAGAGCCTTGGGTGGAGCTGGATTACCGACTGGTCTGGTGGTAGACCTGGTGGGTGCAATTGTGGCAGGAGCAGGCGGAGCTGGGCAGAACTGGAGCTTTCTGATGGTGGCAGTCTGGTCAGGCAGACAGGTAACCATAGGTTTTGGCCATGGTGAAGTCGGGGCAAGATGGCATGTGTCACACCAAAACACACCAGCAGGTAGCTTGGAGCGAACCCAGGTTCAACTTGGTGGCTCCTATAGGTGTCCAGCCAATATATGCATCCCTCTCTAGGGCAGCCTCAGCCTTCAATCCTGTATACATGAAAGCATTCACCAGTGCTCCCTTTTGACAACCTTATTCATGATGGGCCTTTAGGGTGGTCTTTTGGTTCCCAGTTCTAAGTTGTGGCATAAGGACAGTCAGTTGAGAGAGTGGGGAAGATAGTGGTGTTCTATAAGTGTAGGCCCGAGTAATAATTATTTGTTTACAAGGGCAAAGTGAAAAGGGGTAGGCATGGGTACCTGACAAGGCGGGATCAATGCGTATGTTGTCGTCATCTTCAGAGTAGAGTGCAGGACTAACTCCAAGCCTGACAGTTGCCTTTTACCCACAGTGAAGGAAGTTGCCTGGACTAAAAAAAAAATGTACCAAAATCAGTGTTAGTTGACATATGTTATTAACTTAGTAATAATTAGCTAGGTATCTATTAGAAGTGAAATAGAATTTATCTCTGAGAATAAAAATTACCTCATGGAAAATCCTTTTAATTTATTAAATTTCATTACAATAACATTCCTTTCAAGAAATTTTCAATTCTTTTTTTTTTTTTTTTGTGTTTGGAGCCTGTACTTTTTTCCTTGACAGTTATAGTCTTAGACTATTCATGGTAAAGTGAGCATTTTTGGAAATTTCTGCTTAAATTCTAATTACAGCTTGGTATCTTTCCGCTATGTGTAAATATAAATTACTGCAGTGTGCTATGTTTTTCAAACACAGTGTTTACATTTCACTGATCCAAAAATTATATTTAACAGTATTTACTCAATAAATATACATGAGTGATAAATAATGTGGTTAAGGGTATTATAAATACCAGCCAATTAATATTTATATACAGTAATATTGATTGTGCACAGTAGTTGTTTTACTTTTATACACTGAAGTTTCTCAGTATTCTACTCTGATAGGGCCCCCAAAATATATAGAGTTTTACTTAATGCTATTAAAATTGAAATATTTAAAGTGGTATACTATCATAGTCACCATTTTCTTATTGTAAAAGTGGTTTAAGACTACTGCTTAGTGAGGGGTATGTTTATGTGTGTGAGGGAAAAATTGAAGTAGAAGTACTATGGGCGATGCTGGCCAACACATGTAAAGTGATACCACCTTCACACGTGAAGTTATGAACTCACATGCAGTATTTCCATCATACTGCTGGAAGTGTGGGACTTTACGCAATGATCCTATCAATTTATTGGATGTGATACTGTAGCCAAGTCCAATGCACTCTTCTATAGGCTGTGCATGGTATAGTGAACATTTTTGAGACCCTAGTCACTTTTTCATTCCAGACATTTTTTATCATTTAAATACCTTTTTAAATAAATGTTGCCATGTAAGTAATAAACACAGTATGTATATTCTACAGCACTTGGGATGTTAATGTCTAAAGCTAAAATAAAAAATATTTATTAACTATTATTCCAAACGAGATGAATAGTCTGTATCATGGTTTAGCATGAATCCGGTTCACAAGTTTGAGAAACAGCAGTCTGAAAACTTTTTTTCATTCATGTTTGAGGGGATTAAAATAATGTTTCTGGTGTGCATTGTAACTCGAAAGTACTATACACAACTAGTCTGAAGTGTGTTTTCTTTTTGTGAATTAACATTTTTGGTACACATTTACTGGTTTTATTAAAAAAGCAGGATTTCAAAGACACTGTAAAGCTGTTAATGTGCCAGGTAGGCAGCTGCCTTGAGATTGGTGAAGAGAAATTTTTAATAATAATAACTTTTGTAGAATACAAAAGGGCTGGAGCATTTACAAAGTTACAGTACTTTATTTCCTTTTTCTTTGTTTTTATTTATTGTGAATTGTGTATTGGTTCAGTGTATCTATACAGTGATACATAAGACTTTGTTTTTAACCATAACAGCATTTTGTTTGCACAGTAATGTAAAGTTGCAGTAACAGTGAGTTAGACATGTCTCACGTATCTTGGTGAGATTTTGACAGTTCGACAAAAGTAATGCCAATGTTTACTTTTCGTAATTTTCGTTTATGTATCCTTTCGCCATCAACTGGTGTGACAAGTGGAGGCTGTATACTTTATCAATATGCTGTCAGCTAATCCAATTGCCAGTGTACTGTAATGCTAAATAAACTTTAAGGTATTTTAGACTGACATATGTCTAAAAAATTCATAGTTTATAAGAGTAAAAATATAAAACTTTGCAAAAAAAAATTTAATATTTGCTAACTCTGTTTTAATTTGTCAGAGACAGCGAGTTTGGGTTAACATATTTACGAGAAGGTAATTGTAGTTCTTATCATACTTACTAAACAGTTCGAGTTGGAAATATGTGGTGTGGAAAAACGTTAGAATTGTTTAAAAACTACTCACACATCACACTTTCCTCGTTTTATTAATACAAGATAGTAACAACACAATGGGTTTGCGGGAGAAAAATATGGCGAGTAATGGATGTAGATGATTACCGGCCCAATAGAAATTACTAGTACTCAAAATCGCTGTACACGAAAATTATATAGAGCTTGCGGAAAAATAAAACTATTGATATCTGTTGATAAATTTGTTATTTTACACATAAAATCTATTACTTTGATCTTTCTGGCTGGTTAGGTTTGGGAAAGATTAGACAGAGGGTGCACATGACATAGTAAAGCGTGTTCTTGTGAGCCGATCGAGCGCGATAGCCAAGAGATAGCAGCAGGTTCACCTACCTGTAGATCCTGTCTTTTTAAAACTTGACTTTTCTCCTATTACTATCTCGAAACAACACGAATTTGAAATATATTTTGTCAAATTATTTGAAAAAATAATTCAATTATACCAGGCAAGTATTTCTGTAGGCATTTGGATTTAATATCAAGCACGTATGGAAAGCATGGATGGAGAGCGCGGATACAACATGAAAAGATCTAAGGTTTGAAGTTGTGTTTCATTTGGATATGGATCGTTGTATTGTGCATTTCATTTTGAACACCTATACATTACTACTTTAGTACGAAGTTTAGTTTTCAACACTTACAACCGCTGTTTTGTGACCACGTAGAATAAAATGTATTAATTAATCTAGGAACTTTTCCTTATCACGTATTTTCTGCTTGTCTGATGTGCGTTGCCAGTGCACTCAGAATAGCTAACTTAATATTACCTTTTGTTTGTTCGTGCATCAGCTGATACAGGATTTTGTAAACTGCAGTTTGTTTCGGTTACGTCAAGTTGGCACTCACTGACTGTCATTTTCTTGCCAAGTTACACGAGACAGAGAGTAGTGTATTCTTGAAGCATGTATGTGTTGCTTGAGTGTTGTGGTTTGATGCTGCAGCGCAACGCCAGCGACATCCAGTCACCCATCGACTTCCGGCTGACCTATTCGCTGGTGCAGCGGGAACCGCGACAGGTGGCTGCGGGCCAGCCTCTCCCTGCCATCGACGATTACCCCATTCTGAACCAACAGGAAGCCACCAAGACCTTCCGCTTCATGTTCCAGACAGACTGCGGTGACAACGACGTGTGTGAAAGCGAATTGCATGTAGAGGCTAACCTGCTGTTGCCTCCAGGTGTGTCTACTGGTGCACCTACCTTCTGTGCCATAGTTGATATGATGTGTTGTAAATACTGTAGCTGCAAAATATTAATAAAAATATTATAATAACAATATATTAGCATGTAAGGAATATAGTCATTTAAATAGTAGTAATTTATTTTTCATAATTAAATTAAAATTGAAGTAAAGCAACTGCCTATGGAGCACTGCACCCATCTATACAACGTTAAGACCGCATAAAAAAAAGTAGTACAGATGCCATGAAAATTGTCAGAAAAGTGTGATTTATGCTGTATATGAAAGAAGAATGTATATATTTTGCAACCGCCACCAACAAGACCTCCACCAGGTGGCTAGCCAGTCAGGCAGACCTGTACTCCATCCATTGCTTTGAACTGGGCCAGAAGGGAGTAAGAGTTGGTTCTGAAGGACTGACCCCTGTAGATACACACCCAAGTGTCGTTGGCATACAACTTGAAGGAACCCGCCTCTCTGTATCCACCGCTCACCCTTGAAGGGAAGTTTTTACAGTTGCAAATATGAGTATTGAAAATTGTAATGAAAAATATGTTAATTCGTTTTAGCAAAATGTTATGGCTGCAAAATGGGAGGATTGTAATTCAATGTTACCTTATGTCTCAAAGTTTGTTTGAGCTTCATTAGCTTTATCTCATGACAGCAGAGATGTTGAGAGAGGGTTTTCAGTATCTCCACAAATTATCACTGATGACAGAGCAGCTGTGAATTAAATTTTTCTTTTCTGCTGGTCAAACTTTGCAGTAACAAACTTTGTTTAATTCATTTCACTTGTGAGTTCATTAAGCTTGCAAGCAGGTAATTTACGTATAATGTTTATTTCCTTAAAGAACAAAACAGTGTGAGTAAATAAGCATTTCGGGTCCAAGTGTACTGGTTTCATAAAAAGCAGAATTTCAAACTCATTGCAACGCTGTTCAAGTGCCAGACAGGCGGCCACCTTAATATTGGTGAAGAGCATTTTCTACAGACAATAACTGTTGTAGTTAGATATAAAAGGCCTGGAGCATTTACAAAGTCGTAGTTTTTTCTTTCCTTTTTCTTGGTTTTTATTTATTATGAATGTGTAATGGACAGTGGTACAGTGTGTCTATACAGTGATACATGAGGCTTTATTTTAAACCATAACAGCATTTGTTTGTAAAGTAATAACACCCCCTTCCACCCCGGTAAGACCAAGTGTAGTGTCTGATGCAGGAACAGCTTATATGCCTACCTGAGGCATTGTTCCAGTAATAATCAAATGTACAGTACCCCTAGCATCAGTAGTCTGCTTCATAGAGAGATAGTTTGAACCCTATGAGACGTCGTACAGTGCAGGTAACGAGTAGTATTAGTGTGTCCAAAGAGAGTTTCAGATGTCACTGGTTTCCATGTTCAGGCAAGCGACCAAATTCGTGGGAGCTCTTCCTGGGTGAGCAGAAGGAGGTGAGACTCAATGTGACAGTCCAGAACTTCAATGAGTCTGCGTATGATGCCTGGCTGTACGTCTCCTTTCCCCCCAGTCTCACCTACATATCCCATCTGGCAGAGGTGAGTGGTAACTTAGTGTCTTTTTCAGCCATGCTAGGGTACTTGAGTGACTTGCTTTAGTTTTATTTGTGTGTGAGGTGACTTCACAGTCTATCTTTTGAATGTGAATACACTGCACTGAATTAAAGTAGGGATGGAATACCATAGAACTCAGGGCAGTGGCCCAACAGTATGTTAATAATGGTTTTTGTTTGGTCATCTTCATGACTCCACACACCAACCACCACTTGCTAACTGTCTTGTGGACTGTTTATGGTAGGGGTTGTTTATGCCAACCTAATTGACAAGGACATCAATGTGGCTGTATGGCACCACCATCCACACCATGTCTTTAGGTACATGATGCGTTGTCGGCTTGGTTACATGGTGTGGGGCGCTCACAGGATATTTGCAAAGGATTGGAGGTGAAGAGAGATAAGGTTTTTTTTCAAGAAATCCTATATGTTCTAAGAGAAAGGAAACACCTTTTCTTTTATCTAGGGACATTTCGCAAGCCATTGGACCAAAGCTTAGCCGTGTCACCTTCCATCGAGTTGGCAGTGACATACTATGGGCAACATCTTGATCCATTTGAGTCTTGTGCCACAGCCAGGCCCTCCCAAGGCATAACTGTTACACTGTCACATGCAAATGAGTTTGCATGAGTAGGAAGGTCGTCACCAAGATCCATGCATGTCTGAGCAGTTGGAAAGTGTACTCTATGAGAGCTGTGTCTGCTGCCCCTTGCACGTGGGTTTGTGACTAGCTGGCCAATTTACAGCTATGAAGGGACATAGTAGCCAAGAACAAGCAGCGCTTCAGTCCTTTTCTCAGTCAAGTTTCTGCTGTAAGTGCTTATGTTTGCATCATACAACATTTTCTGCTAATGCATGCAGTATGCAGACACTGCATATTTTGCACATTCCCTGACATTTGCAAAAGGGTGCATATTTACATAAGGAATCACTACTTTCTCTGCATCCCTGCTTGGGGCTTTTTGCTGTTCCCTCATAATACTTTCGCGCTCGATAAAAGTGTTTACGCATTACACTTTCAACCACCTAATTTTTTTTGTCCTGTGTGTCACCAAACAAGCACAAACCTCACCCTCAGTTAAAGTGATACATCTCTCAATTGACACATGAAAGCTGCCTGAATTCAGACTGATAACTCTGCCAACCACAGGCATCTTTGTCAAGCCATTCCTTTCAAGGTAGACTTTTTTTAATGGATACACTTTTAACTGCATGGCACAGTGACACTCAACCGATAACCATCTAGCTAGGAGTGACAAACATTGAGCAACCCAGCGCCTAAGCGAGTGTGGAATGCAACCTGTGCAGTGAAAAATGCCACTCTCTGCAACCCCCAAGCGGCCGGCCCATGTGTATCACAGTGTGTTGGTGCTGTGGAGGGGGAGAGAAGGGCCAGCAGCTCCTGATGTTAGCCGGCCAGTGTTTGAGAGACTATATAGGCTCATGCACTTGGTATATCTGGACTTTTGCTGTGGATTTTTCTGAGACATATACTTAATTGAGACCTGTTTTCCTAACTGGTTTCCCTCACGGAGCACAACAACTGAAATTCGAAGCCACTACAATTGTGTCGTCAGCTGCCCACTCTTAAGTTCCACAGAGACGACCACTATCCATTGCGCGGTCTTCTACATCAATACTAGCCAGTGTCATCCAGCATTCAGCTGTACTACCTACTAGAGTTCATTCAGGGCACCTACATTGTGCAATCAATACTCGCCTTTACCTGAACCTCTCTTCCCAAGTTACTTCAAAGATAAGTACCCGCCACTTCACGACCTACACCAGGGTTTGGTTTATTATATCTTTATCGTATGTATTAACATAAATTTAAGCTTCTTTTATATTTTGTCAGCTCAAGTTTAGCAATTGCACCAGGTGCCGTTGTTTGCAAATAGGAAGGTTGACCTTAACTCTGTCCAAACCCAGCATACCTAAAGGAATCTCATTCATCAAGGGGGAATAAAACTTAAAGATATCCTGTGGGACACCTAAGTGAAGATCTCACATTTACAAAGACATGCACATGGCACATCACATTTATGATGTACCTACCATGGGGGAGCCTCCTACCAGGTACACTCCACACCAAAGGAGGGTTAATTTACCAAGTTGCTGCATTACGGCATGCCCTGCTTTCATCAGCTCAAGGCTTTGGAAACTTGCCTGTGATAGTTACATCTGCTCTGTAAATACTATACTTAAGATAGCACAGTACTCATGATTCCATTACGTGCAATTAGCTTTGACTATCCACCACCTGATTTAATGTCTTTTTCCTCCCAACACGGGAGCCGCTGCAAATCCTGTAAGGGCAAGGCAATATGCCAGTGGTTACTTGCCGGCCAGTCACCCTCCCACTGACAACTTGGTCACTATGGCCTGTCCTAGTTGGGGTAACTCCAACTCTTCACTGCACCATCAAATGTCTATAGAGTCTGCTGCCAGACCAATGACTCAACCAGTGGTAAGTGGTGCACAGTGTCTTCCACCCCAATGTATGCTAGTCCAGAATACTAGCCAGAACCTACGTCAAACCAGCAATCGCCTAGCTCACCAATTCACCAGACCCAAAGTTGTGGAGTGCACTGTGCATGTAGATTGAGGCCCATTGGTGTGTTTCTACATGACAAAATCCCGTGGGCAATCCCATACGAATTGAGAGAAGTATTGTAAAGTTTTGCCAACCCATACCTCAGTTTGCCAGCTACAACATTATTCGCCAGATGTGAACCAATGACTGGCTCGAAAAAAAAATCTTGTTTGCACAACTTTGCATTGTGCGTCAGGGTGGAAGTGGAAGAACCAACTAGTATCTGATATCTGAGAGTAAGCACACAACAACTG
Organism: Dryococelus australis; assembly: GCA_029891345.1. Lineage (NCBI taxonomy): Eukaryota > Metazoa > Arthropoda > Insecta > Phasmatodea > Phasmatidae > Dryococelus > Dryococelus australis. The sequence goes on from CM056998.1 coordinate 89,516,417, forward strand.
AGTGTAGCACACCATCATGGATCAGACAAAATTTTGAAGACACATGCTGCATCTGTGGTTAACTACTGAGCTGCTAAGGTGGAATATTGTACATTGCCCCTCTATTTAGGCACAATGAGGGTCATGACAAATTTTATTTGTTTGATTACCGTAAATAGCATTCAAAAGATGACACTATTCTATAACCTGTATTTTTGAGAACAAAAATTATTCTGAAAGTATCTTACTATATAAACCTTTATATTGTACCGTTATAATTTTTTTTTGCAGTCCCAAACCCCAATTATATGTACTTTTATTGTAATGTTATCAATGTAAATATATATTGTTTTAAATTATTATGATTATCTTACTACACATTTATGTTTCATTTACTTAGATTGTTCTACAATATGTGGCTTTTCCCTAACAGCTTCTGTATGTTTTTGTATCATGGTCATATTCAGGATTAATTGAAATTTCTGACTTGAAAAAAAATGATTTTCATCTTGCATGGCCAGTTCTTGTACAGTATGTAGTTTCAAGTTAAGTGTAGGGTGTAAGTCATCCTGTAGTCAGCCTACTGCTACAAAAATGAGGGCAATAAAATCAATTTTGCAATGGTAAAATGACATACTTCTTTTTGGGTGGCCAGAAAGATAGCTGTTAGCTGCTCACAGGGGTGAGAGTTGTTGTAGAATGCCCATTTCATCTTTCCAAGTTTTGACTGGGTTAAACATTTCAAAGTCATGTGGAGTACATTATCTGTCTATCTTCTTCCTGATGTCTGTGAAGGAGAAGGAGATGTGAATTGGTTACGTGGTGATGTAATGCATAGGCGCAAGGTTCAAATGGGTGTCAGGCCAGGGTCACCCGATGATTAGTGAAGCAGTTAGTGAAGCAATGTTTGGAGTAACTGGCACTTTGCTTGAACAGGTCCCTTAGGAAAGGTCGGTCTGGTGTGTTGTCTACAAGGTACGAAGTTCGGTTGGCTGAGGTGAGGCCTCTTGACATTTGGGGTGAGTGCAGTCGAGGTCTTACCTTTACTTGGTCTCACCAGTGGTTTGCTGGTTGAGGATGTCCTCCGCTTCAGGGTTGCTGGTCAGGCTGGAATGGTGGTTATTAGAGATCCCCAGTTGTGGTTCACCAGCATCTGCTGACCTTGGGCTGGTGCGCAGCTGGAGGTGAGATGATGACTAAGTGTGGAGCACTCTTGGGCGATCCTCAGTGCCATGGGCAGTCCCAGGCAGATCTGGGAAACCACTGGGTGTGCTTCCCCAAGGGTCTTTACTAGGGGCACGAATAGCTCGGTAGAGTAATCTGTGAGGTGAGGCCTGGTTGATTCTCTAGTGACTTGTGCTTACTCTTTGGGGTCATGAAATTCAGGTTGGGTTTGAGATGGTTATCCAGTGACTAGCTAGCTGAGAGAACAGTTGTGGCTTATCGTTCGCCCCACTGTGTACCCCTTCTGTGGGTGAACGGAATGGGCGGGTAGTTTCTAACTTTTGCTTTCCCTAAAGATGGGGCAGGAGATAGTCCCGTAGCTAATAAGTGCCCAGAGGTGGCTAGGTCATGCTTCGTCAGGAGGGCTGTCATTCCATCCAGCAGATTTATATGCGGTGGTTGGATTGGGTTAAGTAACTTAGGTGGTCTATCGTGTTTGTCGTGTAGTGTTCCTAGTAGGAAGTTCTACTGTATAATACATCAGGTACCTTGTCCACTGTATGGGTGACCAATGAAGATGTATGTATGTTTGACGCATGGGGTGTCCTTGGTTATGGGACAGTCTGTGGTTATGGGACAGTCTGTGGTCCTTCTCTATGATCAGAAAATATGATCAACGTTGCGACCTCCTGCTGCTCCCTTGAGAGGCAATGCTTTCCCAGGAATGTCAGATAGCAAATTTCACCCTAAGAAACTATACACAGCGGTTAAATTGTGACATTTATTCCCATGAGAATAAACATGGTGGCCTGTACTATCTCCTAAGTTCGCCAATTATTCAGCAACTAACTGATCCTACGGAAGTTACATAATAAAGACAGGTGATGGTGCCTGTCGGAATACAAGAGCAATTGTCTAGAATTTTTATAATTAGCTGAAGTCTTTGCTTGAGGCATACTGTATGTCCTGAAGGGACTCCGGGTACAACTTAGCTGTGTTAGGTTAAGTGTGGTGCATGCTGACTTTGATGGTCAAGTGCTTGTTGCCTGTTCAATGGTTAGCAGATGCAGGTATCTGTGGCTAGTCACTTGTAAGTGGCTGGTTGCTGGTCACTGGGAGGCGACTGGTCACTTCTTAAGGAAACAAAAATTATTGCCAATACAGTTGTTGTATAAACAAATGTATAAGTGTGAGTGGAGAACAGAATTACCATGGTCTGTACATTTTAATCCAAAACAACTACAGTAAATATGTAAACGTCCATATCCACTTTTTTTTTAAATTTTCCATTTTTTTAATTTCAAGGATTTTACCCAATGATTCCAAGATTTTACAGGCTTTTTATATACAGGAACCAAGATTTCAGCTTCAGTGCTGGTGGCAGCCCTGCTGTAGCCCCTTGAGGGCACAGTGTGTTACCTGTATACCGTTTGGAATGGGTGAATGCTTGCGTCCCTTCAATGAAATGGTAAAATGTGTGATGCTCACATAATCATCTGAGGGCTGTGAATACTCTACAGTGGGATGCATTTTACCCTGAAACCACAATTTTACATGCGTTCACATATTATTAACATTTTGTATAATGTGAACCCAAACTCACAATGGGGTGTAGTGATTTTACCTTTAGTTGCTGTAGTGCTTAAACATAATTTTAATGGGCTTTGCTCAGAAGCCTCTCCTACGTGTCTTATTGCAGGTGCAATATGTGTGTCAGTGGTGTCTAACTCTGGTGGAATAAGTCCTCCTGCTACCTATTCCTTTTACTGTATACAACATCCTATAATCTACTTGAGTTACAATAAAAAGAAACCTAATTAAACCCTACTTTCTAATTCATTGGTGTATGGAACACCAAAGAAATATTAAAAAAATATAAACCCAGACATAACCCTTGGCAAGAAATATTTACAAATTTGTTTTGCCCCTCCCATCGAGTGTTCCTTTGGTTGAGCAATGGTGTTTGTACCTACTCAACAGAACTTGAGGATGAGTTGAGGAGTACCGGCACCACAACTTGAGCAACCAGAATACCAGGGAAAGGTCGGAATCTCTTTTGATGGAAAGCTCACTGGGAAAGACACAGACATGAAGCAGAACCCCCTAAACCCACGAACCTGCTTTTCACCCCACCTACTAAAACTCCTGGAAAGCACAGCCCCTGGTCAGAGCCAGTACTAGTCGAAAATCATACCAACCCCTGGGCCAAGCAGAACCAAGTCCCACAAGAGTAAGCCGGAAGCAAGGCCTTACGTAGTGCCAAGCAGTCTGAATGTTTAAATTAAATGAAACGTCTCCACTAGCCCATGGTTAGACACTACACAGCCCGCTGAGCCCATACTACTTAAAAACCTTAGGTATCTTTTTTTTATAAATGCTGTGGCTAGGGCATTTTATCTGATGTTTTTAAATGAAACCTATTAAAAACTGTTATAAACTATTTTCATTCTAATGTAATATTTAATTTTACAGATCTTGCTCTGGGTAACAGTTATGTAACTAACTGTGGCGTAAGGTGAAGGCTAACTCAGAGTGCATCTTACCTCAGTGAAACATATACAAACAAGGGATGTTATTTTGAATCTCAGTTATGCTTTAATATGCACCTCATACAAGTAATGAATATAGATAATTTAGAAGTTAGTAATAATTTTATTACAAAATGTGTGGATTTTTTTCCAGATGAAACACATACCGTGTGATAGGTTCAACACTACGCTGGTTTCGTGTAAGCTGGGAAATCCTTTTAAGAAAGACAATATTGCCAATGTTGTCCTACGATTCGATCCGACTGGTATCAAGGATATTGAGCCAGATCTCAACTTTGTTATGTTTGCCAATTCGACCTCCGAAGAAAGACGCCCCCAAGGTCCACTTGCAGTGCAAGCAGATGTGATACGGAAAGCTGAGGTCTCAATTGCCGGGTAAGGAGATAAAAAAATTAGTCATACTGTCTATCATTCTTTTCAAATATTTTATCATGGCAAGATGAACTTACTGGAGGCAGGGAGATACATATAAAGTACTGTATATCTATACTATTAAATGAAATAGAATTGTCTGTCTGTGATTTTTGAATTTTTCATTTTGAATAATTTTTTTTCATATAGTATAATTGGTAACTTAGCCATATCTAATGTTAATTTTTTTTTGTATCTGTCTGTCCAAACAGATTTAACTCAAAAACCACTTAACGTATTGACATAAAATTTACACAGTTTATTGATAATAACCCCAGGACCAACTTAGTCTTTGTTTCATCGAGATATCTCAAACGCTTCCGGAAAAAAATGATGATCAGGGATGTAAATAGGTACTGAATTAAGGTTTTCTTAGGATTACTGCATAAAAAAAAGGATTGTTAAAAAAAATTGTGTCATTTCTCTTGTATTTTTTGTCTGTGGGCTATAAACCTTTCCTTCGAAAATGCCGTAGTGGCCCAGTGGCTAGAGTTATTTAAATTGGGGCCGTAGTGACCCAGTGGATAGATATATATATCAAGTGGAGCCGCAGTAGCTCAGTGGCTAGAGCACCCAATAAGCTCATTGGCTAGAGAATCCAATAAGGGTGCCACAGAAGCTCAGGGGCTAGAGAACCCAATAGTGGGGTTGCAGCTGGTCAGGGGCTAGAGCACCCAATAGTGGGACTGCAATAGCTCAGTGGGTAGAGCACCCAATAGTGGGGCCGCAGCTGGTCAGGGGCTAGAGCACCAAATAGTGGGGCCGCTGTAGCTCAGTGGCTAGAGCACCCAATAAGGGGGCCGCAGTAGCTCAGTGGCTAGAGAACCCAATAGTGGGTCCGCAGCTGGTCAGGGGCTAGAGCACCCAATAGTGGGGCCACAGTAGCTTAGTGAGTAGAGAACCCAATAGCGGGGCCACAGAAACTAAGTGGGTAGAGAACCCAATAGTGGGGCCGCAGTAGCCCAGTGGCTAGAGCACCCAATAGTGGGACTCCAATAGCTCAGTGGGTAGAGCACCCAATAGTGGGGCCGCAGCTGGTCAGGGGCTAGAGCACCAAATATTGGGGCCGCTGTAGCTCAGTGGCTAGAGCACCCAATAAGGGGGCCGCAGTAGCTCAGTGGCTAGAGAACCCAATAGTTAGGCCGCAGCTGGTCAGGGGCTAGAGCACCCAATAGTGGGGCCACAGTAGCTTAGTGAGTAGAGAACCCAATAGCGGGGCCACAGAAACTAAGTGGGTAGAGAACCCAATAGTGGGGCCGCAGTAGCCCAGTGGCTAGAGCACCCAATAGTGGGTCCGCAGCTGGTCAGGGGCTATAGCACCCAATAGTGGTGACGCAGTGTCTCAGTGGTTAGAGCACAAAAAAGGGGGCCGCAGTAGTTCAGTGGTTAGAGAACCCAATAAAAAAATAGCTGGATCAATTCAAATTCCTAAATATCATGCTAACATAAAACATGTACGAAGTGATGGCAGGGTGTAATTTAATAGCTCCATTAAACCTGAAAGAAGATACATAAAGATTTTAAACATAAAACTTTAATGAAACTATGGTGGGCTTTATTTTAATAATTATACAAAAATATCATGCGAACGAAGTTGCATGGGTCAGCTAGTATTGTATAAAATTTAAATACAGTGTAGCATTCTAACTTACAAACAATTAGTATCACACTTTCACTTATTAATAGCAAAACCTACACCAAAAAAATGTGTCATTGATATTTAACACACTTAGTATACTTATCTGTGTAGGCATTGTTATAGTTCTATGACTGAATGGAATTTATCCTTCTATATAATAAACCTTTGTTGAAAACAAGGAAACTTTGTGTATTAACCTAATGAGTAGGTACAATCCGTTCTGTCTTGCAACCAATATATGTACTTTAATTCAACATAATGAACAGCACAAAATTAAAGTGAGCTGATACCTTACATATTTCACTAAGCTCGATGCTGACTTGTAGCTAAAGAGCTAGGTTGTTATTTGGGTTTACATTTTTTCAATATGGGATTAGTATTGTGATTTGAAGACATTAGAAATATGTACATATGTACTTATCATGTCACTGAATAAACAACAGATGTTACTGATCTGTTTCAGATAATTATTGCTTTGACGTTTATTTCAATTTATTGGTAACATTTCCATCATGACTTTCGGTGCATAAGAGCTAATTGGTTTTTATGAATTATTTGTCCTATAATGCTATCATTAATTTAATCTCCGTTGTATAAGTAATATTTTACTATAATTACTTTATTTTCAAATATAATTCTTTAATTTTAAAATAGCTAGTACCAAAACAAAACTATTGTTATGGGTATTGAAACCATTACTACGTATAAAGTAAAACTTTGGACTGGACTGAACTCGACTGGAACAAAAACATAGCAAACATGAAGCAAACATGGACCAAAATTCACATTTAAGTAAAGTTTTCAATCCAGATTGACATGTAAACGAGAGTGAAGTTGACGTGAACATGGGCTCAAAGCTGCATAGTTACAGTTTTCGGCAACTGTGTGAACTAGAAAATAAAGATACTCAAAAAATAAACAGATAATAGTTTACCTGTATGTTTCTGTTCCAGAGTTCTTTTGAAGCCAGCAATTTATTTTCTGCTCTTACAGAATCAAAAACCTCTCCCTTCCTATACTTTTTACCATAATATAATTTTAATATTTGTTTCTCCAACATTATGCTTAAAAAAAAATTGTACGTCCGTTTTGGACCAAATATTTTGCATTTCCTTTTTTTAACATTATTGCTCTTGTAGCTTAGAATTTGCTTTAACAAAATTTTAAAACTCTCTACATGGAATCACGTGAACAATACAATTTTCAAAATGGCGGCAGTTGTTTCGCTCTTCCAGTTCACTCCTGTTAACAGTGTTTGGAGTAAATCTTCAATCCGGATTCTACACTCCAGTCTACCTTGCAGACTGTGGTGGAGTACACACTCCATTTCTACTTCAGTCCAGTCCAGGTGTGTTTATGGTAAAGTTTCAATTGTGATTCATCAGTACACACCAAGTTCAATCCAGAGTGAAGTGTTACTCTAAATGTGTAGGTACTATAACATACTTTATCAGTTCCAAGGATACAGTTGGTAGAATTTCCTTCAATGAGTTGGAATGTTCACTGTTTAAGGGATAAAAGTTGTCATTTTTTTTGGAGGAAAAGTCTTGGAAAACAAATTTTTTGCGAAGATGATTCCAGTTAAAATTTGAGCACTTTCCAGTAGATTGAAAAGAAGGAAATGCATCTAAATCACTTATTACTTTTTAAGCACAATGCATATAGTGCAGTATCTGTACATCAGGAAGTTTTCATTAATCCTTCCAAAAGTTCATTTTACTTCAGATGGATCTTTGAGAATGAAAGACCAAGTTGTTAACCCAATATTCAATCTGTTTGTCATGTGACCTTCTTTGATAGAATGCTTTCTTGGTGTAATGAAACAGTTGACTACGGTATTCATTAAAGTGGAAAGTATGTAACCTGGGAGAGGTGCAGTATATACACTTAGATTTCAGACCATATAATTTTGGAGATTTTTGTAATAATTGTAAAAAAATGTTGCTTTGTTCATACAGTTTCAGTGAGAGGATGAACTATTCTTGTGATCTGGAAGTTGCTCTTTTTCCAGTTGTGTAAATTGTTTTCTCCTCAAAAAGATAAATTTCTTATTTGCTGCAAAAGAAGATAAAAATTATTTAAAATCTATTACTATAGATTTATTTTTCTTATATCCCTACTTTTTAACTGGTTACTAATTAAAATGTAAAAATTAGAAGTGTATATGCTTTAGGTTTAATAAAAAATTTGTTGAAAATTTTACAGCAGACGTTTGCATTATTCAAAGTCACTGTTAATGGTAATAACAGACTAACCTTTGAAAATAAAAATACTAAATAATATTGTAAAGCAACTGAATTGCTGCATTTGGTTTTCCTTAACTAGAAGATATTCTAGGTCAGTAGTCTGCCTCCCAAACATTATGCTTTTCCTGTGTAGCTATCTATATATTGTTTTGTGCAAAAAATTACTGGGAAATAAAGTAAACTCATTATCATCAAAATTTGCACAACAAAAATTAGTTATTGGATTTAAATTATATTACTGTATATCAGTGTGACAGTATAAGCAAAATAACCATTACATTAGGACAGTGTCCCCCCACCCCCTTCATTTCTGGGCGCAAAGGGCACCTTTCAAAAACTGGTTCCACAATACTTCAATACGTTGTGAAGCGATGTGTTGTGATGTGCTGAGCCAGTCAAGATGAAGCATCAGTCTGTCGCAGTGCGCCTGCGATGAGTGCATTGCACAAAATTCTTGCATTGCGACTGTAGGTGGTAGTCTGCAACAGGAAATAAGAATAAGCGATTGTTTACAAGGAGAATAAAAACAACTTGCATTGCTGTATTGTGGAACAAGCTTTAGTCTGTTCTGAGAGTGTTTATATAGTATGTGCCACACGAAGAGTAATACACCTTGTGTAATGTATGTGCCTGTACCATCACATGAAACTTTAAATGTTTGTATAGAATCCACTGCTATAACTCTTTACCCATTTTCATGGTTGTCAATTGATTTTTACAGGAATTGCAAATTTTTATGGCAATGTGCATATGTTAACTTTTTGTTTTTAATTGTTAAGGGGTAATTTTTTTCAACGTGGCTGATACCCTCATAACTATTTGATATCACTAGGTTTTTGAGTTGGCATTTAGTGAAATGTGGGTAGTGTTTGTGCAGAAATGTGTACCCAGACCATGTATTCTATGGAGGTGAGGTGAAAGGCGAATCAGTAATGGAGTACCGGAGCGATGTTGGGTCCCGAGTGCTGCATTCGTATGTGGTCCACAACAAGGGCCCTTGGAGAATCAGCAGCCTGACTGTGTCTGTGGAGTGGCCCTTCCAGGTGGCCAACAACAAACCTCAGGGCAAGTGGCTGCTCTATCTCGATGAGCTGCCTGTCGTTGAGGGTGAGTCTCATCTTACAGAGGGCCACCTCTGATCCTGACCTGCTATAATGATAAGTCTTCACATGCCTCAATATAGATAGGTTCTTGATTAGGCTGATTTGCTCATTGATTTCCCTGTTTGAACTAGTTCACATGTTTATCACTGCCATATCTAAATCTGAGATTTGTATTTTTTGTTGTCTTGCAGGGTTGTTGAATGACAGTGGTTTAACTTGGGGTAGAAACCTGTAACATTTCTAATACAAACATCTGTTTGTGTCTTGATTTCAAGTCTGATTCTGTCTTGTCTTAACAGGAGCTTTGTAACAGAAGTGAAAGCATGATTTTATAGGTAAAGCTGCTTTGTGTGTTTCCTGTTGTAGTTTCACAACATGGTTCTGTCACGAGTTTTAAGTTTTGCAAATTCATATCTTTTCATCAAACCACTCATTCTTGTCCATAACATACACACTCTGTTTCAAGGCTGTCATTTTGATTGATGTGTTTTTCTACTATTTGCTGAGCTGTGTTTGAAGACAGCAGTTATATAGGGTTGCCAAGGGAAAAATTAAATACACACATTTGCAAAAAAAAATTGATCACCATGAACAAATTGTGCAAATACAACCAAGGTTGTCACACAGTATCGTCATAGCCTGACATGTGTCCCATTTGCGTTTAATGTGGTTTGCTTATGTGGATGTGCCACTAAGGGGCATAAATGTTCCTCCATCATTCATTGCTACGAGACACTGAATAAGACCTCAGTTGCAGTGTGAGCATCGTAAGTCACAGAGCCAAGTTCTGCAAACACACAACATGCCCCAATGACGCATTCAACAAGCCTTTGCCCAGCTGGATGAGTTTGAGAGAGGCAACATTGTCTGCCTTCGAGAGGCAGGTTGGATGTTCTGGCACATTGTTCTCCACTTGAACCATTCTGCCTGCACTGCGAGTCAGTGTTGGATACAGTGGGAACAGGAGAGTACACACACTCATCAAGAAGGCTCGAGTCATTCCTGGCAGCCGGGATGAATGGTTCATATTGCGACAGGCTGTAAGCACTCCACAGATGTCATTGCTCGTCATCCACAGATATGTCACAGCAGCTGGGGATACACCTGTTTCCACCAGTACCATATCCAGGTGGCTAGCAGAGCAGGATATGTCGTCGCAGCGTTCTTTACGACGTCTACCATTATGACCTGGTGATTTAAGGAACCCTGATGGCACTGTAATATGTCCAGGAAATTTTATGACAGTGTGCTCTGTATAATTTTTAAAGTGACATATGTATTTCTGTGTACAGCTATTTTCATCACTAGTAATTTCTATTGTGCTTGTAATTGTTTTGCCTATGACCATTATGCATAGATCCTTGTCCTTGTTGTTTTCATGTTACTTATAAAAATGATGCAAGTGGGACACACGTTGGTAGTTTTTAAGCAATTCTTACATTATTCCACACAGCATATTTCCAGCCTGAGCTGTTATGTATCAGTAATAGCAGAATAACTGCTTTGCAAAAGTCGTGGTGAGTTGTTTGTTGGCGAATGAAAGTGTGTTGTCAAGCAAGTTTCCAGAATTACTTTTATTTCCAGTCTTAACATATTAGCTGTAGTGTACAAAGTGTGATAAGAATTACATTTATTGTCTTGCAAATATTAACACAAATTTGCTGTCTGTAATAAATAAAAACATAGTTAACAAATATTTCTTTTTTTGCAAGGTTATACCGTATTTTTGCGTATAAAGGCAGTTTACGTGTATAAGCCGCACTGAATTTTTGTATTTCTGTAAATACTGTGAAATCACAAGTCAATACAACATAATAAATTCTGACTTTAACGTCTCCTCTAAAAAACATTTGTGACAGAAAATTTGTGTTATGTTGCAATGTTTACGAATATACATCGCACAATTACTATTCCACAGATGGTAACATAATTTGAGAAAGCAAAACCATGGCAATGTGGTACACAAAATGGCATCTTATCAATGTGCACTTGAAGAGCTGCGGCGGGCCCAAAATGTTTACATTTTATACATGCCGGATGGTGGTGATTTTGTTTATGAACGCAAGTTAACAAGTAACTGCACGAGGTTCCCCCCTTCCCCCACCCAATTCATTAAATTTGTTCCCTTCCCTTCCTTCATTTAATAGTTGAAACATTAAAATGTACTGTATGTTGACAAATGTTTAAATGTGTTTTTGGAGAAACACAAAAAATTTTTTTTTGACAAATGTCATCGTGTAAATGTAAATGCCTTAAAATTTGTTCAGCATTACAATGTCAATTGGATTAGCTGACAGTGTGATAACAAAATATACAGCCACCACTTGACACATCAGCTGATGGCGAAAGGATACGTAAACGAAAAGTAAACATTGGCACTATTTTCATGGAACTGTCAAAATCTCGCCAATTTATATGATATATATATATATATATATAGATAGATAGATAGATAGATAGATAGATAGATAGATAGATAGATAGAGAGAGAGAGTGTGTGTGTATACACACACATGCGTGCACACACACATTCTCTCTCACACACACACACATGCATGCATGCATGCACGCACGCGCATGCGCACACACACACACACAAAAAAAATCCAGTGCAAAATGTGGTGTGTCTCTTGGGAAATCTGCAAGACAGGTTTGGCGGTAAGCATACTGACCTGGACAGGGTGTTTGCAGCATGGCTTCACCCAAGGATCTGTGTTCATCACGAGGGGAAGAAATTTTATGGATGGAAGGATTTTTGCAACCCAGTTTAGGCCCAGTGGTTAGTGTTCTACTGACTGCTACCATACGGAACTTTTCATCCAGCTTCCTTTCACCCTCAGTCCCCTTCCCTGTTTCTCTTCCCATAGGGTCCATCAACCTCCTATGCATTCCATATAACTGTTGGTGGTGTATCGATTAGTCTATGGTCAGTGAGGACCCAGCAATACGGCCCCGTGATGAGGCTGCATGATAGAGCAATACTCAAGTGTAATAAGGAATGTAACGACTTTGATTACTGTTGCGTGAACCCATTACAACATGGTGTCAGATGTGGGGTTAAGAAACGTTGCTCTGCAGTAGCGGAGAAACGGTGTAATTACAGTGCTTCCTTCATCTCGCACCTTGCAGGGTAAACATTCAAGAAGGCGGACGGAGATGGTGGAGATGGCAGCCGTGGGTTGTCTCTTTGTATGGCAATAGGGAACAGCTTAAACCACCGGAATGTTCGAATTTCACCAATCCCAATGCTTGGTTTTGGTGGAAAGTTCAATTTAATCGTTACCTAAATCTGAGTGGCCAGAACAAATGCAAGGGTGAAGAGAAAGTTGACTTGTTATTGTATCTTTTGGGTGAGAAAGCCGGCGAAGTAGTTACGTTTGGTTTCGGTGGAAAATTTGATTTAATCATTACCTAAATCTGAGTGGCCAGAACAAATGCAAGGATGAAGGGAAAGTTGGCTTGTTATTGTATGTTTTGGGTGAGAGAGCCGACGAAGTAACAGTTACGTTTGAAAAACCAACAAGTGGGTGGACTTACAGTGAACTAGTGCAGGTGTTTGATAGACACTTCAAGCCTCGTTTTAGATGTTATCTTTGAGAGATTTAAATTCAACTCGAGAACCCAACAGCTGGGGGAAAATGCATAGCAGTTCATTACTGGCTTACATAAACTGGCGGAAGCTTGCGACTATGGTCCTTTGAAGGATGAGCTTATCCAGGACAGAATCATCGTCGGCATGCAAGACATAGTAGTAAGTGATAAGATGCAGCTTCAGTGTTCCTTAACCTTGCAAGAAACTATTAATATGTGACGTCAGTGCGAATTACAAGCATTACAGTCACAGAAATTGCGAGGGAATCAAGAACAGGTTAATGCCATAAAAAAAGGGAGGAATTCATTAAATCAGAGACTGTGGCGGGAGACTGGCATAGCATACTATATGCAGAGATAGAGACAGCTAATATAAAACAAGTGTACGCTGTTCATGGTAAACTGAACAGTTTTGGGAGTCATGCTTAACATCTACTCATATGCACATTGTGTATTCTTCCATCATATCTAAAATAACATTGCCATAGTAATGATCACTGTGTTCATGCATTGGTCAAATGAAACTTAAATTATTAGAGAAGTAGGTAAATATTGTACAAAACTGCTCATTCTTATACTTTATGCATTAAAAAATAGAAAGAAAAATTAATGATTTCAATATATACAAATATTTCTAACATTATTATTTATTGAATGTAAAGTCATGGAACTACTTTCCCCTGGGCATTAACAACTTTACTGGGCACACGCCAATCAGTGTGCCCATTGACATGTATGCAGGTAGGAGCAGTGACACTTTTTGAAGGTTGATTTCAGATGTGAATCAAGTAACTGTGAACAGCCTACAGTAATGTGCACAATATTTTATTTGGGTGTTTCACCTGTTGTGAGCATGACAATAGCTGTGGTTGTTAACGCTGTGAGCATGTGCTGTGTTGTAGCGGTGGGGGGAGGCGAGTGCCTGCTTGCAGAAGACCAGGTGAATCCCTTGGGCTTGCCACAGCGCCCTGGCCTGGCCGAGGTTCCCTTGGAGGCACTCACGCTGCCGGCCGAGTATCCTGTTGACACCTTCAACCACACCCGATCCCGACGGGACACTGAGATGATCATCCGTGCAGAGGCGTACACTGGCAAGGATGGCCGCAAGCACGAGGTTGTCAAGATGGTTAGTTTGCTGCTCCACTGTTTACTAGCTTATACCAATTATAAACTATCTACCAGATAAATCGCCTCCAAGCTGTTCCATTGTGGACTGCTTGTACATAATATGTTGACTTATAACAGCAGTGTTGGTACTTATTGAAGGCGACATACTGAGCAAGTGACTTCATGACTGTACCCCATTTTATTTTCTAGGCTATATGTTGATACCAGAAATACTGGATTTTGAAATTGCAAAGAACAATCTTAAAAAGAGGCAAACTCTATTTCTTCTCTTCAATTGTACAGGTTGACTGGTTCACAGGAGCCTGTAGTTTGCTCAACAACTGGAATTTACTTTAAATGTATTGCGTTCTTTGCACAGGATTGTCTTCTGGGAACAGCAAAATGCTTGAAGTTCAACTGTACAGTGTTCAACTTGAACAAAAACAGGGAGGCAACAATCAAGATACGAGCCAGGTGACTTGTGCCAAAGTGTTGTGGCAATACAATATTTATCACATCTTCACATGTACCTTCAGCAAATTAATGATCGTGGCTTGCGTAGGTTATGGAACTCAACATTGGTGGAAGACTACCCCAAAGTGGATTCTGTCAACGTCAGCTCCAGAGCGAAGATACACCTCCCGAAACATTTAGGAATCCAGCAAGATAAATCCAATGATGAAACTCAGGTATAAATTTTTAGTACTTAGTCTGAAATATTTTGGTATTGTTAAACCCATGCATAAATGATGATCATGGCAAATACCTCACATTAGCAAGGCTCAAATTTTTCAGACTACACACTACAACCAGTATCAGTATCTGTGGATGTTTTTATTTAATGACAGTAAGTCGTTACCACAGTCGCTAAATTAAAAACTTTTATATGTAAACCTTGAAAATGTCTCTATGTGCTTGAACAACTCACACACATGCTTGCAAATGCATGCAAACAGTTAAAATGTGTAATCAGAATTTAATTTATTAATTAAAGCGTTTTGAGTGTATGACTACAGCTGATGTTTGGAATTACATACTGTACACTGTTTATATCTAGTTTGATGTTGTGGGAAAAAGAATTACAAAATTACATTTAATGGATCACAACAGTGTCCATATCTATATTGCCAATTTTACTTTGTGCCATTTTCATTTAGTTATTTATTCATGTAGCTGTATTACTTTTCTCTTGTATTTTGCAAATTTTTTGCAAAATACTTCACGAAAATATGCATTTTACTTTGTATCTTTGACAATGAACTGCCATAAAAGTATACTTAAAAACATTACATGCTCTTATGTACTCCACCCAGGATTTGAAACTAGGACCTTTCACACAGTACCATGGCATCTCAGCCAGTCATATCATGGAGATTACATCAATCATTTTGCTTAGTTGTGTGAATGGGTGCGCATCCACTTAAGTTTTTTATTAAATTCCAAAAATACTTTGACACACCAAAGTTACGTGATTAAGTGCAGCCATATTTCATCCTGAAAATTCATTAGGCTATATGTTTAAAAATATTTCAGTTAAACTCAATTTCTAGTGTTTTTTTGGGCATGCTTTGAGGCATCTGTCTACCAAGCATACAGAGTAGGTTACAGTGCATTTGTAATACATGTTTTAAAACAAAGTCCTTCTCGCGTGCACAATCTACCTGAAAAGAAATAACTAGATCTGTAAGTATGTACTAAAAAATCGAGCTCGAGCCGAATACCTGTTTGCAGCTCAAATTTGGCTTGATATACTTCTCGAGCTTCTATATTGACACTTCGGTTGGCAGGCTACTGATGGCGTCATATTGTTTATTATATAAATTAAATGTAAATATTTAAAAGGTAGCAGTTTTCTGGTATCCTGCTCAAATTCCACTGTTTTTTCATACAAGTTTTTTAGTTTTTGTCTCAGCTGTGAACTGTGGATAACACCCTGCTGTGAGATAATCTACTACCTGACATTGATGAGGATCAAAGCAAGTGAAAGGGAGGAGGCGAGGAATGTTTTCACAGCTGTACCCATCACTTGAAAGTGTGCCAGGAAGTGGGGAAAGAGGAGGGTGACCGACTGCAAGAAGATAACAGGAACATAATCAAGACTTTCTGTTTCAAAAAATTGTTTTAGCTTAGTTTCTTTTCCCCTAAAGAGTTTATTATTTTATTAACGTAAAGAATATGCTATTATTTTCTGTGACATATTGCACTCTTCCACACCACAAAATCAGTTGATGACATCTGGATGGAGATCAAGTCTGCGTGCATTTTCTTTTTCCTTTGGTCCTTTGAAAAACTCTACATACAGGTTCCCTCTGTATTTCAGTTTTTACTCTGTACGTAATGAAAGAAGTTGAATGCTCAAAATTCGGGAACTTTTCAACAGGCTTGTCTCTAACCATAAATCCTAGGCCTGCATAACTGTATAGAAATAACTTTTTAGGCTATGGCAGAATACAACTTTCAGCAAATCATGCTTATTGCAAACACTAATTTTAAAGCTTTTCATCATGGCCAAGAAACATTTTCAGGCTGTCATAGCTTAAAATACATATTCTGGGTTAATTCCTGGGAAACTATTACAGAACCTTGCCTTGAACTTTGCTATGAACTTTCCCCGGCACTAATAAAATGAATGGGTCTTAGCTTCAAGTCCCATATGTACATGCAACACAACGAGAAAACTGCATACCATTTCAGAGCCCTGAACATAGTGGTGATGGTTCACTTGATGCACGTGGCAGTGTTGCCCTTATTGCTTCTGTACTTTTGCAGCATCAAACGCTCAAAACAACTCTAGATAGACAATTCCCTTTTAAGTAAAAATTGCAATTGGTTTTTGCTAAAAAAAAAAATGCAAAATTATAATTTATTTTGCTGGGAAATTAAAATGGGGCAGAGTGGAACCTAACAAAAATTAGAGTATGAATCCAATAAAAAAATGGAATACATTAACCTTTTTCAGATACACATTAATTTCTGTGTTTTAGTTTTGCAACAGTGTAATTTTTTGGTATTCCCTGTACTTGTGTGAAGTTGTTCACTCACACATTCTTTTTGTAGTCAATGAACTGTGTGTTACATGCTCAGAAATATTAGTACTAACCAATCATAAACAAGAGGTGAAGAAACTTTCACACATCTCATTACCCACAAGGAAGGCACTTTAAAACACTGGGCAATGATTCTATGTGCACGATTGTGGACATGGTGACAGAATGGGTTAAGAAAGTTGTAAGTTACACAAACCTCTGAATTTTACTGCAACAATATAAATCATGAATATTAAATTTTCTCAAAGTTTTCAACCATTTCTCACATTTTTAAAATGTACATTCAAATAAATGACAATGGTATAGATGTATTTAAAACAAACCATCTCCCAAGCAAAAGAAATGATGTGGCAGCATGTAGTAAGTTAATATGTACTTCTGTTGGTGTCAATTGTCCAGGCGGTGACGATAGCATACCCAGACAGGATAGACCAGCAGGAGCCGGAGCCAGTACCAGTGTGGATAATTGTGGTGGCAATAGTGGCTGGCCTGCTGCTGCTCATCCTGCTGACCTTGGTGCTATGGAAACTCGGCTTCTTCAAGCGGCGGCGTCCGGACCCCACTTTGTCTGGTAACTTGGAGAAGCACCGCGACGAGAATGGAGAATTCTGATGACGCATGATGCTCCTTGCTGTGTCGTCACGAAGGTCTCTGTACCCAAGAGGACCTTTGAAACCAGTGAGAAAAGAGTGCTACTCGACCTGCCACAATTGCAAAAATTTGGTGCTCAAAAAACATACCGCTGTGTGCATTTTCTGCCACCGGAGTGTAAAAAACTTTGCACAATGGACATGTGTAGTTTTGAACTTTTGAAATGTTCTGGAATGCTAGCAGAATTTGTATAAAAATGGTGAGAAATATTTTTTAGACAATGTGAGATGAAGTATTTATTATGTTTATGACTTTTATAACTGTTTTATCTTCTCAACTTTTATTTTGCTTTTATGCTTTGTGTAATTATGTGGAGTGTAATGAAATTTTTACGATTGAAATGTGTTCATGAAATGTGTTTATGACAAACATTATGTCAAAAACACAACTTTACAAAACACACACTTAGTTCCTATTGACGTAGTTTATTTTGTGCATAAATTGTCTGGACTATTACCACTGCCACAATGCAGTGTGATTGTATGTCCTGGGGTGTCCTTGCAGGCATCTCGAGTGTTTAGTTTCAAGGCAAGTAATTTTACTGCATTTCTGTTACTATAAAAATTGATTTTTATGAAAATAATATAGATACTGAACGGCACAAAAAATGTATGCATGCACTTCATGAATTCTTACAACAAAGTCAAGTTGCTGAACTTAATGCTGCCTAGTAGTCTTTTTTGTGACAGCAGGATTGCTATGGTAATTTTTCCCATGGAGATATTTTGGATTTTATACTGTAATCAGTATTTGTCCACAGTCAGTTAATTACACTGAGTCAGTGTAGTTTTGAAGTGAAACACTTTTTATGACATGGAAAAAAAATGTTAGGTACTTTTTAAGAAACTGACAAAAATTAAGCAATAGAAATTTCTACTGAACTCTAAATGAGTTTCACTACTGTAATTTAAATATGTTTACAAGCAAAAACAGCATGAAGAAAATGATAGTCCTTTTACAGAACATCGCAATCAGAAATTTTGTTGAACCCACACTGAATAGGTGTTGGCCTTCAAAAGTGGAACCGTTTTGTTAAATTTTACAGAATGGGATATTGTTTTGCTTGGTTTTGAATGAAATGATTTCAAGTATAAGATTTATAAGCAGCACTTATTTTGTTTGTACACATTTGTATAGATTAAAACTTATTTTTTTTTGTAATCTGCGGTATGCATACCTTTTTTAATTTATTCTTACGTTCACCATGTTCTAGAGATAGTGTAGCAAAACCAAAGTCTAACAAATGCAATGAATTTATGAACCATGTGTGATGCTGACTGTTTAAATTAGTCATATAAAACACTTCCTCATATACTGTATCTATATAAATTTTAACTACACAGAGATTATTCCCACTCATAGTTTTGAAACAGTGGAAAGACCATGACAAACATAGTTGGACACCATACAGAAAAAGACACACTTGAGATGACTGCAATGTGTATGGTATGTGTGTTTTTTTTTTTGTGTTTTTCGCAGAGCATTTTTGTGAGTGATTTTTTTCTTGATGGCTGTGACTTTTGCAGCTGTTGTGTGTGAATTTAACATCCCTCTCTGTGATGTGGGACTAACGAGATCTCTCAAGACTCCTGCCAGCACAAGAGACTGACAGCAGAAATGGTTGAGTCTGTGAGAATTTTACTTCCAGTCCCTCCCAAACAGTTCTGAAGTCAGGGAAAAATAATTTGAAAAGTGTTTAACAGAGTTGATAGTTATAAACTTTATTATAATACAATGTTAATATGTAATAATAAAAAAAATTCATTGCAAGATGATATTGTAATGTAAATTGTAAAGTAGTGTTAATTTTTTATCCTTGTAAAAGCAAGGCAGTGTGTGTGTAATAAAGTGTAAATATCTTCATATCTTTGCTACACAAAGTATAGTGATCAAGCCAATATTTTGTTGAATTGTGTAGTAATACTATAACAGTATTTAATTTATTTTCAGCGTGCCTTATTTTGGTGGAAACCATTTCCAATTTTAAAAGAAATGTGAATATTTGACGAAGTTGCTCACATCTGAAATAAATTATTTCCCACAGACTCACTGTAGTAGTATTAACAGCAAAATCTGTATTCTTCATGGCTTAATTAATACACAATTCTGTGTATTTCACAAAGAATTTTATAATTTTCATTCATCATGCTGCAAGGCATGTGCATTTTCTATTATTTCTTGTGTTCAGCCCTGGGTGTGAAAATTTTATAAAAAGCATTGTACTCATGCATTTTTTCATGTTGTATCTTCTAACAACATGCACTTTGCTGCTTCTGATAAAATAAGCAGTAGTTCACATGCTTTTAAAATGTGTGCTTAGCATACCTAATCAATATTGCTTGACACATTCCACCTTTCATTTTATAAACAAAACCTGCATGACATATGGTAAGTCCCTCACAGGACTGCAGCAAGGCTTCAGAGGCCTTGAGATGCTGGGTTGGGTCACCCGTAATAGCTGCGCAGCATGATTTACATTTATGTGAAAATATGCCTGGTGTGTTACACAGTAACTAAATCATTTGAAACAATAGGACACACTAAGGTTCACAGATTTGTGGTTTATTTATATGTATTCTCAAGAAACAGTATTTTAGTAAGTGCAGTAATGCCAGTGGACAGAGTACTTGTATGGGTGAAAATGACTTAGGGGCCCTGGGAAATTCTGCACCAGTTGCTCCCTCCCATGTTGCGGCCGTGGTGCCCCATATGTTTGTTTTATTGTATCAGTAAGATCTTTTTTCAAGACCTAGCTGTACAAAGACATCGGACAAGTCAAATTACAGTATACAGTATACAGAGTTTATACACTGAACATAGTAAACACACACATATATATCAAGATTGCAGGTACACACATTATGTCTTTCTTCATAATGTGACTAACGTGAGTGCACATGCTACACCACCATGAGGAATGGAGAGAAGAATTTTTGATGAAAATTGATGTTCGTGCAATTATGGTAAGTTTATTAGAGTACACTTTTCCCAGTCATTTGAGTAGATAGGAAAGAGCTGCTGAGTAAGGACAAACATCACATGACTCATCCCACCTTCATCTCCTGTTGCAATGAGTGTGTTGACCTGCTGTGAATGTCTAACTGCTGGTTTGCCTCTGCCACTGTCTATACAAAAGGTAAATGTTGACGCGTGCCTCGGTTAATGGAAATGGCAGAGTCACAGTGGTTTTAGATTGCACAGGTCAGCTTACGCATTCGGTTGGTGACTTTACTCAAGTGGTCGTTTCCTACTAGAAATCTTTACTGGACATGTCACCCTACGTGCTGGGATAAAGTTTATGATCGATGGGTTGGTGAGTCTGGGTCGGTCAATCACCTTCTTAATTATGGTAGGTGTAGTCTGGCAGGAGGTGTTGGAGGTACCTGGCTTACCAAGAGAATCTTCGGCCGACTGGAGAGTAGTGGTCGTCTGCTGGCTGGATGTGCTGGTGCAGTCAGGTGCAGTGGAGCTGAGGGCACTGTGTTGGCTAACATGGTACCGTAGGTTCCAGCTGGCTGCCTCTGTACACCAAAACCTGGGGTTGGTGATTCCTAGGTGTCGCTCGGTCTCGTGTACCCAACCACTCGAGACGGGGTAGTACTCTCGGTGTGTACGGGTTGGTGGTGACGTGAATAGAAAGTAGTTACACACGAGAGAGGACAGTCTCTCGTGTTGTCTAATTAAGGTGGCGTGGTTACATTCCGCCAAGCCGTTCGACATGGGAGCCCCAGATACCCGACTTTGCAGGCCGCCCCATGTAGACCCGCTCGTCTTTCTCGTAGACTGCGAAAGAGAGTTTAAAGAGTAGGAGGTATCACCAAAACAGTGGATTAGGCTAATCCGTGGTCTTAAAGGTAAAGCACTTGACTGATGGAGAAAATACGGGGAGTTCATCACTGAATGGACACTATTCCAGAACAGGCTAGCTACGGGAATTCACCGGAGAAGAGGTACTAGCTAACCTCACCACCGAATTTTTCAGCCGAACACAGAACCTCGAAGAAGAAATCAAAATTTTCATTTGAAGCAAGGTACAAATGTTCCGACGGATCTTCCCGGAAGAAACATGCAATATAACCCGCATGCTGCTGCCACAATTAAGAAACTTCCTGATTGCACCCAAACCACAAGATATGGCAGAGTTGGTAGACCGGGCATGGCAGATTGAACGAAATCTACAGGTGCAAGCCCGTCTAGAATGTCTAGAATGAACAAGCATGCGGGAGCAGAGAAACCCCAAGAAAAGGGGTCAAGGAACCATCACTGCCACCGCCAATGTGTAATCTCCCAAAGTTTTTGGTTCTGCCCTGGCTATCACTTTCACAAAGATACCTGGCCCGGCTGGAGCCATACGCACGCAAGAAGAATGCGGACGCAACTGGTGGTTCGCGACCCACCCCGAACCAGCAGGAGGGATTCTCCCAGTCAGGAAGCCGCAGAAGCCGTAATACTAAAAGGGCAGACACAGCTAGGTCAGAAGGTCCTCTAATCCAGCTAATGAAGGAAGAAACACATGTCAAAGCCATGATAAACAACCAAAGAGTGCTAGCACTGCTAGATTCCACCGCAACTGGAAACTTTGCACGTAGTAACCTCCTTACGACGGAATAATGGAAAACAGTATGACCTCAGCCGAAAACTGTCCGTATGGCCAAACCGGACTGTACGCTTGCCGTGGATGGACAAATTATGCTGTGTTTAACAATTCAGATTATAGCCAATGCTGCCGAATTCATTATAGCACCCGGACTCCAAGAAATGGTTATCCTTGGCTACCCATGGCTCCGCCATCACTACTGTATAATGGACCACGGCCAGCGTGAGGTCTACCTAGACAGTAAACACTGAGTTTCAATCAATTGGAATCACATGAGGCCACCCCAACCTCAGGAGACCAGCCTGGAGGAGCAGATCCGACTGCTACAGTTGAACAAAGTCGTTTGGTCCCGCAACAGTCAACCTGGGGTAAAGTGGAGGATAAGGGTACCTAAAGCCCTCCACTCCGATAACTGTAATAGCACTCAGCTGGAAGTGCAAGGAGCAGCTTTCATAACCTCTGAAGACTCAGAGGAATTGGACGAACCTACCACCACGTTTACCCCACCCATGGGGCCAACGAAAAAGTTGGTGTTCCCAGCGGCAACCACAGCCAGCCAGGGAACTATCTGCCTCCCACCAGCCTAGTCTAAGTGGTCACCAAGAACAGCAGGGCCAATGAGCCGTACACTGTCCACAAACCCCACCAAATTTAAAACCAGGATGAAGACAGGAGGGAGAAAGTGGACCCCAAGCGCCCATGAGCTATCCTGGTGCAGTCCGCTAGATCAGGAAAAAAAAGCCACAATTACGTCGATGGAAAAGGTACTCCCGGCCTCACCCGGAAAAGCTGGTGGAATGTTTCCAACAACACCGGCCAGCAGCAAGGGTCAGACCAGAACTCCCCATCTGAATGAGTCCATCATGAGGGCCCTCGTTGAACTTGTGGCAGCAGCCTTGGAGACGCTGCTGCTTCAGCCGGGGGGGGGGGGGGGGGGGGGGGGGCAGAAGAAGAATGCCTAACACAAAATCTGCCCCAGACGGAACCTGCAGCTTCGGTGTCGCTCGTTGACACATGGGGCCTTCCTCCTACTCCTACCGGAGGGGCAGAAGAAGAAGGTCAACCCCTAGACCTGCCCCTTACAGTGCCAGCCACCCTGGTGTTGCCTCATGACGAGGCAGACACCTGGGGAGCCTCGTCCACACGAGAGGAGGATGAACAGCCAGCCAACGTGGGGGGAGGGGGAGAGGGGCACCTGCTGAGTCCCCAAACATAATGCTGTCTGCCAGAAAGGCAGTAGCACCAGCCAAACCACTGGCTCTGGCGGTTACCTCTCTGGCATCCACACCGAACAGTGAGCCTGTCAGTACGCCCACGCAGCCTGCCGGTCAGTCCTGAACCATGGGCAAGGGTGAGCCTGCACAGCCGTTCCTGCCCCATCAACGTCTGCTGCCTCAATGGTCCTGCCAGGCCGGTACCGGGTGCCATCATGGAGGCCGCCCTCAAAGTTTGCCTAGCCTACTCCACTGCATATCACACTAAAAAAGCGGGGAGGCCTGAACACCATTACAACATACCGCAGTGATCGCTGAGTTATTTTCCTTCCCATCGAAATAGACTTACCATTGACGTACGCGTGCGGGGCAGTGCAGTGCTACAGAAAGAAAATGCCCTATAGTTAGCTAAGGGTGACCGTGGTACTGTGATCCTGTAAAAGGAAACCTGTGATAAAAATCTAATGGACAGCTGCGAGTAAGCCAGTTGCCAACAATATGGTGGTATGAGATGTAAATTGTAACTGTGAAAAGTAAAGTACAGTTGCATTAATGCAAAGAGTAAATTGTAACCTTATAACTGTTAAGTCACATTGTAGTAGATGACCTTTGTTTATTGTGTGTATGTAACTTCAGTCAATCAGAATTGTCATTAAGTGTGTTTGCGTATGTAAATACCTGTTGATGTCAAAATCAAAACCACGTAAGGACAGTAACGTGACAGCAAGAACGGGGTACAAAAGAAATTTGTTGATCTCAATTTGTTAATGAATTTGAGTGCCATTTTTTTTGTTGTGTGACAAGGGCTTCGTGTCTCGCTTCACTATATCACTGTAAGATGGTGAAGTGCGATTCTGTCCCCATTTTGCCACTACACTCGCATTCCCACTTTAGTGGGCAGACGAGATGACAGAAGGTCTCGGCTGAGAAAACCCCAAAGTTTTTTTACAATTTGTTCTGCTGTGCATTAATATAGGGAGGCTAAGGGCAAGGTCTAATTACTCTACCGCACCTAGCGGCCAGAGCAGCTACTGCCTCCTCCCGTAGCTTTACACAGGGCGCCTTCCCCTATTAATGCTAAGGTGTTTATCTTCTGCCAAGACCGTGTGGATTAGGAGGTAGTAGTTCCACCATTTTTGTTTATTTCCTTCTCGGTAAATAAACACTCATCTTACCCAATCTCTTGAGTATTACTCCATCCTCCTTCCTCTTGGCATCATCGGAGCTGACAGAGTCGGCAGGAGACCAGGTTTTCTTGTTCCGAACCTACACTAACAACACACCAGAACATCCTTGGAAGGCCACCAATTTTCTGCTCCGTGCAGTGAACGGTAGAGCCACGACACTAGGATACTGTCCTCTGGAAGTTGGCTGTCACTCCCGCCTCACCACTCACTTTGTGGTGCCGAGGAGAGGAACTTCTTTGAATCTGGGAGACCAGTGAGCACTGGACACTCACCTCACCACTATTGGAAGGCCACTCGTTCCTTGCACCTAGGTGGGAGGAATGGTAGAGCCACGATACTAGGTATACTCCTGGTTGGATCAGCTTGCTGGCTGAGGTGGACTACTTTCACCGCTTACTTCGTGGGGCTGAGAGGATTTACACTCTGGTGCAGGGGAGACCAACCTCATTGGGACAACACAGTGCGGTTCATGCAAACAACATTTTGCAGCTCAAGTCTTCCTCACCTCCTGTGGGGAAGTCAAGAGTGAGGTGCGGTGTTGGCATTAGCAATTGGCACCTACACTAAAACTCTGACACATCAACTGCCTACCTCCTGCAAACTTAATCATAGGATTAGAGCCTAATGCCTTACACCCATAGGGGTGGTGATGAGAGAAAGGTTAAGAAGGTGAGGGCTATCTCTAAGAATCCACAGGGGCTTCGCATCCTTCCCAGCAGGTTTGGTCTACTTGAGTCCTCATGAACAGGCTGCTTTGCTACGGCGGCTCACCGCACCAGTACCTACCGTCACGCCTGATGACTTGTTTGAGCCTCCGACCTGTGTTGCAGAAGGATGTGCAGAAATTACTGACTAGCACACTAACACCCTGTACTTCACACACAAACCCTACTCTTCAGTTGAGTGTCACCCGGGCTGTGGGAATAGGGGCAGTAAATCAACCCGCAGGACAGACATGCCATTTTGCTGTACCATGATCAAAACCTGCACCACGCAGGGTGAAACTAATTCAACCAGACTTTGTGCCAGCTGATGGCTTACTAGGCCGGTACTGTACTCCGTTCGGGCACCAGTGCCCTTAGAGGAGTAACCATTCAGAGATGCGACACGCCTAGTGTCAAGTATGAAACCCAGAAACAAGGGCAGCCAATCAGCCGGTCCTGTCACACATCACCTTCGACTTTAAATAACTTGACAAAAGTATTGGAACATAACCATTTTAAGCGATTCAGTACTCTGTTATTTTTCCTTTTATTGCGATAACTGCAGAAAGTCATTTTGGCATTGAATAGACGTATTTCCTGGCAACTTCTGAGCTTATGTTGACGCGTGCCGGTTTATCATACTGCTAAATACAATTACGACTCATCTCACATCATGCCAAGTATATCTACTTCAACCCACGTGAGAGTCGAACTCCGCCAACCTGTACACAGATGTTGCATGCCGCCACAATCCTGAAGAGCGGCCGAACACGTGGATGCGAGGGTTGTACAAGCCAGCAGACACGTCGCCCTCCCCTCCTCCGCGCTAAGAGTCTAGAAGCCGTCAGCCACCTCAGGGCATGGCCGAGCGCCACCAAACATTCACGAAGCTGAGAAATGACCAGAGGGTTGCTCCCCTCACTCCAGCCTCGCACCAGCGGGACGTCATACGAATGCACCCTCCCCCCCCCACGGCCCGCCGTCACACCTGTCCTTCGGACTATAGGTCCACGTACAGCAAGGCTGGCGAGTTATTCTTTCAGATCTTCGAGGGCGCTCCACCACTTCTAGTGCTGGGGCCTCTGACGACCTCCAAGTCTTCAGTACTGCGTGAGGAAGGGAGAGGAATGGAACCTGAGACATGGGTTTCAGGTGCCTTGGTATATAACGGTTCTCTACCACGGCCTTGTTGGGTCGGGCAGTCATTGTTATAGTGACTCCCTGGGAGATGCCATCAGGGGGGCAGGATGGTGGCTGGAGGAGGATGCAGGCCACGGACAGCTGGCAGCCTGGGAGGAGGGGCTAGGGCAACGAACTTAGAGGTGCGTGCCGGACCGTCTAGCAGAGTCTGCGCTTAGTTGTTTTTCTCCATCTACCGTGTCTTCTCCACTAGTTTGTCAACCGTTTGCAGTCTTGGGGTTAGCGGGAGATTTCACAGGGAGGGGAAGAGGGTATGTATGATGTTGCATAGGCAACTGACCTCAGCTGGTTATATTCGCCGGTATATTTGGGCCTTATGGCGAATATAAATTTTCACAATGAGGTTCTCTATCACCTCTTCCCCTGTAAATTGGGAAGTGAGAAGAGTCCACAATTGTCCCCATTCCGTTATGAACTCTCCATATTGCCCCCACCACTCTCGGGCTTTACCAAGCAGTTGTCAGTGTGCCCTACCAACCCACTTCTTGGTAGGGATTGGTAGCTCCATAAGTTCCCGCTCACATTCATTCAGATATGCGATAGGGTCCTCGTGGGGCCTTCCGCTGAATTCCAGCAGCAGGAGTCGGCATCACGAGACTATCTCATTCCATGGTTTGATGGCCAGTGGATGAGGTTACTTTGGCATGCCCCACATTGGTTTACCTGACAGGGACAAGTGACCCTCCCATTTGGCCAGTCTGTAGATATGTGGTGGAATTTGGCAACACAGAGGATGCAGCAGATGGTGTAAGTTCCACTCCTCCCTTTGTACACTGGCCAGTTGCAACGGGCTGTTTGCCGCTGCTGGCAAGATATAGTGTGATATTCAGGCACCGTCTGTATATCTAAGGGCATCTTCCAACCCTAGGCAGGTGCAATGGAAGCGACCCTGGCAGTGCGCACAATGAATTACATGTAGACCTGTGACTGGACACATATTCATTGAACATTTCTCAGGTATATCGAGGCGGTTATTGTCGGGCATTGAAGTTCCAGGGCCATCGCGGTGGCTTCTTTCCGAGTCAGACATGATGTGGCTAACTTTTATTGAGCACCACAGGGTGTTTTACAATGGACTCCCTGAAGTCCGGGTGCTGAGTTGAGACCTGATTAGGATACTAATCGTTAAGAGGTCTACTGGGGGGGGGGGGGGGGGGGGTGGATAAACTAGGCTCTGAATTAACTAACTTAACCCAGGGTTAGGTAGCACATATGTAACAATTTATATATTTATATATATATACACACACACACACACGCACGCACACACACACAGAGAGAGAGAGAGAGTGGGTGTGACTTAGCCATCCGATAATTGCTTATTAACACTACAGAAGATGACTGTTGATCGTAAAGGTCAGGATTTTCAGGCGTGACTGGTTTGGTCTAAACTACCAAGGCTCAACTATTTGTAGTTTACGCCCCACGTTGGGCGCCATGATGACGCACATCGGGGGAAGAAATATCTGCTTCTTTCCCCTTATGTTAGCTCTTCCACTTGGGTGTTTGATACAAATAAATGAATGCACGTTAAATTTACCAGGCTGAGTTGGAGGTTTTCCAATGTTGGAGAAAGTTTATGTTTTGTTTTTTTTTTTTCTTTTGATTTGACAACTTCTGAAGAAGAGGGAAGTTAAACCCCAGGGTACAGCTAATTTGATAGGTCTCTCGGTAGGAGACGTTATTGCGGTTTAGGGACACCAAATATTGTGAAGCCAGTTTCACGGGGAGTATTTGGGAGAAGCGGAACTAGGTGGGGACCTTTAATTTCTGGCAATGTCCAGCCTCTATAGAGAGAAGGCCTGGTTGGTTGACGGGTGGGTAAGAAAGTCGGGGACAAATGTTACTACCCTTCGGCGTTTTGGTACCTAATTCTGCAGACAACAGTGGATGATCTTTCCGGTTTAGGGGTTTGAGGAGAGACTGGGGTCAGTTCTACAATACTAGCTGGAGATTGGGGCTCTGGTAAATCAGTTCTGTGCCAAGGCTAACTGAGTCCTAGGATAGCCTCTCCTTTCAGTTGTATGGCCTCAAAGGCAGGATGTGCGTTGGAAGCAACACATATGTGCGGGATGAATTAAGATACCAAAGCTTGCTCAGGCTGATATATGCATAAGGCATTTAAACACAGTTAAAACTGCTAACAGTGAAATAAAAGAGTTCTGCCATTAAGGGTAACTTCCATGTCATATTGTATTACCCTGTGTTCTCAAATCCGGCCTTTGCAAGCTGAGACTCGAACGGGTGGGTAGTTGTAATAACTGATGTCCTGGGAGTGTTACCCGCTGGAGGCTGGTCAACTTAGGGTGCTGCGAACTCTGCTTCGGCCTTTTCAAGCTGGGACTAGATCCGAACACCCAACATGGTGAATACTCGTAGCAAATACGGGTAAAAAAAACCTGGTATTTTTAGGCGATCCTAATCAGTGTACTTCCAGAGTGACTGATTACACCCTTTGTTCCCAGTATCCGGCCTTTGCAAGCTGGGACTGAACTAAGGGTGGTGCAAACAACTGGACCCTGGATGCGTAACCTACAAGAGGCTAGTCAGGCCTAAGCACTGCTAGTTCTCCTCTGGCCTTTGCAAGTTAGGAGTCGAAGCGAGTACCTGGTTTAGTCATACCTCTTAGAAGGTTGGAGTTGCTAGTGTTCTGGGCACAACCGAAGGTGTACTGATAGGCAGATCTCTGTTTGCCTCTTATGGTGTGTGTGCACTAACTTTGAGATTTTACATGTGGATACCAGGTTTTCCCTTGTGGCAGTCAATTATAAATTAATGCAGAGATTCAAGTTACCAGTACAAAATAGACCAAAAGGTGTTTAACCCCTTCCCTGTTAAATTAATTTCACTAAAACATCCCAAAAATAACCAATTTCTCTATGCTGGCACATTGTCTACCAAGTGAAGGGAATGACACATCTCGTAGGATTACATTTTTTGGATTCATATTTTAGAAGTTATGAATTTGGAAAAACTTAGAAAAGTTTCACCATAGTATACTCAGGCATAATGTAAATCTGAATATTTCACTGGTGGGGGTGTGTGTGCGCGCGTGTGTGTGCATGTGTGTATATATATATATACACACACACACGTGCGCGCACACACACACACGCACACACTCTCTCTCTCTGCCAGAAATCTAAGACATTAGTTGCTACATAAATTTTTGTTTTACTTTCTCACCTGAGTATACTAGGGCAGACTGTAATAAATTTTTTGTTTATTTTATTTTCAGTAATTCAATACAAAAATACTTAATATTTCAGAATATATAAAATAATGATTGAAATTATTTAGAAAGTTATTCACACATATTATGATACATGAAATCAATAGGTATCACCGATGTTATTGCCTTTAGCGCCTGAAAATAAAATTCAAAAAACTTGAAAATAACTAATATTACAAAACACATACATCAAGGCAAAAATAATGGAGTCACTTTTTCATTCACATGGCTCATTACCTTACATATTATCACTGTCTGACATTATTGCCTCTTATACATGGAAAAGTAATACAATACAAAAGAAAACTGAAATCTAGTATAAATAAAAAAAACACATAAAATAAATACTGAGTCACATTTTCATTGAAAAGAATCATGGAAATCATGTTACTTTGTGTAAACAATATCATTATCTGGTGTAATTGCCTCTTGCACATGAAAAAGTAATAAATCACAAAGTGTTCAGATGTTTGGTGCTGTGTGGTAAACCCGGAAGCATGAAGTAACACACAGGGTACATCACAATCTGGACAGTAGTGCCTTGTTTCCCGGCGTATTTTTTCCCTTTGGCATCCCTCACACGGGAACACATTCCACACTGCCTGGTCGGCTTCTCTTTCTTTTCTGTTGGTGGTATAGCTTCCAGGAAGAGCCTTTCTGTCAGACGTAGATGAGCAGGTGATGGTCCAGGCTACCCAGCGCGCTTGTGTGAAATGCCTGTTGCATGATTCTTGAACAAGAGCTAACCTGAATTTCAGGTGTGACTTTTGCCCTCCACATTTTCGGTAAAGCACGAAGGCATTGAAGATACAAATGTCAAGAAAATTGTGAAACCATTTCTTATAATAAATTCTTCCCCATTTTCGTTAAACAGGGTAGTTTTCAAGTTGTTGATCATCACAATAAACACCTCCCATGGTGTTGTTATAGGCCTCGACAACTTCTGGCTTTGTCATTGGTTCTTTTCCAGCTTTTCCGAACTGTCACAGTACGTGCCCCATGCGCAGTTGTAAGTAAAGACACCTTTTTGTCATGTCAGAAACGCTGCTGCGACTTTACTTCTCTGGGATGCTACAATCTTGCCTTTCTTCAACTTCTTTTTCCAAAGTGAATTAGGCATATCTCTCCTTGAAAGATACACGGTGCCTTAGGTATCAGTATGATTAGCAATCAGTAAATCAGCATGTGAATGAGATGAATAAAAATTTTCCAATGTTACACAGTAACCTTGATTTAGTAATTGCTTTATCAACGTCATAACAACTTGGGAGGATATCAGGAGATCCTGATATGCTGCATCAAGTTGTGTAACTTTCCCTGTGTAGATTACCGTGTTCCAGACATAACCATGGCTGGACTCACATAAAAAATATTTTTTTTATCCCAAAATGTGGCAGTTTTGAATAAATGTACTGCTTCCATTGTAGCTCCCCTTTGAACAGTAAGAGAGACTCATTGATAACAATGTCCTTTCAGGTGTGTACAACTTTTTGAATTTTTCATTAAAATAAAAAAAAACAGGAATTTTTCATTCTTATCCAATAACACAGACCAAATTTTTCGCAGCTTTGGATATGGATGTGTGTTGTCAAAAAAAGTGCAAAAAAACATTTCAGCAAACAAAAATGTTTGTAGGTCATGATTTTTGGAAAAATTGGTGTTGTCTGAAAGGCATTTGAGGACCAATATAGCTCTACATTAAGCTTCCGTACAATGCTCTGCAGAATGGTGACAGCAAAGAAGACAAAGTTCATTTATGCTTGTATTTTTCCAATTTTCGTATTTGCATTGTTGAGCATACCTGTTGGTCTCGTTAGTGATTAGTTGCATGAGAGTGAGATCAAAAAAACATACAGAAAAAATCAAAAATGCTATGCTCGTGATCTGTGTCGAAATGCATGCCACTTGTGCCAATAAAGTCATATCATGGAGGTGCTGGTGGTGGAGACGTAACACTTACATGACACCACTGCCGGGCTGATGCAATCTGCTGATCGGCGTCGTCCTCGAAACTTGAGCTGCTGCTTTCAGATGGAATTTCATCACCATTTTCCGAGCGACTGTAAAAAACTTCGCTATCAGCGTCCATTTAGTTACATATATAACTTTCCACCGCTTGGGGTACCGACCAACTGAACGGTAACTTCAAATGTGAGAATACGATAATGTGTAAAAAAAGGAAGTGCTGCTATCTTGTGTTATGTGATATGTGTTTTTTCCAACAACATGGATTTGCAGGCTATCTAATTTCGAAAGACAAGCAAATAATCACACTTTTTTTTTTTTAGTTTACAAACCAACTACCGCCGCACTGTAGTAGCAAACCTAAGAAGCATAATCTAGACCTCAAATATTTTTTTCTGAGTGACTTGTGATGCCATTTACAATTTGTCACAGTAAACATGTCAAAGGAGACTAACTCGGTTGAAACAACAAGGTGCAATAAAGTGAGGTTGCTGCCCGAGTATACTCGGGTATATGCGCACAAGGCTTATGTCCGAGATAACTCGAGCGAAACAGGGAAGTGGTTAAAGGGTTACACAAATTACACTTGTAGATTATATTTACATATTTTACAGATACGTAATAAGAAAGCAAGGTGAATGCTTCACTAACACCCAAGTTAAATAAAATGGAAGTTACCTAGATTTAAATGTAAATGAAGGTGTTCTGCGCAAAACTAGATGTGATAATGAACAACTGGAATTAAATGATTATCTAGCACTTCGACATTGCTGTATCTTACTTAGGGCATGTTTTGAAGGAACATAATTAAATTACCGTACTGATAATAAACAAACTTAGAGGTTCAGAAGGGACATTAGCCTGACCTGCTACCACGGGGGTGTTGGAGGTTTACTGGGTAGAAGCAGGGAGGATGTCTTTGCAAGCCTCTGGCAGAAGTCGACCAGCAGTGGCGGAGCCTGCGGTGTGGCTACTGGTGGCTATAGTGGAGTAGAGAATCTCAGGAACCGTCTTCTGGAATGCGGTCGTGGAGAGGTATAGTGGTCAGCACTGTTTTAAGATAGTTTTTCTGCTTTTGTAGACTGGGAGAGAAGGATTGGCTACCACTTACCCGTACTGCTTACCCTGCCGTTACAAACTGGAGAGCGCAGCAACTGCCCTGAGCCAAGGTATGGCTCCTCCTTTTATACCATTTTTTCAGGTTTATAGGCTCTTCGAGGGTTGTGGGTGTGGCTAGCCTCTCTGCAGGTTCAGTTTATTCTCACTCTCAAGGGGTGCCTTTCATATCTTATCGCCTTGGTTGGACTGGATGCTGCCCTCCAGTGACAAACCGAGGCATTAGCTTGTCCTTCCTGGAGGGTAGCGATTTCTCAGCCAACAGTAAAATCCCACATGGGGGGGGGGGGGGGGTAAGGCAACATCTTTATGGAGTCACGGTGAACGGTACAATTTCTGGCCATGTGTCTGTACTCCTGCTGACTTACATCCACGTATCCTGTAGACATGTGTCCCATTGTAGTATTGAGAGGCGATGCTCGAAGATGGAGCAAAGTCGAAAAGTAGAGCGCATTGCTGAAGCGCAAAAATGTGTAATGCGTCGGAGCATTTCTCTGCATTAAGAGCATTAAAAAAAATAGGATGATTTTCAGTGGACAGAGTATAGTTTTCATCCTCGCAACTCTTATAACTTGACTTTTTTTTTTTAGTGTATCATTATTGCTACATGGTTTTATCACAGGCACCAAATACTCTAACAAGGTTGTATTTTTACTGACATCTTTCAGCTTGGATTGCTGGTAAAGGATTGATATACAAGAAACATAGACTTGAAAAATTTATCAGAAGTTGACTGTCTGCCTAAGAATAATAGACCTAACCTAAAACTGAGTGCTAAGCATACTGGCCTACAGGAAAGAAAGAAAGAAAAAACCAGCTTTAACAAACCAAGTTTTTTTGCTAAAAATAACTGACCAAGTCAAACCTCAGTTTTACAGATATGTACTTACGGTTGTCCAAAAATTTTACATATGACCAAGTTGTCCATACAAACCAATATGGTAGAATTTTGATATGTGTCCACCTCCTGAATGTGAAAATTATGTCCGAACAGCACATATTGCTGACTGGGTACGTGAAGTCATTTTCACATGACTGATGAAAAAATTGTGTTTTTTAATTCATTAAATGTAAATTATGGTAATGCAGTGTAAGTTAAACGATTCCTCAATAATGTCGAAGAGACTACTGAGAGAATTTAAATGAATTAATAAGTAAACAGCAATGTTCCACATAGGTCTAGCACAACAGGTGTGATATGGCCCGTATTTCCATTTATCGCGAGGAAAGAAGACATTTTATATTGTTGTCATTGAAGAAATGTAAATTAACACTAAACTTAACCACAGTGTTGTGCATAGGCCTAACATACAGTCTGTGTTTACATTTCTCGCAAGGAAATGAGATTTTTTACATTAATTGTTGTATCCCTGATTTCAGTATAGTAATGGATGAAGGTCATGGCTGACTTTATGAGGGAACATGTTGTTTGGCATAAGAGACAATGGCTTTTCTTTATTAACTTGTACCTCACGTATCATATATAACGTTAATGAAATAACATTGTTTCAAATTAATTTTATTATAGAGAAAAAAAAATTCATTTTTAAAATAAAATTTTACAGTATAATTTCGCATAATAAAATCAAAACACAATAAATACATATGATTATTATAAATTTAAAAACAGACAAATTATAGAGTAGGCCCTTTTGCACTTATGTACACTGGCTGCATAAAACTGTCATTTATAAAACTTTTTCTATTTGGGTCACTGTCATTTGTTGGAAAACACATCAACTTGCACTTAAAAAAAATACTATTTTTTCGACATAAGGAACTAAACCTGCTTGATGATGCAATGTTGCGCCAGCGTCACATAAACATCATGTCGGTTGGTGTGGCTGTAGCGTGCTGTTCTACATAGCGTTATGCCATTTCAAGTGCATTTGCAGCATCTTTATGTGAAACACTGTCGGGGCATCTTCTCCTTCACTTTCCTCAGGATTATCTTCAGGTTGAACTTGAACTTGGATCATAAAGACAATGTCTTCATTGCTGTATCATCAATTCATGGTTACTTCAACTTTTCTGAAGCCTTGCTAAAGTTATACTTTCAGGATATTCCTCTGCATCACGTAAATAAAGCTTCACCAAGTCTAGAAATTTACACTAAAGGGACGACGCTCCACATTCCTGTGCACTCACTTTAATAATTCAGTCAACTCTCGAATCATAGACTACTGGAATAGCGACCCTCTCAAAACAACTGTGAAGGGTCGTAGAACCATAAGTTGACTGTATTTTGCATAAGAAGTATTTCTTACTTGACATTGCCATCACACTTATTTTCTC
This sequence comes from Dryococelus australis, assembly GCA_029891345.1. Classification (NCBI taxonomy): domain Eukaryota; kingdom Metazoa; phylum Arthropoda; class Insecta; order Phasmatodea; family Phasmatidae; genus Dryococelus; species Dryococelus australis. Next base: position 89,551,414 of record CM056998.1, read on the forward strand.
TCTATTTTAATTCATTTTAATTATAAATGAAATATTATAATTTATATTCAAATTGTTAGTAAAAGTTCAGTTTAACCAAAAATAAGATATTTTTATGTTAACACAAGTATAAAATGCTTGTGAAATATTTAGGAAACATTAAAACATGTCATACATGGGGTGATTTTTCAAAGTTTTAATTTAAAAAGTGTGAAGAAACTGCGAATGAACTATACTCTTGATGACCGTTATCAACCGCTATCTACTCTTGGAGGCAATTTTCTCCATCTTCACAGTGTGGATTTTGTTCGACAAGTTGAAGAAAGTCATCATTTTATCTCTGAAAGGACAGATGAGTTTCTTAAAATGTGAGACACTTAGTTACAGTTTTTTCCATGATTTTTTAATTAAACGTTTACGAGACTTGTCCCAAGCATCTGCGGTCCAGTAGACAACATACTTGATAGTTATTTTTTTATTTTTCCTTGACAGAAGGTTCCTCTCTTTCAATTAAGGCTCTTAAGAAAATTTTACGATTGTGTAGTTTTATATTTTGTAGTACCCCTTGATCCATTTGTTCTATGATTGAGGTCACATTTGGTGACAAGAAAATTTCATTTACATCACCATTTACTAGCACCGTATCAGATGGATGCAGTGGGGCATTATCAATCATAAGTAAGGCTTTTTGGAAGACCATTTTCTTCATTAAATCTTCTAATTGAAGGAACAAATTTTTTCAACAGATCACCGTACATTTCAAACCTTGATTTGATTTTGATAATAAACTGGGAGAGAATTTATGTCCATATTTTTCCTAAGCTTGTGGCTTGGGACACTTGCCAATTACCATGAGTGGCAATTTATTTCTTCCCATGGCATTGCTACAGGCTTAAACCGTAAGGCGTTGTTTATCCATCTTAAAGCCTGGGGCAGCTAACTCCTCTTTCGATGCAATACTTTTAATAGGATGTGCTTCAAAATTCAGTCCCTTCTTGTCAGTGTTGTAAACTTGCTGTGGCGAGTAATTTTCTGATGCAATTAAATATGCAAACTCACTTAAGTATTCATCTGCAGCGATATCATTGGCTGGTAAAATTTCTCCCATTATTGTTAGTTGACAAACCCTGTGCCTCATTTTCCCTTGGTTTAATCATCAATGTTGGAACACCTTTTTGTCTTTCCTGAGCAAACATAAGAAAAGCCCTTCGTTAAGTTGGTCATACACAGGCACTGTGGAGTTGTGGCGTTCCAGTGTTTTTTCATTCATCGCAAACCTGTTCAATTTTTCCCAGATTTTTTTTCCAGTCACCGATTGTAGCTTTCCCGACACCAAATTCAAGAGCCATTTTTTTTTTGCATTTTCTCCCTTGTCCAGTAGCATAAGCACTTACGTTTTTCATTTAACGTACAGGAGCTGCATTTACGTTTGCTTGCCATTGTATACTATAAAGAATAACTAGATCTGTTCATATAACAACAGACTATAAGCAGTCAAAACATAACAAGATAAAATTCAGCATAATAACAACAGTGAGCCGCACAAAGGGTCAAACTTCAGTGAACAAGACAAAAAGTATGCTACTGCTCGCCTGGTTTGCTGTTTTAAGTGCGCATCCCTTTGGCAATGGTGACATACTTCAACTCAAGGTCATTACCCTCATGCTTCTGCCTAAACTCGATGCTACAGTAGTGGATGATCTACCGTCAGGGCTAATTTATTTGCAATGTGCTAAAAAGACAATCTGGAGCATATATTGTGTATGTTACACATTTTTTCGGATAATCCAAATTTTTGCGAATCCAAACAGGCCTCATTCTCAATTAGTTTGGATTTCCGGGAGATCTACAATATGTATCTGAGAAACAAGAACATTCAAGACATTATAGTACAAGAAATATAGCATGTTCATTGTTTTATATCTGTTCATTAATCATGTTTTTTTGTTTATCCATATGACTGTTGTATCTGCGTACAGTGGAAATGTGCTACGACAACTAACAATGGCAAGATAAATTAATTGATCTAGGGAAATATTGTAATATATTATTACTCTAGTGAATTATTGAAATCAGATTTATTGTGAAGCATAGTTTCATGCATTTATCATCATATATTCCACTCTGGGGCATCCTGTGTTTCCTGCATGCTGTTGAGCACCCCGAAGTTGACAAATTACCTGCAAATATTGGTCAGTGCCACTTATAATAAGATTTAAAAATTAGTATAAAATACAGTTTCATTGCATAATGGTTGCTATCATGGAATTCAGTAGTCACATAATTTTTTAATTCCAAATATAAAATAAAAATTTTGAACACCTAAAAGTTGCAGTTTGTTTCAGTATTGTAGCTGAGTCAGAACACACTATCCACTCCAAGGCAGCAGCTATGTTACTCCATATCGTAGCCTACTTGGTAGGTACTGGTTATGTTGCCAGTAAACCATACATGCATCTTGAGTTGTCAGCTGCCAGGTTTACTTTATTATTATTACTTCCCTTTATCACTTTTAAAAACTAAATTTTTTTGGTAATTTATTATAAAGTGAGTTCTTATATTTAGTATTAAATAATAATAATTACTCTTTTCTGTGTCACTTGTAAAGGCTTTCCCCATTTAAAATTTTCGACAAGTAAAGAGACACTGATCCAACCCACGTCTATGGTCTTGCTCAATGCTGATTACTTGATAGGTTTTTACCTTGAAATAAAACAACATTCAAAAATATTCCAATCAGCAACCACATATTCTCCTGCATGAACACAGAGTATTTTAATATTATAAATTACTATTAAAGAATGCAAAAAGTACAGTACTGCATTCATAGTTAAAAATTACAGAGTGCAGCTGGAACTATTTTCTGCCTCAATCATACTATGAACCAACTAGCCAACCAAAAGCTTTATCACTGCTAGTGTTTATCACTGCTGCCACCTTGTAGCAGATAACATATAGGAATGTGTCCTACTCCTTACACTCCTCCACAAACACATTCGTGGGGAGGGTGATTCTGTTGGCCACTCCTTCACAAGTTTTGACAAGCAGGAAGTAGATACTCTTAATGGAAGATGCAACACTAGGAGCAGCCTGGCCAGAATGGTGATAAAGATGTGTTTACATACTGGTTGCATGATGTTATCCATATGTTAAGCAATAGAAAACATGGTTAGTTTTGTTTTCAGTGACTTGGCTAGATTTTATTGTGCATTTAGCTTAAAGGTATAAAATAAACATTGAAAGGGCGGAACTGTTAAAAAAGTAACACATAGTATATAGCTAATTTAGCCCACAGTAAAAACAGTAACAAAAATCTACATATGTGGCATGTTTGTGGTACTCCATCAAAGGTGCCACAAGAAATGATTGCATCATTACTATTTATCCTAACAACATAATCATTTAAAAATAGTAATTTATTACATCACACAGAATTGATAAGGATGTGCACAAACCAAAATTAGGCCTTGTATAATATTCTGACAAGAGAATATAAGCGTGAAAATACTTTCTTAAAAATCTCTCCCAAAAATCAGCTGAATTAATCCACAACATACTGTATTTTAGCAACCAAATCAGTACAAATTTTATTTCATAGATAAAATTTTTGTTTATAAGAGGGTTTATACTTTAAGATGTGTGTTTGTTGTATGCATCTGGTATAACCAAAGAATTTTTAAATGAATCGCACACAGTCCCCATAAAGAATTACATTTAAATTTGACGTACCTCTTTGACTGCTCGTCGGTTGAGAGTTAACTCCCCTTTTGGTTAAACTTAGTCACTAGTTGATAAGAAAGAGCTAAATGAGTGAAAAATTGCCAGGCTGGGTCGGGGGTTTTCCCACGTTGGAAAAAGTATTGTTTTAGATAACTTTGGTCTAATGACTAATAAGAGAGAGGGAGTTAAACCACAGGGTAAACTAAATTTGAAAGGTTTCTCGGTAGAAGACTTTATTTTGCTTACTGTTAGGGCTGCCAAATATTGTGAAGTCAGCTTCATAGGGCACATAGGGGAAAGAACTTGACAGGGTCCTAAGTTCCATGTTGCCCAGCCTTTGTAGAGGATCGGGTTGGTTGGCTGACATGTGGGAACGAAGTCAAGGGTTTTTGAGACAACCCCTCAGCGTTTTGTTAACTGGTGCTGGAGGCAGATGTGGACAATCTTTCCAGCTGCCGTGCTCACTTGGCACGTAGGTTGGAGCGCAGCTGCTGGCTTGACAGGCCACAGAGACAGGTTGCACTTCTGCTAGTATGATTAGGATGGGTGATTCCGATAATTCAAACCTATGCCACAGTGAATCTATCACTAGCAGAGTTTCTCCTCCTTGACATATAGCCTCGATTCCAGTATGTTCACCTGGGGGCGACTCTTACCAGTAAGCCGAATAGCAGAACTGAGTCTAGGTTAACTTGCGGAGTGTCACTGGTAGTAGTGGACATGAATAAACCTGACACTTTTCCGCAGTATATACGGGATTTAATCAAGCAGAAAAACTGCCTAAGACGCCGAGATCTGCAAACTAAGACGCGAATTAACGAAATACAGGCTGTCATTTCAGAGGAAGTAACACTATGGCGGGCCAGTGTCTGGGATGCTAAAGTAGCTAAGCTAACGCCACGTGAAAATAATTTATGGGGCTTAACTAAACGCCTCTTAAATAAAACCGATAAAATCCCGCCCTTGCAAACAAACACAGGATTTGTTTTCACCCCTGAAGCAAAGGCAGAAGCCTTTGCAAATGTGCTGGAAAATACTTTCCAGCCAAATCAGGATCCCTGTGATAGAAATTTTACAACCCACATTTATCGGGAAATTAAAATAAAGCAAAGAAAACCGACTGCACACAAACCTGAATTTACACAGTCGCACAAAATAAAACTGGCAATTCGCGACATGCATCCCAGAAAAGCTCCAGGAGCACACGGAATTCAGGCTACTGTATTAAAGAACATACCCGAACTGGCCCTTGAGTATCTAGCTACATGCTTTAATGCTATGCTCAAGCTGGAATACTTCCCAAACGAATGGAAAACTGCCAATGTGATTGTCTATCACAAACCAGGGAAGGATAAGAAACTCCCACAAAATTATAGACCAATTAGCCTTTTAAATACTCTTTCTAAAGTTGCGGAAAATATAATCCTAAGACAGATTAATTCTCATATAAGTAATAATAATTTACTTCCCGAAGAGCAGTTTGGCTTTGGACAAAAGCACTCCACAACTCACCAATTGGTATGAATCACTGAATATATTAACCGCGCCTTTAACTGGAAAGGCTATGTAGTCACAGTTTTCTTAGATATTGAAAAGGCTTTTGACAGTTTTTCATGCTGGATTAATTTATAAATTATGTGAATTAAAATTCCCTGATTGCTGTATTAAATTATTAGCCAGCTACCTCAATCGCAGGACTTTTTCTGTCCAATGTGAACGGCGAAATCAGAAACTAAAACCATATATGCAGGAGTGCCTCAAGGCAGTATACTTGGCCCAGTTTTATTTAATCTTTATATACACGATTAACCAAAACCAGACCACCGACTGGTGCTATTCAGTTGCTATGCTGATGACACTGTCATATTTAGTCGCTTACATGACCTCGGCCTAGCAACACTATGATTACAAACTGCCTTAACAGTCTTTCAAGAATATTACACGAAATGGCGGATTAAAATCAATGTCGGGAAAAGCGAGGCGATTGTTTTCACGCGCAGGGCACTAGCCAAGCTGCGAATCGTCTGTAAATCACTTTATTTAGCGAACTTATACCCCATAAAGATGTTGTTAAATATCTAGGCGTACATATGGATAGAAAGTTGACCTGGAAAGCACATAGACGCCAAATGCTGCGTAAGTGCATACGCCAGACTCTCTGCCCTATACCCTATACTTAATAGGCGAAGTGTCATAACAATAAACACAGCAGTATTGCTATATACCATGCTCATATGGCCTGCCATAACATATACTGCGCCCACATGGACCCATGCAGCTAAAACACATATCAAGAGACTGCAGATTGTGTAAAATAAATGCCTGCGAATTGCGACAGACGCACCTAGATACTGCCCCATTAGAGATATTCATAACGAACTCAAAATCGAAAAAACTAGACGAGCACTTTGTCAAAATGGCGGAAAAATTTTACAATGATTGTGCCACACATGCCAACCCAAAAATATCTATTCTCTGTGATTATGACCCCGACGAGACTCAAAAATATAAGCGGCCTAAAAGCATTTTAGCTCACAGGCCGCCTTAAAACACCGAAACTTGCAAAGCAGGCCCTCAGCCATGCACCCGACTAACTAATCCTGGAAACCAGTAATACTGCAATACATATAACTACAAAATACACTCTTTGACAAAATAATTATCACAAATTAGCGAAGCACTATATGATCACAGAACAAGGCGAAGCAGGCTCTGTACAACCTCTGGCTCGGAGATGGTCCTGTGATTTGCATTGCAACACACTGCACTACTCACACACTCATGTGCTGCAAAGCTTCTCTCATTCGAGAGCTGTCTGTATGTATGGCCTGTCGCCACTGCCAATTCCAAGGCAGTCACTCACAGCAGTACAGCCGTATTAAAGCTCTGGAAGTTAATCAGCAATAACTCCAGAGATTGGCTAGCAGTGAGATAGCTTGTGGCTTAGGGTGCTCTCTGCAGCGGCTGGTGAGGGTTGTGGAGTGGCACACCTACACTCTCACGCACTCATCACCCACCAATACTCACAAACTACTTAAAGTCTCTCTTTTCCAACTCTTTACTCTAACATTCTGACACTTTTTTCTGTGTTACAGGGCGACAGCAGACTTCTATCGGGTGGGTGGCTCGGTTCTGGCCTCCTACCACCAGGGCTGCGCAGAGCAACCTTGGTTATCAAAACTGCACCAAAATCATTTCATTTCACCCTTCATCAAACTCACAAAGTCTATCTTAGCGAACTAACACTACCCTACTTTCTCCAGCTCTAATCCAATAAAAGGAATTCTTTTTCCCTCCGTGACTGTTGCATAGTTTTCTCCAGGCCCTCTCCACTTTGCCTGGTTTTCTATGCCCCTTACTAGACTCTTCTTCTTTCGGGGTATGTCCATGGCACCAGACAACCCTGCTATAGCTGCGATGCATGCACCCATTTTATTAATTAAACCCTACTTAAGGCGTAAAGGGCTTGCCCTGAGACGCATCCCATTCTCCAACCGTCTTAGCTACTAACAAGCATATCGGAGGGCACACAGAAATGTGAAGGTGCTCATGTTGGCGTAGCGGAATTTGGGGGCTCGCAAAAAATATAGTAGTGGAAGTTTGCACTCGTTTTAGAGTTAATATTTCTTTTATGTCGGTCCGCAAGGCCTTTCTACGTTGTTTGCTCAAACTACCTTTCTCTGTGTAAGGCATTAAAACTCAGTTGAAGACTGTTAAATTGATAAAAGCAAGCTGCTGTAAGAATTACTTCCAGAACACAGTGAATTACCCGGTTTTCCCAAGTCCGGCCTTCGCAAGCTGGGATTTGAATGGTAGGTAGTTGGGATGATTGGTGTTCTGGGAGTGATACCAGCTAGTTCAACTCTGGCCTTTGCAAACTGGGAGAAGAGTCGAGCACCTGACCTGATCAGTTATTGTAGCAAGTATGAGAAAAGAAAAACTGGTATTTCTATGCGGTCCCGCTCATCATACTTCCAGAGTGCAGTGGTTACACCCTTTGTTCTCAGTGTTCGGCCTTTGCAAGCTGGGACTGAACTAAGATGATGCAGATTACTGTACCCTGGGTGAGCAACCCCCAAGAGGGTAATCAGACCTGGGTACTGCGAGTCCAACTCCGGCCTTTGCAAGCTGGAAGTTGAACTGAGTACCAGGACTGGTCAAACATCTTTGAAGGTTAGAGTTGCTAGTGCTTTGGGCGGATCCGGTCTACCGACCAGCAGAGCTCTGTTTGCCTCTTAATGTGCGTGTTTAATACCTTGGAGGTTTTTTATGTGGATAGCTGGTTTTCCTGTGATGCATTAAATTACTGATGTTAAGATGAGAACTTTACACAATCACAAAATAAGAAAAGGGAATCAATCACAAAATGTTATGCTAATTATACTGAAAGGACACAAGTTTCCGGCAAATAAATATGTATTTTAACGATACTTAAGGAAAGCAATGTGTTGCTGTGCTCACTCGTACTAAATTAATTACATGGAAGCTATGAGTTCGCTTCAGGAGAAGGCAGCCTGCACAAAAGCTAAGTGTGATCAAATATCAAAATGATTCTAACTTTTATGTTCTTGCCAAGTCACTACATTATCTTACACCCCTTTACAAGTCACCAAACTCGGTATTGCGTTGGCGGCTTCCAAACTGACAACACATTGACTCGCTTGAAGTTATACACATCCAATCTTCCAGTCACTCTACCAACCTAACAACATGCACTTACACTATAAGTCTACTATCTATAACAGTTCCCTCCCTTCTCAAAATGTCACAAAATCCTGCAGCCTCCAGGGAGGAATTCTGTCTCGTGGAACAGCGGACTCATGCAGGGTCCTTCGCTAATTGAGGACCTTGGGTACCTCCCTGGTCTGTTGGATGGCTTGTCACTAGCTGGTGCCAATCCACCTTGGGGATACTGCCAAACCCACGAAAAGGTGAGGACCCCCTGGAACCTGAAGAACTACCTGCCACTTCTGGTTGGGGACCCTCTGCATTAGACTCTCCAGAGCATGCAGAATTATCTTTTGCTGCAGGCTGCTTCGCTGCTGACTGGTTCTCAAACATCCTGGGCTGTACTGCCCCTGTCGCCTGCTCTGGTAGTCCTCTTGCTAATTGCTGAGAAGTCTTCTTCTGGTGTTCCCACAAGTTCTGACCCAGACGGCACTGTAGCTGATCCACATGCTGTAGATGGTCACTACCTCACCCATCCCGTACACTGTACACCAATTTGCCTTCAGGAACAATCACCCAGCCTGCTATCCACTTGGGCTCATGTAAATAATTATGTAGCCACACAGTATCATCTGGCAAAAACTGATGAGTGTGGAAGTTTGTGGCAGCCTGCGTCACCCCTTATTGGTTACCTTGCTGTGAACTGGAGTGAATTTTAGTCAAAGCAGTCACCAGGCATCGGTTCATCAACAACTCTGCTGGTGTCTTGTGGCTCTCCGTACTGGGCATTGTGCATAAAGATAGCAGCATATGTGCCAAGCGTGTGCGCCAATCCCTCTGACTTAACTTCCGCAGTTTCTGTTTGAACATTTGTACATAACGTTCAGCATGCCCATTGCTTGACGGGTAGTATGGAGGTGAAAATACCATCTGTATGCCATTCTTTTTCATAAAAGTTGCAACATTGTGTGATCTGAAAGCTGTTCTATTATCAGATACAACATCAGGCAACCCATGGCAACTAAATATGTCACGTAATTCCTGAATAACAATACCAGCAGACATATTTCTGAACCGTCGTACTTCTGGCCATTTCGAGTACGCATCTACCATAACCAGAAACAGTACTCTCTGAAATGGTCCAGCAAAGTCCATATGTAAACGAGACCATGGCTTCTCTGGTGGTGGCCATGCTGCTGATTTTACCTCGGGTGGGTCATTATGGCAACCTTGACATGTACCACATCTCCGTACTACATCCTCGATTGCTGCATCCATCTTGGGCCACCACACGTAACCTCTGGCCACAGCCTTCAGGCGCACCATTCCATCAAGGCTCGCATGAAGCAACTTCACGATCGCTGTCTGTAAACTGGCTGGTAATACAACTCTATTCCCCCACAGTAAGCATTCCCTGTGCACAGACAGTTCGTTATGTCGTAAATAGTAAGGATGCACATTGTCATCCTTTCCAAAGATTGGCCATCCGCACTGGGTATAGTCCATTAATCGAGACAAAACTCCATCTTGTTTTGTTTTTCTGCCACCCCTAATGGGTTCATCAGTGTCTCAGGTGCATCTTCCAGTGTTAGGACATCGCATGGTGCAGGGTCTTCAAATTCTGGACTTTGGAGTGGCAACCAGCTAAGAGCAGCATGACCTATTTTAGATCCTGGCCTATATTCCAGTTGGTAGTCAAACATGGCCAACATCAGACTCCACTTTAGTAATCGAGGGGAAAGTGTCTCTGGAATAGATTTCTTTGGGTGCAGTATTCTGAGAAGTGGCTTGTGGTCAGTGACTATCTTGAAAGACCTGCCTGCTGCCAGGTACTGCTTAAATTTGTTAACCCCAAAAATCACTGCTAGGGCCTCCTTATTTAATTGCGAAGGATTGTGCTCACTTTTTTGTAGTGTCCTTGATCTAAACACAACTAGGGCATCCACTGCATCCCCATATCATGAGTGAGAACTGCCCCTACCCCATAATCTGAAGCATCACAAGTTAAGGTCAGGGGCTTGCGGAGGTCATAGTGTACAAGTACCTGATCGGACTGCAGTAACGATTTTGCTTCCTCAAAGCCCTGTGTGTACTTCCGCCCATTCCCACTGCACCCCGGCATCGAGTAATCTATGCAATGGCTACAATATCTCTGATGTGTTTTTTTAAAAACCTCTCATTAAAGTTTACAAGCCCAAGAAATGCCTGAAGTCCCTTCTTATTCTTTGGTACAGGTGCACCATATATGACTTCTACCTTAGTGTTCAATGGGTGGATGCCCTTGCCATCAACCTTATGCCCAAGGAATGTGGCGGAATCCTTTGCGAAACAACATTTTGACCTTTTTAATTTGAGCCCTGTTTGTTCTAACCTCTTCAGGACCAGGTGAACACAGTCCCAATGTTCAAGTTCATTACACCCTGAAATTAAAATGTCATCCAACAAAACTACTGTACCAGACACTTCTGCTAAAAGTGTGTCCATCAAGCGCTGGAATATGGCTGCCCCACTACTCACTCCAAAAAATAATCTCCTTACCTTAAACAGCCCCTTCATTGTATTTACCAAGCTCATCCGCCTTAAACACAGAAGGATGCAGATGTTTTAGCCTGGCCACAAAGTCCTCCTGAACTTGGTGCAGACCCACCAGTTCAATTCCTAATGGTTCTAGACACTCATGGCCAATCAAGCTAGGCCCATTTCCTTTCACCACCAAAAGCTCAAGGGAAACCAACCCTTTGTGTTTTGGTTTCACTTCAATGTCCAACACCCCCAGCACAGCAAGTGTTCTTGTAACCATGTACACAAAACTACACTAGCTTTCTTCAAAGGTGACTCGTGGGGCCACAAGTACTTAAATACCTGCCCCATGTATCTATCTCCATGATAAGATGATTTCCATTCAAGTCCACTTCCATAAACAATGGACCCCTCTGGTTATTTGCCCACAAATTGTACAAAGAATAAACTATTCATTCATCTCCTGGCGTTTAATCCCGTTTTCTCGTCTGCAACTGTTGTGTCTAATTGTAGATGTTGTACTCCCCGGACACTAAGTCGCTGCTGATATTTGCCTGTTGCATCTGCCGATGACTGAAGCTTCTTCTTGGCTATTCAAGCACGTTCAATGTGTCCATGATTCTTACAGAACCGGCAAACTGTCTTGCTGTGGTAGCACTTCTCCGGGGAATGACTTCCGTTGTATCGCCAACATGGCCGATTTACAGTTGTTTTGTCTGGCCTAGGGACTTCGACAGTTCACACATTATAAGTATATATTTTGTGTATCTCTTCTCGAGTACCTCGCTTGTAGCTGTGGCATTTCGTATTTCCACCATGTTCTTCCCCATTGCCTCTGCCATAATTGCAATCGCCACCACCTCCTTGAAGTTTAGCTTATCCTTACCCAGCAGCACGCACTGAACCACTTTATCCTTAATGTCGAAAAAACAAGTCGATCTCACAGTATGCGTTCCAGGCTGGGAAAATTACAATGCGTGCTTAACCTCCGCAACTCTGCTACATACCCGGCGATGGTCTCCCCTTCCTGCTGTGCCCGATTTAGAAACATAAATGTGTTTACTATTTCGCTAGGCTTTGGCTCAAAATGGTTGCTTAACTTCGTAAATACCTTGGTGAGCAATACCGAATCTGTAGATTTAGGGGACAATAACGATGCCACAAGATTATACAATTCAGCACCATGGTAAAAAAAAACTGCACGCTTTATGTTGTCATCCTTAATCTGGTTTGCCACAAAATAAAATTGCAGTCGTTCATGGTAGGATTTCCACGACTCTGTCCGGCACGAACTCGCCTACCGAACCGATCAAAGCCACCATTTTCGCTCGTTCATCCTAGTTTTAATCCTCGTCGCCAATTTTATGTTCCTGCCAAGTCGCTATATTATCTTGTAACGCATTTACAAGTCACCAAACTCGGCATTGCGTTGGCGGCTTCCGAACTAACACACTGACTCGCTTGGAGTTATACATATCCAATCTTCCAGTCACACTATCAACCTAACAACATGCACTTACACTAGAATTCTACTGTACATAACACTAATGTAATATATTGAGCCTAGTCTATTTGAGATGTGTTCTGAAGGAACCTAGATAGAATTACCGCTCAGGTAATTATATAGACTTTACAGATCCAGAAGGGACGTCGGCGTGACCTGTTATCATGGGGAAAGTTGTAAAAATTACCAAGTGGGAGTCAGGTGGATGTCTTCAGGAGACTCTAGATGAGGCTGGCCAGCAGTGGCAGAGTTCTCGGGGTGGCTGTTGACTGTTGTAGATTAGAGTCCCAGAAACTGTCTTCTGGAATGCGGCCGCAGAAAACGGCCTTCACAAGTTGGAAGAGAAGGGAGGCAGACCACTTACCCTGGAGATATTGCGACTTCTTGCGGAGCATGCATGGGTGGCCTAATGGCTAGTACCCTTTTAGAAAGGATCTCCAGCCTTCGCAGACTGGGAGAGAAGGGTTGAATACCACTTACCCCTACTGTTGTACTTGGCCTTTGCAAGCTGGAGGGCACAGCAACTGCCCTGAACCTCCTCCTTATATATTAAATCTCCAAGCTTGTAGGCTCCCCGAGAAGTGCAGGGTGGCTAGCCTTTCTCCACATGCACTATTTATTCTAACTCTGAAGGGTCTGATTGTGCACACCACGAGATGCCAAGATTGTACTGTCTACTAAACGCAAAAGACTGACATCTCCAAGCCAAACTTTTACTGTTCACCTGGCTGAGCCACCAAGACTATCCATTGAGATCCTCTAAGTACTTCTGCACACTGCCAGATGGCACCACTAGTACGATGAGCACATGAAACTTGGATCCAGTGCTGGTCGGCGACAACATGCCCAAAGGATCAAGCGCCACGTCCCTTAAATGCCAGTCTGTTCTCTTCCTTCACCACAACTTGGTGCCAAAGACTCCTATCATCATTGAACGCTGTAAAACACGTAGACTCTCCGACTCCTTCAGGGCAACACATAGCGTAGCCAAGTATAAGTTTATCTCGCCCTCTAGACATCATGCCCATCTCAGGGACAGTAGGTGACTGAAATATTTCCACGGTGTATGGAACGGTAGAGCCTCGACACTAGGTACTCTGCCTCTTGGGGTCAGCTTGTCGGCTTGATGCTTACTCTCTCCACTGCGCTGCTTGCGCCAGAAGGAGTATTCTCTGAGTTGGGAAGACGGAAAACTGGTTTTCAAGGGGAACTCATCCCCCGATAGGGATACCGCACTTGGTTAGTAGCACGGTACGTGGTTGTACACCTATATAGGACAACACATTGCCTGCTCAACTTCAGCGGATTTTGATAGTAGTGATTATATCCTCATGCCCTAATCCCGTCGGAGTGGCATCCGAGAGCTGGTTAAACAAGCAAACGCTGCCTCAGAGCACCAGCAGGAAATTAATCCCTTCCTCACTGCACCTGCGCCGAGGGAAAGAGCTCAAGCGATCCGCCACTAGGAGAGACCTACCACGCCGGAGATACCCGTCAGACTCAGCAAGGAAACACACTCAGTGTTTGCTGCGTATCTGAGTGGTCAGGACAAATCCCAAGGGATAACCAATCCAATCTTTTGTGGTATCCAGATTGAAGAGCAGACCCCAGTGACTGTCAACACTAACAAGCATCTGCCCACCAGCCCACCAAGTTCTAGCACATGCATAACAGAACCCCCGTAGGTCAGACAGCCTCCATAGGTTACACGTTGCCCAGGTATTCCTATCCGAGCGCTCCTGCCAAAATGCAAGGTAGTTCTCGCCACACAAAACTTCGTGCCTTGCCACAAAGCTAACCAGCCAGTGTTATACCGGACGTACTTCAGTACCACGTAAGGACTAGTCCTAAACTTCACCCCCCCCCCCCGGATGCATCTATCGTAGCACGCACAAAAATTGAGAGACGTTGCGACATGCCTCCATTTCGCTGCAGGGCGTCATGCACCAGTACAAAAAATTATGCATTCTCTGCAGAAATTAACATAAAAATTAGTAATCACTTTGGTATAGTCAACCAAATTTTGCCTCTGTTAAAATCGTAACTGTAAAAAAATTGTACAGATGAATAGGTAAAATAATAGACACAAACACTGTATTTTATGAATATATATTTGTTCCAAAATAAATTCTCGTACAAAAATACATCACCATCCCAAACAATGAAAGACATTTCACTGAAAACTGTGAAAACATCATATGTAGTCCAGCATCATGGAGGCTGCCATAAAACACAACCGTTATGTTACACATGTAACGAGATTCAGTTCTCATACTTATTACAGATAACCAGTAACAAAAAAAAACTTTATAATAATCTAGATTTTAATCCCTCTTGGTACAGAAACCCCCACCAGTTAGCAAAATAACTCTCTGAAATAATTATTTTTAATTTTATAACTAGAATATAGGCTTACCTAATTTGTTGTCATACCCTTATTTTACATTTGTCTTTAGTTTACACCTATTTCTTTGGTCCTTATTGCTCTTTGAGGATAAACTGCCCCTCTTTTCACATTTCCGTGTATTTCACAATAATAATGTTTGTCCACTGAGAAGTTTAAAAAAAAAGTTTCAGAAATAAAAATTTATCATCACTGTACAATATACACGCCCAAAATATGTTATGATATTGTGTGACAATCTACTAGTAATGCAGGCTATCTATAAAGAAAAAAGATAATATTTCTCTTTCTTCAATTATAATTTATGAAAAAAAAAGCAAAGAGCAGCAAGTGGCCACCTGGTTAAACTGACGATGGTTTAACTGAAACCCATTAGGAGGGCATCCACTGTACTTACAAATTTATAAAAATAACCAAGCATAATACAAATACTGTTTGTATTTACACTCTCTGTTATTAAACTATTAGAGAATACCTTAAATATTTAACATGGTTTTTAAAATTTTACAACTTAAATTTTATTTTAAAGTATATAAATTAAATAAATAAAGAAATACCTTTTTAAAAATATACACTCACAGGAGAGTAAAATTGTTGCAAGTTATGCTCACAAAAAGAGGTTTTCATCAATAAGGGAGTTAAACTTTGCTGACAAGTAACCACAGGAATATGAAAAACGAAAGCTGACTCCCCCATGGCGCAGTCGGTTGGTGCGCCAACAATCTGGGGTACGGGAGGCTCTGGGTTTGAATCCCGGGTAAGGCATGGGTGTTAGTTTAAGTTAGGTTATAAGTTAGTCTGTAAACAGTCCCCTGCTAAGCTTTCAAGCATAAAACAGAGGAACGTTAAAAAACCCTGTAAATAAATAAAAAATGAATAACGAGGTAGTATAGGCACGTCATGAGACTATGAATAAATAGGTAACCTTGGATAATACAGGTAAAATAGAAACACAGGTAGTAAAAATTGCTGCAACAAAATTCTGATGAGTGAGGAATATTTGTGCACAGTGAAGTGACTGTTTGCAATAGAATTCTACCTCAACCAAAGTCCCTCTCCCTGGCAATAACCTTCCACATCATTTCTGGTCAAACTGGCAAGACTCACACTAAAAAAATAACAGTTTCAGGTTCCAAGACAAATACTACCTCCAAATTAAAGCCACAGCCATGGGCACCAGCATGGCCCCTTCGTACGCCAATCTGTTCATGGGTACACTGGAACAAAACTTTCTGAGCCAACAACCAACTCAGCCACTCTGCTGGATGCAGTTTATAAATTGCATCATGATCTGGGGTTCAACTGAGGACAATCTCATTCACTTCCTCAACAACCTTAACTTGCACAGCCAGCTTAAGTTCACATGGACCTACTCTAAATCACACACCATATTTCTGGATGTGGAACAAGGCCCTCACAACTGCAAAATTGAAAGAACTGTTCATATTAAACCTACCAACCACCTTCAATACCTCTAATTTCGACATCAACCACCTTCAATACCTCTTATTTTGACACCTACCATCCATTCAATACCAAGAAAACTCTGCCATACAGTCTTGCCACCAGAGCTAAATGCATCTGCTCCACCCAAAATGACAAACAAGCAATGTGACAAAATAGCCAAAGCATTCTTCGATAGAGGCTGCCCCAAATCCCATGTTCACAAACAAATTCAGCATGCCACTTCAACCACAGGCCCTCAAACTAACATCAGTAACTCAGCTATCTCCCTGGTTGTCCCCTAACACAAAGACATGGAAACTCGGAACCATTCTTAACTGTGGACACAAAATCCTGGCCTCATCACCACTCACTTAACACTTGTTCTACAAACCACCCAGGTTGGTTTCAACGACCCATCAACCTCCGAAACAAACTGGTGCATCACAAATTGCTACTTAATTCCATAACCAGTAATATCACTATCCCCAGAGGTCTCATCCTTGCAACAGCCCACATAGTAGTTCTCGTGCTATACAACAGTCTTCCACTTCCTTCAACCGCAGGCTCACCATCAGACTTATCCTATCCAGGGCAGCTACAACTGTGTAGTACAAAATCTTATCTACCAGCTAAAATACGTTCACTGCAATTCAGAGTACATTGGCCGTACAACCAACACACTCATACAAAGAATGAACGTCCATAGAGTGGATACCAAACAAGCCATAGCTGAGGTAAATGTAAATTTACGTGAGAAGTCACCATCAACTGACTGAATTTGTGCAACATCATTTCATCATAACACTTAATGTTTTTTGGTGGGAATAAAGTTGCATGTTCTAGTTTATGCTGCAAGTGTTTTTGGTACAATTTATTGATTAAACCTCACTTGCACTGTAATTATTTAAAGTACAGGTAGTGGAGACTAAAGAACAGGTAAGAAAATATTTTTAATCAACATTCACTGAGCTACAACAATAACATGTAGGTCTAGGCTTAGACCTAAAAATGTTAATGAGACGCATTAAATCTTTTTCAAGAATGGAAATTAGACGACTTCCGCTTCATCCTTAGTTCAGTTTTGCCAGGAGACGGAAGTTTGCATTTTCATTTGTTCCAATGTAAGGTGAGATTACACTGTCTGTCATGCAGTTTGTTTTATTCACCGGCCCAACCTAACATTCCTTAGATGCAATGAGTTCTACTACTCTCCGCTAGACAGCGTTAGTAGTAAGATTGTTTTTCTTCCCTTCCAGCCGGCCGGTGACATCAGCCATGCATTCGCTACCCCCCACTCTACGACTACCCCTCGCCACAGTGGCACCAGCCAATCGGTGTTTGACAGCGGCCCGAAACTAGTATAAAAGGAGAAACAGCCAGCGTCTCTGGCTCAGTCTTTGCTTGTAGCACCAGTCGCTCAACTATCAAGCATGCGTTGCTCTGACACTGACCCCGTTCACATCGTTTAAGCCACACTTATGATAGGGTTTGCTTCCAGCGCTAGCTGCTCGGAAATGAATGTTATGTTAGTTAGGCTCTATCCCTGCTACGTACCTCGCAATACCCGCTCACCCTACAGTATACGGAGGTATTTGTAGGTGATCCTATCCTCTAGTCCTTCTCAGGGATCATTCTGTCACGTCCTGCTTAGTATTCCTAGCCACGTGTCAGTTTTTGTACATTACGTCGTTCCACACAATCCACATGTCCAACAATGCAATAGGAGATCGCTTAGACACTCAACATATCACACTCCACATTCCCCTGCATGATTAGCGGTTGCCCTACCAGCTAGTTCAGTATTGTGTTCTAACTTCCTGGTCGAGACTCATGCCGTCGACAAGGAATTAGAGTACATCCACCACGTGACTTTCCTTAACGGAATTAAAACGTGGGTCGACTTTCACTTTTGAGTTTGTTCCTGTAGACATAGCACCTTCCTGTAGTTACCCTCACATAACAATACCGCAGATGATCACGGGATACGTATTCAAATGAGCGAATACACTGAACTTTTACCCACAAGCACTCGCTTAGGCCGCCCTTCCCGCCAACCCATGGGTTGGAGGAAAGGAACATCCTCAACACAGGTACATTGTCCTGAAACAGTTTGTCAGCTCGATGTCCGTCGGCCTCTGCCAAGAGAGACAGATGTTCTCCGAGTTGGGAGGACTCAGACAGGGCCACACAACCGTGTGCGACCTTGAAGCAGTGAGTCCTAACTTCCAACGTGGCCTGCATTTCGTGACAGACATTGGAATAGGGTGTCCGCCAGTCTTCGGCCTGCACGTGGTGTCACACATAAGCTGTGCACAAGGAGCCTGCCATCTTGGTACAGTAGCAGAAGGGTAAATCTACTTCCTGATGCCCTATTCCAAGCGAAGGGAACTGAAGGAGAAGGTACGACATATTCTCTTGGCTTCTGGTTGATTGCACAAGTTTACGCTTACCCATATAGCTAGCCTAGAACCACAAAATCAAGCCCAGGCCCTCAGGCACTTGCAAGACCCAGTGGAACTCGACGTCCCCAGAGATGTTTGACACACCAGTGAACAACGGCCCAATGGAGTACCCTTGGTGGGTAGAAGAAAACTTGAACAAGCCTAACCAACACTGCCTACGCCAGTCATCGCCTACTTGATTCCTGCCATACTGCTTCCTACATCTCGCCACCTCAGTTCACACCAACCTTCTCTAACGCACCCTCACCAGCTTCAATTGGCACAGACTCAATTCTCACCATGTCGCCCAGGTACCACCAAGAAACCAGTGGCACCCAAAAGTAGAACTGTTCTACCCACACCTGACTTTGTGCCCTGTTGCAAAGTGACCCGGCCAGTTCTATACAACGGAAAGGGATTAGTGCCCCATCAGGACTGAAACCCCTAAGAATATAGGCATGCCTGGCTTAACTCCTAGCCAAAAAAGTGGACACAATTTACTGTCTCAGACAAGTGAGTACATATATTCCCCGTACATCACGTGTCAAATGTGGTAATTTACAAACACAGTTACAATCTTTATGTGCAAAAGTTTAGCCAACTACAAATAAATTAAGTGCAATACACCACTCCAACATGTCAAATCATGCAAGAAGAAAAATTTACACTTCAAATTATTTGTGTAAAGTTAATTTGAATGAAAGTATCACTAAAAACATTTTCAGTAATTGTATTACAAAGTTGTGCAGAAGGTACAAAAATCTGGCAAAGAGTTTTTGCGAAAGTTTGTAGTATTTAGCATTTGCAGCACTGCAATTTTGTATTAGTTTTCTGCACAATT
Source organism: Dryococelus australis (assembly GCA_029891345.1). Classification (NCBI taxonomy): domain Eukaryota; kingdom Metazoa; phylum Arthropoda; class Insecta; order Phasmatodea; family Phasmatidae; genus Dryococelus; species Dryococelus australis. The sequence goes on from CM056998.1 coordinate 89,570,937, forward strand.
TAATACCGGAAAACCTTGTAATGTTGCAAGTAATAGTGATTGATATGTGCAAAAAATATTTATTTTTCTATACTTTTGGGGATTAATACAATTTATTCAGTGTTTGGAACTTAGTGATAATAGTAATCATTATTTATTTGATTTATTTTCGATTTTCTAAGCTTATCATTCCATTTCAAGTTTTTTGATAGTAGAAATGATTATAGCAAGGTGCAGTAACACCATTTTCAATTTATTAGTAAGTTAAGGACATGCAGTTGTGCTATGGTTGCGTTGTGGTGACATGATGAGATACATACATGCCCCGGTTGCAAGGGGTGTTTGTGCTATTTTTAGATACAACAGCATTATGCAACGCCTTGATTGAGCAGTTTTTGGTGGTGCAATAAAGCTTTCAGAAGATACTTATAGTAGGTCCAGTCTTCACAGTGATACAGTTCCGGTTATAACCCAGTTTCAGTCAGTGAGAAACCAATGATAGTGCCAGTAATAGTATGATAACAGAACAGAAGAAGATAGATGGATGGATGTTTGAAGAGAATGTGCGAGTTGCGATTGTAACTCACACTGGCAGCGCCTATCACCTAATTACTCAGTTCTTTCAGCCAATGTGAGGGGTCATTTAGGGCACTGGGAGAGAATTTGTTTTTTCTCCCATCTTCATAAATATCCTCGCAATTTGAGTTTTTCGACTGAAGAATAATTGATACTGAGATTCTTTTCTTGTTGCTGCTAGTGTGTAGCGAACTTGATTTTTTCTGTGCCACTGTTGTAAATTCGGTGCAAAGTATAATTAAATCCAGTTTGATGCACAGCATTTTTTCTAACAATTGTAATGGGATTACTTCAGCTCATTTATATGCATAGCCTTGCATTGAGTCTTTGAAGTTTACATTATCGTTGTTATCCTGCCATGTGATTGCATTATCACAGGCCCACCGTAATTATGTATTTAGAGTAACGAGTACTTTTATCCATCACTAGATATACCATTAGTAGGATTCTTCGTTTGTTCTCTTTTTCGCTCTCCAGCTCCAGTTGGCCGGTGACATCACACCAGAGCGCTATGCTTTTCACACCCCCCCCCCCCCGGCTGTGCAACCACCCCTCACCCACGAGATGCCAGCCAACCAGCGCCAAGTAGCAGCACAAGTTTAGTATATAAGGGGAGTTGCCACTCGACTCCATATCAGTCTTCAGTTCTCGCCCATGGAGTTCTGACCGGTCTGAACGACCAGTTCTCTTACACCCACCACGCTAGCTACCAGGGAAGGATTAAACTGCTTAGTTATTAGTTGTCTAGCACCCCCGCCGCTCAGACATTAATCAGTCTACAACATCTAGTCTTCGCTAGGGTTACTTGAGATTATCCTCGCACTCTCTCCTTTCTTCACTGCACCTTGGAGCCAGAAGGATATTCCTGTCCTTTACACTGATCCGTTGTCTACACTAGAGACAGCGGCTACCTCTGGGAAACAAAAAAGATAAAGCGTTTGCTAGTTTTCAGTTGTTTTCACAATGATAGCCTAGCCTACCCTACCCTCATTGTAAGTTTACACATCACCTCTTCTGGCATTGCATAGCTAGCTTTCCAACAGATGCTCATGCAGACATTAAGAGGTAGTACATCACATGTCATTGCCCTTATAAGGAAATAAAATGTGTGTTTTGCTGCAATCTAGAGTACCACACTTCCTGTAGACTAACACCTATCCCAATTGACTTCGTGGATACAAGATCAATACAGGTGATGCTGTTAAATTACTCATTTGAGACAAAACACATTGTTGTCACCCACACGTATATCAGCCGGCCACCCATTCTATCTACAACGTAGGTAGAATGGCAGAGCCCGCACATGAACACTGTTCTTTGACCAGCTTGTTGGTTTGGTGTTCACTTTCTTTTTACTGCATCTCCGTGGCAGGAAAGGATGTGTTTCCTAGACTAGGGGAATCAGAGGGTCTTCTCCCCAAGTCGCTACAGGCCAATGCACCATCTCTTGTGAAGAGCAAGCTCCGATGCTGATCGAGTGATAAGACTCCGTCAGGGGCCTACCTCAAGGCACCGGCCCCAGGAAGAGTAGATTCCTTCCTGGGCGGACCACACCAGAACGTGTGCTCCCCCGCGTTGCTACATAATATTCAAACACCTTTATGGTCATGTCTGTGCCTCCAGGACACCCATTGAATCAGTTACATCATAATAAATTCTCCATTCGTCTTTTGATTTTTATCCTCATAACATAACTGATTGAGCATAGCTGTGCTCCCAAAGTTATTTTTCCAAAATGCCCCATCACTGAGCAGGCCGGAAAAAGGCTGACAAGATTGCAGTGGCCCAGGCTACACAATCTGGTGAACCAGAGCCTAATGTGCCCAGGGTGTACACTCAGGACAGAGAAAAGGCAGCCATTTTGTGATGGGCAACATGTGTTCCTGCACACTCCTGGAACTCAGTGCCCACTGCCGCAGCATTTAGAGCCACCTACTCGACCACTGTCACCTCTTTCACCTATACTCTCGAAATGGGCCTCACCATGCATCACGTGGCCTATTGGGGTTCTCATAACATGGCAAATGTCTACTCAAGAGATTAAATCAATGTTCGTTTCAATGAGCTTACGGAATTAGTACTAGGCTTTTCCTACACATGATATACTCACTTTGTAATCAGGTAATAAATGTATAAACTGAAGTGCTCCAATATTAATTCACAGTACAGATGCAGGCAGCAGCTGTTCCAGTTTTAAAAAGTGATGAAGTAATGGGAAAACAGCCAGTAGCATATGCACAGATCTCATTACCAGTCAGTATAATGCAGCATAGAACTGTGCAATCTGAATTTTTGTATTCCTGTAAATATTGTTAAGTCACGATTCTGTACAAACATAGCAAATTCCGATTTAATTTCTCCCCTACAAAACATTTGAAACAGAAAATTTGTATTATGTTGCAATGTTTACAAATATACGTTGCACAATTACTATTCCACAGATGGTAACATGACTTCAGAAAGCAAAACCATGGTACGTTTCACAAAATGGTGTCTAACAATGTGCACTTGTGGCGCAGCGGCGAGCGTGCAAACTACGTAAGATATCTTTCACTTGTGTAGCATCAAAATTATTTTCACATGTACGGCATCTATGGCCGAGCTCCAACATGTTTACATTTTACGCATGCGGGATGAAGGTTATTTTGTTAATGAGCGTGAGTGAACAAATTATTGCACAAGTGCAAAGCTATTCATTTGTTCTTATTTTTATTTACTTCTTTAGAAACTAAGTTAAAACATTAAAATGTACTGTATGTTGACAAATTTCTAAACATGTTTTGGGGGTAAGAATTATTTTTAATGCCAATATCTCATCGCACCCCACTTTTTCTAGTATTTTTTTTTGTAAAAATGTGCAGCCTATATGCATTCAGTAAAACATTTACTCAACATCCTTTCAACAGAGTGAATTTGGTCCAGTGAAAGGTGTTCATAACATTAGGCATTATGAATTCTCTACAGCAAACAATTTACTCCACCTTGGTTAAAAATTTGTAGTCATCATGTTATTCGCGAGGAAACGCTTACACCACATAGTACAGTCAATCCTAGAAATGGTCTGCACACGTACAGTTGGCTAAACTTTATAGCACATTAATATCAACACACTTTCAATGATGAGCATGATGGATATTTTAAGTTTTTTTTTTTCTGTCTTGCTTATGTGTATTACTTCTACAGATTCAGCTGACATTTGTTTGATGCAGATGAAAAGTTCAGTTGTGGATATATTTTGTTCTAATGCTTTCGGCTACTGAATGGCTCAGTTGAAAATAATTCTCTAGCAGTTTGTACACGAGTTGTTGAACACAATTTTCGCAGTTAATTTAGAAGTTATTACAATTTCAGTGGAAAATAAATTCAATTTTGACAAAAAGAGTAGCGTAGCATAAAATGCATTATTTCTGTCAATGGAAATGATGACTTGAGATATTTTAGTGGAATTTTTTTCTAATGGCTAATGTCGTAGCCCTGGTTGATGACTGGTTACCAAAAAAAAAATAAGTGTAATAAACTGCATTATTTTTTCAGTCATATTGTCACAATTATGATCCAAATCTCTCCAACTGGAAGGTATATACACATTATATGCACTCCATTTTATACACAACAATTTTACGATGTGGAACGGGAAAGGTTTAAGACTGCTGAAAAACCTTCTTCCCCTACCTAATTTTTTCCATCCAATTTCAATGACCGTTTCAGTCTGTTTGCGCATTCAGGTGCTAGTTGACAATTCACAGGTCTGCCATGGTACGATGATGTTCTGCAGGGCAGTTCTTGCATCGCTGTCTTCGAAAACCTCCAGTACTTCATGGCCTTCTGTGAGTGGGCAGTCTGCAGCTGCTTGGTACGGGAGAGACCTGGCCCATCTATCACCATGCTGTAAATCTGCCACAATAGAGCATCATATTAATTACAGCCTTCTATTTTATGTCACACACATTTTATTTAACAAAAGTTCCAAGATAAAGTTAAGGTAGTGCATATATTTAGTGTGGCAAAATAATAACAGAGAACCAGAATATTAATTTTAGTTTTCGGTAAGAAAACTGGTTGCAGAAAGTAGAAATGAAAACAAAATATTTTGAGTTTAAGGTTGCAGTGTGTTTGAAACACTAATTTTTTCACAAAACAAGTAAACGTGTGTCTAACGTACTGATGGGTGATGGCTGGGAAGCTTGGCGCATCACCTAGTCTGCAAGGGGGGGGGGGGGGGGGGGGGGGGGGGGGCTATTTTCTGTGGGTTCAGGCAGAAAACCCTGGGTGGCCTTATGGGCTGATTATTGTACGTGTGCCTTAGCTCGGAGGTAGCCGTTATATAGAGTCGGCCTGTTGGGTGGTGAGAGGCTATGTAGGCATCTAAGGCGTGGGTGGCAGTGGAAGCTGGCTTACCACCTGTAGACTGGCACTGTAGCTAACAGCTGGCAGGCTGCGGCAGACAACTCTGCGGGTCCCGTCTAAGGACGGTTGGGGGTGGCTGGTCCAGGCACTGCTGGGCTCTGGGCGGCGGAGATGGATGCTGACGCCTGGTAATTAATGCTGGCAAGGCCCAGTCCCACAGGCAGTCCAAGCCGCAGGTGGAAGACAACAGAATGTGATGTGTCTGCGATCTTACGGGGTGGCTCAAACAAGTTACTAAGAAGGACTGAAGAGTGAGGCTCCTACAGTCGGCAGGCAGCTTGTGCCTAATACTGAGAGGAGGAAAGGCTGAAGGCCAACTGGGACGGGTTGCCTGGTAATTGGTTGGCTTCATCCGTGGACACATATCCTAATGTGTGTGTACAATAACAATGTCAGAAGTTAAGCTTTCTGATACTGGCAGAGTGCACCAAATTTGATGTCATCTGAAGCTAAGCTTTCAGACACCGAAACTAGAGTGTACTCTAATCTGCGCATCAATAAATTGTATGCGATTACTCGTAAATATTGACACTTGATGCATGACCGATTAGAATAATAGTCACAATTGTCGAGGATTCTGTCTGCTAGACCAAAAGCAGGGTGGTTGATTTAGATAGGCGGTGAGAGGTGTTGGTTAGTACTCACTCAATCCTGCTTCTTGGGTGCAGTGGTTGTGGTGGGTTTTGTACAGACGTAGCGAGCTTCGCCCACACCAAAACTGCAATTCCACAAGTGAGATTCATCGGTCCAGAAGTGGATGTTGTCCCAACCGAATCTAACTTCCGTACTGGTCAACGATCCTCTTACCATGGGATGGCACGATGGGTGAATGCGTATACATGGAGATACGAATAATACCACAACCGGAGCTGTTGATACTGACACCTGCCTGAGTTGGGCAGCACGGTTCCATTCCGCCTGCCTTTCCGGTGTAGGCTGAGGAAATGCACTTAACTGTCTGGCGGCAAGAAGCGCTGCATGTCGCTCCCTATGCTTTCGGCCGTGCCTTTAGCTGAAAGGCATCAAGTCTCTGCTCAAAGGTTATTGGGTACACCTTGACGCGAACAAACTAATCACAAGTTACAGTGTAAGTCCGGTTTAGGCTTGCTGACCAGGCTCTGTAAAGTCTCCACTGATCCCCCACGCTATGCAGGCTCATCAGAGATGGGGAGCTGTTTGGGTTATCAATACCGCCACTGGATGTGCGTCCACACAGGAATGGATGGCAGATCTCAAGCCACTGTATATCCCGGCACTGGCAGCAATGCTGTGGGATAAGGCAATTACTTGAGACTGTCGCCCCTCTCTGGGTGAAGGTGTTCCTAGTGGTCATGGGTCCTCTGTTCCTCTCCAACGGTACTGGAAGCAATGCTGTGGTAGTTTGGAAAGCAACACATGGCTGTCTAATGGGTGTGTGAAAATATGATGGACTTCTGAATGGCACCCGTGGCTGAAGTTAATTTGGAAGTTATAAATTCCTCGGTCCTTGTCAAAGGTGTACGTAGCAACCTGTATCTAGCAGGCAAACAGACAGATACTCTTAAAAAATATAAGCAGAGAGGTAAGAAACAAAAGTATGTTTATTGAAGTCTCAATAAACATGTGATGCATGCTACCTCCTACCAGGCAATTGAGTGCTGAAGGTTACTACGCTGGCCAGGTGTAGGCGACCTGGTTCTAATGGAGAATGGGAAAGAATTAGGTCAACGAGACAATATATAACACTTCTAAACTGTCTAACAAAGGTGTTTTGAGGACACAGAGTGAATTTAACGTCTTGGTAAATGTGTTCGCTGGTTGTTGGGTTGGCTGGTCGTCGATGGTGAAGTAGCTGCGGGGGGCGTACTCAAAGCTTTGAAGATCTCTGGTGGTCCCAGCACTGGCAGCAGTGCTGTGGGATGTCGCAAAAGATGGAACAAAAATGACTGCTCGTGCCCGGCAGCATACTGACTTATATAGTGGAAGCTTGTAGGCTGCCGACGCGGGGTGCGGGGAAGGCGTGACATCCTTCTGCCCTGGTTGGCGTGGGAATACTCTGGTCAGCATTTCTGCTTCGTGCCTTGTTGATGGCACTCTGCCTTGCCCGAGGTCTGGGCAGCTTGTTGGCTCTCAGCGCGGGGTTGGGGGGGGGGGGGGGAGGCGGTGTGCCTGCCGGGTTGTGTATTCTCCAGGTGAAAGGAATTCGCTCAAAAGTTCCTGCTGCCTGTAGGGTAGGCAACGTGTCACTGATGTCTGTAGTCGTGGAAGAGGTACGCTTGGCGATGAGTCATAATCATATTAGATTAAATGTATAAGCAGCACGCATCATACTTCTAGCTTATTTTAATTATTTTGTTTTCTAACTTGAGTTATGTGAATGAGTACATTTTGATTTTGTTTTAATTTTACTTCATTATGATTTCTTTTGCTCATCAGTGCATTAATATATTTTTATTTATTAAGGTTTTGTTTTTGCGGCTGCGAGATTGAAGGTTATTGATTAGAACAAATAGCGAATTTTATATTTTCAGTCTTCACGCTTCAATATCAATACATCATTATTCACTTTTACTGTTTGTACTCAAAATATAAAGTAAACAAACAATTGAGACCATGTCCATGTGTGCGTCCGCGGATAAAAGTAGTAGTTGGCGAATTATCTTAGGACATGGGAACTTGGGACAATGGGACAGCGAGCTGTGACATCAGAGGGTCACGTGCACCAATCAACAGTTAGGCATCCGCGGACCAGTTATAGTGAACTAAGCCTTATCGGTCCACTTAGTCCCTGCTTGTTGGGTGAAGGCATTAGGTTAGGTACTATGGATCATTGCAGCAAGCATGGGGCAGGTGACAATAATTCCCTAGCTAAGAGTACCCAAATGCGATAAAGTCACACCTCGCCAGGCCTGGTGCTCCAACTGGAAAATTGCACGTGGTGGATGGAGCAAGTTAGCTGACTTGGCATGGTGCTAAAACTTTATTGTGAGTCGCTCAAAGGCTACCGGGTCACATCTTTTCAGGCCCGGCACTCCAACCAGCAAATTGCAAGTAATGGATGGAGTGAGTTAGCTGAATCTGGGAGTGTACGTGGTAGGGGGCTCTACAGTACCTGTGTGCCAAGTGCCTCTGCACACTGGGTCCACAGTATGGTGGACGGTGAATCGTGTGGTGTCTTGTGACATACTGGAGTTACGGAAGTTAAGTATCTGCAATGGTTTGGCAAGACCCGGTCACCTGCTGCTCCCTTCAGGGACAGCCCTTAAAGGGGGCTTGACAGGAACAAATCACACTTGGAATTAGAACACAGTGTGTTGATTTGAATATATTTATTTATTCTAGGGAGAATAACCACAGTGACCCATACTAGCTCCTAGGATTTTGTAGTTACCAAGTAACCGGTGGAAATTACATTACGAACAGGTGAAGGGGACCTGTCAGAGCAAGAGCAAACCTAAAGCAACTAATAAAGTAGTTATGACGTCTCAAAACCTACTGTTGCCTAGTGCGGTGGTCCTGAAGGGACGGGGTATGACACTCCCAAGTGGAGAGCGTGTCTCTGGAGTTGATGCAAGCTTCCCTGGTAGTAGATCGGTTGTGGCAGAGAGCCCTAGCATGGCAGTGGTAGGGTGTGCTGTTGAGTTGCCAAGGCAGAGGAAGCCAATGTAATGATAATTCAATGTGAACTGGTGCTCTGGGGCCCACCTGGCCCTAAATACAGACTGGTGTCTTCAGTCGGGCATCTTCGGCTGGCCGGCTCCTCGCTGTGTGGGTGGCGTTATCCCTTGCTGCACTCTATTGGCAAGGGTTAGCAACAGGGTAGCTCTGTGTTGCGGAAGGTATCTCGGCGCTCCCTTAGGGGCAGGCCGGCTTTGTTCAGATGGAAAGGCAGAGGCACATGACTGACATGCATGTATTATTTCTACTGGCAATGGTGGATAGTATTCATCTCTCGGGTGTAACAGTCCGGGCTCATCCCCCAGTGAGGGTGTCATGGTTTCCCACGGACTGAGCTGCAGTTGAAGATGCTTACATAGTACATTGCCAGCTAAGCATCATGCGTGAGTGCTAATCTGCAAAATGAACACACTTAAGATGAGGGCTGTTATTGAGTAAGATCAAGATGTCACGCTATTAGAAAAACCATTTCAGAGTACTCCAAAATGGCTAAAAATGGTTTTATCAAAGCGCTGTATTAGACACACACCAAACTACTCAAGGGCTCTGCACTGAACCTTGTTACAAACTCTCCACCAATAAAATAATGTCACTGCTGAAAGTTTCATAGGTACACAACACGACGAGAACACCGTGCCAATTGAGAGCCTTGCACTTAGTGGCGATAATGCACTTTATGCACGTGGCAGTGTTGCCCTTTCACTCCTGCGCTTCACAGCCTCAAACGTGAGAAAAAATCGCCAGGTAGGCAGCAGCCTTAGCAAATATTTGAATGCATTATCAATTTGGTTGACTAACAATAAGAAATTTTTGTTGGGACATCTATTTGTTAGTTTTCACAACAATATTATTAAAATAACCATACAAAACTAAATTTTAATTGTTCAGAGAGCGGTTTTGTGTGAAATTTTATAATTCTTAAGTTTTTGATGGTTTTATTATACCAGTTACTACTTCACTGAGAAGTCCACTATTGCAATTTATATTTGATATGTGTATAATAGAAATATTTTTTAAGATTATATAAAACTATACAACTGATGGTAGCAGACAAGTTTGATTGTTTATTTCAAATTAATTTTACGTAATAATATGCTGATGCATGATACCTTTTCAACACTGAATGATCGACTTCATCTCATCAGTGCACATGCCTTTGTTGCTCGATTCTACGGTGTTTAATTGTTACTATGCATCATGAGCCATTAGGAATTTTACTGTCTACTCAAAGCAAAGAACAGATGCTTCATGCCAGATTGTATTATTCACCGGCCGAACCACCAAAGTAATGCATTGAGATCATGTACAGCTGCAAAATCCTTGAAGATTACGCTGTATGAGCATTACTTGGTGCTAAAAAAATTGGTGTAAAATAAAAGAAAAGTATAAAAACAGAAGCTGAGTTCTACTTCTTTTGGCTTACACATGAGCACTTTTGAAAGCCATGCTTAGACTCTTACTTCCTACTATAGGCTATTCACGGTAAAGTGGGCACATATGAAAGCCCTTTCATTTGGAAAATAAATTAATTAAAAGCAAATAAAACATTTATTTTAGCCCTAGACAATTTCCGAGTGCAGTGGAATACAAAAGCTTTATTTATTACTTACATGGCGAAAGATAAATTTAAATATATGGGTAAAGGACAAAAAATGTCTGAAAGGAAAAAGTAATTAGGGTCTCAAAAAGTGCTCACTTTACCATGAACAGCATATAGTTGTTCTCCCACATGTAAAAATGAACACTGCCACAGACCTAACGACTACAGTGAAACCTTGTTAGTAATAACTAGGGACCGCGAAAAATAGTTAAGTGAGAAATTTGCAAAATATCATGAAATGTAACACTATTACATGGTTTCCACTAAACTTATACATTTGTTCTGGAAACGTGAAGCACTGTGTAAAATTAAATGTGTTGTGGGTTTACATTAAACCAGACAAGATTAAGGTACATGATCAATTTTTATGTTGGTTATTAATGTGCAGTGATATTCGCTATCTCCAAGAGGGCAGTAAATTTGATGCATGACATTTTTTCTGACAATTACAACTACAACTTCACCTCACTGAACGTGTCTTCACATGTTCTGTTCGCTCATATGTCAGACTTCAACCCCCCCCCCCCCCCCCCCCCCAAATACGAATGAACCACCGGCCGAGCTGCTGAGACCACATAACCAAGTGACCTACTTCGGCTGCAAGTCGACATGTGGTGCTAGAGAAGCACAGCTCTGCCCAGAGGAGGAGCTCATTACTGCCTGCACCCCTGCAGCCCAGACAAGCTGGCGGCCCTGCACCACCAGCTTCAGCAGCTTGCTCCACCACCTCGTGTGCTGGGGCTCTCTGCTGACTATCATCTTCCAGACTTACCAGAAGCTCTACCAGACCTTCACCAGCAACATCAGAAGACTTCTTTGACTTCCAATACTACCCTTCTGGTAGTGGCCCCTGAAGACTCTTTTGACAACCGGCATTGAGTTAGGGACAGTTGTAATTAGGGATGGGATCCTCGATACTTTATAGTATCGAGTATCGCATGAGAGTATCCAAAAGTATAGAATTCCAACACATTTTCTCATACCGGTTATGGTACACATGCACGATAACTATGGTACACGTATACCATAACATTTGGAATACATACAATAAATTCGAATGCTGTACCATAACATTTGGAACCGGTACAGTAATTTCGAAAAACAACACCATAAGTTAAGTACATGTGTACTACAATTTAAGTACAAGTGTACCACAATATACCATATTTTATTCAGAGCATAATATTCACAAGCTGCGAGCACCTTGAGGTGTTTTTAGGCAACCCATACGTACCACAATGATGATTTTTGACATTTATTTTTATGGTACATATTGAGGAACAATAAAAATTAAAAACCGTTTGAGTTTCAGTGTGTGTCAACAACTCTATTAAAATGAGCAATTTTCTTGGCCAAGCTGTTTTGTGCTCTTGACAATTTTTATTATGTATTGAGAAAAATATCGGTTTCGAGAGAATGTTTTGGTATCAAAACTGGTATCTAGTATTGAGAAAATGTAGTATCGACCCATCCCTAGTTGTATTAGCTACCTAGCAGCATCTACCTTGTCTAAGTCAGACCCAAGTCCCATTGACCTGGTTTTGCAAACTAGTTTACTTCTGGTCAGCTTATAGTTAAGTAGGAGGTAGTAGGTGCCACCGTGTTTATTCTTCATGAGAATAAATATGTATTTTTCTCAAACCTCTGTAGACCACAGCAGACATCCGCCCACCGCAGTGAAGCAGGAGACTGTCGATTTGACAAACCTTTAACAAATCTAGTGTAGGATTGCGGGCTCCCTTAACCAATTGCACATACGTCGCAAAACACACCCAGTCGATGGACACACATCCCTTACTGTGCACCTGGTGTGCAGTAAGGTAGAGCCACAATCATTAGTAACACAATCCACAAGGCGGCTAGTCAACCCGCCCAGCCTACACTCCGTTCACTGTGCTGAATTGTCGCCGGAGGGAGTGTGAGTCTGGTCCTGGAGGTCTGATCACCTTTCGACCCATACCAAAATGTTGACGTCCAGTGCTCAGAATAAACCCCCCTCTCCGACCACCGTGCCTTGCATCACCGATTGGAGTAATGGGTTGACTCAGAGTTAGCTCGGCCATGGGTTTAATTCTACACATAACTAGGGACCATCATCGCCTGCTTCCCTCTGACGAAGCCAATATTTGGTCTCATCTGTATGCCTTACACCCAGAGGAGTGGTACTAAGTGGCAAGAAAGGAAGGCAGCTTCAGCCTCCAAAGCCAACGGGAGTTGCACCCCAGCCCCAACTGCACTTTGCAGCTCAACCTCACAGGAAAGAGCTCAAGACACCCGCTCCCAGCTCCCTCCCACTCATTTGCAGCCCTGATCAAGACCGAAGGATGACCTCACTAAGTAGTCACTGACTTCCACCAGGGAAATGACATGCCGCTGGGACTCACCACAGCACTACTAACTGCAACACCGCAGATGAACCAGGTAGGGGCTCCAACTTCCACCGCCACCAGCAGTCGCAGCAGTTGTGTCAGCAGCCACCTCGGGCCAGCTGTTACCACGATAAACCTGTGACTGTGTGCCACCCTACATGCCGGACAATAACGCTGTTGCCCAACTTTGTACTGCGCTGCCAGCCCACGCAGGCTGTATTGTATACCTGCCAAGGCCCGGTCAGCCAGTAAGAAAATCAACCAGTGTTAACCCTGTGTTCCTGACTGACACGAACAAAACCTTCCTGACCGTGACATTGCCGTCAGCAAAAAGACGACGTGCGTCAAATCAAACATAAGATCTCTACAGTTATTGATAGAAAGATTTATAGCAGTGATGGATTTTTAAAATTATGTTCATAAACAGCTCTGAAAGAGAATGATAACAAAATTGTATATACTATTATGTATTAGTGTCTCTGTAAGCACAAAATATCAACATGCACAATATTAGACTTTCAAAGACACTAAATGAATACATGTCAGTTTGGTTTACAGCAAACCAATGGAAAATTTTGTCATTGGTTTATTTTTCTCAATGTTCAATTAAATTAAATTGTGTGCATCCTTTAAGATCTTCAAAATGCCATAGATTATATTGTTGGGTGTACTCCTGGTCTGGATTATATTAACTAAAGGTAAATCGGACCTACACACAAACAGGTTGCACAACATAAACTTCACACATAAATTAGACGATTAATGTAGGTCGGAGTCGAAATGCAAGCCCAAGGATTATTTCGCTTGAATCAGAACCACCGGCAAGACTGGGTATTCACCGCATTGGGACAATGCTTTTAAACAGTAGGAATAGATAGCGTCTGCTCTGGTAAAGAACTCAGAACCTTGAACATCAGCACTAATTTAAAGCTTGAGTTGAGATTATGGGTAGTTTCAGTTTGAGTTTTTATTAGTGAGGAGGACTTCGACCAGCACGAAGCGAGTATCGTGAAGGATATTTAAAATGCCAGAAAGGGGTAAGTTAATTACGTTTCAGTGCCTTACCGTTATACAATGGGCCTGGTGGGTTTCCTCACAGGCACAAAATCAGGTGTCACACGCATCACTCTCTGACGAGGCCTTACCTTGTGAATGCCAGGCAGTAGCGTGCTTCTCCTTGCGAGATGACTGGCTGTGGCGGGTGGCAGCAGCAGATGGTGACTGCGGCGAAGTGGTACTGAGATGTTGCTCGACGTTGAAGGAGGGTAGTTCTTTAAGGGGATGTTTCAACCCCTGTCAGTCAAACCCTAATAAGGCTTCTCCGTACCTTACTATGGCTAAATTAATTGGGTTTGGTTCAAAAGGTAACTAAATTCGTGGTGCAAATAATGACATAGTGTTTTCTGCTGCTAAGGTAGCTAGTCCGACTAACTCTTCCACTACTGCCTGAAATTTTAATTTTAGTCTACATTTAACACCACCTTTCTTGGCGTAAGTCATGAGTAAGCAGGAATAAACTATCCCAAGGTTAAGCTGGTGTAAGAGCGAATCCCTATAGTATTCTTCTGGACACACTAGTTTTCGACGAGACCACACACACTGTTGTTCCGGCCTGGTCTTCAGCGGTGGGTGGAACTTCTGGCCATTACAGCAGTGGAACAGAGTTTAGGTGGCGGCAACATCATTTTATACAGAAGCAGACAGGTGAAGTATCTGTGGTGGGTCGGATGGCTAAAGCAATCCTCTCTTCAAGCTGGCAGTTACAGCGGTGGCGGAGTAGGAGGTACCTCAGTCAACTCGATTCCACTTACGGATGTGTACCTTAAGTGATTCGGGTGCTTCCGCAGATTGACCGATTGGCAGAACTTGGTTTGCCTCTTAGATTGTTTGTGTATCTGCCTTTGTGGATTTGTACGCGGATTCACCGGCTTTCCATCAAGATGGATGTGAAGTACAATTGACCTTAAGGGCTTAACTGAGGTGTATAGCTACCAATAAGAAATCATAAATAATTTAGGTTTTAAAAGAAGTAGAGTTGTTCCAATACAGATACCAAGTATCGAAATTGGCCGATACTTGACCTTTTTTAATGTATCTGTATCGGGTATGGTATTGAGCCGTTACATTAGTATCAGTTGTAGACAGTGAAATCAGGTTATTACTTTCTTTGTACACGAAAATTACTGTATGTATTTCGGTGTGTGTAAGCTGCACATTAAAAAAAATAAAAATAAATAAATCACTTCCACCAACAATTCTTTGTGGTCCCGGTGAAATTTCTATTTAAATAATCTTAACATAACCTTTTATCATTTATAGCAAGTTGCGCTGATCAAAGTATATTTCGGGCCCAGTTACATAAGATTTCCCGCAACTATAGTTTTTAAGCTGGTTGTTTATGCAAATGTCTAGTAACTGGATGTGAAATACATCACGTGCACCATTTATAATGCTCTGCGGCGATTTGTCTAGTGTCTTGTCTTTGCACCACGTCTGTGACACTGCGGGGTGGTGCGACTGTGCGAGACTGGCTTGCTACTTCCCCTCACACGCCTCTGAGAGGGGAAGTGGTTACCTATAGTAACAAGAGTGGCAACCTAGCATCCTTTCTCTCGCCCTTCTTTCTATCTCTCTCAGCAGTGCACCTTCTCCTCACCTTACATGCCTTGCCGCCGAGAGGAAAGCTGGTGTCTAGCATGCAGCGCACGCCGGCCAGAGCAAACGTGTGCTTGGCGAAAGTAGAAATTTTATCAAGATTATGCATCACACAAAATAGTTGCACCTATCATCACTTGTATTTCAAAGCAAATGGTTCTGCCTGATGTTACACAAAACATTTTAACAAGGAATTATTATTTGGAAAGATGTTTTCTTTTGCGAATAACTGTAGTTTTTTTCCCGTAAGGTTGGTGTTTATTTGTATCTGGTGTAAAATTAACATGACTTTAAACTTTTGATACATGCTGCTTATTCGAGTTATGTTACACACGACTATAACTCATCCTAACGTGTTACATCTACCAGGAACCACTACTATAGATGACTACAGGATTGTTTCCTGTGCAGACAGTTACAGACACATGGTTTTTACTGATGTACCAGACCCAACTTTCTCGCACTACTCACATAGCATCTACGTATGCAGAGGAAGGGTCAAACCCAGCACGTTATTCAGAAGTGCACACAGGATCGTTCCAGCATAGTGGGTCATCCTAGCACGTGAAATAAGCATTGTTTCCAAGTGGTCGCTGAACACGTCAGCCTCCCCGAAGCACCGGCTAGACAAGTGTGTCGCCAAGCTTTCCGAAGATAGCCAAGCCCAAGGGTAGTTCTCCCCCTGCTCACTCCAGGCAGATGTCACACCTTCCACTCCAGCCCAAGCATAGGCCGGCCGAGAGCACAATATATGACATTGCGTGGCCGAAGACGCAAGATATCTTCTCCAGTAGCTTGCCTCAGGACTTCTGTGCTGGGGCGCTCTAATGCATCTTAGGCCCTCACGGTCCACTCCAAGAACTCCAGAGGCTTCAGCCAAACCTACCAGCAGCTCCAGAGGCTGCGACCACCAACAACCAGCAGAGACTTCTCTCAACAGCCACCAGGAGTTCCAGTGGCTCCTACCTCCAGCCAGCAGCAGCCCCAGAGGCTGCCATCAACGGCTACCGCCAGCTCCAAAGGTTCTATAGCATCTACCACCAGCTCTTCAAGAGCATGCCTGCAGATACCAATACCACACTCTCCATTGTCATGCCTCCTGGTTTGACAACCGCCACTACTTTATGGTAGTAGCAACTACACCCACTGCTGTTAAAAGTAGTGGCACCTTCGTTTATTAAAGTCTCTTCGAGACATCCTGAGTTAGAGTAACTGCGACTGAGTTGTTTTTGTAGCAGTAGAAGTCATTCTATACCAAGTCAGATTAAGAGTCTCCTCTACCTGTTTTACACTATGTTACTTCCGACCATGTTTTGCTTGGTAGGAGATAGTATGCATCACATTTATTATTACATAATGTTCCTATCCGAGTGTTGTTTATTCAAGAGGTGTATTTCTTACTTGCACTACACGTCGACAAGTATCCAGCCTGCCTAGCCCAGAACCCAGCACCAGTGGTACATAACCACCCCTGCAGTTGGAGAAACAGGTTACGAGTCAGGTGGGCAAGGTAAGGAAGCCTGACCGAGTAAGTAAGGTGTGCTCACAGTCCCAGACTTTGTGTCAAGCCAGATGCTAACACAACCTACTTCACATAAACCAAGGCTCCAGTATTCCGACAGTTATCTGCAATCTTGATCCAGCACGCCTGATCTAGTGCGACCAAAACCACATGGACCATGTCTCAGATCAGGCTTTAGAAAGTGACATGCATCAACGTAAAACTTATTTAACTCAAAGGGCAGCATCTTTGCGAATAAAATTGTATGCCTAAGAGCATATGTCTACCACTTGTGACCAAAAATTATTTTAACATCGAGCAACTTGTATTATAAGTAGGGGTGGGACGATACAATGTTTTTGATACTCAATACAGTTTTCAGCTCGATACCGATGATACTTTTTGATACTTTCAATACTCGATACTCTTGAGTAAAAAAATTTCAATAATGCAATCAAATTTTTGTAAACAGAAAACTACATATTCATTGTTCTCAACAAAATTTATGATAAAGTTCAAAATCACAGAAAAATCATGCAATATAATATTACAGATGATGCAAACTAATTTGAAATTTATATAACTTAGTGGTAGTCACGCCAAGTGTTAAAAAATTATAAATATTTATATGATACTAAAAAAAAACATATCAGACAAGTCAAATGCAAAACTAAGAAAGATTAATAATTTTTATTTAGAAAAACAATTGTTACATTTTTTTTATGGAATAAGTTAGATAGAGGAAATGTGGGAATTGTTTGTCACCGGATAAAAACAATAGCAATTCTTCCGCTACCGGAAGTAAGTTAAATTTATTATTCGGTTTGTTGATTTGCATGGTTATTTTCACAGATAGTGTATACACAAAACACGTAAAATAATTATGACATACCAGTTGTAAACACAAATGGCACGTAAAAAAAATGTACTTGCATTCAGAATATAGAACATAAGTTTGTCACAGCTGCTCTGTCTATGAATAAAGCAATGAGTGTAAACAAACAAATGCTATGATCAATGTACGTTACCATTACAACCTACCTTATTTTTGTCATGGCAAAGTCACTCTGCTGGGCCTCCATTAATTTTATTGCAAGTGGATTGGATAGGGTTGAGAGAAACATTAGTTTAACGTCTTTTATGAGATGGTGTTTATTGGCACCTCTTCTTAAGAGACTGTATCATCTTTAAATACATATTGTTTTACTGGACGAGTCAAAACTTTTCTCGTATGAAAGAAACATTCAAATTGTTACAGTATTCACCCGAATATAAGACAACCCTCTACATTTGCCCTTCGCTGATGGGAAAAATTAAATTTTACCACAAATACTTACTGACAAACCATGTATATTTGCTTTTGCAAAAGCCTCAGTTGTTCAAAAAATGTGATAATTCAATTTAATAATATAGTTTATGTTAATAACAGCACACAACCACTTTTCTATTTTCTATCATGAAAAAAGGAGTGATTTTGCCAAAACATAACTACGCATTTTTGTAAACAAAATGTATTGCAACAAACATTCGGCTGTACGAATTCGGCTGGCCCGCCATAGATAACATGATAAGCGGTAGACGTCAACATTTTAAAAAGTTACTTGATTTTGTTGTGGCCACATAAACTTTCACAGTGCTGTGCATTGAAGTGTTCACTTAAAGTTACTCATCACCTGCGCTCGTTACACCTATGGCGTAAACAGACGTGACGAAAAGTAAACATAACCGTTTGTAAGTGCTGTGAACAATTATCCACGAAAACAACAGATTGACTCCCGTTTTCGCTTCTAAATCCACAATAGCACATCAAATCAGTCCAAGAAGCAGGTTTGTGGTTTATGCAAAATACGAACTCGTGATAATAATACTTAGTTTTGTAAATTTGGTGAATTGTAACTCCCAAGTGTGAAAAATCATGTTATTTTGTGTTTTAGGATAAAATTGGTATTATTTTTCGCATTATCGTGATGGCAAAATTTTCAGGCCTCGTAACTATTACCTATGCGTAAATATTAATCCTAATTTTTTCTTGTGATGTGAAAATACGACAACCCCTTAATTTTTGAAAGTGAAATTTGGAACAAAATATAATCTTGCAACTCCTGAATACATGTTGTTCTATTGCAATCCTTACTACACACATCTCTGTCATCAATACAAAATAATTAGCTAAATCATTAAATAAATACGACACTTCATGGGCTTTCTGAAACTAGTAAACCACAGAACGACAATAAACGGTGCTGCTGCGGGATGATAGGGAAAATAGCAGACCAAGCCATGTACACGTGTCGATAAAAAGTATAGAATAAAAGTATCTATATGCACAATTGCGATACTTGATACGGCCCAGTAACGAGGGGTATCGAGGTATCAAATTGCCCATCTCTAAACATATGTGTAAAGGTCATTCTTCTTGCGGGGAAATATGAGAATTTATTTCAACAGACACACTCGTCTTTGAACGAACTGATAAAATGTAAGGGCCTATTCGACACCTTTTGCCATATAATAATTGGTAGAGGACGTGGTTTGGAATGATTAATTATTAAAGTCAGTGAAGAAATCAACTGTAAGTGCCTTATTTATTCATTTCTGTCTCAAAATTAAAGTTTTCTTTGCAGTAAAATATAATTAATTACTTCAACATTTGCCATGGGCACCAACGCGCGCGCGCACACACACACACATATAGGCATGGAGGGGCAATCCTCCCGCTCCCACACCTTCTTTTCCAGCCACCATGAACACATTGCCCAATCGATAACTTCTAGGCATTGAGGGGCAATCCTCCCGCTCCCACACTTTCTTCTCCAGCCACCATGAACACACTGCCCAATCGATACCTTCTCTGTGTGGTCTCTCTGTACGAATGTGAGCGGGACAGTCAAAATTTGACATACATTTGGTGTCATATTATTTTCATTTTCAGAGGGTTTGAAAGTTTTAGGTCTTGCATTTTGTGTCGGAATACAATAAATTATATACAGTATTTTGAGACGTTATTTTCTTTAGTTAAACTAGTTTAGGAGAAATGTTATTTCATGCATTATCTACAGTAAAACAGATGGAACCTATCTAACAGGGGTTCACTACCAGAAGGACAATGAAGAAGTTGGTTTGGCTAGAACCAAAGGGGACATCGTCGTCATGATCTGGATTACCTCAAGATGGTTGTCCATGGAGGAAGGGTGGGCCAACGAGAGCGGCATTGACAAGATCCACTGGTTGATTTGGTGCTGAAGAGGCTGAAGACCCTCTGGTGGATGTTTGCTTACAGAAACGCAGAGTCCTTGGCCATTAAAATGGTGGGACTCGAGGGCTTACTGCTTATGGAATCTGAAGAGATACTCCGGTCCTTATAGCAGTGGAGCAGGGTTGGCAAGTACTTACCCTTGGCTAACACCTCCGGCCATAACATCAGTGAAGGTGCAGCAGACTGCCCTGAGGCCTGCTCTGCTAAAGGCTGTTCACGATAAAGTGAGCACTTTTGAAATCAACCTTAGAAAAAAAAAAACTGCCCATGCCAGCATATAATTCAACGGGCGCACTAAGTGACATTCGCCCGGTAAAGTTAGTAACGATAGATGGAACATAGTTTCATATCTTAACATTGAATAAAAGTGTTAGGTAACCAATTATGATATTTCAAAGTATTTATTTCGCTTTGTTTTTTATAATGCACCAGTGCATAAAAATTAGCAGATTTATAACATGTTTACTTTCCTAATAATTTAACAGTTTCACTTGACAGACGCATGAATAAAGTGATGAGACCTATGACAATGCTAATATTACATAAGGTGGAAGAATACACAACATGCATACAGGTAGATCTTCAGCAGGGCTTTCAAAAGTGCTCATTTTAATGTGAACAGCCTATAGTATTTTATACTAAAATTCATAGCTTCTTGGACTTCAGAAGGGTGAGGGGGAAGCTATCCTTGCTTCACAGGGTTGAGAAATTCAGAGTTTCAAAAGGGGTGCCTTTTCTTATCGCCTGTGGCTGAGGCGTTGACATATCTTATTGTCTCATCTGGAGACTCTGGCAGCTGTGGCACTCTAGCAAAATGTGTGCTTCTATCCAGCGACGCGCTGTGGAAATAGCGCAACCTTTCTGGAGGGTGCCGCCGGCGACTTGGTAGATAGTACAATTTTTGGAGAAAGGTGTTGATGTGAGTGCTTATGGGGGAGTTGTGGTGAACAGTAAAATCTAGGAGCATGTGTTTGTAGTATCAATTGGGGCTTGCCAATGTACTCTGTAGGCATGTGTCCTGACTCAATTACTGTTTTCAGTGGTGTGACTTGCCCCATAAGGATTAATGCTCTCCAAGATGAGATGAAGTCATTGCGTAGAGTGCACTACATAAAAGCACAGGAATGCATCATGCGACAATATAAATGATGAACTGTGAGAGGAAGTTTAACTACGAGGGGTTTTGCATTTTCAACACTAAAAGGCACATTATGATGTGCAAATGTCGCAATGTTTGTGTAACTGGGTCTGTGAAGACACATGTACAAAAGTGCCACAAGAGTGAGTGAGCGAGTGAAGAGATTTGGACAGTTCTTAACATCGAGGTCTTGAGAACTGATGAGGGTGAGTATGGAGCAGTACAGGAATGAAAAGGAGGGGGTAAATGGGATATCCCAGAGAAAACCTGCCGACCAAAGGCATCGTCCGGCACAATTCCCACATGAGAAAATCCGGAGTGACCCGGCCAGGGATTGAACCCGGATTGCCTTGGTGGGAGGCGAGCAGACTAACTGCTCAGCCACCGTGACCCCAAGTGTTAAATGAGAAACAAAAGAAATAACAGCATTTTTGCTGACGAGTCGCTTAAAAATGACAATTAAATGCAGGAAAACACAGGAGAATATTGTCAGATATTGTGGGAATGATGGTGCAGGGAGATAATCCCCTATAAAAAGGTGATCTTAGCATGAGGAATTAGCTGCAAAAATATGAACTGTATGTCTAAGATGAGGTAAAGTTGAATTCCTGGCAAGCTCAGGCAGGGAATATTTTACCTACCCTCAAAATGAGAAAGAGAATACGGTGCTGGTAACCTATATTCTTCTAAATTACCTTGTTTTAGTAATGTAATGGGGTTTGTAAAACTTAGACAAATATTCAAATTGAGTTTATTTTGCCTTGTCTTTGCCACATAATTATAGTTGGGTTGTAATTACGTGTATGCTGTATCTACATAACAGTAAGGTGAATTATGAAGATTGAGAAAATAGAATAAGAAATAGGTAGGGCATCGGTTCTCACATTTTTAGTTTGGATCGGTTTTTGGTTTAAAATGTCAGATCTCAGGGTTGGTCATGGTTACACATTTTTATGAGTTGCTAGTAACAGTTATAACATAACCTAAACTACAGGAATAATATTTGCTTACATTTCATTAATATCTTGACACAATATTTGACAACCCCAACAAATATCAACCTCTTGACAAAAGGATACAAATGTAAGGCCTTTCAATATATTTACACAAGTGTTGTCGCAAATGTCACTTTTGAGGTTAATCATAACAACATATATCGTCGTGTGTAAACAGGCCCTATCATGGTAGTTACGGTCCACACTGTCGTGATAGCTACTGTTAAAATGCACCCTTATTAAGAAATTAAAAACAGTTTTTGAATTTTGACAAGTAAAAATCTGATTTATGAAACTGTATTATCTAATTTGCTGCCAACTAAAATGAATATTTTTCTGCTAAATGTTTTTAAATTCTGCTTAATTTAATGGAAAGGTCAGTTGAAAGAACTTAAACAAATATATGCCGCAAGCCAAGCGGTAGAAGACCTCGCAAAAAAAATTACTGCACGATGGGAAAAAACTGTCACACACACACACAAGGCCATGGCTGGTTTATAATCAGGCTGTTAAAAAACGCAGTGGTTAACATAAATTGATAAATTGATTGGTGTTGCCGAAGAAAATGACAAAGCAGTCAGCAAGCAGAGAAACATAACAAGAAAAAAAGATCCTGTAGGCCTACACAGTAGACACCTGTTTTCGGTGAAAATGTTTTCTTGATTTCGTCAGTTTTGGTTAGATGATATCGGTATATTTTTCGCCACTTTTTTCTCGTCAAAAATTTAGTTGATTTTAGAAAAGAGCACTAATATTAAGAAAAAAATTATGTACGTGTATGATTAGTCATACCTGTTTATAGGGGGAAAAATTGGCAAAATCCATCCTTTTTTATTCAATTTTGGTTCTTTTTTCATAATTTTTGCAAGTTATTTCTGTACTTTTCATTAGTTTCTAAAATCAAAAGGTGCATGTTTGAAATTAGTTTAAAAAGTTTTGTGGGTAACACAGGTATTCAAAAGACTGAAAATAACATAGCCTAATATCACTTCATGTAGGTATTTATAGTTATTAGACCAATAATAAGAATCCTAATTGTCGTGCTTGAAAATTTGCATACAACTACACTGTTCAGTTGTAATAAGTGAAAATAAACACGCAAATATTTTCGAACAAACATAAATTAGGCTAATTCAGATTCAAGTAAATGCCAGTGTAGTCATCAATTTCATATTTTCTGCTGTGTTGTCATTCAATTTATATAATCCAGTAGCTAAAAATATTTCAGCATTATTTTTCATGCTGTATTTAAGTGAATGTGGAGTGAACATCAACATATATGCTTACTGCAATTTATTTTTGTTTTTTAATTTCATAACCAAACATATATTTTAAAATAAAACATATGGCTGTGACAAAAATATTTGCAAAAAGCAATTACATGCTAGGACTGTAATTAATTACGTTAAAGTGTGAATTGTACACATTTATTTTCAGTAGCTATTTAATTTGTCAGGTCTATAAAAGTGAAAGTCAGATTAGGCAGTTGGGAATATTGTTGGCCTAGGCCCAGCATAGGTTGGTTACAAGATAGCTTTTTACATTAAAACAATTTTAGAGGTTAACAAAAATGGTCAGTGGGTAAAGATTTATTCCAAGTAAAGGTTTAACAAATTTTTTAAATACCTGCAATGTATGTACCTTATTCATCCACTCCCGTAACTTCGGGTGGCCAACTTTTACCAATGGAATGTTAGCTTCCATGAAAGTGCGGGTTATTGACAAAATTAATTTCTGTTTTTCAACTTTCGTTTTTTTCGACCGGGAAACAAGATCAGTAGGCGAAAGTTGATGTTTTATACCAGATGTTGATGCACCCTGAACTTGTTTCACTTCTTGCCTTCTATCACTAAAGATTTGTTTATGTTAGGAGTAGAACTACTCTGGATGTGCTTCAGACTAGTGTCCATTTTGGCCCTTTCTATTTGTACATTACAAAATTTGCACATAAGTCAATAAGTACTATATTGATTTGTCAAATACATAAAACACCACGCGAAAAAATTCTTTATTACGGTCAAATAATGTCACAACTATTATTACTACACTCCTCTGGCATCTTTGTTTAGCATCATGTTGTAGGGACTGATTATCGGTGGTAATATTACGATATATGTAGCATGCGTCACAATATTATATAGAATACTTGTTTTCAGTTTTTGCAAAAATTACAGGACCGAACCGAAAATTCGGTTAACCTATCAGTCCTGAAAATAGGTCTGAGAGGGAAATTTATACTGTATGAAAATTACGTACATGGGTCAGTATATGAACGGTATTGTTTCAAGCTGTGAAGTAGATATATACAAGTATAGTTAAGAGTACTACTTTACCAATGCGTAATCAATATCTGTCACAGATTCCACTCCTTTGTCGATCTCCACAAACAAGCTTGGGTCATACTCCAGGTGGAACATGACAGGTGCTGAAGTTAGAGTAAATGGTGTACCTGGCACATAGTTTGAACCAGCAGTGAATGGCTCCAAATCAAGGCATGCCTGCAGAAGTAAAAACACAAACATGCAAAGACAAGAATAAGTACAAGGGGGACATTTTCTGGGAGAAGTTATGAAATAAAGTTCTCTATAATTGTGTGTTATTTCTTGTGAACCCACAAATCGCATGTATAAAAAAATGCTAAGGTAACATGGCTCAAAGACTATGTGATAAACTTTAGAAAACACTACGGTTTCAAGCTAAAATTTTTTGAAGTCTTTTTCACAATGAGTTTTATTTCTTTTTGAACTGTACTGTGGGTTACAATTAGGTTTAATCTTTCCATAATAGTTACAGAATCCATTAAAAAAGTTAGGCAAAATTTGTAAAAATGAGCAATACTGTGTTTACACAATTTTTTGCAGTAAGAATTACTTCCACAGTATTAAGTACTAAAGTATTTTAGAGTATAAATTATTCAACTGATAAACTTCACATTCACAGTAACTATATGGAGTATTCTACAACTGTTCTGAACTTTTAATTTACAGTATTTCTATGTATATAGGAAGAAGAATAAGAAAATAAAGAAAAGAAAAAGTTTATTTACGAGATATTGGCTTTAAAAAATTTTTTCCCTCCAAAACATGTTTGAAATTTTTCAACATACAGTACACTTTATGTTTTAACTTAATTTTTAAGGAAGTAAAAAAAAAATAAAAGAAACAAATGAATTGTTTTCACTTGTGAAATACACAATTTATTCACTCACCATATTACCACTATATTACCAAAATAACCATTCCACACGTGTAAAATGTAAACATGTTGGAGCTCGGCCACAGAGGCCATACATTAGAAAATAATTTCACTACTGTACAAGAGAAAATTTTAGTAGTTTGCAAAACCGCTGTTGCACCACAAGTGCACATTGACAGATGCCACTTTGTGTAACATGTTGCAGTGGTTTTGATTTATTAAGTCACGCCACCATGTGTGGAATAGTAATTGCACAACGTATATTTGTGAACATGGAAACATAATACAAATTTTCTGTCATAAATGTTTTGCAGGCAAGAAATTAAGTCAGAATTTATTATGTATGTGCGGAATTGTGACTTAACAATATTTACAGGAATACCAAATTCAGTGCGGTCAAAACTTGAAATATTAATTATCCAAATTTTTTCATCAAGAACATCTGGTGGGACTTAATACGGTATTGATACATTAATGCATTCAGTTAAATATATTGACTAATATGCAAATAGTCTAGGATTGGGCCTCAGTGTAACAAAGTGTGGGTTGAATAGCTGTATAGTTTTGACATGTGTCACACCATTATATTATAAACGACTACAGCTCATCCAAGTGGAACTACTAACCACAGGAACCAACTACCAGATGTCCAACAGTAAGTGTTCTCGCCAGAGACATGGCAGACATAGGTTTCCGAGACTGTTACTGAACTGCCCTTCTCCATCTACTAAACACATTTTGGAATCACGATACGAAAGATATTTGAAGCGGCCATGCAACGCGTCAGCTCCCCCTGATGCACCCGGCAGACAGTGTCGCCACACCGCTGAAGATAGCTGAGTGCCCGAGGCGATACCACGAGCACAAGAGGGTAGTTTTCCCACCACACGCAGATGTCACAGGGGCACATCACACCTCCCACTCCGGGCTCACTGCGCACTCTAGAGGAAGAGTATATAAGGCAGTGCATGGCCAAGGTTGGGAGTTCATCTCCAGTAGCTCGCCTCAACACTTCTTGTGCTGGGGCTCTATACTGACCACTAGGCCCTCACGGTCCTCTCCCAGAACTTCCAGTTCTACAGTGGCTGCCGCCACCATCTACCACAGAATTCTACCACCTCTTGGCATTGATGGTACCAGAAGCTCCGTCTACCTGAAGACACCGAACACGACTTAACACTTGAAGTTGTTGTGACCTCCTGGTTCTTCAGCTGCCACTACTTGCTGATAGTGGCCCCCTCAGCTAAAGTTAGGGCCTCTTCTAGGCAACCCCAGTTAGTGCTAGTTGTGACAGTAGTTAATGATTTCCCATATACTTCAGTAGCCTAGGAGCGGATCACCTTCATCCGTTAATGCATAGGTTAAGTACTTCCGCAGCACAGACTTATTGGTAGCACGTAACCAAGTGTTACTTAACTTACGTGTTTATTGTCTAAATAAATACCTAAGCTTAAAACATATCCACGAGTTCCTTGTTGTAGTACTATAGCCTATCTCACCAGTATTGACCGACAAGTGGTAAGCAATCAGCAGAGAGTTTAACCTAGAATAGAATGTCAGTCCCCCTTTAGGGGTCTGTCAGTTATACACACATATCATCTTTCGACGGCCATCCATTCTGTTCACTGCGGTGTTCAGAACGGTAAAGCCCCAACCACTACGTCATACCCCACAGAGGCGGGACAGCCAACCCCAACTGTCTCTCTCATCGGAGCACCTAGGTAAGCTGCTGGCAGAGATAAGCTGCATAGGATTGGAGGCCCTACATTTGTGGTTACACCTGGCAGTGGCAGGAAGGCGGTCTACGACCCACGACTCCAGGTGTTTGCATTATTAGGCAATCAGGGAGCGCACCGCCAGCCATTGTCGGCATTACACTATAAAGTCAGGGATTGTTGACTACTTGTCACCAACAGGAAATCTGGTACGTTATCAGCCTATGCCATTCCACAGCAGGCACGGAGCTCAAAGAGCAGTTAAAAAGGCGGAGTTCAGTGCTGCCAAGTAGGTATGTGTGGCAAACCTGGTTACGCCAGGAGTCGACACCCCTAGGAGGCAGGCCCAAGCCACCTGTAGTGCCGTGAGACCGACATCGCCCATCAGAATATCCGTGTTTCACTCTAACCTGGTATGCACTGGGTACGACGTGCATCCAGTACAGCCCTAATCAGCAGGGGGGGGGGGGGGGGGGCAACACCAGGATCGGGAGAGCTAACCTGCACATTGGCAGCTGGTCCAGTACAGATTGGAACCACTGTCATCATGCAGACCACTACAGTAACCTGACCTGCACCACGTCCAGCGGAACCAAGAACACTATACACTCCACCTACACTACAGTAACGCCACCAACGAAGAACACCCCGCCGAGCACTGATAAGTCAACCTTGCCCCAGAGAGCCACTGTTGTTGAGAGGCACGTTGCCAGACCCGGTGTGACAGAATATATTCCTAGTAGACAGCCTACCAGGCTGACACTATAGTACGAAGGGGAACTAGTAACACTAGTAGCACAACTGATTTTGCACAAATAAACGTTTCTTGCTAACTAAAGATAAAGCAACACACGTCAGTTTAATATCATCATCTCCTCAGGTTTGGTTGCACACTACTATAAAATGAGGGATGAAGCTAGGGAGAGGATAAATACCAGTGTCTGACAAAAATGGTTACATATTTCCTGTGGCCTATCCATCCACCCAGCAATTCCAATCAAGCAGGGTATACAACATGACTACATATTTTAATTTCACAGCATGGTGGAATAGGGCAGAGAAGACATAGCTGATGTCTATTGCAGTTTGAGTTATATGGCTTTACATGAGTCTTGTGACTATGTAGTTGCATGTATGGCAAGATATTATGCCTGATGGAGCAATACAACGTTTAAAAGGAGGGGGGAGTGAGTGAGTGAGTGAGTGTGTGTGAGAGAGAGAGAGAGAGCGTGTATGCGTGTGTGTGTGTGTGTGTGTGTGTGTGGGTGAAAGAAAGAGAAAACGGTGGAGAGTGGTTAATGTGAACAGACCGTAGGTGGTTGCTCAAACTGCATATCTTTCATGTTTGTTCCTTGAGGAGTGGAAGGAAGTACTTGCTTCAAGGTTTTCTACCCACTGTATGGTTAGTTTATTTGAATTCTGGCACAACAGTCCAAGGAAGCTTGGCAAACTTAATTTAGGAAATAAAAGAGCTGTATCAGGTACGACGGGGTATAACGACGAGAGTGAGGCGTTACGTTATTTTATCAACAAATCCTCGTGGCACACTGCCTCAGAGTATATAAGTTGAGCGCATCCCCCCCCCCCCCCACATGTACCAGAGAGACCAGTGCTGCATTACGAGTAATTGTCGGAGCCGACTACGTGAGGTTTCAGAAAGGCTGAAGATGAGGGCAACTCTACTTCCAGGCTTAGAGGAGCCCTTGGACAACCAACAGATACTTTGTATATGGTGAGCATAATCTCGATTGGCGGTTAAGCGTAAGGCTACTTTTCGAGGCCCCGTTAAATAGCTTATTCAGAACATTAAATACTTACTGGCAAGGACAGTTAAGGCATAGTAAGGTAATGTAAATGTTAGGAGCACATGTGTGCCTCAATATTGCTTCAGTGTCTGTGTCTTTAATCCAGTTTTGTATTCTGAGATAATTGTGAATAATCGTTGTAATAAAAGTGTTTTTTTTGAGAGGATTCCCAGTATTAGTCTAATTCACTGTCTGGTTACGCACCCCTTGAGCGCTTTCCCTTCACAGCGTATTAACAGAGAATATAAGGATAACTACCCCTTAAGGGAAGAACAGAAACAGGAGTGAATAAAGTTGCGAGAGAGAGGAGAAAGGGGACTCACAAATAATCTAATCTCAAAATGTACTTATTACATACAGTAAAATTCTGATACAACATACTTCATATTAATGTATCATTCATTTTAAAACACAATTTACAAATCCTGCCTAAAGGCTCTAGGTAAATTATGTACAATTATTCACTTTAACAAACAAAATTTATGTTAACCTTCAACACAACATAGATTGTTTTATCTTACATATTCCAAAATGGGATTAATTAAATGTTCATCAGCATTTTTCAGAAAGGTAATAATTTTTGTTACTATTTCCAACCTAATTGGGACTTGTTTTTACCAATAAAACATGTAAAAAAACAGGACAGAAACACGTTTGGAATATTTATTTCATAGACTGCAAACAATTGTTTCTTGCTGCTTACTTGCAACGCCATATCAACTTGTGTTGACATTGAGGCGCTCCCTCTCGTCAGCTAGTACGTTAGTTGGTTCGATCGACCAATACCCTACCGTGAGCGGCTGCTACGGGACAGTGATTGACTAGGAGGTGCCTTGGGAACCCAGATTCTGTTGGTATTGCGAGCACCAATTCCCTTCTAGTGAATGTGGTGGCACCTTCAGAGGTGATACTTCGTAACTGTAATGCCTGACGAAACGAGGTCTGCCCGCATTGGGGTTCACAGTAAGGGACCGCCTATTAGAAGGGTACGAGGGATGTAGAGAGGAATAAGACCCCAGGGTGAGCTTCAAGATATGTCTCTCTCCCAGAGAGCACATCTTGCTCATAGTGATGGTTGCCATATATCTGGATGCCAGTGGTCCAGGGGTGTGTTAATAAAAAGGAAGAAAATGAGTGCAGTAATTTAGAATGATGTCGAGGGAGAACGAAACGGGGCTATGGTGATCGCTACTATCATTAATCTGCATTGTTGGCACAGGCATCTCCCGAGAGGGGAGGGTCTGGTGGGTCTTCGCACAGATATGTAAGTAGGGAGCAGAATTGCGATCCTATGCCTTGGAATGGGCGGTGGGATTACCACCTTAATTACCTTCCCAGCGGTGGTGCGTACCATACAGGTGGTGGTACGTGGCTTCCTTACGGTCTGGGTTGGAGTCGGCGGTTTACTGACTGGGTTACAGGGGAGTGCACATAGGCAACTGATATCCTCACAATAACTTGGCCATGGCTAGCAAATCCCTAACCAAGAGTTTAACTCTGATTCATGCGAGACAAGTACTGCCAGTGAGATCGGCTGCGGTATAAGTGGAGTGGTCTTGGGTGCGGTCGTCTGGGGAGTACTATCCTTAAGGGGGTCAGTCACCAGAGGAGTAGCCGGTTGTTCCACTTCGCGTTGTAATGTACACCGAGCTTTGCCTCATAGTCTACTAGGAAGGTTACTACCTTTTCTGGTCATCTGAATTTATTTAATTTAAACAAAAACAATTGTAACAGAAGTAAGTATAACTAGTCTAGGCTCGTTAATTGTGACATTGGTCACACCCTCTCCAGCCGTCGCCAGTATTCTTGTTCAAGTGTCTTTTCAGTCACTCGAAGGCATTATCGGATGACTACGGTCGGAGGTGGCCTGAGTCCGGGGAAGGCGTGGGAGTTCCGGGTTTTCCAGTTGCTGGAGTATGTCTTTGAAGACTAGAGATTCCGTAAGGCACAAACCAACGACTCTGGGAGAATCGGTATGCTCACACCTGTCCAACAAGAGTAGATGTTATACTTAGTTTTGAGCTGGATTATGCAACCAGTAAACCCTTAATTTTACGTGAATGGAGAACAATGAAATAATTAATTATACAAGTAATTATGGTTTGAAATAAAGCATATTTATTTTACGCAAATTGGAAATCTGGGGAAATCAGATTAGTTTACACTCCTTTAAGTTTTTAATCTTTCTCTTGTCAGTTACGTTACAACTGGGTGAAGGCAAACATGGGAATTACCAAACCAAGCTAGTACTCTAATTTCCAACACCAAGGTCGCAATTTACAGCGACTGCTTCTGAGGTAGGATGTAGGATGGTGACGGCCTGCTACCATGGAGTCAGGGATGACTGTGGTAGAGGGTGCAGGGTGCAGTCATAGAGGTTACCTCGGGAGAGCTGCATGAGCCGGTGTTGAAGTAGAACCTGGTGCAGGTTGCTGGTGGTTGGAAGTCTAGCCTTGGGCAGGCTGCTGGAGCTGGAGAGAGAGCCTTCTTCAAGCTGTTGACAAGAGGAGGAGTCCTTCATGTCCCCAGGAGAGTTCGCTGACCAGTGCGGTCGGTGAGCCGATGAACTCTGACAAGGGCAGTTTGAAGCTTCCTTATATCGTCCCGCTTCGGCTTCTAGACTGTCCAAGGGGTGGGGGGTTGCAAGCATCTCGACACGGGGATTGGTTATCTCAAGTAGTGGGCGGCGCAGCTAATTTTTTTATTGCCCACAATTGAGGCTGACGACAGTTTTACCCCCTCGGCCTGAGGCTTGGACTCTCTGACGTCACTGGGTGTAGGGGTGCTGCTATCTTGTGTGTAGCTTTCCAACTTCTTTATCCAAGTTGGCGGGTCCACAGCTCGGTGGGTACAACAATCTTGGGTTGAGGGGGTGGCGACCGCATGTTGGAATTTGGGAAGGCTGTACAATTTTTATAATTATTCTTCTAATTATAATTGGAATTTTTGATGTCCAGGCCTGTGGAATCAACTCTCTCGGTATATAAAGTTAGTTTGCCACTGTGGAGACCTGCACCGAGCTGTCTATCGCCGGTTGATGGAGCCAAGTCGCCTGTAAAGTGTACAGGCACGCTGCACAGCAGTGTGGCATGCAGCAATCTAGAGTAATGCAGAGTTGGACAAAATGTGCGAACGCATGAACCAGGTTCGTGGAAAATATTTTAAACCTGATCTTAGTGCTCGGCCGATGCCGACACCGATACACACCGTTCTTATTCTAAGAACGAGGAAGGGTGGCAGGAAAAACTACCTGCTGAGAGATAATCATCTACAGGAAGTGACAGGGAGAATGAGATGCCGTTCCCAACCCACTGTGGCCGCCTGCTATGAAAGGCGTGACAGCACTGTAAGAGATAATCGTCTACAGTCTGTATTGCTGATCACCAAAGAATAGTGATTCATATGGTTGGAATGGCTGGGGATCATAGTGTATTGTTGGAGATATCATGTTGTTGCACGGAAGCGAAAATTGATAAACACAGTGCCAGGCCTCCGCGCCAGACTGGAACCCGGATGTGCTCCGGTGATAACTCTCGCGTGCGGCAGCGCCTAAACCTATGGGGCGCTGCTTCGGAATTTGCCATTTCCATGTTAAATGTGGCCCAAGTAGGTTCTAAGTTGTTAGTAGTGGGATCATAAAGATCCAGAAATTTTCTGAAGTTCCGTTTTTGTGTATTATCAACGTATTACAAAGTAAGTTTCTTTATTAAATCAAATGCTTATGATGTTTTTTTTTTTCAGATATGTTATTAAAATGTTTTGGAAGCGAATTATTTCTCCAGGGTATTACCCAAGGAAGATATATCGTAACATTAATCATTTAAGTTTAAATTGCCCAGACTTAAGAGTAAAAATATATTACTAAAGTATTTCTTGAGTTTTACTTTTATTCTCCGATTTTGAAGAATTTATGTGAAATTAATTTACCTACTTTTTTGTATATTTACTTAAAGCATCAAATACATAGTACATAGTGGTAACATTGACTTTAACACAGATTTCCATCAGTTTTCCAAAATAATTTTGTTTATGAACATAAGTGAACAAATTATTGCATGAGTGAAAAGCTATTCATATGTTTTTATTTATTTATTTTTACTTTTTTAGAAACAAAGTTAAAAAATTAAAATGTACTGTATGTTGACAAATTTCTAACATTTTTCAAGAGTAAAAATTATTTTTTTTGCCAATATCTCAATTCTAAATGACCTAAAGTATTACAGTGTTTTATGTTCATCAACATCGTAAAGGATTTGTTACAAAAAATATGTTTTTAAATTTTTGGGGAAATTTTGACCTAAATTTTTATGTTCTAGGGAAATTTTTCCCTTCTAGGAATTTTGCCCACCTCTGGAGTAATGGTGTTGACATGCAGCACCATCATGAATTCTTTCATTCATTAAAACATGAAGACATGAATGTATAAATTCGTAGCTGGATGCCTGTTTTGGTACCGCACTCATAAGATACAGTAGACCCTTAAAATTAATGACTGTGTAAAATCACAACCCTTCAATAAATGGAAAGTGATTAATTTTAACCACTGAAAAATCCAGAAATTGCATGCCAAAGTGTGTTTTTCCGAAGTGAAGATTGTTTGTACAACTTCTGCATAAAACTAAAATTATTTTTATTGAAATATTAATTTAAATCAATAGGCAGACATTTTATGAATAAAATGATACCCCAAAAATGTGAATATGTTCTCTCCTTGCCACAAAAAAAAAGTTTATTAACATTGAGCCGCATGTTTTACTGAGTGCAAAATGCTGAAGAAGGTGCTTCTCGTGGACAAAATAAAAATTATATGTTATTGAACTTATTTTTTCCAAAGGAAACTTCACCAATAAGTAAGCAGTATGTATGTGCAAACCACACATTATTTTATGTTTGCAGGATGTAATTTGTGCATTTTCATATTTTAGAAAGTACCATTTTATCATTGCTAAAAAAAAAAGAATTTATTTGCAATTACACACTAATTTTCTTTACTGAAGTGTCTATTTGTGACATAATTTCAAGGAACCCTGTTATAAAGGTTTACAAAAAATGGCTTTTAGTATAAAGTACTTTCATTATAAATAAAAGTTGAGGCTCTATTCATATGCGTTATAACAAGATTTTACAGCGCACTTAACTGTTAGCACAAAACACAAGTATTTTAATTATCTCTGCTAAACTACTTGAGGCCAAAACACAAAGTGTTCACAAGCATATACAAATTTTTGAAACACTTTTCCAGCAATGCCTTTCAGTAGAATCTGTGAGTACCTGCCATGCTAAAGCCAGGTGCTTCCCGAACCTGTAGCCTTGCTCTTGCAGCTCCGATGCATGTCCGGCGAGCTTCAGCGTTCCTTGGCAGGACTTTCCTAATAGGCTGCCTCCTGACAGGACATTGCGCAGGGTCCACTCCTCCACTGCATTCCCATCCTTGAAGGAGGGCAAGGGGTTGTTCTGCTTGTCTCGCTGCCCAATAAACTCCCCTTCAGTCAGGTCCCGCACTGCACTGCTTATCAACTCCACCAGCTATACCAAAACATCATCCAGTGATTGCATTGCAACATGCTCAACAAAATTTTGTGTGCATGTGTGTTTTATCACTTCCCCAAACTGTAAAAATTTGATACTTAAAAGAAAGAAAAAGAGAAAGTAAGAAAGCAAACAATTACAAAATTCCAGGTTAACAATGCCATTCACAAAATTTTAAAAATTTTCAATAGACAGTAAACAAATGCCTGGTTTGCAATATTAAAGATGATACCATGCTGATGGATCACACTCATTTTAGTGAACTGTGAACCCTATTATGCCACATACTGGATAGGGATACTGGATAGGGGCCCTAGAGGGGCTGATTATAATTAGCATGCTGCATAAAGCACAGTTTCTGTATTCAAATGGGGCATCCATGGAAATGTGGGGATTTTTGGCTACATACATCTCAAACTCCTATTAACGTAGGTATCACAAAGTACATTTGAGCAGAGATGCAGGGTGTGTACACACATGAACATGTGGCACATCCATGTGCACACCACGTACACACATATACACAGATTCTTTTCGCTTCCCCTGGCTTAGGGTCTCTTTTCCATAACTGCTCATTTTCTGTAACTCCAATTCTTCCTCACTAACTCTAATAGGCCTAATTGTCCCTATTATTAAAACTTACATCTTGGTTGCGCAGGGATGCCAACTCCATACAGGAATTAGCAAGAAGGTAGTCTCCACTCAATAATGCTATCTTGTTGCCAAAAGTCATGTCATTGAGAACTGCAGGTTCTGCGTATAAGCCAGGGTAAATGTTCACCAACCCTTTGTGAACTAAATGGCTTGTACGGATCATTTCCGTCACCTCGGCCAAAGCTCGTTGGCTGAAAATAATGGGATAAATGAGACTTACGATAAATGTAGTCTACAGCTGATAATATGCTAGAAATAGCTCCATCTTACACATTCTTATTCAGTGGCAACTAAAACTAAACTTAGCCTACCTTTTATAAGCCAAATGGCCTAGCTTGCTTGGCAACTACAAATTCTGAAAAAACTGGCATGAACAGTGAGAAATAAAAGAAAATTAAAAATATTCTCCCAAAAATTGTTTGATGCTGTGCATTTTTAACTCAGGATCAGGTGATGGAATGAGCTACCAGCGTCCTTCAAAGGAAATAAATAGTGATTTGACACTTTTCGAGAGTACTGGATGCAAACACTGGTAACATATTTCAGAATAACTTACCTGGAGTCAAAATAAAACCCAAAACATGCCATGAAATTTTTATGAGTACAGTACATACATCCAAATTTTTGAGATTGGGAATATCCTGAGCCTAGTACATATATGTACTAACAATTTTAGGCAGGAATATTCTGCGTTTGAGTTCCTCAACATCCAACATCTTAACATACAGAATAGAATTTAGGATCAGGTGTGTGTGTATTCATGGAGGAACAGAAATGACAGAGCGCATGTAACATCTATAAATTGAATTCATAAAGATGATAAGACTCCTCTCAGTGTAAAATTTGACAGCATGAGATATGTGCCAATCAATGTTCAGTGCTATATAGCGAGTGGGGAACAATACAAGTTATAACTAAATGTTAGAAAAGACTGCCAAGACTGCTACATTACCTACTTACAGTTACAATATTTTGAGGGAGAACAATGTGAAGACTGAGAGAAAATTTGTACTTCACAAGTAACTTTGTGTTTGACTTGTGTCTGCCCTTTCAAGCAGCAGTATTAGGGTAACCCTATGAGAAACCCTTTACAAATAATCAAATAATTTTCAGACTAATAAGTAAAAATTCTGGAAGCCATTAATTCAAACATTATAGTTTTAACACGATATTAAGAGACAGAATTCCTTTTCAAAATTCTGCCAACATTTGTACTGTGGTTTACATCAAAATATATGAGAAGTGCCATTTCAAACAGTCTCATTTCCACCTTAACTGGTTTTCAGCAACTCTACAAAAACTAAATGCAAATAGATCAGTAAAGGTACTTTTTTTTTTCACCACATGTCCATATTTTCTACATTGTTTTACAATGAGGGTGTTTGTTTATTGTGTTAAGTGAAGGAAAGAAAACCAATAACAAATTATTGAAGTTTTAAAATAAGCCTATTTGTCACGCATCACAGAAAATGAGAGCTAGTTAGTCATGAACACTATGGAAATAAGGTTTTTGTTGTCGACTCTGGAAGGTGTCTTCCAAACTTTTAATGTTTTATAACTTCCAATTATAACCTAGATCTTTGACATGTCCATGTTTCCTGATAATCTCACGATACTCTTC
This sequence comes from Dryococelus australis, assembly GCA_029891345.1. Classification (NCBI taxonomy): domain Eukaryota; kingdom Metazoa; phylum Arthropoda; class Insecta; order Phasmatodea; family Phasmatidae; genus Dryococelus; species Dryococelus australis. The sequence goes on from CM056998.1 coordinate 89,607,589, forward strand.
TCATTGCATAATAACTGATTGCTGTCTGATGTCTTTTTTAATACAGCCAATACTCTATCGGTGGGCACAAAATTTATGTACGGATAGGGAAGAAGACATATTTCTTCAATATGACTTGGTGACTTCAAAAAAAAACCACTGCATTAAAGTATGAAAGACGTGCCTGTTTTTATTTTATCTGCCACATCCATCACAAAATAGTTCTAATCGAGGTTACATTGTGAGTTGCACCACGGGAGCGGTGTCTATTGAATAAGCAATTTCATGGACAAATGATTATTCAGATATGTGAATAAAACATTTTAAACAGTATTAACCACAATATACTTGACATTGTAATAGAAAATAAAGCATTTTGTTGTGGACTATGTATATTCCTGGGAATAAACAGTTTTGTGCCGAACATCATTTTTTAATACCAATTTTCATTGGGAAATACGTCAATTTGGCTTAAAGTATTCAAGGAGCAAACGTATACGAGCTTGCATGACCAATTTCAATGAAATACATTGTTTTAATCGAAAATGGAAATAAGTTGTTTTGAAAAGACACATCTCATGTAAGACTGAAGCCTGGGATTTATTTCAAAGGTTGATTTACAAACTTTACTATGAATTATGCCATAGCAGCAAGAAATGCATTTGAGAATGAACACCAACCTATGAAGCACGCCAGCTGCCTTGTCTTCCTCCATGTCTTCCACATTGAGGTGGCCAGCTGCTTTTGAGATAAGTAGCACAATGAGCCCCCAGGCCTGCATGTTGTTGCGACCATTGTACAGCAGGCTCCTGCAGAAAACAACATTGCATCTGTGTATTAAATTATAACAAATGTGTTATTGTATCCTAAAATAATCTTGAATGCTTAAAGCAAATGGTTTGTAGTAGGCACCTGCGAGTACTCGAAAGTCGAGTTTTTTTGTAATACTCAAGCTTGGGCTCGACAAATACTGAAACTCGCAATCCGAACATGTCACATTAAAGACGCTCATAATTGCTGCATTTACCCAAAAGGAAGACGAGGTTTTTTGACAGAAAAAGGATAAAAAAAAATGAGCTGTCCATCTACAATTCGGTAATCGTCTTCAATTCAAAACCTAGTCGATTTTGACAAAGGCTTTTCATGCTTAAATACCGTGTGCCCTATGGTTGTATGTATTTTTGTAGTGCTGAGACTGTACCTGTCAACTTTGAAAAGGGTCCCCTTATCTGATATCACCCCCTGTAAAGAGGAAGTAACCCGAAAGCGCTTTGCTGGGAAGCAAAATGGCTCAAGTCACGAATAGGTATTTAACACCCACAAAAGTTTTACAGTTTAAGAAAAATGCTGCTACCATACAGCCAGGTTAGACACACCTATTTCAATGTGACTAGATTTTCTTTCAAAGTAATTTCAAATACATCATATTATTCATATAGTAGGAATTCTTCTTAAAGTTTTGTCAAGAATTCATGCAAAAATACTTCAACCTAAATAATTTTTTCAGCACTTCATAGTAGTAGTCTTGAATTTAGGTTTAAATATTTTTCCCTCAAAAATATTTTTTTAGGAAGGGGTTGTCTTCCTTTCGGGTAAATATGGTAATGAATTTTTAATATTTTGTATTTATCTTGGTAAAAAACTCTTTTCTCAGTTACCATTTTCTATTTGCTTAGCATAATAATGTTTAGGAAACCACCCAATAGCAAGCAAAAAAGTACTGTAACAAAAGTTTTTCCAAATAGATTCTTTAGTCTCCACCAGAAATACAATTTGCAATCAAAATCTGATATTTTACTCACTACATCAAAGTCGACGCCATTCTTTTTCATTTCCAAATATAATGTTGTACACAGTTGTGCCAGTAACCTAAAACATGGGAGAACTCGTATTCCGTTACAATGGTAAACGATGTTCATATAAGTACGTCAGGACACGTCTTGATACTGATTTTTAAATATCTAAATAATATAACATTAGAACGTATTTGAGCAGGTTTGTGCTTCCACAATATATTCTTTAATTTATTAATTGCTGCCATTCGTAGTACTTTGTGGGGACACGATCATCCATTGCCATGTTTACCCAAATAGTTTGTTGTAGTTATTCAATGTGGATAGGTCGATACATCCATAGTCTACATCAAACAATAATTGCTCGTATTCAGGGTCGCAGCTCGAAAAGAATGAAATGTGTTTGTCAGCCCAGCCTTCACGTAATCTTACCTATTTTAAGCATACTTAAAAAAATGAGATGGGCAACTTAATATTATTTAACCACATCCTCTACTCCAAAAAGTCTTGTTAACCCACCAACTGCAACCATAACCAAGTTTGTTCACAACAGACATTGATTTGTCGATTACGACGACTAACCGATCACAGCATCACATTGCAAGCAATGATCAAATACTAATAATAAATGTACAGCAATGGCACATTAAAAAGTGTACTGAAAAATAGTGTGTGCATGAACAAATGTACTAAGATGTTGGCAGAGACATCTGGCTCAACTCGACGTTGCGAGTTTTTAAAAAAACTGAATTCGAACTCGACTTGCCTGGAAAAACTATAACTCACAGGTGCCTAGTTTGTAGGTCTGTTGTATCACTCTGCAAGCATTATTTAAGGTTTGAGAAAGTATACTTTTGTAGTTTCCGTTTAACTAGCTTTAAAATATACAACTGGTTATTAAATAGATAAGCATGTTTAACTTGATTTGTACATGATTTAATATAAACTGTATTCAAAATCATTCTTATGCACCTACTAATTTGATTCATTTGTATACATGGACACTTCTTAAATTTTTTTGTTAATTTTGTATATATGTGTGCTTTTAAGGTTTTTTTTTTATGGATGTGTCCAACAGCACAGCAAAGTTGCTTTGTGGACAATGACAGGGAGACTGAAACCTGCAAAATTTCCCAAGAAATTAATATTTACAAATATATAAAATATTTCCAAAATATGTTTAACATACCACAGTAATTTTTTTAATAACTACTAAATGTAATTCATTCTTTTTCATTTCATGTACTGCCTATTACTTTTAATAGTTAACGAATGGCCAGAGCATGTAAATTCCAGACACCTGCAACTAGTGTCTGCAATACACAAAAGTATACGACACAGAAAATTTGACACTTTTGAAAACCTTGCCTTTTCTTTCATGTAGAATTAACATTGCCATGGTCCTGGCCACTTCATTTGTGCACAGGTCAGGTAAAACTGTGAAATTATTAGAAATGTAAATATTTTACAAAATGCTAATAATTACATTCATGAGCATTAAAAAAAACTTAAAGCAAAAGAAATCACTTAAGTTTTATCTTTGAAGTTTAATGGCAATGATCAGTTCATGTTGTTATGATGGAACCGTATCCATTGCTGACCATGATTATATATATATATATCTAAAAGACACCTGCGCAGAGAGAGGGAGAGATAGAGAGAGACACACACACACACGCATGCACATGCGCACACCTTCCACGACACAACAAACAGATAATTAGGAAAAGCTGTTTCCTTGTCAGTGAAAAATAAATATGTTACCCAACTGACAAGGAAACAGCTTTTCCTAATCAAGGTTTTTTCGTCTTTTGTCTTGTTGAATGTGTGTGTGTGCACACACAGATTTTCATTTAGTCTCATGGTTGGGAATGGACAGTCCAATCAAACCATCATAATAACAAATAATTTCAGTATTCACACAGTATTGTGCCAGTGAAAACACTACTCCACAGGCAGTGGACAAATCATCTTAACTGAAAACGTGAAGACCGACCCCAGAAGGCGTTCTCAGTGTCACAACTCTAAATACTCCATCTTAACCTGGATGAACTGCAGTTATACGAGCAGTAGTTTCCATTTCAGTGTGGAGAGGTTGAGTTCTTCGGGAGAACCAGTTGTCCAACTTGGGTGTTTGGAGCAGGCCTGGTTCACTTGGTCCTCTGTTGAAGTGTGTGAAGATATTCCAAGCTCCATATCTTTTCCAGATCTGTTGCTGGAAGTGGGTGACTAGTTGCCATCTGTCCAGTGAATTCATGGGGCAACTGTGTTAGGTCATGGTCTCGTAATGCCACAAGAGGTTCACCAACCAGGAAGTGTGAAGGTGTTGGCACGTCCTACACTTGCGGGTCAGTGGAGAGCGCACATAGTGGCCATTAGTTCAGCACTACTGATACCTGCACTAGTAGGGTTGCCAGTTCTTCAAAGGTGAGCACTTCGATGCCCACAACTTGTTTCAAGTGCTGCTTAGTACTCTTGATGGCTGCCTCCTAGAGACCACCAAAGCGAGGACTTGCCGGTGGACTGAAGTTCCACTTGATACCTTGTCGTGCTGAGTTGTTAATGTCCTGCCCATTGTCATCCTGGAACAAGGAGCGGTAGACTGTTTTCAAGTAGTTGTGTGCGCCCACAAGATTTGTGCCGTTGTTGGGGGGACTTCTGCTGGAATTCTCCTCAGACACACTAATATTTTTAGTGTCGCTGGAAACGTGGCAACTGAAAGGTCTGCCTCAAATTCTAAGTGCACTGCCTTCATTTTCATGCAAATAAACACACACACACATAAACCTTTACAGCTGTCATTTTCCATTTTCTGACTGGTGTGGCAGGAAGGGGTCCTCCAAAGCCAATGCCAACTGATATGAATTACCTTATTTGTTCAAACCTGACCCTTGGGAGCATGTCCATCATAGGAGTTAGTGAACTTGGTCTTACCTTAAAACATGCAACACAATGGTGAAGCAGACTGTGAATCAGTCTTCGAGCTGATATTATCCAATACTCCCTGCGAACCAAATACAAAGTAGTAGCTGGCCCTGGATGTAGATTGATCACATGGTAGTGGCTGACAATGAATGTAGACAATTTACTCTGCTTGGGGAGGAGTATGAAAGCTTGAAAAAATCTGATTAAGGTTGTCAAGGCCTCTCCTATTTTATCAACTGTCAAGCATACATCTACCAGAGGTGCTGAACGCCCAAAGGCTCCCTTTGCCCTCAACACCCATGCTGTTACATTCTTAAATGTCGTCAGAGAGGACATCCACTCTAGGAGGCCTAATGGATATTCCGAGGTCTGCATCTGGGTCTGGTCTCCTGTCACTATCAGTACAGTAGTTGAAGGAGTCTTTTAACTCCGGAAGCAAAACTTGTTCACCACATTCGCTTAATGGCCAAAATTCTTGAGCCTGAGCCAGCCAGCTAGGACCTGTGAACCAAACAGGACACTTTATCAAGTGGTCAGGAAGGGAACCTCGCGAAGCTACATCTGCCATATTGTGCTCTGACGGCATGTGACTCCATGAACTGGGGGTAAAATAGACTGAATTTCTGAGACTGTTTGCTACTAAAGTTTTCAACCTGTTAGGTGACAATCGCAACCATGCAAGGACTACCATAGAGTCTGTCCAACCATGAAACACCAACTCCGCAAACTTTGGCTCATAAAGCTTCTTGACATGCTGCCATAGTATGAGTAGCAATGCAGCGCACAGCTCGAGCTTCGGAATGGAAACTGTTTTCACTGGTGCCACTCTACAATTTGCAACCAGCAGATGTAACTGGGTGTCCCTGTCATCCTTCAGGCAACGAAGATAAATTACTGCTGCATAAGCCTTCTCGTTGGCATTGCAGAAACCATGAAACTGAACCTCGAGTCATGAAATGGAATGAGACGTGCAACATGCACTTATGAAACCAAGGGTAAAACTATTTGAAATGAGTCCACTGATTCTGCACCTCTGCTCCCACTGGCTCATCCCACCCTAGGCCTTGGGTCCATAACCCTTGCAGCAATATCTAGTTAGCTGGTATCACTGGGGTTAACCAACCACATGGGTCATATAGACAAGCAACTGTCCACAAAATATCCTTCTTGGTGTCTGGCAAATCTGGTATCTTCACTTGATAAGAGTTGTGGTCTTGTTTGGGATCCCAACACAAACACAACACCTTCACTGATTCTGTATAGTCGAAAGTCCTTGATTCACTTTCACCTGCAGTTCGGGATAGTTGGAGCACCACTTGTGTAATTGGAACCCATCTGCCCTTAGCAGTGAAACCAACTAACTGCCTTCTCAACTCTTGATCCTCTGTCACAGTCGCTGTCCCAGTTACTACAATGTCAACAAACACATCATGGAGCAATGTACATGCTGCCAATGGGTACTTCGCTCCCTCGTTTATGGCCAACTACTGAAGAGTCTGTAAAGGTTGTAAAGGTGATGATGTTAGCCCATAAGTTACTGTGTTTTAAATTTGTACACACTTATTGGATCACTGACAGAATTATGCCACAGTATACATTGGCACTTCCTATCCTGGGGATCTATCACTATCTGACGATACATCTTGCACATGCCAGCTGCCCCTGCAACTGGTGATGTGTGGAAGCTCAATACAACAACAACCCATCAGCAACATTTGCTGATACATCGAACACGACTCTGACCTTGGTCAAAGCACGCTCCTGCTTCACTACTGCATGATGTGGAATTACATACACTAGTTGATTACTAGTACTCGAGGTCAGTGTCACAGCATTGTTACTATCTGGACAGTTCAATACACCAAAGCATGTCACGTGACCTAAATCTACACATTCTTTCATGAACTGTTGGTATTGCTGTCCAAATTATGGTGAATGCCGTAATCTGCGTTCCAGTTCATGAAGCCGATTCACAGCCACACTGCAAAAGTTCCCTAGGGTAGGGATTGAAGATGTGAATGGTAACCTCAAAACATACCTGCCATCCATGTCATGGGTATGGGCATCCACAAAATGTTTTTCACCCTGCTGATCTTTGATGGAGGTGAACCCTTTCTTTGGAATTCCTTCCATCACCCAGAACCTCTGTAGCACTGTGTCGAGTGATGCATCCGTGCGAACAAGTAATGATGTAACTTGTGGCTGGTCGATGTGTTTGCAAGGGACATTATCAGTTATGACCCAGCCAAACACAGAGTGAAATGCATGGGGTTGGCCAATGATCTTAGGTCTTGTCATAACATCAGGTACTATCTTGGCAGACAACATTTCAATTGCATTAGGCATGGCAAATTCAGGATCTGCTAGTGGCAAGTCATTGCAGTGCCCAAGTGTCTGTGTGGCAACTCGTAGTGATGGTAACACCTTGGTGATTTTCTTTAGAATCACAACTCTGCTGGTAATACGGAGCTGCTGAGAATGTATGGAACTAATTTCGCATAGCACTTCTCCCCTTGCATCCGAGACCTCTGTATGACCTATGCCAGAGATGGATATGTTTGGTCAGGAACTTTTGAGTCCCAAGCGCTGTACACACGTTTCTGTTATGAATGATAATTGGGAGCCCCCATCAAACAGTGCTCGCACTGCCTGGTAATCACATACACCATCCTTCACACGAATCAGTGCAATTTTCAACAAAGCTGCGGTGGCCTGGGTGTCTTCAATCCTAGCTGAGTACATGGTTACTGCATTCTCCTTCATGCGGTAGGGTTGGTTTTATCCGAATCGGTGGCCTTATCACTTGTCTCCTCTCTGTTACCAACATGAAGTAGTGTATGATGACATTGACAATTGCATTGACAACTAGATGCTACATGGTTTGCTCGTAGACAATTGAAGCACAACCTGTTATCCTTCACACACTTTTACCTTTATCCTGATGACTTCGACAGAAATGACTTGACATCTGTGCAAAGCATGGTTACCACCACACTGCAAATTCTGGGCACTTTTGTTTTTCACCTACTTCCTGAGCGGACACGAGTTGCCTTGGGGGGACTGGCTGGAAGCTGAGAGGTGTTCATTCCATGGCTGGAACTTGTGAGCACTGAAGGATATCTTGTTGTCTGCAGTCTTCTGGTGTTGAGTGTTCACCTGTCCCTTTACTGCAATTAGTTGTATATGCTCCTCTGCAAAAGTCTTTCTTTCGAGAAATTTGATGAGCTGTGTGTATGTTGGTAAGTCATCATCTTGCGACATCACAAACGCCTGTCTCAGGTGTGCATCCAGTTTCTCTGATAGTACGTTGAAAAGCAGAAAATCTGATTCATCCACCGGAAAATTGTTTGCCTTGAAGGCATTTAGGTTCTCCTGTACCCCAACTATGGATTGTGAAACTGCCCCTTCTTTGCAGCTGTCCACAGCTGGAAGATGCAAAATCTTCTGAACATGAACTGTCGCAGTGATTTGCAGATTTTTAAATTTGCTTTCCAACATTTCCCATATCACAGTGTAATTTTTATCAATGACTGTTATAATACTTACCAAATTACGAGCTTCGTCCTTCAGACAAACAAGTAAATAATGGATTTTCTACACTTTGGTTAAATTTGGGGCATTGCAAACCACTGAATTATACAATTCGGCAAAACCAGTCCACTTAGGCCTATTATTGCTAAAAGTTGGCAATGGTAAAGTTGGCTACACCAGGACTTAATTGAACACACATTTGCTAGAAGCATTATCATTCATGCTATTGGATGCGACTTCTGCCCTTTTTAACTTATGCTTGTTGTGAATATTGCGCAATTCGCAAAATACAGCTTCATACATAGCAAATTATTGCTTCATTTCCTCCATGTCGATAGTTTTGCAGGTGGCTTGGCACAAAGGGCACAGAAATTTGCCAGTAATTAATTTATTCTTGCATTTACTTCATTGAACAGAAATTCAAAATTTTCTAACTTAGATTCATCATTGCATGATGCTTCATATAATTCCCTTGCTTAATCGACTTGAGCTAAGAGGAAGTTAAAAATTACATATTGCAGTTCAGGCGTAGCTGCCGCCATCTTGCAGACTTGGTTAGCCTGTTAGGCCTTTAGAGTTAGTTAAAAGTTTTAACTGTATGAATTTCACAACACTAGTAGTAGTCTCATCAATGTGCACTTGTAGAGCCACGGCAGGCGTGCAAACTATGTAAGAATCTTTCTCTTGTACAGTAGGGAAATTATTTTCTCATGTACAACATCTATGAGCCAGCTCCAACATATTTACATTTTACAGGTGCGGGATGAAGATTATTTTGTTTATGAATATGAGTGCACAAATAACTGCACGAGTGTATACATTTTTTAATTCTTCGCTTCCCCTTCCTTCCTGCATTTAAGAATTAAAACATTAAAATGTACTGTATGATGGCAAATTTCTAAACATGTTTTGGGGAAAAATTTTTCAAAATGATTTTTTATGCCAATATTTCGTATATAAGCCATACCCCACTTTTTGTAGTAATTCTTTTTGTAAAAATGTGCGGCCTATACAGGCCAAAATACGGTATTTTATTCACGTCTGTGTTATGATATGACAAGTTTTAATTTGTAGGCATAGTTAATAATTGCTATACACACATATTCTTAACTACTATACTTTACCCTCTCTCATAAAAATGGGGATTTCAAAAGACAAAAAGTTTGCTCATATACTATGCATATAAATCTAAAATACAAATAAAATAAAATCCTTTGATAGAAATAACGAGGACCCAACACATAAATAACACAGTGAGGCTAACAACTTACAGCTATCAGGATGTTGTTATATATTATGCTTAAATATCATAAGCGTATAAAACAAAAATACACAACATACTGTCCAATGTAGAACATTTCTTCCCCATGGTAACAGTTAACTTAAAATTGTCCTATTTTACCATGCTGATTATGCAGCAATTTTCTTCATTTTGTTTCTAGGCTTCCTTTTGTCATCTTCTGAGATTCTCGCTTTCATGTTAAACTGTCTAACCATTACAGTGTATCACTTCTCGTGGCACTTTTCCATCAATAGCGTTCATGATGTAATCAGTAAGAGTTTCAAATACATTAATCGCTTTGCTAACATATTCACCATGCATAACAGTAAATCTATCTTCTGAAATTCTGATGGCATTTAGAAGTTAAGAACTCAAGAGTAAGAAGGCCACCACGTGTAACTATTCCAGCTACTACTATCAGATTCTAATTAATGTGTTCCAAGCTCAAGATACTTATTTGAAACAAAATGCCACATAACCAGCTATGTATTTTAATCCTTCGCATGATGTTATGTCCTAGTTTGGCAGTTTACTTAATTCAGGTCGTTTTCCAGTGAACCAGTTACACAACTTACTCTTACGGTGCTCTGTAACTTGCGGATGCATCCATTTCCTTATGAAGCAATAATTGTGTCCCATGTGGTTCTGTTATGTCTAATTTTGTAATTCCAGCAGATGTATGTATTAAGCATGTCTCATCAATTTTGTCTTCCATGTTTGTTTTGGTAGAAAACACTGCTGCAGAGTGTTTACTCATAGTATAGTTTTGCACTATGTATTTAGAATCCACTACTTAGGATTTTTGTTCTGATGTTTCATGTCTCTCATGCACGAAAAAAAAAAACATTCTGGGATGTCCTGATTCGATTTATTCGTAGTCACTTATCGAACATGTAAAAATTCATATAAATAGTAAAATAAATCTTGCATTGATTTATTGCAAATTTGTATACCTTTTGCCTGGATAGTTTCCATTAGCTCTGTCATTTCATTTGAAATTCTATCCTACTGCTCTTTATGTGTGTCATATGCACTATGAGGCTGTAATGAATTCATCACATAGAACCTGTCACAGGAAATTTTACAAAAATTCGCCATGGCGGTGGATTCTCCTATTCCTAAATTATTTTCTTTTAAATAACCTTAAGATTGAGAAACACTGTTTGATAAAAACTAGGCTGCTGTTTTTACTTTTTGGTGGCCACTGCCTTTCACTTCTAAATGATGATGTGTTAATTTACGTGGCAATTTCAAATCGCACACTGATTTATCAAGCCGCTGTTCAACAAATATTTTATCTACTGTCACTGCAGTTTGAGAAACTAGTAATTTTAGGATTAATTCCTAGCTGCCTCCATACTGTTCGATTTCCTTCACCTATGTCGCTTACTACTGCTACAACCTGAGAAGCACAGTCTTGTACTTTTAAGTATAATTTCTTTCAATATATGCACGGACATGGATTGATCAAAATCATAATAAAATGGTTGTTTCAATTTATCAAGCAAGCCACATGCCATAACTTGTGCATATTTGTGGGGGCCCAATATTCGTCCTCTTGCTCTGTCCACACATCTCATTGGAAATTTTTACTTCATAAAAAGACAAAACTATAATTTTTTTTCCCTTCAAATTCAGTGAGTTCAATGGCTTTTGCTTGCACGCGGCGCATGTTATGCAAAATCCCAGTATCATAATTAAAGTGCCTAACATTTTCGCAAAGTACTAATGTTAGCAACAGATACTTTAGCTTGTTGTGTAAATACCTATATAATTTGGAACTAATGCTTTTCAGCGATATAGCTGACGCTACATCATCTGCTAACCAACGAATGTGACGTTCAGGATGCAATGGGCAATGAATTTGACCTGGTGTAAAAAAATATATGATAGCATTTAGTGGACTTTACTGTCTCTGTCTTTTGCATTACACACTTTTAATGTCACAACCTCTTCGCACAATGTAACATTATGTTACACCAGATTTTCCTTTGCTTGTGTTACCTGCTTCTCAAGTTGTTCGGTGTGCTGGTGCAGTTTCTGTGCAGTCTCCTGTGACATCACTGGTGGCTTGTTATCTGTAATGGGAGCTATTACAAAAGTCTTGCATGCCCATGGCTTCTTCGCTGGTGGACTGGAAACAGTAAATAACAAATTAAGTTGGCTGTGCGTAATACTGTGATACACAAATAACTCATTGATGATATTTTATTCTAACAATTATTGAACATAGCATTTGGACATGTGTGTTTTCTTACATCATGTAACCAGCCACTACAGTTTTGTAGCAATTTATTCCAACATACCATACTGATTGTGACTACATTTTTTACTGTCTCACCAACACACTATTTTTTAGAGATCAAAAAAGATGTGTAATATTTAATTCAACACTTTATATATTTATATAGTACAAACAAAAAAATTTAAATACGTGATTTTATATATAGGGCAATTGTTGCCCATTAAATCTTATCTTGTTGAGATACAGCCAATGTTTATGATAAATAAATTCTATAATGTCACTTAATACATACGTAGGTTTACTTCTGTCATTGTCTTACAATAATTGCCAATGAAAATCACTTTATATATATATATATATATATATATATATATATATATATATATATATATATATATATATATATATATATATATATATATATATATATATATATATATATATATATATATATATATAATGAACTCGCCTTGACATGCTACATTGCAGTAGAATATCTTGCACAATATATTTTCTTGCTCTTATTTTCTCTTTCATGTATTTCACTTGTGCTGGGAGTCACTTCTTAGTTTTTAGGTAACAACAAACTCGGAACCGGTTCTTTCTGTATTTTTCTTGAATTTGCTGGTGAGTAGTTAAGCAATTTCTGCTAAAGAATTTTGTAGAATGCACCCCTTTGTGAAAAGAACAAAACATATACCTGCTGAATGTGAAAAAAGGCAACATAACATTATTGAAACCGAAAACTAATATTTTGTATGGTTTCTGATACATAGTTTGGCTATAGTTACCTGTTTCAATGTTAATAAAATCCAACCTCTTGCATGAAACTACCCACTTCTTAGCAGTTTCTTCATCTGTGGGAAAATGAATAATCTTAATACCAATCTGTATTGTTCCTCCTGTCATCGTTACACCCGAACAGAGCAATGTGCCATTTTCCCACTGTAAAGATATCATCACGTCACAGAGCAGGCGAGCAAGTCTCGACTGTTGCTCTTCCCTCCCTTTCCGGCGGTGACAATGTTTCCACGAGACTGGCTTATGGAGGGCCTCTACCTTCTCCCTTTCTTAGCACTATGGGAGCAGGGTGTGCAGTCTATGCTTGTGTGGTTTGTGGAGTGGAAAGTGGAATGTGTTATGGGAGGAATCAGTATCTGTGAGTGGGATTTGTAAAAAACAGGAAGCGTGTACAAAGGGAGTTTAGTTGGGTAGGGGAGAGGTAAGTGAGTTGGCACCTAGTAGAAGCCCAATTGCGGGTAATGATTAATAGGGCCGATTATTATTATTAAATCTTAGTACAGTGAATATTACAATGCATTGGTGCAATTATAATTTAGTATGATTAGCAGTGTCGATTACAATTTGTTAGAAATATTTTCAACATTAATGAAAAGCCCCTATTATTCATAACTCTTAGTACAATTGTACTACTCTTACTAAATTTTATAGTTACAGAGTCTCTCTACAAGCAGTTTTTAGCACATGCACCTTACAAAAACCAGGCTGTGGTGGCATTAACATATCCTTATGGCAACAGAACCGCATAGGGATGGATAAGCTTGTGTAGAAAGGTTATGTGAAAAAATAAGGTTAAACCAGGGAGATTTGCTCTTTGATGGGCTGCAGATGTAGCAACAATATTTATCGTCTACAATGTTAAAATATTTACGGTTTAATCCCGTAATTTAGAAATGTTACTTACTTGGCAGTTTTCAACAAAGGATGATTGGAGCCCACAAGTTTACGAAGGTGGAGAGCAACGTTTGCAATTTCATCACTCAGCAACCATCTAAGACTTAAAAATGAAGTCGGATATCCCACGATCTTTTCGGCTTCAGAGACCGCTTTGTTCCAGTCCGGTTTCTGACAATGGACGAAACTGCTCGCAACGCTAAAATCTCTTCCACACGAAACCAAACCATCCGCAGCAGAGCGTTCGTTTCCATGTCGAATGCCTAACGCAACGCTCCAACGACGCAAATCGCGGGGAAAGTTCGTACCCGAACAGTTTTTTAAGAAACTTCTGCTCACACGAACACACGTGACCATTTCGCTTGTTTATAAATGTAAACTTTGCCTCCACAACAGCGTCAGCCTGCCACGCAGCCCACAGCAACACTGGTCGTTAGTCCTAACGAAAGCTCACGTACACGTACATACTAACACGGAAGTGGGCCAAGTGAAAGTAGCATACCGAGCATTTCTGTCGCATCCATACTTACACATGCACAAGGACAAAGAGAGAAACTCGTCATATGCTATCACTACTTACTCACGCTCCAAAATATGTCGACCTATATGTACCATCTACCATGCCTACCTCACGTGCTACAGAATTTGTTTATAAAGCAAACAATGTAATTGCCGCGCTTCATCGCAAATCCCAAATTAATATCACTCAACACCAACAGACATTCAGAAATGATCAGTACAAATATACCGCAAAGTTAATACTTCAAAATCTGACTGGGACAGTAATTAATTTTATTATCAGGAAACATACGGCAAAGCATCACGTAGAACCATACTTGAACATGGCTAAAAAGCAATATTAATTTCTGAAAACTAAAAATTTAAAAATTAGGGTTAAAACAAACATATTAACATTATCATTATCAGTACCGATCGTTTTATGTTGACTAAATTTGGATCCCTGCGCAGTGTGGCCAACTCATATTTACTGAAAATCGCAAATGGGTTTTCAGAATAAGCTCGCCAAGTGCTTACGATATAATTCAATGTATTCAACTCCATGAGTTTAGTTTATGACGTTCGTGTGCGGGTCTTGACGGGTCGTGTGCATTCTTGGCATGACTTAAGAGATCGTTATATTTTATATCAAGACGAAGTAGCCAATCAGAACACAGCGGCAGTAGTAGGCAGGAAACTGTAATTACAACGTGTATTTAGGGTATGCCGTGTTGCGAAATTGTATGAAAGTAATTATTTTAATCGAGCGACTGTATCCACTTAATTTAAAGAATAGTTCATAGTCATGTTTTCTTTCGTGAAAGCGGTTATTGAATTCCCTTTAGAACCTTTTCAGATTTATTGATGTAAATGCCTAATGTTGGCATCGGCTTCCCCTTCTATAATATTTTACGAGTTTTTCAAAACGATTATACATTTAATTACACAAGCGATTCACTAACTAGCTCTCAAAGTGTTCGGATCGGGTAGTTTGCTACGAATTGTTGTCAGAAAAGTGCATCGCAAACTGTTTTGAGTGAAATTTGTTTTCTACCTTTTCTAATAGTGATAGTGTGTATTACTGCCTTGTGTAATATTCACATCACGTTGAAGATGAGACAGCTACGCCTACCTCCATCACAGTAAGTAATCAACCACCATTCAAATGGGGGGGGGGGGGGGTTACAACAACATCATGGAGTGTCGTTAATGCTTGTCCTGCAGATAAGCGATCGCAATCTTCCCAACACTATCCCGAGGTTTTGAAGGATCGACTTGCTTGTACCCCGTCACCTGCTGCCTCTACTTTGCAGAAAGATTTATTACCTTCTGATCATTGCCAAATGACTATGTCATTGTACAGTCGGACATGTCCAGGACCGTACATTGTCTTTGTCGAAAGTATAGACAAGAATGTCGGTAATCTGCATCCTGTGTCTGTAGGGAAGAAACTACACGGATTATCTAAGGACATCATACAAATTCAAAGGGCGGGTCCAAATCGCCTAAACTGTCTATGAAAACGGTGCAGGCCGCCAATGATTTACTTACACATACTCATCTTAGCCAAATTCAATTGAAATTGACCATTCCACTTTCCCTTCTACAAAGGCAAGGCCTTATATATATATGGAATCCCATTGGATCTATCAGAACAAGAAATCTTTGATGGTATTGAAACTTCATATGAATGACTTAAAGTAGAACGAATGTCCAAGCGTTTTTATGAATCCAATGAAACTATTACCCGACAGAGTCTTGGTTTACAAACACCTATACAGTGTTAAACCTAAGATCCAAGCGGTTATTAGTGCAATAAGTGTCACCATTTTGGGCACACTGGTAAGAATTGTCGCAGTACAAAAAGCTTTTGCCCTGCTTGTGTAGGTGACCATCAGCTTCCGGAATGCACGGCAGAAAAACCTACTTGTCCCAATTGCAGTGGTTCTCATTTGGCTACAGATAGAGAGAAGTGCCCCCATTGGATCCTTGAACAGAAAGTAAAATAAACAATGGCTTCGCTCAATTTAGGTTATTCTGCAGCGAAGAGGGAGGTTTTTGATGAGTCCACACATCTTCAAGATATAGATGGTGCTTTATTACAGTCTGCGTGTCCTGAGACTAAGGACTACCATACCCTCTTTCCTGACAAGATCCCGGTATGTGGAAGAGAACATCCTGGAGATTTGGGTGTACTTTGTCAATCACATCCGATTGCTCTCCCTACATCTGCCAATTATGCTGATTGTGTTAAAACCTCTGCCAAACATCAGTTAGAAGATACTGGGAAGACCCCTGAGGAGGCTATCATTTTGCAATGTCCAACAAAACTACATATTGCTCGTCGTATCTTGTCTCCTCAACAATCTTCGAAGTCAATTTCTGTGGTCCAGTACTTTTCTCAGTTTAATCCTGTTAGTGAACACACCGGTAATGGGATAGTCCTCCGTCGAGTTCAAGACCACTCTTTACAGGGACCACTGGCCTTGGTGCATTCTTCCCAAGATAACCCTTTTACCAGCTATACTGCTCTCTGTGATATTGTCTTAAAATTAATCGTATTAATGGATCTCCCCACGCTACAAAGTAACCCTGCCTTGCAGGACATTGTCACCGAGGCGAAGAGGCTTGTTAGTGATACAGAAAGCAGCTCTTAGCTTTCTGTTCCTTTATATATCTCCTATCATGAGAATACTGCAGTGGAATTGTCGGTCTTTGTCATTTCAACGAGGACTTCTACAGAAGTATCTTTGTACCACACCAGCTGATGTTATACTGCTACAAGAAACGCACTGGTGCTTTGCAGTTAACCAACAAGGTCTCTTTTCTGCGTATACAGTGTATAATAATGATACAATGAATAAACATGGTGTAGTCATACTTGTCAACACTGCCATATACTCGGTGGAATTACAGGTGTCCAACTTGCCTGATAATGTTGAGGCAGTTGCAGCTAAGATTGTCTTCCATGACGTCGAATTGGCTATACTTTCCATTTATGCTCCACCGTGGCATGCTACCAGTACCTTTTCCTGGGACAGACTGCTTGAGGCATACAATCATGGTGCCATAATAGGAGGTGATTTTAATGCTCATCATACATTGTGGGGTGATGTGAGGTGTGATCTGGCTGGGAAGAATCTGGCAGAATATACTGACACCTCGCCGTATGTGCTATTGAATGATGGCAATCGTACCTATGTGGGGGCTTATGATAAACACAGTTCTGCCATTGATCTCGCGCTGTGTACTCCCAGACTTGCCATGGACTTCACTTGGGCCGTGCTTACTGATCCTATGGGTAGTGATAATTTCCCCATTGAAATAGTTAATCAGGATATGTGTACAACCACTCCTCTAACTGAACCTGATAGGCAGCCCTTGTGGTACTCCTGCTATAATTACCAGCACACCTCATGGCAGGCATATCATAAACATATATTGCATTATATAAGCTCCCCCACTATCTTGGGTGCTGATGTCCAAACTATGTATGATCACTTTCAGAATTTGGTCACATCATCCATTCAGGCCACTACTCCACGTAAGTCTTCTGGTCTGGACTCCGTAAACCATATTGTGCATGGTGGACTTTTCTTTTACATCCCTTAATACAGATAGACGTCTGGCCTTCCACACATACAAACAGCATAGTACAAAGACAAATTTTTTACTCTATCTGGAGGTACAAGTTCATTTTAAGTTGACTATCAAAACTGCGAATAAGGATCACAGGTGCTCTTACTGTCAACGGCTCTCCTCTGCTACCCCTTCCCAGGAAGTCTGGAAGGTCATCTGTTCTCTACGACAACACTCATCCTCTCCTCGATCCGGAAGTTTGGGATACTCCACTCTGACTGCTATCCATAAATGTTTTTCTCCTGATTATGTCGCAACCTATGATGCATCTCCTTGTGTTCTCATTCTGCATTTGCACCTAACCCCCAAGAGATGCCTGCTAAGGATACCACTATCTTGATGTCTGAAATCAGCATAGCAGAATATCGTCACTCTCTTCGGAATGGATGGAAATCACCAGGACTAGATGGAATTACATTTTAGCTTGTCTGGGAGCTTCCACAGGAAGGCCATCGCCTGTTACTTTGTATCTTAAATGGTATATTACTACATCAGGTAATTCATACTCAATGGCAGGAACACATCTTTTTGCCCATTCTCAAGACTGGCAAAGATGTAACATCACCTACATCCTACATATCTATCACATTGACTTCTTGTGTAAACGAATTCTTTGAAAAGATATTGAAGAAGAGGATGGAATGGTGGCTAAAGACTAATCACCTCTTGCGCAGGGAACAATTTGGCTTTCATAAAGGACAGACCTCTCTGGATGCTGTTACAGTATTGATAAAATGGGTTAAGGACGAGTTTGCTAGCAAGGGTGTCTAATGTGCATGCTTTCTTTATATTCACTCTGCATTTTATGCAGTAAACATTCTTGTAATTTTGCACAAATTAGCTCAGATTGGGCTGCCACTGTGTCTCGTTCGCATCTTCAAGGCTCTCTTTCAAAGTAGGATAACTTACCTTAAAACAGACACCTATATTATACCTGGAAGGCTGGTGTATCAAGGCACTCCACAAGGCGATGTTCTTAGTCCTCTTTTGTACCTTATATACACTCAAGATCTTATCTTCCATCTTGGCCCATTTGTTCATCTTATTAGTTATGCTGATGATGATTTCTTGTTTCATTTGTCCTCCACTGTTGGTGATGCAGTATCAGTTATGAATGATGCCCTCCAACATATTGGCACCTGGCTTTGTACTCATTGTCTGACACCATCAGTTCACAAAACTAAGGCTATGGTGTTAACTAGAAAACGTGTTGACCGGTCACAGATCCGTCTGCTTCTTTGCAATACACCTTTAGAGGTGGTGACAACTACTACTTATTTGGCCATCGTTCTTTACTCTACTCATACTTGGGTGAATCAGGTAACTCATCTTACTGTGAAGATACAGCAAACGTTTCAGTTGTTGAAAATGCTTGGACACTCTGCCTGGGGTGGTGATCCTCACACACTGTTACTGTTTTATCGAACATTTATTGGGGCTAAAATGGATAATGGTAGTGTTTTTATGACTTTGCTGTATAATACTACCCTCACAATATTGCAGCGTTTACAAAATGCCTGTCTACGTTTATGTCTAGGGGCACTGCGGCCCACTCCCATTGGGGCACTTCATGCTGAGACGAATATACCACCATATGGCCTACATAGAAGAATGTTGGCTAACAAATTCTGGATCAGGGCAAATTATTTTCATGAATCTCCTCTCCGTACCATTATAAATGATATTGGTATTGATGTTCTTGATTATTATTTTTAATATTGCCCGCTTTTCCCGTGTGTGAAGCGCATTACGGCCTATATGGTGGACTTTCCTGTGCTTTTTTTTTTTTTATAAATGTAAGGTGGACCGCTTATTTACAGAATGCAAATTCTGCATGAGTGGTGGAGAAGTTCATGCGCTATACCGGCAGTGTCTGAGCCAATATCCCAACTTTCCCCATATCTATACTATGGATCGAAATCCCTACATGCAGTTGGTTGTGCCTACTATATTCCTGCATACAAATCGTCTGGTTTATTTAAGTTATCGTCTTCCGATTCTGTATTTTATGCTGAAGCATATGCTATCTTAAAAGCACTGGAGTATTGCCTGACTATATCAGCCCAAAATCTCTGCATATTTACAGATTCTAACAGTGTTGTCACTGCTCTTGCCTCTCTCCACTGTCTTTGTAAACCAGATTATATTATCTTACAGATTAAGCATCTTATCTATACTATTGAGATCATGGGTGCTATGGTTGTGATTGTTTGGTTTCTGAGTCATGTGGGTATAACCGCCAACGACATGGCTGATAAACTGGCAAAACTATCTTCTGACACAGGGACGCCGATTACTGCTCCAACTCTGAATATGTTCACTACAATTGCCAAACGTCACCTTCGCGGTATTTGGGAAACCCAATGGCAAGAATGTGAGGTTGCGTCGTCCTACAAGAATATCCAACTGCACTTACAAACACAAATATGGTTTAATGGCAAAGTGAGGAAAATTTTTTATTTCACTACGATTATCCAGCTGAGACTAAATCACAGAAATTGTAATGTTCATCTTCACTAGTTAAATCTGGCCGAATCACCTAATTGTCATTGTGGGGATGGTGTGCAGACTATTAGTCACATTCTATTTCATTGTCGCCAAATGCAAGCTCGTGATGAGTTATATGACTGTTTACGTCACTATGGAATCTCTCCGCCATTTGACAGAGAGTGTTTTATACCCTTATCAGATTTAAGTATATGACGCACTATTTGCGTTTTTAGTGCGGAACAAATTTCGTCTATGAATGCTTAAAGAACTAAATTTTCATCATCTGAAGCTACTGTTTGCGCAAAAATTAAAAAATGAAGCCATACTATTGGTCTGTCTGTAGCGATACTCGGCTGAAGCTGTATTTGAAGCATTATAATATGGTGTGATCTTTTGACTCTGCCTCGATTTGTATTATTATCGTGTGTTATGAAGTCTCCCATATCAGTGTTGTTCCAGTCTTTGTGGAGGAAGGTTGTACCTCTCGCTCCGGCACGGCGACATGTCTGTGAAGTGGGTAAAATGGTGTACCTAACTTCTATGTCTCACCAGGTGAAATTGTTAAGTCTCGTAATGCCGTAACTGTCAGTGTTGTTCCGGTTTTTGTAACTGACGTATGTCTCTGACCTACTTCGGCAAGAAACAGGTTTGGTTACGTAAAATTATCGGTTGGGTACTTTTCCTCCCTCTCTAATATAGGTAGAATATATATTTCACTATGGATGTACGGGAAACTAAGGCCAGAAAAGACAGAACTGAACTGAACTGATTCAACACTCCCTAGAGATGAAAGCCCCTTCACTGTCCTCCCATGGGGTCCTGACGTCACGCTAGGTAGTCCGACCGCCCGGCATTCCAGACACCCTCGTCCTCGACTACCTGACTGTTTCAAGCGCAGTTCGTTGTGCTTCATGGGCAGTGCAGATGGTTAGAAAATAGCGTAGCCTACAGTATGAATTTATATTTAAGTTCTTCTACTTAAACTATATAATGCCGTTTCTATGTTGAGTGCCGAAATGCCGAGGAAATTATGACAACGGCCCAAAAATGTCTGTGTTTGGCTTTCCAAAGGATACGAATTTGAAGCAAAAATAGATATAGGCTGTTCATGGTAAAGTGAGCACTTTTTAAGGCCCTTCCATATTTTCCTTTCATCCGATTTCCATTTTCTTTCTGCTTTTTAATAAAAACATTGCAATGTGACCAATAAACACAGTGTTTACATTTGCCCAACCTTAAAATTCAATGCATTAGGACGCAATAACATATATTTATTAGTGGTTAATGCTTGTTGAGAGGGCCTTAAAAAGTGCTCACTTTACCGTGAACAGCCTATAGCAGCTATACACAGGCAAAATTTCCAGTCTACAGACAACTCCAAGGTAATAACGGTTAAACCATTTGTTATTTCCTCGGATACAAAACTATGTGATTTATATACACCCTTGTTGTTTCTTTTTAACGTAATCGCGGACTTAAAAGGAAGCATAAGAAAATTTTTAATATTTAAGTCGAAAGAATGTCGTCATTGTGTTTTCGCGCTGCTCAAATTTTTATAATTGCACATGAATAGCACATTATATATGTATCGGAAAGTTTTAATATTATTTCGGGCTAAAAAATTTCCAAACATAAATCTCAATTTTTAACTAGAGCAGCGAACTTAGGCTGATGCAGATATATAAAACAATACACTAACATACATATATTTACATAATAAAGATATGCAAAGAAAACTGATATGTTAAAATGTGACAGTAGAAAAAAATTACGTATGACTAGCATACAGTACCAAGTGTCAACTTTTATGTTACTTGTTAAAAGTTGATGGTACATACTGTGTATATTTCTATATATTCATTATGTTTATAATTGCATATGTATGAATGTGTGCATGCATGAATGTATGCATGCATGATTGCTTGTAGGCCTATGTAGGGCCATTCCATACTTTTAACTAAGTAAATTCGTGTAAATAACAATGGGGTTTGTGGCTATATACTTAGTCGCAATACAATTTGTTATATTTTATACTTATAAAATATTTACTTGTTGAAAAAAAATCTGCATTAGATATTTAAAGTTCCTTATACATAAGCAGTATCTCATTAATATCAAATATTGAATATTATTAGTTTCAATCTTGTTTTAGAATTTTCTGAAAAGTGAGGCGAGTATTTTACAGATCTTCAAAGCAGTCTTAATTTATATTGTACATTTTTAACCTGAAGAAAGCTTAAAAAAATTATTATATAGTTACTAGACTTCGAGTAAAGGAAGAAAACGTCAGGCTGGAAAGCTTATTGGATAAAAAATTATTTAAGGCTCACAGATAATTGAACAAAATACATTAGTTTTGAATAGAAATATTTTAAAATACATTATTAAAATTGTTACAAATGAAAACCCAATAACATTACGAAATATTACACTTTAATATCTGTTGGTGCCAGGAAATTATGGTTTGCTTCAAGTTAGTGGAGTCTCGCTCTGTGGTAATAGTTGCTTGCTTTTTAACACCTTTTACGTATTTCTAAGTTTTATTTGGTATGCCCAAATTTCAATTAAGGCGGAATTTTTTAACAACTTTATTTTCACTTACAAGGCATTTTTCAGTCTGCGAAACTACATTAATACACGGAAAGGCATTGATTGCGACACAGTAATAAATGTTGCACAAGAAATTTTGCAGTAACTTAGCTTTGTGGTGAGTAGAAGTACGATACCGGTAACCAAGTTATCTGTTAACCTAAAAAATTAATACCGTCTGCTCGAGAAAATTGTTGCAAATAAATTTTCTGGAATCTATAACTTTATTATTCCCCCCCCCCCCCTATATTGACGAATGTATAATTTATCTTTTGACTACCTGAAAGATCAAGCTGAGATTAGCAAAATAAATTTTTTCTGCAGATATCTGTAATCACTCGAAATCTAATTCTTACAGGTGTCACGGAGGAATTGTTTTTATTTTTCGTATTTTATTCGCAGTGTCACTATCACTCAGGTAGGCTACAATAAATTTCTGTATACAACTTTTCAGTTATCATATAATTTTCCCATACAATGTGTGGATATTCCCTGATGGTATTTTACAGCACATTTGTAAGGCATTTCCCTTACAACTATGGTATTCGTGGTAAAATTTAACTTACAATTTTGTGATAATATTCCCTTACATACAATCGCTTCTCTGTAATTTGTATATCGAGTTACAACAACGCAATCAACCACCGAGCTATGTCTTTTTTTTTCTAGCAACAGAGAGCTCAATATTGTGTACCCTCATCCATCAGATCTAAGGCGGCCTTGATTTTTCTCAATAGATTCCTTTCATGTATTCAAAAGTGCGAGCAATAATTGGTTAAACCAAAAAAATGAAGGCAAATGTATCATTTACCTCCCTTTCAGTTCAGGAGAACAGCAGAAATGTCTTATAATGTCACTTCTTTTGAAACACTGAGAAAAATCCTCAACTTAAAATTAGTTAATCTGATTAAATATGCATATACTTTGACTGAGAAAGCACTGTTTCCAATAACACTAAAAAAGCAAAATGTAAAGCTTGTACTCCAGATATTTAACAGTGCATTGGCAGAAGGACTAGAAATCGCTGGAACAAAGTATCCCTTAACTTATGTATCCTCTACTGCTGAATTTATTAGAATTATGTGCAGATGGTTTGATATAATGAATGTAGGACAGGTAGTTATGGGAAAGCACAAACTAAATCCGTATCAAGAACCTCTTATATCAAGTGATAGTGACCTGAAAGTAGCTTTCCTGAACAACTTTATAGATTGGCTGGAGAACTGAGGAAAATGTAAGCCTTCTTCAGGATTATCTTCCAAAGAAACATTGTTGGCTCCCAAACACACCTCTTACACTACCCTTGAGACTGCAACCACCGTACAGCTTTGTGAGTCCGAAATGAAGCTGCACATTCAAAGCTTTCTGCCTCTAGTGCTTAACTCCTCAGAGCACAGAAGACTGCCGGTCTCTCTATTTGAAAAAGTTGACTTTGACGATTCTCTTATTGAGAACGATAGTATAGGCATTTTTGGAGATAAGACATCAGTAAGGGAAAAAGATTTGGCGAGTTTGAAGGACAGTCTTCCTTGTCTAGCTTACGTTGCTGGATATTGTGCACATTCAATACTTAAAAAGCTCTCATGTCCGCATTGCTAGGACAGCCTTGAAATTGATAGAGATTTGGAGGTGGAAGACAATCTCATGCTCACAAAGTCGTTGACTAGGGGAGGCTTAAAAAATCCTTCCAAAATTACACTTATTGTTGTTTGTTACGCCTATGTAATTATTTTTAAATTGCTC
Source organism: Dryococelus australis (assembly GCA_029891345.1). Taxonomy (NCBI): domain Eukaryota; kingdom Metazoa; phylum Arthropoda; class Insecta; order Phasmatodea; family Phasmatidae; genus Dryococelus; species Dryococelus australis. The sequence goes on from CM056998.1 coordinate 89,631,998, forward strand.
TGTAGAGATAATGAAGGAGAATTTTTTAAACTTGGGAATCAAAGGAAAGCTGCTTGCAGCATAATATTAGAAGTAGTAAATGACAGAGAGGAATTTATTTTAGATTCTAGCTGCCCGAATGATCATGACTCAGAAAACATATGCAAAATGTTTATTTGGGCAACCTGCAACATTTTTCTGAAGAATTATTGTAAAAAAGTAAATGATTCTTTTGCGTTGAAAATAAAATTGGGCGAAAAATGAGAACACTAACAAAATGAAACTTGTGTTTTGTCCTAAATGTAAAATTTATTTACCGTATGTATAAAAAATGTTTGTTTTTGAGTCTTTTTAGTATCAGTTGCAAGTGTAAATATGTATATACATGTTAGCGAGTGTCTTGGCTAAATATTTTTTCATACATTTAAATGTCTTTAATAGTGAAAGCTATTTGCACTATATTTTTGTATCATTACTGGGATAAAGACTTGCAAGTGATATTTTGTGATTAAAGCATATTTATTTTTAATTATGCATGAAGAAAATTTGCAGCATTCGAATTAATTTTGGTTTTTAATTACTTTTAATTTTAATACATTAAACTATGTTAATTTAGCATAGCTATGAATTAATTTGTTGTAATTATTTTTTAGTAAAGTGAAAAAGTTATATTAGTACAGTGAAATAAATTTATATTTTATCTTTATATAAGTTACTGTTTTTTCAATACTAACATCCAAACACCACATTCATTTTTGTTAGTTTGTGATTCGAAGGAAGTGGTGTAAATGTTGCACATGAAGTGAAACTGTCACTATGAAAGTATTTTAATTTGAGGAAAATTAATTAATCCTCAAAATATAATATTATTTGATTATCAGTAATTGCTGTTGAGAATATTTGTGTTAAATTTCTAATATGATGGGAAGTTTGTGATTAATTTTATTGTAACTTTAATGAGGAGAGAGGACAGCCAAATAATACTATGAAGGTTTCTAAAGTTACTTATTTTCAAAACACGGCACATTTAATTCATAAATTATAACCATGTTTATGGAACATAATTTGTATATCTCAAGCAACTCACGATCTGTCACTGGGACACAGATATACTCCAAAGAAAGCAGTTAGAGAACAGACCTGGCTGTGCGGGTCGCGGACTACCTGCTGTGACTTCACGCGGTTGTGAGACGGCTTTCAGCTCTAGGGGATGTTAACTGATTACACAAGCAATAACCACAAATAATAAAATATAAGTAAATTGTTCATTTTTCCAGGGTATTTCGGTTGCTTATATCTCCTAAGATGTTGATTGGCTAGGCGTAACAGTTGCTAAATCAATCAAAAACTGCAAAATGTCTTTTTGCTCATTTTCCGTGTGCTTATTGGGACATTCTTAATTCTTAAGTGTTTAATCGTAAACCCACCTGGATGAAAACGGTACACTCTTGTTGGGGTGAGCACCTTCTGTATGTTGGAATACTACAAGCACTTCTCCATATTTTGTTGGCCCAAAAGAGACGGGTGTCTTAATTTGACTTGATAAACAGCCCAGGGAGCGGATGCGATACAGATGAATAACATTACATTTTAGAAGGAGTAAAATGTATATATTGTACATATTATTCAGTTTCTGCATTGGCCTAAATGTAAATGTATTACATTCAGTGTACGAGAGATTATTTATCTCAACGTTTTGGATAAAATGCAAAACACTTGTAGTTGCGTTCCTCTATCGGAACATATCCTATGTTCGATAACACACAGCAGCTGTGCGGGTTTTGTTAATGTTGTGCTGAATTGAACGTGATTGTTTTTGTTGTATAGCATACGACATATGCATATTGTTGCAATGAATATAAATTATGTTTATAATTTTTAAATATAAGTTACGTTAATTTTACACGTGTTTTAATCATCGTTAAAGGTTAGTGGGTCCTTGAGACGGCCGTAAACGCATTTTAATGTCATATTGAAAACCGATATTGAGCTGTTTACGTTGTGTAACCTATTTCTGAAGCTCTAGAATTTATTGAATACTTATGACCATGGCAGAATTGGCGGAGGGTCAAATGAATGTGGCTGCTCTGAAAAGAGTTGATCCATATGTGAAGGAAATTTTGGCAACGGCTACTCACGTAGCGTTGTATACTTTTAGCGCGGAAGACAACGAATGGGAGAAAACTGATGTGGAAGGTGCGTTATTTGTTTACAGGCGAAGTGGAGAACCCTTCAACAGTATTCTAATTATGAACAGACTGAATACTAAGAATTTGATCGAACCAGTTACAGTAGGTCTTGAAATACAATTGAAAGAACCTTTCTTACTGTATCGTAACTTTAAAGGTCAAATTTTTGGCGTGTGGTTTTATGACAAAGATGAATGCGTTCGGATATCATCAATATTAAATAAGTTAACAGCAGAATGTTCATTGCTTAAGAAACTTCCGAATGATATGGTTCAGGTAGCCTGCAGAGCTGAGTACAAAGGTAAACCTAATATGGACATACTTAGCTTATTAAGTAAAGCGAAGGAAGATTACAACAGTCAGAAACAATCGGAAACTGAAATGCCTAAATTAGATGTAGAAAGTATTCAGCAGATGCCACAAGGGGTGGTTGATTTTTTTGTTAAAGCTGGTAGACCAAATGGTAGCACACAACTATCTACAGATAAAGTTAGTGATGTGTTTCTTAGTCGTCAAGCCCAAAAAAATGGTCATGCCATTGTGGGCGTCGACATAACGAAGGAGGTTGGCCGCGGAGAAAATTTGAAGCCATTGCTGCAGCGCCTCATGTCAAACCCTGTGCACAGTCTCGAGCACATTGAAAAACAGCAGCGATCCGTCACCCCACAGTTTGAAAGTAGCACCACCACCAAGCGTTTGAAGGGTAAAACTGTGAATACTGACTTGCATAAACACAGTGGTAATATAAATAAATGCAATTTTTTTTCAGAAGAAGGTGGTGTGAAGTCGAAATCTGCCTGTAAAGTTGGAGGTTCTTCGCACACAACTGCTGTGAGTCGGCCAACTCCTAGTCATCAGATAGATGCCCATGCTCGTCAGGAATTGGCAGAAGTTGAAGACAACATGGGTTTTCTTCGCATAGCTTCGCCGAGCATCATGTGCGAGCCACCTTTGATCGGGTCTATCGTAGCTGACTGTGGGGATGGGACTGCGGATCAGCGGTCGCTGTCGGCTCCCTTGTGCGGTTCCTGGGAGACTCCCCAGACTCCTGCCTTGATGCCGCCGACCATGTTCACCTCCACTCCTTCCCAAGCCTGTGTGGTGCCGCTGTCACAGTCCACGTTACTCCAGAGGGATGATGTGCCACACTCGGATATCAGACCTGAACCGCTTACCAAAAAGCAGTTGCTGCAAGCAACTATGTACCTGTTAAAACATGATCCTGATTTTGTCAATAAACTCCATGAAGCATATGTGAAGTCGTTTTCCGAAATGGTTTCATCGTAGAAATTTGAAGGTCAATAAAATGCATATAGCAATGGTGCCTATTTTGATGTGTTATCCGTAGGACTGATTCATTGTATAATGAAGCTAGTAAGTAGTGTTAAAGATGGTGTTCATTTTAAGTGAATGTTGTATTAGAGCTGTAATTTTCCCTTCATATGGAAATTTTTTGTACTAACGTAATATTTTCCGTCTTAGAAGCTAGCAAATGCAGTCTGAAAATTAAATTCTTTTGGGGAATGACCATTACGGCATGTAAAATGAAAATGAACCATGGCAGACTCAACACTTAAAATATGTAGGCCTTGTGCACATTTTCTAATACACAACATAATTAAGCCTAGTTATCAATACTAAATTTGCTTTTCTTATGAGCAGAAAAAACTGATAGGCTAGACTAAGAATTAATGGAAGAAGCAACAAAACTAATCACACGTCTGGGAAAGTGAAGGCATAAATTGTGAATGATCCCTAGACATTTTTTAAATGTAGACGACAGCTCGGCTTGAGGATGGGTTTGCAATATACGTACTTCGCTGTATTGGTTATTCCTCAAATACTAACGAACCCTTCACTGGGGTTAATATCTGTGATGAACTGTGGCAAGAGGGAGGACCTGTAGGCCTGTGTGTGTGTGGTGTGTACCTGCGAAGCTGTGGATGAACTATTTTCCATCCGCGTTTCACAACAGCTGTTGTAAAGTATATGCAATTGAAAAAGTTTACTGATTTTCTTACAACAACAATACTGATTTACATAACTGCAGGAAGTTATTGGAAGGAATATCCATCTCGCGAGCTAATTCATCATTTTTAACATTTCTTTATTATTTTGCCGCATGATGAAATTTGTTGTATTTTCAGTTGTATCTTTTAATGTTTGCTTTATCAGTACAACTATCACAACAGTTGAGTCTTAATTAGTTTGTCATGGGGTAACACATAAAAATTATAGATGTACTTTAGTGGTTTTTATAAAAAGTTATGCGGAGGCACTGTGATATTTTCTTGTTGCCAGTAGACGTGCAAGTTGTTCAAAAGTTGTTCTTAGGGTACTTTTGTCTTTTGTGACACTTTTATCTGTTGTACAGTCACTTTTATGTTTTACCTTTGCTGTGCAAATTTGTGTTCATAAACTTTGAACGTGGCAAATAGAAAGTTCCATAGTAGCTCAGTTCTTCGTGGAAGCAAAGAAAAGACTTGTACGTAGAGTTATGTAACAATCGTAAGATTGACAAGTTCCAAGAAAATACACGAGGTCATGTTGTCTTGTGATAGTACAACAATTGTATGTAGTAGTGTCTGCGTGTGGATTTGCTACTCAACTGTGTCACTGCCAGTGTCTGTAAAGCCTTTGTGCTTCTGTAGTTTTATATTTGTGTTCTATTTTTATTGGATGAGATTTTATGTAGTTAATGAACTTGGAGAACTTTCATGTAGTAAAGTTTTCATCTGTACTTGTTCTGGTAAAAATAACACACCTTATGGTTTGGATTCTGTGTTCTCTGAGTAAACTTTATTCTGCTTTAAAGTGTGTGTGTGCTGTGGAACATGTTTACTGGGCCAGATTTGTGGTGATACATGCATTTGTTGTCCAGCAGTTTAGTTCCTTAAAATGTTTAATTAATATAACTTATTATCATCTGCATACTTAGGTAGCAGTTTTATTTTAAGTATGTTATGTTTTATTGATATCACAAAGATTTTCACCGATAATTGATTTTTGTATGTAGGCCTAGATAGATTTTGTGACTTTTGTCTTTTGTAAGGTGTGGTTATGTTTGATGCTGAGGTTAGTGTTACACTGTTCCTTTTTTCCACAGATGTTTCGTTATGTAAGTGTAAATCATGGCTTTCCACATGGCATTGAACATAACTATTCCAGACACTTTGCAAATTGTGAGTATGGCCTCAAATTACTACTTTTGTTTTGTTTAGAAAGTCGCATGTTGCTTCTTTGTGGTATGGAATACAGTGTAATCTCTGTTCGCACCCCCTGAGGTGGCCAGGGTTTCCTGTAGTCCCGCACCACGTTGTTTTACAGCGAACCAGTTACGGAACTTACGGTACGTGAAGTAAACTACCCTACTCACCAGCAAATTCATGGAAAGAGTTCTAAATTGGACAGTATGTGTCATGAACGCAGGTGACGCAGTGCTCAGTAACTTGCAGGTTACATCCACTTCCTTATGAAGCAATAATTGTGTCCCATGTGGTTCCATTATGTCTAAATTCGTAATTCAAGCAGATGTGTGTATTAGGCATGTCTCATCAATTTTGTCTTCTGGTAGAAAACACTCATGCAGAGTGTTTACCCATAGTATAGTTTTGCACTCTGTATATGGAATCCACTAGATTAGGATTTTTGTTGTGATGTTCCATGCCTAGCTGCCTCCCTGCAGCTATGTTTCCTCCACCCATGTCCCTTACTACTACTACAACCTGAGAACCACAGTCTTGTGCTTTAAGTATAATTTCTTTCAATATATGCTCGGACATGGACTGATCAAAATCATAATAAATTGGTTGTTTCAATTTACCAAGCAAGCCGCAACAACTTGTGCATATTTGTGGGGGCCCAATATTCATCCTCTCGCTCTGTCTACACATCTCATTGGAATTTTTTACTTCATAAAAAGACAAAACAGTATTTTTTTTTTTCAAATTCAGCGAGTTAATGGCTTTTGCTTTCATGAGGGCCATAATGTTATGCAAAATGCCAGTATCGCAATTAAAGTGCCTAACACACTTTCGCAAAGTACTATTGTCAGGCAAGGGATACTTTAGCTTGTTGCGTAAATACTTATATGATTTGGAACTAATGCTTTTCAGCGATATAGCTGACGCTACATCATCTGCTAACCAACGAATGTGACGTTCAGGATGCAATGTGCAATGAATTTGACCTGGTGTAAGAAAATATGATAACATTTAGTGGACTTTACTGTCTCTGTCTTTCGCATTACACACTTTTAATGTCACAACCTCTTCGCACAATGTAACATTATGTTACACCAGATTTTCCTTTACTTGTGTTACCTGCTTCTCAAGTTGTTCGGCGTGCTGGTGCAGTTTCTGTGCAGTCTCCTGTGACATCACTGGTGGCTTGTTATCTGTAATGGGAGCTATTACAAAAGTCTTACATGCCCGTGGCTGCTTTGCTGGTGGACTCATTGATGATATTTTATTCTAACAATGTGACTAGATTTTTTAATGTCTCACCAACACACTATGTTTTCAACGTTGTTAGTAGAGCTGTATAGAGATCAAAAAAGGATGTGTTATATTTAATTCAACACTTTATATAGTATAAACAAAAAATTAAAATAACTGATTTCTGCTGAAGTATATTGCAGAACATATCCCTTGTGAAATGAACTACACTATGTGCTGAATGTGAAAAAAGGTAACATTACATTATTGAAACCGAAAACTAATATTTTGTATGGTTTCTGATACATAGTTTGGCTATAGTTACCTGTTTCAATGTTAATAAAATCCAACCTCTTGCATGAAACTACCCACTTCTTAGCAGTTTCTTCATCTGTGGGAAAATTATAAAACTTAATATCATCTGTATTGTTCCTCCTGTCCTTATTACACCCGAACACAGCGCTACATGCCATTTTCCCGCTGTAAAGACATCATCAAGCCACAGAGCTGGCGAGCAAGTCTCGACCACTGAGCCCCTCCCTTTCCGGCGGCGACAATGTTTCTATATGATGTCTTGAGACTGGCTTAGGGAAGGTGAAAGATGTTCATGCCTCTACCTTCTCCATTTCTTAGCACCATGGAAGCAGGGTATGTAGTGTATACTTGTGTGGTCTGTGAAGGAGTGGAAAGTGTTGCGGGAGGAATTGGTATCTTTGAGGGGGGGTTTTTAAAGTAGTTCAGGAAGTATGTACAAAGGGAGTTTAGTTGGGTAGGGGAGAGGTAAGTTAGCTCACCACCGGCTAGTAGCCCAATTGCGGGTGGTGGTTACTAGGGCCCTTTTTATTATTATTTATTATTAAATCTTAGCACTGTGAATATTATAATGCACTGGCAATGTGTTGTGATAAAACAAATTGGCATGTTAAGAAACAAATCTTTTAGTAATCCTAATTTTTATTTAAAAATAAGTGTTTGGTAATGCTGATAAGCATTTATTAACCCACCTTAGTATCTTTCCACTCTTCATTCAAATTTTTAGCATATGCAATCATTCTCGAGCATTTGTGGAAGTCAACAATACTTTCAAAATTTTGTGAAGCTGTTTTTATTTTAGCATTTAACTTGCTATAGGGCTTACAAATTTTTTTTACCCATCTGCTACTGGGTACTCCAATGTCACTGGCTTTGACAATGCTGGTTTAACTGGCTCTTCCGTGAAGTGTTTTGCCTAACATTTTGAGGTGAAACCATTTGTTTTGAAATACAAGTGATGTTAGGTGCAACTATTTTGAGCAACACATAGCATTTTTACTCGTGTACAGTGCACACTCGTTTAATGTGTCCTTGGTTTTTTGTCAGTTTTCAAGTTAGACTCTACAAGGTATATGTCACTCGATGTTCAAACAATTTTTTTGCTGACAAGTGGTAGAGTATATGCTTTTGGGCATATAATGTTATTTGCGAAGATATGCCCTTTGAGTTAAATAAATGTTAAGTTTTAAAGTCATGTTAATTTTACACCAGATACAAGGAAACACCAACTTTACTGGACAAAACAGCCTTTAAACACAAAAGAAAACCTTTTTACAAATAATAACTCCCCCTACAACGAACATGGCTCGCGAGCCTCTGCCATGGAAATAAAGAGGGATGGCGGAATTATTGGCTGGCAACCATCTGGGTATTATTACAAGGAGGTGGGGGGGCCGTAAACACGTGGCAACTCTGGTTTTGTGGCATGACAGAATGCCATTATTAGAGGGGGGGGGGGAGAGGGGCGGGGTTTTGCCTACACACAACTGAAGGGTTGTGAGTGAGAAAGAGAGAGAAGGGAGGAGGAGTGATGCAAGGAGAGAGAGAGATGAGACAACAGACAGTTCCGCCACTTCCTCAACATCCCTGGACAATTTATGGCTAACACTCCCCCTTCCTCTTTTTTTTCCGTGTATAGCTCACACCCCAGAATTTTCTTCCTCTATTTTGGGATAAAAGGATGCGCTATTCACGAGTAAATACGGAATTCATTCTTATTGTTCTTTTAATGTGTGACGTGTACAAACAGAAATACTGTCATTTTTGTGCCTAAAGAAAGTAATAAACTGACTTCATTGTCTACAACCGATACTAAAGTATCGGCCTGATACCATACCCGATACAGATCCATCGGGAAAAGGCTCAGTATCTGCTGATACCGATACTTAGTATCGGTAACCGAACAACTAATAATTCTCCTGATCCAACGAAAGTTCCACCTTCCGCAAATCCTATGATTGCGAGTCCCACATGCCGTAGAGACAGTGTTTACAGATTGTTTTCCAAGCAAAACAGTTTGTGAAGAGGATTGCACAGTGTTATTGTTGGGTATCTTAACTCAAAGAAACATAAAAAATGGGGCGGTATATACGCAGGGTAGTGTTGGGTGAGACATGTGATGTGTGAGCTTCATTGCAGACAGAAGGCAAATATTTTTGAGGGTACAATAGTGGAGCGTTAGTGCAACCCAGAAATTGCACATTTTTTGTCTACTAGCTGCAATTATTTTGGGTTTTCATTAATCAATGAAAATACATTTGTGTTTTAAATTTTATCTGCTGCTTTTTATAAGCTTTGCAGTATGTAAAAAAAGTTAGGTTGAAACCTCTTGCTTCAGTTTGCTGATGGGATGATAATATATTCTAAAACTGAATATTTTTGTACCAAATGATTCCTCTCTTGACTGTATTGCTGTATTGGTAATTTACAAAACATTTGCGCTACAGTACTCTGATTCACCACTGTTTGTAACATTGTTGGAGTGTTTAGATGACATAGGATGCTTTACAAAACAAATAATTGTAATGTTTTGTGTAACTACGGATTTCATTTTTACAAAGTGGCGTACTCGCATGTAGACATGTAGATAGTAGGGAAGTTGTGAGAGAAGCAGCATGGGTTCAGAAATTGTATGTGACCATAAGTAGCCTTATAGAAAATTATCGGTGGGCAAAAGTACAAACCTGCAACATTCTGTGAAGGCATTAAGTGGTGATGTAAACTGCGGTACTTAGTTCGGACCTTGTAGCAGCCAGTTTTGAACCAGTGCTACTTTTCTTGCCACAGGTTTGTAAAGAGATCTCCTTATGGGTTAAAGTTGTGTACATTGATTAATTGTGTACAATACTATTATGTATGCTCCAGTTAATCTATATTTTTTGATTTAAATAAGTGTATCTACAAAGCATTATTCTTAGAATTATAGAATATTTTTTAAAATGTTAATTAGCCTACTAGTCAAGTATTCTGATACTAATTATTGAGTATTATGTTATTGATGTGTGACAATTTTTAATACATTAAGTCAATCTGGTTTAAGTCTGTTAAAACTGAAGATTAGTTTAACGTGATAAAATAAAATTTTTTGAATGTTTTTTGAAAAATTTAAATTGGTGGAAGGGTTGCTTTAAAAAACTCTTTAGCAGGATTCAGTATGGATGTTTTAGTTTTAAGATAATGTGTGAGTGAGTGCATGTTATATAAAATGTGTTTTATTCTGTACAGAAAATTAAATACTTAAAAAGGACTACCAGGTGTAGTCTTATGTATTCCTAGTCATATTCTTAGAACAAAGAACTTTTTTGTTGGAGGGGTGGGAAAGAGAGAATATGATTTGTGTTGTAAATCAGTTGGATTGAAATAGTTTCTTGTAAAAAATTGTAGGATTAGAAACTAGTGACCTCAGGACTTAAGCTGGAGCAAGAATTATTATTGTTCATGTCAGGTGAAGAGTTTATTAAACTGAAAGGGAAGACTGTAAAAGTACCTATTTTATTTCACTAATATTTGTACAGTTCAACCAATATTTGTACAGTTTCTGTGCTGTGCTTCAGTTTTGCTTTGAGTAGCAGGTGGTAACCTCTTTGAAATGGTTTTGTCCCTACATTGTGTACTGTTTTAAATTGTATGTTTTTAACTATATTCTGTAGTTGTCTCTGTTTTGAAGTACTCTAGCAGTTTAATGATGCTCTTATTTTTAATCTGAGTCATGTGTTGTTTTGAAACCCGTATTTTTGGAAGCAAAAATTTTTCACCTTTGCTGCATTTATTGAACATAGGAGTTAACATTTGAGCACTTCTATGCATCTGAATGCCCAAGCTCAGTTGTCTAGTTTCAGATAGTCAAAAGAATAATGTTGTTATGCATTGATGTCCTCATTTAACTGAATATTTGTGTTTAATATATATATATATATATATATATATATATATATATATATATATATATATATATATATATATATATATATATATATATATATATATATTAAACTGCTACTATCGTATCACATGTGTGTATATATATATATATATATATATATATATATATATATATATATATATATATATATATATATATAGTATCTTTATAGAATTGTAAACAGCTGGTTGTAACTCATTATTTTTATTGTTATTTTTAGGTCCTTGAATTTCACACTTTAATCAGTAGTATTATTACTATGAAATGCATTTTGGAAGCATGGGAATATGAAGTTGTACATTTGGCAATGTACTGGGTGTATGCTCTGTGGTATGTACGTATTTGTTGCAAAAAGTTAAATTAATTTGGATACAGAGATTAAAATTTTGTAAATAATTTTTATGATATCTTATATCTTTTAAAGCAGCCATGTGATACGATAGTAGCAGTATTTTTTGAAGCTGTGTTCCATTGGAAAATGGAAAAGTTTTAATGTGCATGAAAGTAGCTGCATATATGCTATTGTCTTAGTATGTTGGTGTATTTGTGTGCCAGATTATACATTTTTGAAAAGAGAGTTCAATGCTGGGTGTGGACTGAAGTTCCAGTGAGGGTGACTGATTTTCAGCAGGGCTGTCAAGTGTGTGGCATGCTAATTGGTTTCTCAGCCGCACAATTTCTCACACTACTGATTTGAACATGTGTACGTGTTGGGGAAATTTGTGCATATCTGCATAATATAATTGTCAGCACTTGCAAGGTGGTTCTCGTTACAATGACTTGATGTAGTGTCGTGGTGCCTCATTGGGTAGAGGGGGTTTTCGAGGAGCGGTAAATAATTAGTTTGGAAATTTGGTATTATTACCCGGGGCACCAGGTATCATCCATTTGCTGCCATGAAGTTGTGGTAGAGCAGACTCTTCTTTCAGTGTCATGCAGGCCGACGACCAAGGCAGTAATCATTGGCGGTAAAATAGAAACTCCTCACAATGACTCTAAATATCCTTTGCTTGACGTGCTGTGGCCTTTTTTGGCTGATCACACAGTCTTCAAATGCATTTGATTACGTTGCAGGTACACATGGACACTTAAAATACATGATAGAACACTTGCAGAAAGATTACACTTTTGGCGGGAATGGTGGCCCTAAGTGCCCGATGGCAAACCCAAATAAAAACACACGTGATTCCATTTGACATAGCTTTTACTGTGAGTTACTTTATATTGCTTCTCCAGGAAAAAAACGTACATTTCTTTACCGGACTTAACCTGCCAGTCTAGGTAATGCTGTACAAAAATGGTGCGAAGGCAAGCTTCCCCAGGCAATGCAAGCACTGGGGAAAGTGATGGGTGAAGTCCGGGTGGCTGAAACGAAATGGTTGCGGAAAACTTACACTGTTGTTGAGAAAATGGTTGGTGATACAAAGATACTGGCCACCCGGGTGCGCAAACTGCGAGACACTGTTTTACATGTTCATCCCCTCGAAACTCTTGAGCAATGACTAAATTCTGGGACATGGCGTGCCAGCCGGCTTGGCAGGCAGGCAGACCATGTGGAACTACTTGCTACACACGCTTGCAGAAAAGACTTTTATACTTACAGTACGTGCAATTTAACATGATATAAAATTACTCTGTATCAACTAGAACACAAAACACTTGCAAACAAGAGGTGAGATGATTTAAGGGTGAAAACATGCGAGATGTAAACAAACTGAAAACAACAGATAAACCCTTTTAATGTACAAAATAAACTGGCTGTTTCATGGGGTGTCTTTGGTGTCCACGTGATTCCATATCACATTTTCGCTGCTGTAATCCCTTGTAAAAATAATTAAGCCCATTTTCCCTGGTGTGTATCATGCCGTGCTGCATAGTACGTGGCTGCTCGGCCAGCACTTCACTTGATGCATTGCACTTTACTACACTCTCTGTCCTGCACTCTTTCACACTTGTACAAGGCATTCCGTGCTTAGCACCATATACATTGATGCTCTATTTGCATGGTTGAGTGCTGGTGATGGCTGCGCTGATGAAATTCGGTGTGGTGGGCAAACTGACTAAGAAGGTGGTAACGCGGCATGCGACAGACTTCAGAAACAGATTGCAGTTTATAGGATAAATTCAGTCAACTAAGTTTGGGCGTGTAACCCTGTTGCTCTAATATAAAGGCCCAAGTAATTCATTTTATTAACTTTTAGTGTAACATTTTGCAATAACAAACAAGATACATACTTACTTGTAATGTACACAAATTCTGTTGTAGAAATACCATTTGTAAAGACTGATATGTAACCACGTAGTTATCATCATCCTCATTACATTTTTTTCTGTCTGAATTCTATCTGCTATGCAAGTAAGTTATTGAATGTAAATATTGCTTGTGTCCAAAATACATTGGCAAGCTAATGCATTTGTACATAGGCCATGGGTATTTTGACACAAACACAGGTTGTGAGAAGTGTATGTAATATGCAACTATAACTAAAGAAGGTGCACTGGTGTTAATCCTCCCTTCTGGAGAACAGTTTTAGTTGCCTTTACAAGATATGAAGGTGTGTTATAAATATCCAAGATATTATTTTAAAGAAAACCTTAGCCATATGAGGTACTCGTGTTTACATTTTCCTTTAACCAGTGACCATTTTCCTACATTGATGTTAAGGTAGATTCTACCATGTTATGACCGTGGTTGGCATACAAAAATCATCTTTATGGAAGTTGGTTACCTAGCCACATGCCTATATTTTTTTTTTTTTTGTGTTGTGGGAAATGTAATCTTCCTTTATTAACAATAGTATTGTATAATTGCTTTAGTTATGTTGCAAACATTATGTGCTTGCCACTTAACAGTTCCACAGGCCCTTTCTCACCCCTAGAACTGTCGTAAACTATTCACATTAAATCACCTGGCACATTTTACAAGCTTTGCTGCTGGTTGATCGTGTTGTGCTGTATATACGTGTTCCCAGAGTTAAAATAGATTTTAATTTTGTAAAGCATACAAAGCAAATCATATCATTTGTATATATTTGTGGAAACATGTGGAAAGAAATGTTGTGTAAATGTTCTTGTAGGCTGTTCGCGGTAAAGTGAGCACTTTTTAAGGCCTTTATAAATTTTTCCTTTCATCCAATTTCCATCTTCCTGCAGCTTTTTAATATAAATATTGCAATGTGATCAATAAACACATTGTGTACATTTCACCACCACCAAAATTTAATGCCTTGGACTGCAAAAATATATATTTATTAGCGATTAATGCCTGTTGGGAGGGCCTTAAAAAGTGCTCACTTTATTATGAACAGCCAATAGTAATGAATATTGTGAAATGTGCACTATAGTATATCCCAGACATAATCATATTTTTAAAGGCTAGTGAGTACAAAAATGGGGAAAGCCACCATTTTGCTATTTCATTGGCAATGTTGTGCATGTTTTACATTGCTTTGCTATTGTCAAGATGCCTTGCTACACACTTTAATGTAGGTATTGTAGTATCTTAGTTCACACATTTATTAATGTAGGGAAGGTGCCCTAAATATGATATAAAATCTCAAAATATTGAGTGTTTATGAAACCCAAAAGAGAATCTCAAACAAAATAAATTGTATTAGGTTGATAGAACAAGCAACTTACTAATGAGGCTATATTAAATTAATCACAGCTATTTAGTTAACTGGAATAAAATAAAAATTGGTGTATCATATTTTGGCCTGAAATGCCTAAAAATGATACAGGTGCTCCAATAATTGATACATATGGGATTTCCATGTATATACTACAGATAGCAATTTTATCATAAAAATGAGACTGAGAATGCAAAAATTATACACTTGTGTATGTGGATTTTTTCCTAGGACTTTATTTTAAGCACATTTACGACTTAAAAAATATTTTAACCACAGACAAAAACTCATTACATATATTTCATTTTCTTTTTGTAAACCTAAATAGTAAAGTAACAATGCTAGAAACTCATACAAAAATGACTTAAAGTCTGACAGTAGCCCTAATAAAAATCCCACACACAAAAAAAATAGGCCTAGACTAATGTCACTACTTTTTTTCACAAACATCAATGGGACCTTCAAACACCACTAGCTTCATGAGGAATAAATATTACACTATGTACATATTTTTCACTAGTTTTACCCCACAATTTCCCTGTATTAAATTTGTGTTCTGTGTAATTGGTGTAGTTGAATTATACCACTTTCCAAGATTTTAATTTTATTTATTTATTTTTGGAAAAGGCCCCTTTTGTTAAGAATTATCTCATATATTAGCACAGTAACATTTGGGTGTGCGTGTGAGTGTGTATTGATAATATTGTGAATTTAGGTATTGTCTGGTTAGGTCGTTTTGCAATGTAACTTTTTTTCGTGATATTCCTGATATAATCATAATATTTTATCACGAAAACACTTTTAATTGTACGAAGATCTAACTGAACATTACCAACATTGACAATATTACTAATACAAGTTACAAATTTGATAGTAGAGAGGGCTATGAAATGGAAGGACATTTTTGGGTACAATCTTCATATGAAAACGTATATATTTTCCACTTGTTTTACCCTGCATTTTTCCTTTACTTAATAACTTTTCCCTTTATCTTAAAGTTAATTTTTTTTTGAACTCACCGATTACATTGCCATCCACACAGCGTAAAATTCAATTTGATTCTACATACACTCATATCACTACACACATACAGTATTAAAATTTATCATATTGCATGCATATATTTGCATAGAAACACATTTTTGCACAATTATTTGATTTAACACGTGAAACAGACTGAAACGTTATAAAACACATACTTTTACATTATAACCTCCGCACAGTGTACCATCAGACGTTACTGGAATGGCACACTTTATCACAATACAACTGTTGAACTGTGACGTCAACCAAATTTTGATGTACATTTATTTCCTGTCTCATTGGTCATCATGTATTGAAAATTAAAATGGTGTTATACAGCACCTTTTTATAAAACACGTCTATGAACGTATTTATGTTATACTATATTATATTTATTCTAAATACATTACGTAGTACACTCCTCTCATTAATATAGACAAGGTAAGCCTTGATGAATTCACCAGAATTACATAACCTACCAAAACTGTTTGATACCGGTGTTGTATACCTGTATAACCTCAGCGTTGCAGCATAAATATGTCCCGTAAATGTTTTACACATTAAAGATTAGTTTCAAACTGTATTCTTACATGTAATACAGTTCAGCGACCTGATATAAATATATTATACGTCTTTTACTGCATAAACACAGCGATTTTGATAACCCTCCTCTCGATCACATTCAATTTACAGCAAACTACATGGAACCCCTCCAAAATTCCTAGTAATTATGATTAGTAATCATATCTAACATATTCAGGCATTATTTTCCATATTTTCGACAAAGCCCCTATTCTTAAAAATTTGTACTGTGCAGACGTATCTGTAGAAGTCTGCATTCCTCTATCATCCATGAAATTTGGCTAAGAAATAATTTGCCTCCTACCACACCTGGTGGATCAGTCATTGTAACAGGATCTGGGGTGCACTCTTCAAAAAGATCAATCTTCCAGACCGTGTTTACTTTTCAATGAAATGTCATCAGTTTCTGAATTGGTGTCCTCAGTTTCATTTCTTTTCAAATTAGGTCTGGTTTTCTTTTTGATTTTTACTCTTTTCTTTCTTGGCCATCACTTTTAAATACTCTTTTTGAGATTAATACATGTGACAGCAGGCCAACAAGACTATGTTTGGTTACAGGCTTATCAGTTTATTTATTCTGTCGAGAAGCAAACTCCGAAAACTTGCAAAATTTTCATTGTTACGAATAGATGAAACACTTAATCCTGATCTACATGTGTGGGTCTTTCCAGAACAAAATGGCACTTGTCATCATCTACAGATATGTCATGGTCATCAAGACTAGCACCACAGATATTTGCTAGTTCCAAATCACTAGAGATATTTACAACTTCCTGTAAATCTGTTGTGTTCTGTGTACCTATTAAATCTGATCTTTCTCATGGTTGAGCCGATGAACAGGATATTTTGATCGGTCGTATGGGCAGATCCCTGTGGCTTTGGAGCTAGAAATTATGTTTTTTGGCATTAAAGCATCTGACCATACTTTGCACACAAGATCTACAAATTCCGATTTTGACAGTGCACTCTGCTTACTCGACTCTTGACATTGAATTAATTCAACATTCCATGAATCCTTAAATGATTTGAAACAACATTTGTCCAAATGCTGCAGTTGGTCAGTAGTGTGCGTGTGTGTGTGCACGTGCATGTGGGGGTGTGTGCGCACGTGGGTGCATTTGTGTGCGCACGTGTGTGTGTGTGTGTGTGTGGGGGGGGGTGTCAGTTTTAAGATGTCAATATCCTCATTCTTTGCCTTTTCAATTACACTGGGCTCTAAATGCCTAGGTGATCACCCAAAAGCATGATCAAATGGCCTCTTTTACAACAGTGCAAAAATGATTAAAATAATGGGAAAAGTTGGATGATGTCATTAACCCAGTGACTGCATTATAATAAAATATGCCAGTTAAATCATTTAATTCTTTCCAGGAACTCCATAAGTGTTCCCCTAAAAAATGACAAGTAGTGGAAGACAATTACCCTCAGCTGACACACACGTAAGTACTGTTGTGTTGGCCTTACCATAACCTTGTATCGTATGTCCCGGAAAAACTTCTGTCCAATTCCAGCGACAACACTTATCCTGGATGGAGCAGCCGAAAAATATGTCTCGTCCAAATTCCATATTTTACTTGGAGTTTCTTTAAATCCAGCTCTTCCAATATTGCCTGAGTTTTGTTTTTGAATAGCAGTTAAGTCTCTCTGTCTGCTTGGAACACCTAAATGGGTACTACTCAATCTCCTGTGCAAGAACATTTTATCAATTTTATATTTTAACTATCTGATCCCAGCAAACGTTGTTCCCGCCTCTGTTTTTATTTAAAATCCATAATTAATATGTATATAATGCCATCTGTTGTATTTAAATTGTAAATGCCAAATTTAAAACATGAAGTGTGTCATATGCATTTTCTGTTATACATAGTAAATTATGTGCAAATATCATGTGTATTGTGTTTCGTAAAGATACAAATTATTTTTACATATAAAAGTATTATATTTTACATGTTATAATTTACATTGAATTGACACAATAAATCTGTAATTAAACATTCAACACCACCCATCAAATGATTTTTCATACGTTTTTGTTGCACAATGACTAAACTCTTGTGTGATTATTTGATAGATGATCATAGCACTAACTTTTTTTTCAGTTTCAATACCTGTTGTTGGATTTCTTTGTTTATAATTGAAATGGTGGATGTCTTTGTTTATAATTGAAATTATATCCATTCCTCTCCTTCCCAAAATATAAGTGGATATTGTAAAGCGTCGTAAGATCAATGTGTGTCTTGTATGGTTTGAACTGTGTTATTTATGGGCATAATTGTCTATTAGAATCTGTTTGGCGTGCACTTGCTTCTTGATTTTGTGTTCATACCTCATCATTTTTTGCAGCGCATGTTCACGTTCTATTTTGCCTTCTCAATGCGTCCTCTGTATTACGTCAGGTACGTAGACCAATGTTTGACCATGGTATTGCTGGCAGTTTTCTCTTTAAGATCAACAAACATTTCCTGCATGAATGAGCAAAATTGGCCCATAAATATAGAAGACTCCAGTGCCACCCTATCGGAATGAAACATAACTAAAAACCTTACTCGCCACCTCAATAACATAAGGTGTGAATATGGTCTCAATAGATCAACAAACAAGTATAAGCAAAATTGGCCCATAAATATAGAAGACTCCAGTGCTACCTATCAGAATGAAACACAACTAAAAACCTTACCTCCTCAATAACTATGGTGTGAATATGTTCGCAATTGGTCCAGCGGTATGGCAGTGATGATGCGGTTTACTCACTTGCAATTTGTTTGATATGTAAAGATATAATGAAATAAAGTGGTTTAAAATTGCAGGCAATTTAAATTTAAAGGTTATGTCTATAAATTATTTACACATACAAACTCAAGACACTTTTGTACATGTTGGAACATAACTGTTTTACGTTATAAATGAAATTCTGTAATCACTATACACACGTACCTATCAAAAATTGAAGGTACTACTAGTTGAAAACTTTCTTCTTTACAGGAACACATTAGAAAACTCATGTGCATCCAGTATGACAGTCTGGTATGAAGAACTACGAACATTGCATAATCAAGCTAGGCAATAATGTGTGTGTCTGTTACAAAAAGCAACAAGAAATGCATATCTTGATGATAATTACATTGCAGCATGAAATTAATAAATTTGTGATGTATCATTTTTCGGAATGACCTGTATCATGTTTTGGGTAGTGGGTGTATAATTTTTAAGGCGCTAATTTAATTGTTCATAATTAATCTTCTATCATAGTTGTGGCAACTATGTATAAATTAGTCGATATACACTTGTTTTCTGTGTATATAACATAAATTTGGTTTAAATAAAGTGTCAAACATAATGAGTGTGGCAAGTATTCTAAAAGTATTTGCAAATTTTGTAGGCTAGAAATATGGGTACCGGTACCTTAACATAATAATTTTTTGGTTTCAAAAGTGAGGCCTATCTTGAAAACAAATTTTGATTGAGAAACCTTAAACCATACTAGCATAAATGAAATGAGATGCATCTTAAAATATACCTCATTTTCATGTGGCAAATAGGCTGTATATATTTTTTGGAAAATTTTGGATATGTCATTTTTAGGATACCAGCCTAATGTAATTCTGTATGTGTTTTCGTGTAATTAGTTCATAGTAAATTCTTGTATGGATGTTATGCTTTTCTATATTTCAGTGTCTCCAGTACACAGAGATGAAATATTTTTAGTATAATTTGAAAAAATATATTTTGAGTATTAAAGTTTACAACATTATCGACACAATGAACATGTTCGCCATGTTATCAGATTTCATTGTAATTACAACTTTTGCTTCCACATTGTATGTTAACAGTGTATAAATAGCCATGGTAGTATATCATGTTGCCATGGAAATAGCGTAGCTTTCTGAACTGTTGAAAGAAATATGAATTAACCTGGGATAAACCATAAGTGATATAAGTGCATTTTTTTAATATTTGTAGTACTGTGGATACTGTAGATTTTTACAGCTTTGGGGCATATTTGCTGTAAATATTTCAAATTCAAGTAGAGACATGGTCAGTGCCCCTAGTTTACAGTTGCCCCATTGCACTATACTGATATTTTGCAATATTGAACTTTAGACATAAGTGGTATTTAAAAGTACTTATAGAGTGGTACTTGTTCAACATTAATATGTATAAATAGAGCGGTGGCACATTCTGTACATGGATGCACATTTGTGACATTTCACCGGCTAGGCCAACTATGGTACAATGCAGGCTGCTAGGTTGAGGGTTGTTACTGCTGAGCCTAGTGACGTGACAAAATATGGTGCAGCAAGAAAATTCAAGGAACATGGGTACATATATGAGGGTCTAACATTTGCTATGGAAAGTGTAACTGCACTTATCTTGTCAGATATGGAGACCTGTTGGTTGTCTGGATATAGTAATGAAATGATGAGATAATTCCCAGTGTCTGACTTGATGAGATAATTCTCAGTGTCTGAGTTCTGAACTATTGCTTAAATGTAGTAGATCTCTCACCGTGCTGGCTGACTCTGTAGCATGAGTCAATCCTTGTTATGGGGCACTGCGTAAACACACACACCCTCAATGTTGCACCCTTATCATTTGAATTTTTCTGCTCCACCATGGTTTGCCGTGTGACTGTTAGGCTCACCAGTAACAGTGTGCAATCTACCGTGCTGAAGTGCACCAAAATTTGCTGTTCGAGGAAACTGACCTAGCCAGAAAAATGTCAACTATGCATCCACACAGAAATTGTTGTCCCTCAATATCTCTATGTGTATTCCTGTTGATAAGAAGCATCCTGTAAGTAATTTTACATCTGTCTCCATAAACATAACTAGCCTACCAGCATGTGTCTCGCCATTTCTTGACCTAAGGAAATATGATTTGATTGTTGTTTGATTAAAAAAGTGATTTTATAAAGCACTGCCTATTTCTATGGTTGTGATTATGTATATTTTATTAAATTAAATAGTTAATCCTGTTGAATTTGTACACTTTCAAAAGTAATCATGAGTACAGATTAACAAGAGGAGAGCAGGTATTTATCTAGAAACCATTCTGTTGAAATATAAAGGAAATGCTTCCAGTGTAGAATTAAAAAAATATATATAATTGGTTTTTGCCACACACATGGTAATTTATTGGTGTAAAAATTAACATTTTGTGAACTTTTTCAGGATAGGGACACAACAAAGAACACATAATCAAAACATGATACTTTGTTGATCACATTCAAGTTGTCCAAACATGTTGGGTTGTTCTTATGCATATTAATTTGAGACTCTGATAATTCTGTTTTATTAAAGACAGAAACGCTAGTATCAGTTATGTGGTCACATAATTTGAAATTTAATATTGTTCAGTTACAGTACAGATTTCTCTATTTTCAGATTTATTTTTAATTCCCTCAATTTCAGTATTTTTTATTTGCAACTATGTAAGATTTCATTTAATAAATCTGAATTTTCCATTTAATGTGTGTTATGTTAATGTAGTGTCATCAATAGTTCACGTATTTTATTGGTTGCATTCATACAAACTGTGTATGAATTCTCGTGTGCCTGTTATTTTGTGTGTTTTTCTGTTTAGAATTATCAAGGGTTTCATTACTTTCATGTGTCTTGTTTCCTTTATTTTCTGCTGTTTAAAAACTACAAATTTGGAATTAGGTAAATTTTCTTTCCATGTACATATTCTCTAAGGCGTCGCACACATGAGTTGGTTGTCAGATTGCAACGAGAAAATTGATGAAGTCTGTCAAATACTCTTAGACACACAATGCAATAGTTCATTCAATTTTCAGGTCCAGTTTTAAATTTATACACACATAAATATTTTATTCATATTCACACATATATATTTGCAGTTTCCTCGCTTCCTTCACTTTTCAGTTTCCTTCCCAAAACAAAGTTAAGGGATGGAGGTCTTATTTAAATAAAAGAGTTAATTATAATTTCCTAATTTCATTTACAATATCTAAAACAAAATTCTCTTGGCTCAATATCTCACAATACATTGCTGTCACTTGCTGTTTACAATAACGTTAATAAATTCAATCAATACAATTTACAATTACCTCAAAGAAATTAATGTAATTCAGTAAATAAAAATTAGTCCCAATGGACAGTGTATCAAAACCAATTAAATCACTTTATAAATTACATGTCTTTATTTGAAAGTTCCAATATTTACAATAAAGTCAGTATCTATGATTAAAGTTTTAAAATACAACTTTAGTTCTTAGTACTATTTTCTTCCTTTTTCATCATCAATATTGCCAACATAACATATCCTGCAGCAATTCATCAGCTGATACAATACTTTATGAACGAAAACATGTACTGTTTACATACCACTGTTTCTGTTTGTCACATTGTTGGTCAAATGTTACCCCACTTACATGAAATGGACAATATCTAATTCGTTTTCTGTGTTACCTGTCGTATGGTTGATTGTGGGTATTGTGAACACCTTCCCTTTCATTTGTCAAGGAGAATGTTGATACCTCACACAACAGTGTATTATGGGACAAAAGGATGGGTGTAGTAGCAGTTGATCTTGTTTACATCAACAAAAGTAGTAGTGGCAGCAAGAAATTGTTTTGTAAACTGTGTAAATCATTTTAATTGCGAAGTTTTTTGTGTTTAGTAGATATGCACCTCTGATAATACTATACTTAAAAGAGAAGTATTCACAGACATGGAATATTGAATCATTTTTCGGCATTTGTGTGGTGTTTTTAGACAGTCTGTACTGTCTGAAGAGTCAGGTCATGATTTTCTTCTTCAGTGTGGAATATTGGTTTTATGTAATTAATCTTGATTTTTTTTTTAATTTTTCTATGTATAAATCAAATATTTTACGTTTGAAGTTCAGTTATTTTACTTTCAAACTCAAAACTTTGAACATGCAAATTGGTGTAACATTTTAAAGTTGAGTTATTTTTCTTGTAAAATAAGAATTGTAAGCTCCTTTCTGTTTAGAGAGTTGTTTAACCTTCCATTAGGTGCGCCCCTTTCTCAAACGTGAATGGGCACCATGAAATGCACCTTTGAGGTGCTTTTCGTTTTTACTTCACCAAAATCCCTATTGGTGAATAGTTTTCATTGAAATACCTTGTAAATTTGGAAGTAAATATGATACAGATTAAAAATGCAAATATAACAATTTATTTTATAAAATTTATAAAACATTTGTACATAATGTACAATGGTATAAATGCATGTAAAACATTAATAATACAACTATGTACAAAACATACAGTAATAGGTAAGGAACTAGGAATCACAATAAAGAGCTTATGATAGGATTTCCAAACAGAATAATATGTAAATTTATAAAATAATTGAGTTAAATGTATTAAGAAATATAAAATGTAAGTTTTCATACACTGACTCTTACCTGGGAATAACATTTTGTATTTGATACATACACAAGCCAAATCATTCATGACACACATAATAAAAAATTAACTTTTTTACTCATATGCAAAACTATCCAGAAATCAATAAGTCATAAAATATAACAAAAATTTTCAGAAGACAAAAAATGGATGAAGACCCTGGTTTTTTTTCTCCGCTCTCTGATTTCCTCTGACTGATGTCCACTTGCACATACTCACTGTCCGCTTCCAAATCATCTGGGAAAGTTGTCTTACAAACATAATAACATGACCTGAACACAAAATATTTTCCACAAGTAGCGCAACAATATTTGGAATTTTACATTGTTTGTCTTCACTACAAGGCTCATATGTTTTCCTTTTATTGTTCTGGTTGATCATCTTTGTGATTTGTTGCGAGATGCTTTACATCTGAGAGGCTGTTTAGTGACCTCTGTCAACCTGTGCCGAAGTGTTACAGGCAGATTTTGTTTTTCAGCACTGTGTCCAGTCATTTCCTCTGTAACACGACCTTTAGCAAGCTGGTGCAAGAATGTTGTGCAGTTGGTTACATCAAAACCGTTCCCAGAGTAAATTACCTGGGTGTTGATACCAACCACATTGAGCATGAGAAAAAAAGTACCCTAGGCAAGCACCAAACATTTTTTGCCATATTCTATGTTGCACACAATTTATCCACTGTATCTACGCCTCCTTTAGTCTCGTTGTAAAATGTTATGATCGAAGTGAAGGCTGGATATGAGAATTACATTTTTCTTCTTTCTAGGAACATAGGAAACTAAGGTCCCTTCTTTCCTGAATCCAAAAATACACTAGATTTTTCACTTCAGTTTGTAACATGTTTGAATTCATTTGGAAATTGCCTTTTTTTTTTTTTTTTTTTTTCCTTCAGTGTGGCAACATTGGATAGTTTTTTCTGCCATTTCACTCAGAAGGGTTACATCACTGAACCAATCACAGTGGGGCGTCAATAATTTGGACCATCGATAATCCGGATTCGATTGTACTGTACATAAAATAAGACAGTCTATACATGCAAAACTGTACATAGTACAATATTTTTTTCTGTAATCAAAACACCTAAAAATTTTACTACATTAATGGTTTTATTTATCTGCTCCACTTCTGTAAACAATAGAGTCAATTATGAAAGATTTTAGCAATTATTTTTTATGTTTAAATCTACTGGCCCTTTTATGAGTTCATCCTGTGAACATCTGGCTGTACAATAATTACTGACAGCATACTTGCCATCCGGTTGCTTGCCAGTGTATACTTCCATGTTGGAAGTGTAATTCATTTTTGAGTCTACAAGGGCAAAGATCTTGATGCTGTATTTGGCAGGTTTGGAGGGGATATAACAACGCCGAAACGCCTCCAATTTTTCATCAAGTGTGACATTCTCACCGAGAGAGTAGCTTTTCTGGCAATTAGTCACAAATTTCTCAAAAAATTATCGTATAGGTGCAAGTCAATCCAGCCATTTCCTTTAATTTCTTCTTGAATCGAATACACCTCATCAAATATTGGAAGCATTTCAGTAACATGGTGAGCTTAAATGTTTTAACATCATCCCCACTGGGATCCCAAAGATCATCTAAGTTTAGGCGTGACCCACGATACACACAAGCAAGGTACAACAAACCAATAAAAGCCTTTATCTCTATGATATTGGTCGAACGTGCATCTCTGGGACAAATAAATTCAGGTCTAATGAGTTCAATCTGTTGGTTTGTCCATGCAACAATTAAGTTGAGAATTGAATCATGAAAAAGAATTAGCCAGGTATCTAAAATGGTTTTAGCATTTCTTGCTATGTCAATATCATCGGGAATGTGTACTAACAAATTGTGCTTACTCATTCTCTTCTTGTTTGTAGGCGGGTACTTGTTCTATTGGTACGACTCAATTATCTTCCTCTTTTTCTTTCTGTTCGCTATGTAGTAGGCAGCATTACTGGTATTTTCACGTTCTGATTCCACACAGCTTTGCTCGGTTTCCGAATTTTCTTCTTGCTCTTGTATCTGATCTTAACTGTCCTCAAAGTCCTCCTCTTCCAATGTCTCATCAAATAGCATACTATGGATTTTCTTGATGTCTTTGGGATTATCCAAGTCATGCATGGTTTTTTCACAGCCATCCTGAAACAGACATTGTAAAACAAACCCAGTTAGTCGCGTTACACCTATCAGATGCGGCTATTTTTTTTTTTCTCAGTAGTTTTTATTAATTTATGATCTTACAATGATGAAAGTGTAATTGCATGGGAATAGTAAACAATTCTAAGAATATATCACTACTCTCACGACCAAAATACTTATGCCAGTAGTCGCACTGCACATGCTGGGTGAAAATGCCCGCCACGGCCTTGAAGTGACTGTGTCAACAACCATGCATGTACTGACCTGTGAAGCATTAAAAGTTAGGAAACTAGGTGGAAGAGGCCCCACCCCTGCACTCCAGCTCATGAGGGGAACAGAAATTTTATAAATGCTCCTGTTAGGCGCACATGCCTAACGGAAGGTTAAAAATTTCTATGATATTTTTATTTATGACACATTGGTTTGTAATGTTGTAACATTTACTACAATCTGGAAGTGAAATTAATGTAGTACAGTATTTGTAGTAGAGAATTATTTTATCAGAATTTAATACAGGTCTTATGCAAATACTGGACTTTTCTTTTTTGCTTTTACAAAACTATTTTCTGTAAAATGGTGATATTAATATTGTTCTTTGATTATATTTCATTACATAAACAAAAATTATACAGTTATAATTATCAATAATTTCTTTTTCAAGTATAAAATTACATTTTTGATTTGCAAAAAAATGTAGATAGGTATCCTTGTAAGTATAGTATTTAAATTTGCCGGAATTTTGTGAGGCTTTGTTTTTATTAACAAATAAAACTGCCTTTTAATTTGTTTTCGTGTATTATTTTACCATTTATGCAAGTACCTATTAGTGTTTGGTAGGTAACCATTCTTGTGATTATCTGTTTTTGCTTCCAGTGGTTTCCAGAACATCAGTAAAACAGTAAAAACTCTTCAAACGTTTTGAGTGGTGTCAGCTTACAAATAGCAAATGTTATATACATGTATAAAAGACCTGGGATTAACATTTTTTGTGAATGTTATAGTATCTTAAACAGATGGTTTTTAGCAATTATTTATAATTGTACATGGTCTTGCTACAGACATTAATAATATATATGTAATCCAGATCCCAGCATAGCGCACTAAATTAGATCAAATTCAAGCAAATTAAAGCCAATATCTAGTAAATTTCAAATTTTCTGGAGACTCCTTCAAATTGCATTTCAAAATCGAGCAGATTCAAAGCCAAAATCAATCAAATTTCAACATGTATCAAACCCCTGCGAGCAGGGTTTTTTAAATCGAAATCTGCAAGCTAAATTAACAATATAACATTTCAGCGCCATTTTTTTCTTCATCTTAATAAATATATCTCTTAATAAATCAAAATGGAATCCCTACTCAGCAAGTTAAACAATTCATATGAATTCACTAAACTACAAGATCTCGAACAAGATAAATGGTGTGTTGCTACAGATTTTCAAATTTATAAATCTAATTTTGGTAAAAAATATAATTGTATTCTAGATGGTAAGTATACAATTACATTACCGGAAAAATATTTGATAAAAATAGTTTGAAATTATTAATGAGAAACAAGTTTTTATATCATATAAAGGCTTAAAAGAAATGAAAAATGGAACATTTATGCATGATATATTGTCTTGACAATTTCTGTGATACTTTTTTTTTTTGGCTGATTGGTTTAGCTTGCAGATTTGGATTAAATTAGCTTTATTTTGGTTTTAATTTGCTTGAGTTTGAGAATAGAATTGAATATATAAATGATGCCTCTAGAAAACTTGAAAAGTTGCTTGAAAATGAGAAATTTACTCAATTTTTATTTGTACTATTGAATTGCACTGGGATACGCATTACATATCTACAGAATTTATTATAATAAAAATAAAAAAAAGAATTTCAGGCATTAGTTACATCTTTTATTTATCGTAATAAATCTCTCTCTTTATAAATACCTACTGAATTAATAAAAAAAAATTGAACTTCAAGCATTAGTTACATTTTAAAAATGTATTTCTTTCTTTATAAATAAATATGAAGTTGCATATCTTCCCTTGCATTCTGACTAACTAAAGGGGTCAATGTTTCAAATACTCCTTCCTATACATTACATACTAGTCCATTCACGATTGGAACAGACTTATGGAAATCAACCTTTCAAAAACACCCTAGCCATTAGCTACATGCATAGCTAGTAAAAAAGTGGTGGGTGTAGGTACAGTACCCGCACCTGCCACTTTTTTTTACCAGCTATGCATGCAGCCAATGACTAGGGTGTTTTTTCAAAGGTTTATTTTCATAAGTCTGTTCCAGTCATGAATGGAAGTATGTAAATCTCAGATAATTAGTTTTCAAATTTCATCTGAAGCTACGAAACTTACAATTATGAAAATGGTGTCTCAATATTGAGCAAATCAAAGAAGTGTTTAAAAAAGTAGTAGACTATCGATAAATATCATTTTATTTGTGCCAATTTTATTCATTAATGAATCTGGTTTCTATCAAATATTTAGCAGTTTCTTACAGGTATTAGGCATTGTTTTGTCTTAATCTTAATAAAATTCTCTTTTTATAAATAAAAATGGACCCTTATGAAGTGGAAAATAATAAAATATGTAAGCATTGTAAAAAATGTGGTGATGTATTAAACATAGGTAGTTTTCCACGTCATAAACACACAAAAGATATGCATATTAACACCTGTAAAAATGTTACAATGAATATTCTAGAAGTTGTCATAGTTAAATAAAGATAAAGTACTATGTGAATGCGAAAAATATGTTTGCAAGGCATGTCTCGAAAAGCATAAAAATACTAAATTACACAATACGTATGAAATTCTACAAGGTTATTATTCAACTAAGACATGCCTTGTATGCGTTGTGAATTAATCTATCAATTCTTTTTCATCACATAGTCGTTATGAGTTAAACAAATAGAAAGTACTATGCAAATGCAGAAAATATATTTATAATCTGTCTCCAAAAAGGCATAAAATACTAAATCATACAATACAGCAATAGATATTCTAAATGAAATTCAACATGATAATTTTTCACCAACCTAATAAATTTTATTATATTTAAATGATGTCGCTCATTCTAATAAGTGAGTTGAGAAAAAAGAGATTGCGGGAGTTTAGAGTTATTTGTAAAGACTGAAAAATTAGATACTGGTATAATCTACGAAAAGCTGATTTAATTACAGCTCTTATATCATTAATTAAAAATGAACAAAGAAAAAGAAATTTTGCAAATTTACCATTTCCAAAAGGCAAATAATATATATAGAAAAGCCAAAAAGAAATTGAAAGAAATATTTCCCTTTTCTACTAATATAGGGGAGACCAAGGCACATTGATGATGTTAAGCAGAAATAGCTGTTATTAAACAGTTGCAATATATGTAATCACAGCGAATATTTTTTCATGAAAGAACATATGTGACCAACATTTACATATGATGTTCAAATAAAAATAACATTTCTTAAGTCATAAAAATTTTATAATTGAAGTACTGCAAATTAGTCAACTTGCCCCAGTACTGGGGCAAGATGACGAACAGGGTGAATCGCACATAATAAATGCTGTAAAATAACATTTTGTGTATTAACATTATATATGTATAGAATAAAATTTTTGGAAATTTGCAATTGTGCAATCTGTGTATTTTTTGCAAATTGTGCAATTGCTCTACTCCATCCACATGTCATTCACCTAGTAAGCCAGAACGAACACAGCTCTACTACATTGGCTAATCCAATTAATTAGGTTAATCCTAATCCAAATAGGATGTAAATTTCATGATTGGATTAAGGCTTAATCGGGTTTTGGAAAATTTTGGTTTTTTTTTTTTTATTTAGATTTAGATTTTTATATTTGTATATGTTTTTGGAGAGCAATGTTCACCCCTCGGATGTCTGGCAGGCGACTGAGGGGGGAGGTATAGTGTATTGGGTATATAAGAGTTGAGTTTGGTGCAAAAGTGGAATAAGTGCCGGGAGTGATGTTCACCCTAGGATGTCTGGAGGTGTACTGAGGATGGAATGTAACTAATGGGGCACTTACGACTAATGAGAGCAAGATACGTCCGCTTCGGGAGGGCTCTGAATGTAGACTGATTGGATATGCGAAACTTCATAAAGAAATGTTTTTAAATTAATATTCCTTCGAAGCAAATAAATACGAAAAGTGCCACACCTATTAGATCAGACTAATATAAACCAAACACACAACATTAAAAAAATTACGTTTTGTAGAACACGAGAGAAATCAATTAAAATGACGTAAACCTATGTCGTACGACAGAACTATAACGAATGGACCAAAAAAACTTATATTAATATTGTAACGAAATATGCCAATCAGATCCAAAACTATTTCCTTACCTGTATAATACATTTCAAAAACCAGAATAAATGACACAAAACAAGTGCTAACTAAACGAATTTCATTAAATTGATCAAACACTCTGTGAAAATACGCACACACATAAATGTCCGTCGCATACGAAACAACCACACGTCCAAGAAGCTATGTGTTATAAAAACAATAAAACAAATTACAACCAAGATACCCTATTTCCATTTCAAAATTAAAACTCGCCAGTAATCCAGGCATCTTAAAATGAATATTAAAGTCCATCATATGTTGTTCATGTAACCTAATCACAAAAACGCATTTTGCCCTCATCTGCTCTCAAGACCACATCACATACCGGTACTGGTTTTTAGGTTGGCTGTGTTTGTTCAAATTCTGTGTATTAAACGAGAAGTAGCAGCAGACATCCTCATGTTGACTCACTGGTGTAGTAAATTTATTTGTTACAAGTTTTAAAAATCACTCGATTTGATCAAGTTATCGATAATTATGTTTTTCCTTTCCTTGGAAAGTGTTCTAAAGTAAGTTACAAAACAAACTTGCTTCACACTGTTAGCAAGTGTTACCAGTAGACATACCTGGATCTGTAACTGTAGTTTTTTTTTTCTCTCTCTCCCTCCCTCCCAGACCACTTTCGCCTTCTGGCAAGCTCACGCTGTCCATTAATAAAACTCTAGGTTATGTCACCAAAGTGTTCCAAGTTCAGCTGGGCCGGTGGGGTTTCTTGAATTCCCTCACTCCATTAATTTCATATTCATTCACAGGATTTTCTCGATCACATCCATTTCCCTAATCCTTCAATTTTCAAAGCTTTTACATAGGTACTCATAGGTTTTCAAATTGTGTAAATAATGTTATAATTTATCTCCATTGATTCACAATATATTTAAATGACATAAGGAATTAAAACGATTAAATAATAAGACACGTTATTTCCTTCGCAAATAAATGTATTTATTTATTTTATTTTATTTTTTTTCAAAAAATCTTTATAACTATATTTACAAACAAAAGTTTTACAAGATTCTTACAAAGTTTCTGAAAACTTTACTTAAAATCAAAATATTCTTATACTTTTTTTAAAAAATGCTTACAATTATATTTACAAATAAACATTCACACACATTCATTCACATCATTAAAAAATATTATTTACTTAATCAGCAATATATTGCGCTGTCATTCGTAATTACCGCCGCGTTAATGCTACTGTTTCCCGCTTGCTCCTGGAGCACGCGCTTCGTGGTATCGCTCGGGTGTCTCCCTCCCCTTCTACCCCTCTGCTGCTTTTTTCCCCCCCTCCTTTCACAAGCGTTCCATGGTGCTTCTATTGGGGTGCATCCATTTCTCGACCCCATTCAATGGATCAACATCAGGACAACTGGGGATTTAGAATACTTCACTGCTGCGACGTATGATGGTTAAATGGTGCGATAAGTCGTTGCAATATTTTCTAATCTCACGTAATAAAGGGTATTCTTTTGCAAGTTATAATAATCATGGTTATTAATGTATAGGAAGGTGTCGGCCAGATAGCAGAAATGGGCGAGTTGTGGCGTCGAGAAATAATGTAGTAACTTAGGACATTTTTTTGTGAGAATGACTCATTTTATGTCAGTGCTAAAGTACTTCCAGGGCAACGGCTAATAAATTAAATCACTGCTTTATATGTTTGGGTCGCACAATCAAAATTTAATTTATAATTGTCAACGGAGGAATATTTTGAGAAATCAATGCCGCTTCCGAAGCCGTCCTTAGTAGTCCAATAAATGCATTAGCACTTGTGTCCACATCGACCCGGATTAGAAGTTTTATTTTGTTGTGTGGAAATGTTTTAGGAGAGGCCACCTTGATGAGCAATTGTGTCGCAGGCCTCCTCCGATATAAACCTTTTAAAACTGTGTATTATCTTGTCATCTTTTAGTTAATTGCGGGCTTTACTGGGCGTAGATGTCGCCGCCCTGCATTAATTGTATTTGTACCTGATACGGTGGAATGTGATGATACATTTGATAAGTATCTGATGTTAGCCATATTTAATGAGCGAGAATTTGTCTGAAGACTGGTCATTTTATGGATAAAGGATGGGGTTGTAAATACGTGTCTTCATGATTGCGAGAATTTTTAGTGCCCCCAGGTCAGTGATTAAATGCCTTGATATTGTACATATTAATAATTGTATAGTTGTTTGGTCAGTGAGAGATGTATAAAAGGGTCATTATACAAGTACTTACTTAATTAGCTAGTCTCTCATGTATTACATACTGCATAAAACCTAGTCATTGGAAGTGACAAATATTTGTACTGAGGTGCTTTGTTAGATGCCTGAATTTGACTTGATTACCTACATGTGGTGTGAAACTGACATGGCTCAATATTAAAAATGCTGTATGTCGTGTTAAGGCGGATCTAAAGTCTGACCCTAAGTGATTGTGTATTTGCTGCGGCGAAGATAAACGTAATAAGTTTGGAGCCCAGGTTATTTAATTCACCGGCTTTTAGAATTATAGTTCAGTATATTTGCTGTGATTTTTCCCCTTGTTGGTGTGTTTTTTTAATAGAATTATTCTGCCAGTGTGGCTGGACTGTTAAGTAGCTTTAATGAATTAGCGCGCGAAGCACCTCTTAATTTTCTTATACACTTCTAGTGTGGTTATATGTTTTAAAGATGCTTGACCATCTGTATAGGGTCTCTGCAATGACACCAGCTCATTTGTGTTTTGCGTTAATTAAATAGTGAAATAATGGGATTTTTGGTGCATTGGTTTTATGTCTATTACTCTTATGTTGTTCTAGCTACCTCGATTGGTAATTATTCTGTATGCTTTCTTGTTTTTAATAATTTTTTGCTGAATAATGATTCTGTGCTTGGATTCTGTAACTCAACTGCTTCTCATTTTCATTTTGATCGGTTTGTGAGAGAGCGATTCTGTGACTTTTTAAAAGTCTATCGAAATGGTACCAGAAATTTCGATCGATTTCGCTGATGACTGTGTGGCAACATTGGATGACCATTGGAGGAAATTAAAGTGCATAATCTTGGAAACCATTTACCAATCAGAAATCAGATAAATTACCTCTAAATTGTATGTACTTTGATATTTATTTATATTTTAAGTGTTGAGGTTAGTAGTACCTATTTAGAACAGAGAGTAAGCACATATTTATACTTAACATTTAATAAATTTATTTATTAGCAAAGAACATTGACCCTTTATTAAAATTAATTATTACCAATACACCTCCAGCACCTAGGAAAGTAAATAATATAGTGCTATATGAACTAATCGACAAAATATGAATAATGGTGCGATTTTGTACAAATATTTTAAAGTATTGCAAATCTGCTAGCATAATATGTGTAATGTAAAAGAAGAGAACTTTCCCATTGACGCGTGCCACGTACCTCCTCCCAGAAATGTGTTTGCCCGCTGCACCAAATCAACAAAGACTCCTTAAGCAACAAAGCGAGTTTGCGCACTCTATGCTGCAGGAAGTGCAGGTGCAGTGTAGCGGTGGTGTCACTGGAGCAACACCACAAGTAGTTCCACACGTGGTGCTAGCCCGCCAAGCCGGCCAGCCTGATACATTTTTCCAGTCAATCATAGTTCGTTTTGCGAGGGGTGTAGCATATTATGTCGTGACTCGCGTTTCGCGTGCTCAGCGGCCATCAACTTTTTGCGCAATCATTTTCATCAGTATTATACTTTATTAATTAACCAGAACTGTCGTTCACCTGCTGCCGAGACACCGCCCCTCATACCACCCGGTGCTTGCATCGCCTGGGTGGATTTTATTTGTACAACCTAATTGTGAACACGTGTTTGTGTATTATGTATAACCCACGTTGACAGGTGTATCTCAGCAGCAAATGTAAGTTATCTCAGACGAGGTTTAAAAAAATACGCAGTGATGCAAAATATAGCTGTTATTTATTTCATGTAGCCACAAGGCTTTCAAGTTATGGGCCTTCTCCTGCCAAATTTACCGTAAGCATGTAGAGAGTGCAATAAATGTTTTAAATGGTAACATGTTACAGCAATGTCGTAAGTCAAGTATCGTGCGGACGTGTGGGGAGCCCTGATATCCCACAGCACTGCAAGCAAGAATATACAATACTTTTCAGAGGAGTAATTCCAATCCCTGGAGGGTTTACACCATGGTCGTCGGCCGAACGATCCTGAAGATGACGAGTCTACCGACATCATTGGCATTAATCTGGAGAATAATGTCTGGCACGTCCGAGAGAGCAACGGTACACCATGTGTGTAGACTGCGGCCACGCCCGCAGGACAACCGCAGCCACATATCACCGCAGACCAAGCGGGATGTATGGCAACATGGGCTGGCAGAACAACAATAGGCCAATATTGACATTGTGCGACCACGTGCGCCCGTAACAGAGCCGCAGCAGCGAACATTAGAAGGATAAAAGAGAGAGAGAGAGAGAGAGAGAGTGTGTGTGTGTTGGCATTTCGTGACCACGTGGGCCCGTAGAACAACATGCCAATGTTTACAATCTGCGGACACATTTGTACGTGAGAAAACAACATGAGTAGGAGTGTGTTGACAGTTCTCTACCATGTGCGCCCAGGGCTCAATCCCAAAAAGAGCCACGTGTATATCAGCTGCGACCATGAGAGATGCTTCACCCACCGGCGAGATACTGCGTGGAGTGTGAAGAGGAAATTCCGAATAATTGGCTTCCGAAGGGGAAGGAGTTTGACATCGACAGCGCCTAGGCCTCTGTCCAATCACCACGTAGTGCCAGCAGAGACATCAAGAATGCTACAGAACATCACAGTGGAGCACCTGAGTCGAAGAAACCAGTGCCATGCGTGTGTTATGTGTTAAGTGCAAGGGCATGTAGAAGGTATAATTAGGGTTATGTCAGTTGTTAGGGAGTGTACAGTGTGTGTTTATTTTCGTATGTGTACGTCATCATCCTACAATGCTACCAGTGTTAGTGTTCCGTAATGTACACCAGTGTGCACAAATATGCCAAGCTCGGTTATCATGCAACCAGGTACGTGATTTGTATGAATGTCAGTGTCCATACGTTAGGCAGAGTGCCACGTGCTTTAATTTACGTTTAGTATTTAGATATTAAAGGTCCATGTTTGTGTAGTGCCATATGTTATGATAGTGTTTTATTTTCTCATGTTACCCATGTCTAAGTAAGACACAAATTGTCGTATTAAATTTTATTATTATTGTTTTAGTGTGTTTAAGTGTAATCCTGTATGTAAGTTATTATTATGTAGTTGACAACTCGTGCGTTAGAGGTACCATATTATGCATTTATTTGAACAGCCAGAGATGAGGCTGTTGTGACACACAGATGTCTCTATAATATTTATAATAATTATTAACATGACTTTTAATGCATTGCAAATCATTCTTTTATATTTAATATTTCAAAGTATGTTCAACCAGTACTGGCAGTATTGAAATATTGGACTTTCCTACCACAAGTGGACCGGTGCATATGGCCACGTGGCAAATTGCCACTATAAAGTTGTAAAAGTATTTTTGAAGTGTTTTTATGCAGATTAATACGAACTCACATGATTTGCCACGAACACAAATCATATCGACGTAATAAACTTGACTGGGGACAGATCCTATAAACATATTATTGTTTATTTATACGTCATTGTTGAGGTTAGGTTGCCACCACAATGGGGTCTGTGAGAGCGTGTGTATTTATTTTTCAATTTTTAATATGTGCTTTTACGTTTTGATGTTAATAGTCTATTGATATGTACATCTCACCGGCATTGTAAAGCCCATTTAGTTTAAATCATTTTATTTCACTTTATGTAAGATTATGTCCCGTGATGTCTTGGCGGGAGCGCCGGCCAGTAAGTGGCCTTCGCGACAAACGAGAAAGTAGTAGTGTCTTAGATCTCTTGAGAGTACCACTGCACCACAGTGCTCCGGGCACTTCATATTTCTTAATTAACCATTGTGTAATACTGCTTAATTCACGCTAGTCTACCGGAACCCTTTGTCTATTGCTCGCCCAGAGTACACTATCTCTAACACTTGGTTCGTCTTTTACACCACTGAGGCGTATTATACCACTTAA
This sequence comes from Dryococelus australis, assembly GCA_029891345.1. Classification (NCBI taxonomy): domain Eukaryota; kingdom Metazoa; phylum Arthropoda; class Insecta; order Phasmatodea; family Phasmatidae; genus Dryococelus; species Dryococelus australis. The sequence goes on from CM056998.1 coordinate 89,668,055, forward strand.
GTTCATAGGCCCTACTGCCATTTTCATCTGAGTAAGATCCCACCTGGCTAAAACAGCAGTATGTAAACTTAAGTGCCTCGTAGGAGAATAACTTATAATAAATATGTAGTGGTGAGGTGACATTTTATTATTAATAACAGCATATCTGTTACTTAACCTTTTTTTTTTTTTTTTTTTTCGTAACATTGTATTGATCACGTGTTTTTAATAATTGTGTTGGGTATCTTAAGTAATCCTTCGGGAGTAAGCTGATGTATCAGGGCTGCCGACATCCATGACTAGATGAGGCGATTGAAGCGTAGTTCTTGGCTAGTAGAAAGGTGTTTCAATTGGTTACATGTATCAAGATGTGGTCATGGCGGCAGGCCAACGGTTGTCGGCCATCACGACACGAGAGGTGGAGTCTCTAGCAAGTATAACTTCGTGTTCGCACCACAGGCTGGTGCCCTTAACCCTGGCAAGTAGCATTTCATATCCACCACACCTCATTCCCCCCATGATCCAGCTCGCCGCACGTCAGCAGAAGCACAGAAACAGTCTTACAATACACTTGTGAGGAATGCAGTGAACAGTTACGACCGCAATTGCCCGAGAAAATTTATCGTGACTTGTTAATGGGATCGCAGCCCTGTTTGACGAAGGAAAACAAGCGGAAAGCCAATAGAAGAAACGCAACCAGAGTTGCAGGATTCGGCAAGCAACGAAACAGTACAGGAAATTGCAGTGTGTGAAAGGCCAAACACCCAGAGAGCGCAACACACAGAATTAAACTGTCCGAATATTGAAAGTACCACAACGTCACCTGCATTAGATGAACCAGTGACAGCTGACAACAGTCTGGCGCCGAAGTAACAGCAACCTCCACGACTCCAACCTATACATCCGTACTTACAACTGTTCACAGCCTATCCTAACTAACAAATTTATCTGCAAGTATTACCACAAAATTTCCCCTCACATTTTCCCCCACCAACACAACTTACTTCATTTCCCGTTCCCAATTATGTAATCAACACTGCTCCTAGATGACCTGCTGACGAAGAGCAACAGAGAGAACAGAAGACCAGCCAACCAACAAGCATAGAAAGCTGCCCAAAACGGACTCCGACATGTTTCCAAAACCTGCCAACGTTTACCAAAACCGCGAGTGAGGAACCTAGTGCCTTCCTCAAACAATGTACCTCCCACTTAAAATGTTACAGTGTGAGGAAAGACGAGTGAGCCAGCTACATTGAAAACCATCTACAGAGAGAGAGAGAAGGAAATTGTGGAACACCACCGATCACTACAGAATGGAATGGTCCGGCCGGTCACGTGATGTGAGGAGGCATGTGCAGGGCCAGATTTTTAAATCGTGTAGGAATGATGGGATTCAACAGCAACAACCACGTTTGCCCCTATGGCCCTTCGAGACTGCCAGCCTCGACTTGATGGGGCCGTACCCACGAACATCTGGGGGAAAAGATTTATCCTGGTGGTGACGGATAATTTTTCCCGGTGGATTGAAGCTTACAAGATAAGCATCACACGAGTGGCAAGTATTGTGAAAATGCTATAACGAAAGTTTTTTGCATGCTGGGGATAACCTAAACAGGACTCACTTACAACGGGCCTCAATCCTCCGAACGCAAGCTTCAGGAAATGTCCACCCTTTGGAAGGGTGGGAGGGAGGGGTACCATTTGAAGATGATGTTGTACCAACCCATATCTACCCCCACAGAATGGCGCAATCAGGATCTGAAGGTGTAACTGCGGTTCCGTGTGGATGAGTTACACACGAGTTGGGCCAAACACCTGCCCGCCACCCTCTTCACCCTCTGCCGGCGTGTCAAAGCTGTAATGGGAGACACGCCAGCAGACGTACTTTTAGGGCACAATCTAACAGTACCTGGCAAAAGGAATTGCCCGCAAAATGCAAGTGACGATATTTACAGAGGCAGCACACCACCATGCGAGAAATGCCGCCAAAATGACAAAGAGCAGGTGGAACGACAGAAGTGGTACATCGTGGGGTAGGTCCCAACAAGTACGAGACCACCATCAACACTACAACCAGGTCAACAGGTGTACATGAAAGCGTGTCTGCAGTGAGATAAAAATTCTGCGTCGGACTCGCTGCACACTGGGCAGGACAGCACCAGATCATTGAAAGCATCGGATCCAGCACCTACCTGATCCGAGTGGGAAGGAAATGCATAAGGGCAAATCGGACACAATCAGTCTGTCACCCGGAGACATCCGCTGCGAAGATGCACCTGGAGCCCGAACACCCCATGACGTCATACCATCTGCCGAGCAGGCAACGAACAGGAGTGAGGAGGAAGGTGTTGCAGCACCTCCCACAGGAGCGCCCCCATCAGATACCGAAGCACTGTCGACCCCGTACAAGGCCATATTCACCAGGTGTCTGGCAAGTGTGGGCACAGATAATGGGAATTATGGAAACACGGTGGAAACTGTACCCCCAACACCTCGAGCAAGTGAGGAGCAGGAAGCACGGTAGGAGTTTGCAAGTGAACTAGAGCCCAACAACAGCAATGTCAGGGAGGAGCTCATGGAAGAGAGTGCAAGTGAGGAGGGTGCATCAGCACCTCCCCCAGGAACATTAACAGCAAGTGCAGGAAGTGCAATGTCGCCCGGCAACATGGCGTTGGAGGGCGAGTGTCGGAAGTCCGAAACCGAGGTGTCTGATGGTGTGGCGACTACAAGCGACCCCGTCCAGGACCCGGGACTTGGACCAAGTGCAGCACTCCAGGGGAAGGCTAACAGTCGATGGGGACAGTACGTCAGCAAGTGGAGGAGCAGTGCCATCAACAGCTGGGGAGTCACCCGAGGGTAGCTGATCACCACCAGTAGTCGCCTGTCCAGATCGCTACTGGCGGCGACAACATCATGAATATGGAGACCGGGTCAGTTGATTCGTGGCAACTTCAATAGTCATGGCGGAGGAGTCAGCAGCCGGCAGGATGTGCGACGTGTGTGGGCTTCCCATCGCCACTCTGAATGCAGGACTGCAGCGGATGTCGGCAGCAGTCTTCCGGTCAAATTTACCATAAGCATAAAGACAGTGCAATAAGTGTTTTAAATGGTCACATGTAACAGCAGCATCACAAGCAAGAATATACAATACTTTTCAGAGGAGTACTTCCAGCCCTTGGAGGGATTACGCAGTGGTTGTATGCTGAACGATCCTAAGGACGACTCAGCTCTATCGATATCATTGGCATTATTATGGAGAATAATGTCTGGTGCCCTGGGTAACAAAATTCCTAAACTTCCAATTTAAACATTTTCTTTTTTCCACTCCTCTAACCTAACTTCAAACCTCATCTGACCTCATGGGACCATGTCACCATCTAGAAAGCCACAGTCGGCCGACTATCATTATACTGCTGGCACTGCTGAATGACTGCTGGCACTGAAGACGTATTGGTTTACACTATTGGCCCTTTTATGGCTGACTGCTGGCTACAGGTCACTTGGCATGCCATTTATGGCCCACTGATGGAACATGGATGGAAATGAAACTGATGGCTGAGAGTAAGTTACCTATTAATGCTCCATAAATGGCTTGCCAACTGATTCGTATTTCAAGCGGGCGGACCCTTAAGTTACTCTGCGGTAAGTTGTTCTAGAGAGCACTTAAAAACACGTTTGTCCCATAGACTAAAGATGAGGTAGACCGATCTCACTGGCTGCACACAACCAATCTCCATGTCCGAACAATGAACTGCTTTTCTGCCTACATGTCTAGCAAAAACGGTCTGGTTTGGAGTTTAGGTTAGAAAACTGATATTTAAACAAATGCTATGAGATGTATGAATACTTCATCTAACCAATTTGTAATGCAATTTGATTAAATTAAAATATGTAAAAGTAATTAATTCATATAATAGTGCTTATCATTTAAAAATTAAGATATACACAAAGACTTTCGTCACTGTCGATAATGTGATTTTGACAGTTGTGATCCTTTCGGGTATGTAATTTTGGGTACATGCGCAGAAGACGAATAAGTGGTCTACCTAATTTTTAGTCTATGCTTATACCCTCTGCCATGTTGAAAATGTCTAACATTTTCGATCGAAATGAGAACTCGATTGAAATGCCTGAAATTGATTGAAATGAAAGAAAAACAAGTTACAGAATTGTATTTTTCATTTCGATCGAAATTAGTCGATCTCGATCGAAACAATGTGAAAGATAGTTACAGAATCCCTGTGCTGAATTTGATCATAATTATTGTGGGTTCACTACAATAATTAAACTGGGTGAACTCTGCTTGTACATTTCAGTTGCTGCTCTGGTCTTTGATAATATTTGGCTGTTCGCATTGATTCGCAATCATTTGTAGAGGATATATTATTTATATTGGTTTTATTATTTTCATGTTAGCGTCTTCAATACCAGGCTCCAAGTTGGCTTCATATATAGATTGCGATGTGAGAAGTTGGAGGCATGCCTACATGACTCCGGAATCAGGGTGGAGGAGGGCCTTAATGTGGCCGAACTACGAAGGAACACCTGCGTTCTCCAGGCAGTTTGTGGCGGGGGTGAGTGGAGAAGAGACTCCTTTGCCCATCACCAAACTAGCCTATAAAGTATTGGATAGTTTAAATCCCCTGTCATCATTAGATCCTGTACAAATTCTAATTTTCTTTGTCAATGTCAGTAAGGTCGACCTGTTCCAGACGTGTATCACCGCAGATGAATCAACCACACAGGAACGCCCGGCCAATCACCATTAGTTTGCGGCCCTGATCAGTGAAGGTGACAAAAACTGTCTCTCTACACTTTTCTTGCCACCCTGCAACCTATGGCAGTGGACCCCACATTTGTGCCTCGGTGACCCGTGCGGCACAGTGTAGCATTGCAGTGTGTGAGTGTGTGTGTTACAGGTGCAATGCAATGCAGAGGAGAACAGTGGCCATGCGACCATGTGCTCAGCCGCGCAAGGAGACAAGGAAGTGATACCCACATACTTTATATTCCTCAATATTACGTAAAAGAGCAAGGGAAGTGACAAACATTCACATACAAGTGAAGGGACACCTGCAAACCTTAGTTCAATGACCTAATATCTTTATTATGTGTAATTGCAATGTTTTTTAGAGTCTCATATTCACGTGTCATCATCTCCACATCATTCCATTTATATTATAGTGTTTATGTGTTGTTTGTTATGCAAGATAATATGCAAGAGTGTTATTGCAAGTGCAGCAGGTTTAAGCATAGTAATGCAAAGTGCAATGTGACGAAAGTAGTTCCACATGGCGCGCTTCAGCGGCAACCCTGGCTAGCAAGCCATGTTGGAACTGTAGTAGATGCCAAGGACTTCGAGAGGGAGGTCTGATACTGTACGGTTCTGTGTCCAGGTGGCATTCACGTTCAGCACCAGCCTTTTTTCATCGCGATAGTCTTTCAATGTAACCAAAACCTTTTTCGCAACCCATCTGGGACACCGCCTCTCACCTTCCCCAGGTTTGCATCGCCTGGGGGAGCTTTACTTGCATTAATAGTCACACATGGGCCTTCGCACCATTTTTACCGCATCACCACTGCCGATCGGTAACTGCTCGGCACATTAATGTAAAGTGTGTTACCCTAGAGGCATTGTAATCAAGCACCTAAAAAATTGCACTATGTTGAACCGAGTGTTTTTGAGGTAAGCCGCAAGTCGTTTCAGGGTATGGGGCCCTTACAATTCCCCGCCCAAATCTATGTATGTTGGAACTTTCCTATTAGTCTTTGTTTGCAAATTCTTACAGTATAAAGTAGCATAGAAATGTGGATAGTCTAGATAATTTAACGTGTAACAGTTTAATCAGCATACAGCACGAGGGGTGACACAGCTCTACCACTTCAATTGCACTAGATCTGGATAGTGCCTGGCGCCCCGGATAATATACATCATTGCAATCACCTCACCCAGACAAAATCACTCTTCAATATTCATAATTTTCACTCTGACCACTGGATCACCGTCCACTGGCCTAAGTTCGCACATTTTCAAGCTTCTGACAGCCGTCAACTTACTGCAGCTTATATAAACTGACACTGCTATACATATAATAATTCATGTTCCGTTTTTAATATACATATACTGTGTGTGTTGAAAATCTCAAAAGGAGACATTATACATGGGTTCTATTTTGAATAGAGAAAGGTACCAGCTGGACTACATCCTAATACAAAAAAAGGTATAAGAACTGCCTGAAGAATGCCAAAGCTTACCCATGACATACATTCAGATCACAATCTCGTAATGGGATAAATACAAGTAAAGTTGAAGAAAGTGGAGAGAGGCAAAGCAAGGGAAAGATTAAACTTAGAGACAGGTAAGGAGGTAAGTAAGGCTTCGGAACTGGAAGACAGGTTTATCGAAAAATGTCAAAGAGGCAGAGATGAAGAATGTATAAATGAAAAATGGATAAAAATGAGGGAAGGACTCATGGCATCTGCCAAAGAAGTTCTAGGAATTAGAGAGTCCAAAAGTATCAGGAAAGAATGGATAATGGAAAACATGTTGAAAAAGATGGAAGAATGGGAAAGTGGAAGAATACGGGAAATGAAGAAAGAAGAAAGAGGTATAGGAAACTCAATAATGAATTAAGAAGAGAAACTTAACAAGTAAGAGAAAGATGGATGAAAGAGAAATGTGAGGAAATAGAGAAAATGGAGAAAGATGGGAAGTATGAAATGATGTACAGAATGGCTAGGGAGATAGCCTTTGAAGGCAAAAGAAGGAAGTATAACATGGAAATAGAAAAAGTGGATGGCACATTAGCCAAAGAACCACATGAGGTGTTGACTAGATGGCAATAATATATAGAATGTCTGTATATGGCGGATGAAAGACCAAGTGAAAATATGACTGAAGAGGAGGCACAGGTGCCAGAGGATAGAAAAGGCCATGGCATCTTGGAAGCAGAAGTAAAAAAGGCACTGAAGGAGATGAAGAATCGAGAGACGTGTGGAATCGATAATTTGTCAGCAGAAGTGTTGAAGAGCCTAGGAAACAGGGGGACGGAGGAAGATAGTCTACCTATGTAAAGAGATATATGACAAAGGGGAATGGCTGGATGATTTTCTCGCAACAGTAATGTTACCAATTGAAAAAAAAAAGAATACCAATAAATGTGAAGAGCATAGTGCTATTAGTCTAATTTCTCATGCAGCTAAAATATTGTTACGAGTGTTGAATAGAAGGCTATATGGGAAGTTAGATAGCTGGATTGGAGAGGAACAGTTTGGATTTAGAAGTGGAAAAAGAACAAGAGATGCTATAGACCTGTTAAGAATCACAGGGGAAAGATATATTGAGAAATGTAGAGAAATTTATGCTGTTATTATTCACTTGGAAAAAGCTTTCGACAGAGTACAATGGAACAAGATGATGGACATCTTGAAGAGGAAAGGAGTAGATTGGAAGGAGAGAAGACTAGTACAGAATCTATATTTAACAGAAAGTAATAATAAAGATTTAAACTGAAATGTCGTAAGAAACCAGCATTGGGACAAGGCTGTCTCCTTTGCTGTTCAATTTATACCTGGAGGAGATTATTGGGAAATGCTTAGATGAAGAAGAGGAACACATATTGGCGGAAAGAGAATATAATGTATAAGATTTGCCGATTATATGGTTTCATTAGCAGAAAGCGAAAGAACTATAACTAAAATGCTAAAAAAATCTGAATGAAACTTGTGAGGAGTATGGAATGAGAATCAATACATCAAAAACAAAGAGTATGGTATTCAGTAAAGGAAGGCAACCAGTAAATGTTAAGATAAGTTAATATTAGCCAAGTAAGAGCATTCAAATATATAGGAAGTACGATAACTGAGAACTTGAAAAATTTCATCAGGAGGTGAAGACTCGTATTGCGTTAGCGAAGGAAGTTTTCAATAGGAAGAGGAGATTGCTATGCGGAAAACTAGATAAAGCATTGAGGGAAAGACTGGGCAAGTGTTTAGTATGGAGTGTGGCACTCTATGGGGCAGAGACGTGGACACTGAGATGTGAGGACGAAAAAAATTCTAGAAGCGTTGAGATGTGGATGTGGAGGAGAATGGAGAAGATAAGCTTAGTGGAAAGAGTGAGTAATGAAGAAGTGCTGGAAAGAGTTGATGAGAAGAGAAAACTTCTAAAGGTCATAAGAAAAAGTAAGAAGAACTGGATGGGACACTCCTTGAGACTAGAGTGCTTGCTAACAGACACTATGGAAGAAATATTTTGTGGAAAAAGATTGAAAGGAAGGAGAAGATACAAGTTGATAGATGACATCAAGGGAAGAAGAAAGTATATGAACCTGAAGAGGTTGGCAGAAGACAGGCGAGCATGGAGAGATACCATGTGAAAACCTGCCTCTGGGCAGAACAAAAATGATGATGATGTGTTAGTGTTGTATATGTGTGTTATATATGCATATATATATATATATATATATATATATATATATATATATATATATATATATATATATATATATACATACGATGTCGACTTCGTTGTCTGTCCAACTCGGGGCAAGCCCGATGTTGCTCGCTACTGCACCAACCACATTATGTGCGCCAGTGCGTTTGGATGTAGTGTGCCATTCATGCACGAATGGGTCAGGGGAACCGTTCAATGATTTAAAGAGTAAACAATGTGTCACAAGTTTATTTCTGGGATTGAGTATGATCCCCCAAAACCAGGGCCGAATGCATGGCCGGGAAGTGTTACCTCTTCTTTGCACCCTTGCAATATTGTGTAATCTGTAATTAAGTGTTCACTCGCATGGTTGACGTAGATCACGTAGTAGAGAACTAAAGTGTCCATAATTCTTTCTTTATTTTTGCAATGTTGTGTCATGTGTCATTTTGTTATAGAGGTTTAACTAATAATTTCTTTTTTTTTTTTTTAATGTGCCGTCAAAATCATTTGCAGTTCTGGCAGGGTATCTTGCCACTCTTGCGCCATAAAATTTGAACTGTTCGCCTATTAAATTTGAGCTAATTCAATATCACTGTTTTAAAAGGGTTTTTCGTGTAGTATATGTATTTTATTTTAATGTGTGTTCATGTGTTTTGCATGCTTGTCCCTGCATTTACATATTATTCGAAGTGGTGAGAGACACTTAACAAACAGTTCACTAAGACTTTCCTGAAGAATATTATTATCACAGACATACATAATTAAATAGCCTGATTGTTTTCCTGCCTGGAATCACTTTATTATGAATCATGTTCCACATTTGTGTTTTTTTAAACGTTTCCCTAAAGATGTTCTAGGGAAGATGTCCATTGCTAATTGTATCTCTGTGCCACCATCTTTAGTCTGCAACAGTTGGTCATTGAGAGTAAACACATGTCGTGCCACGCGCCACAGCAGCCTCACCTTTTGTTACCAAGCAAATAGTGTTCAATAGTTTAAAGTTAATAATACTGGAACCTTTTCTTTTGCTCCTCCCATGTGCCACCCTTCCTCTATGCCTACTCGCGACCCTGGAGAGTTTTACGCAACTAAATTCTACCGTGTGTTCTGCACTTTTCACCCGCATCGGCCCCTGGCAGGCCTCATGTGCCAGGCTGGCTTCAGACATGGGGACTTGTGAGTGTTTTCAGTGTACCCACTTTCTGGTAATACAACTCGTTTCTTCGAACCTCGAGTCTTATTTTCAATTAATATTTAATTTCCACCACGTGAACTGGCCCTCTCCAGCAAGTGTAACCACTTTGTTAGGTCACCATGTGCAGGACAGAGTAAGATGGGCAATAGTGACTTTATCAATACATGTGTATATATGTGCTGTGTGGGGATGCAGCCAAAGGCTGACAACTCGTAATGACCCTGAGAGACAGAGATCCTCATGCTTTTCTGATACATAGAGAAACTGGTGCCCTGGGAACAACATCAACTATATCCGCATGCATCCGTGTGCTAAGAGGTCTGTATCTGAGTTAAACACATCCCTCCCCCCTCTGCAAGCAGCCAAGCACGTCATATGGCGCCCAATGTAGGCCAGAAGACAAGCTTCGTAAAAAATCGAACACATGGTGGAATTTTTTGCGTACCGGAAGTCCACGATTGCTCCCGGAAAAATGTGGGACAGTGAGCTTGGCTGCCATTATGTGCACATATCGAATCCTCTTGTGCCTCGTGGGGCGGATACCAGTGATGTCACTGTATACTGGGACTTTCCTTCGACATCACTGCGTGCCTGAAACCTAACGTGCGTGCGTACGTGGTATGGACAGGCCGTGCGCTGAACACTGTACCCCACCAGGTCATGTTCTAACCTTGCTGCGCCCTAACCCAAGGACATGGCAAGGCAGGATTTGCATAAAGACCTAGCAAAACCAATATATCACTAAAATGTCAAAATTCATGGAAAAAGAATTTTTTCTGTACAGCGTAAGGGAAAGTTGATAGTGATAAACGACTTGTAATAGAAACAAGGAAGTTTGGTAATATCCTATTATTTTGGTTATGTTTCTTTCAATTCTTTTCATTTACCATTAATCTTATATGTGGACAAACTTCCATTTGTTATCAATTTTACATACATGTGGAAAAGCTAACATTATCATCCTCTCCGTTAAGTACCAAATCTATTTAAAAAATTACATAAAAAGCCAGGTTGCCAAAATATAGAGTAAAATGCAACCAGAAATTTCAGGTACAATAAATTCGCTGTTATTTAAGTAATACTTGTAAAATTCCATACAGATTATATTTATGTATCTAACTGGCCATATAGTAATTTAAATCCAAGGCCATCACAAAATATATTGGGCAAATTACACCAGATTACCATCGTTACAAAATGGCAGATTTATGTCTGTAAATCGACATTTACTCCTGACATTACAAAATAATTTTTTTTCCTACACTAAAAACCCAATTTGGTAACATCTTACTGGTCGGAAATCAATTAACGTTGCAACCTCAATGTTTAATACATAATCTATTCGCGATCTCAAGCGGATGGGAGTATCTGCTCAACAATGCCAGCCTTAACCCCACCCTTCGAGTAAATATGATTTTGCAAAATGCACTAAACTTCGTAAGAATTAAAAAAATTAATAGATTTACCAATAATAAATACAACAGAGTCTCACATAGAGCCCACCATTACCTAATTCATTTTCAAAAAGCTGAAACCATAATACCAGTGGTTACGACCACCCAATGCCTGGTTAAGACTTGGTCACATACTTCCTTATGGGTTTACAAAACTGGTTACAGAAGGTAACAGTATTAAATTTCGGTTAAGAGGCCAACATTTCACAAGCTTTAAAATATTTTGAAATTTCTGGCCAAAATGGCCCTTCCCTAACGTTAAAATGATGCAAAGGACCTATTAGCATGAGGAACCTACACTTATGTATCAAACAAGAATGCTACTTATCTGGTAGAAGCTTGCCCCCTCCTAACCCCCCCCCCCCGAGGCCACTGACTGTTCCAGAAGGAAGCCTGAACAGGCATTAAATACACAAGTCCACCACCTAACGCTACCAATCAATTTAGGAATTCATTATTTTCCCCTAAAAAAAATTTCAAAAAATAGTTGGGGCTATCAATTGTTCCTGGGAGGGGTGAACCGATGCAGCGGACACCTATTTGCCTTAGGGAGTCTCACAATTAAAAAGTCTAACGCCAATAATATTAAAGTATGCCATCAAACTTCCGGCCTCTTAAACAAGTTGCCGGAAAATGCGTAACCAGATGTCACCGTTTTGGGGTGTGCACACATCAGGGTAAGCAGTTCTCCTCGCTCGCCATCGATGGTACTGCGCTCAGGTGACGAATTGCTGAAACATCTGTCCCCCACACAAATGTCTGCCAGAGCTGGTTGCAATGAAAATACACATGTACATTACCACTTGTTTTCCTGGTACCTCAGGTTTTTCAAAGTATTTTTAAGGTAACGTACACCAAGCGAGAACATTACAGTTTAGTTATTTATTACTTTTGTATCACTTTGGAAGTTTTTAACAGCAAAATCAATGTGATAAAGTGTTTGTGCGTGTCGGACAGTTCGCAGCTCAAATTACAGGTAACTAAACATACTAAGTATTGGGATACGTGACTGGCGACGTGGTCCGGCCTGCAAATTACTTGTTAGTTTTATTTATACGAGGGCGTGTGCGACGTGGTGCAGCCCATTAATTTTAAGAGTTTTTAGTTGTAAGTTTGATGATTATTCAAAGGCATGCAGTGACATGGTGCCGCCCATCACAAGGTCTACCAGGATAACCCTGAAGAAACCCTTGCGTACGTGGGTTTACGACCATCCGAGATTGTGACCATTGAATCTCTAACCGACATGTGGGGCATGGGTGAGGCATGTGCATCATGTGGGAAAGTCATTTCACTGAATTCATACGCCAAATACGACATGCAGGCGAACATCTGCTGCTGCAGACCCGAGGGGAGGTATGTATTGTTCGCACCCGCTACAGCATCTGCGAACAGGGTAGCATGCTGTTCACACCCTGGCTGTGACGATCTCGGCAATGACACCATGTGTTGTTGAGTTTGCCAGGTGGGAATGCATTTCACCTGCTTGTCTGCTGCAGAATGACCTACAGTCCATCGCGATGTCTTTCAATACCAAGACTGTACAACACCTATGGGGAACGATGCAGATGATGACAATCAACCTGAACCTGCACAGCTGATTGTGCCCAACTCATTTATACCAACTGCAGAATTGCAAGTAAGTGGGTGCCATGCTAGAGTGTGCAGAGGAGAGGGCTGTGCAATTGTCATGTGTAACCTCTGTAACAATCAGTACCATTCTAAATATGTGTCAGAAGGCGATTGGGACAGCTTCCATGACCGGAACTTTCGTTGCGAAGAATGTGCACCGCTCAGCATCCACAACCACAACACGTACCTGGACGTAAATAACGTCAACAATGACAGACAGTTGCCACAAAGGGTAGCGGTGGACGAGTGCTGACTATGTGTAACGCCCACCCCGATGTCTCGGAAGTCACGTAACCGGGAACATGCACCCATCACATGCCCAGAGCTGCACACAACTGCCCCACTATCACGCTTCCAAATGCTCCCGACCTTCGCCGGAAAAAGAACGGAAGATTCCGAGACTTTCTTAGCCGAGTGCACCAGCAGTCTGCAGAAATACGGGGTCAGCATGGAAGAATTTCTAAGTTGTTTAACATTTAGAGACTCTATATCCGAATCCTTTGGATTCTGGGTGATTATTTTGTACTTTATCTATGCACTCCAATAAAACATGTTTCCTTTTGTCAGAATAGCCTTTAATGTTTAAATTCTTAGCTATTTATCTTAATTCTTATAATCTTTTTCAAGAAGATCTTTATTTATAATTTCTTAAGTTTAGTAGTTTTTAGAGAAGTTATTAAAACTCACTTGCAACTCATTTATCTCGCTTAAATTGTTTCCCATTCATTATTTTTTAATTTTATAAAAAGTGGAATTTTTGCTGGGGAGGTGAATAGCTCCCCAACCTTTAGAGAAGTTGAATTTTTGCGGGGGAGACTAATAGACGGGGTTAGTTGGAAACAAAAAATCTTCTATATTTATTAATGAATCCAAAAAGTTTAATTTCTATGTGGGCCCATAAATTGGGTACACATTAGTTCTTTATAATATTTAGTAGTAAAGAGAATAAAATAATTAAAGTGGTTAATAGTGTTTTATATTTTCCTCCTGTAGTAATAAGGATAGCCACTACCTATTTTATTAACCAAACCTATAGGTTCTTCTTCTTCGTCTTCTGCATTGTCCTCTTCTTCCTTAAAACAATTATTAATAGCATATAGAATTCTTCCAATATATTTTTATCTAGTTTGCTTATCTAATACCATTAATTATAGAAATGCTATTTTTGCCTTATCGTAAATTGTAATTTTAGCGCAGCCATTCTTAATTAAAATTACATCTATACACTCTACTTGGTAATCTTCTTCTAGCAAACTATTTAATTGTTCTCTGGTGTCTTGGTAATGTTTTTTATTGCTGTAGAACAAAGCTAAAATCTTGGAAACAAGATTTTGGTTATCCATTTATTAAACATAAAATATTTACTTAAACATAAAAATTTTCAGGAGTCAAATAATTGTCGCCTGGAATACCATATAACATAGTTAAGATATTCTATCTTTTAAAGTTACTTTATTTTAACATATTTGTTGGCAATTAATTGGAAAAGTTAACAGTTCCCAAAGATATAGTACCTTGGGGAAAAGATGTAAAGGTATATGCAAGTAAAAATTAAATAGAAAAAGGATTTTGGTTACTTAGTTACTTATAGTTACTTAGGCTATAATGTGCACCACATGTACTCGCCAGAAGATGGAAAAATAACTCGTCTTATTTATGTTTTTGGAAAATATTACATATAAAAATATATCGAAAGTTTAGTTGGAATTAATAGCAGCTATCCAACAGATATGTTAAAGTGCTTTAAAGCTAGTAATATAAGTATACCAGAAAACTTCCAAGTTACAAATGTTAATGTATAAAAATTAAGCAACAAATACTAATTTATCTTTATTTTTATTTGGTGTTTTCATTTTGTCTAAGTGAATTATTATTTTAAAATTTAAATTCATTTTCTTTATCTTTTATTTCTTTCTCCAGCCAATAATTAGAACAAAAACAATCTGCAAGATTTTCGAATTTTGATATGTGTCTCTCTCTACTTGTATAATTTACTGTAGATGTATTGGATATAACCAAATCCATTCCTTCTTCTAATGTTTCCAATCATCTACATTTTACGACTTTTATTTTTCCAACTATATCTCCCATTTTCGTATTTTCTATTTCTTCTTTAATTAGTAAATTTGTGTTCCTACTAATTTATATTAACTTATTTTTAAATATACCTTTAATGTAGTAAACATATTTTACTCCATTATTTTTGCAAAGTGCACCTACATAGGGGTTATTTTCCATTACCATTCTTAGTTTTCATTAAAAAATAATAGTTTTTTACCCAATCAACATCAGTTTTACTTACATGCATGCATTACTTACGAAAGTGATTTTTTTTTTTTTTAATATCGCGTTACCATATACAATCTTTTTATTCCTAAATTATATACTTATATCTGTACTACAAGCGATAAATAAATTAAACTCGCAAGCACGTCTAAAACATATATATTTGTCGGTAAACTCTACATTCGCACCAGCTTGTCCCGGGTATAAGCGAAATCAAGCACTTTGCAGACTCGCGAACTTTATAGCGGCGCAGGACAAATTTCATGGTAAACTCCGTGCAAAAAACCAAGCATTAAGGCTCTGGACGTGCGATAATCCGTGGTACATATAAATAAATATTATGTGTGTCTAATGTCTCCAAAGACGGGGGAAAAAAACACCGCTGGTAAAGAAAATACTTAGTATCAGTGGTTCAAAAATACACGGTGGGTATACATATATGTGTAAAAGTTGCTACATCGTAAAGGTATAGTGAATATAGGTACAATTTAAAGTAAAAGAGACAGACGCAAGCCGTCACAAACAAACATATAGTATACATACTAAGTTTTACGAACGCAGTTGAATGTTTTAAAACCAAGCAAGAGTGCGTGGAGCTCCAGGCCGCTGCAATTGTCTCCATTCCCGTTCACGTGCGGCGCAAGGCGCCGGCAGACGAAAGCGTGTCGGCCGGAAGGCGATTGCGAAGTCGACACTTTTGCACCTGGACGGATGTAACATCCTATCGCAGCATCTCCCGCTCGCCAGTCGGCTTGCACACACTCAGAACTGAGCTCCAGAGACAACTGCACGTCGCCAGGAACTATTTTCATTGCAGTTATCAATGGATGAAAAATATTCCACACTTAATATCTAGTGTACGCATGTAGCATCCCAACAGCGAGCGGGGCGCATATTCAGTTAGCATGTATAGGTTGTTCATGGTAAAGAGAGCATTTTTTAAGGCCCTCCCGCCAGCCATTAGCGAGTAATAAGTATGTTTTATTGCAGACTAAGACATTAACTTTTTAGAGTGGTGAACGTATACACCATATTTATGAGTCACATGGCAATGTTGATGTTAAAAAGTGGCGGAAATATAAAAATTGGCTAAAAGGAAAATTTTTAAAGGGCCTTAAAAAGTGCTTACTTACTGTAAATAGCCTATAATATGTTGTACCACAGTCGGGAATAAGTAAGGCTAACGTTTGTCCCCTCTAGAATACCTCAGACATGCCCTAGCAAAAAAAATATTCTGGTGGGAGCATACAGGATAAACACAGTACAATATTTAATTACACACAGAACGAGAGAAAATGTGGTACAGGACTGGTGGGAAAGAAAAGTACGACACTAGATTGTCTCGGGGGAACAAACCCAATTTGTTATAATTTTACAGACGGGACTAAATATGAGCTACGATATTGCCGAAGGAACAAACTCAGTTATGAAAAGTATACACGTCACCAAGGCATACAGAAGGTCCAGGTTCGACACCTGGTACCCACCTGGTAAAATACAGGCAGGGAATATGTCAATGACAAAACCAGCGCACAAGATATATTTATAAATATATAGTATACAAATTTCCCCTGCACTGCCAAGGTACCTGTATACAAATATAAATAAATAAATAAATAAATAAATAAATAAATAAATATATATATATATATATATATATATATATATATATATATATATATATATATATATATATATACACACACACACACACACACACGCATGTATCCCCCGAGGGTGTGGAACACTTATAAGTTTCTTCGCTTTCACCGTAATTATTCCATTAAAAATGATTTTTTTGACCGATTAGTAGCGAATAATAAATTTAACTGGCTATTGAGGTCGTCTGTACCGAGGCAAAAATTCTAGCAGGACCTGTCTTCGTACTTTGCCCTCGTCCATCAATGGTGGGAGGTTTTGCGAATTACCGCTAAAAATATATATTCTCACAATAATAATATTTTACAAAAACCGTAAAATTGGCGTGATGAAGGAAACCGACTATTAAGTGGCTTGTATGGTTTTTAATTTTTTGTACGAAAATAAAATGTTATTTTTTTTGTAAAAAAAACCCGCACTCGCGAACTTTTTTTCTCTTCGTGGACGAATACATCAATATCGTAGTGACAAACAATATAACCCTGGAACTAGCCCTTATGCCCTCATTCTGTCTTCAGAATCTGCTTCGGGCGTTTTCTGCAGCTCTAAGCGACTTTTGGTTGTGCCTTTGCCATCAATTGTCCTTCAGTTCGAAGGTAAGTACTTTTAAATACTGATTAAAAACTTTTTTAGGGTACGAATCAATTTTTTTTTTGCGAATGAGTACAAGGAGCCCGTCTCGTGTATTTAATCTGAGTGTTAAAATCAATGCTGTAATTCGAGTATTGAAGTTCCTGAACAACTGAACAAATAAATTTTTACGTTGCGAGTGATGAAGTCTTAATCCAGCTTGTCACTATATATATAATATATACACACACACAAAACGGCATTTCTGCCTTCCGCATTCGCACGAGCCAAGGAATTGCTTAGCTGTTTTGAACTCGCGGACTCTTAGAGTAGATCAGGGGGAGCGAGCTGTGCGCTGATGCAAGTCAATGCGAGCGCCTGGTCCAAGGCCACAGCTCACATGTACCGTGTCCTGTAATAATAGGTTACGCGTTTCTGTTTTGTTGTAATGGAGTTGGAAATCATTTTTTTTTCTAAAACGAACTGTTAACGGAGAAACACTTGAAGTATTTGTTTAACATCAATAAATTAATCCCCTCCATGTAACGAGTATCGTTTTATAAAAAAAAAGTGCTAGGGAATATTTTGTTTAAGAAGTCATACCCTTTTACGTCACTCAAAACAGTATGTTAAAAGAGATAGTCGTGCAAGTTGCATCTCACGTTCCTTTATTAAGATGTGCTACGTTCCCATACGAACATTTCAGATTAAAATGTAAAGACAGACTTAAATTTTGTGCTCGTGTTTAAAAAACAAGGACAGACATGGCAAATCTTATAGCGTTCATTACAACCATAGTGACCTCTTGTTTTTCACCGCATCAAGAAAAAAAACGACGTATTTAATACAAAAATATGCGTGGTAAGTATGTGTCTTGAATGTGCCATTAAGCACAAAGTATAGAAGTGTCATCAGCCCCGCATGATTTTACAGCTTTCTTGAAAGTGTTGGAATAAAGATAGGGTACTTTATAATGCGCTGTATTCTGTTTACAGATATCGCCACGTGTGTGTTTGCGCCCACTGTTGAGCTACCGTCCTTTTAGTGTGATCCGCTGCTCTCGTCAACCCCACGTGTGCCATCTTCGCGACGACGAGCCATCTCTGTCGTAGTTCTACGCCA
The DNA here is from genome assembly GCA_029891345.1 of Dryococelus australis. NCBI lineage: Eukaryota > Metazoa > Arthropoda > Insecta > Phasmatodea > Phasmatidae > Dryococelus > Dryococelus australis. The sequence goes on from CM056998.1 coordinate 89,686,389, forward strand.
TACTGCATGTCTCGTTTGCAGGTAACTGGGGAAAAAAAATTACACACGCACACACACACACACACATACAAATAAATAAATAAATAAATATATATATATATATATATATATACATACATACATACACGTACACACACACACACACGAGTTCTTACAGCGATGTTTGTCCTTTCACGTTGAGAGTTTTTTAAATGCATATTGATCCTTTGTTGTCCAGGCTTCAAACCCGAGGGCTCGAGTATCTGCCAACCTGCTGTCGAGTCCTCTTCGCGTCACAGATAGCTTCGTCAGTTCAGTCGGTGAGTACAGATTCATTTGCTACGTTAATTTCCGGCCACTGCAAACACTTACGATAATAATGACACCAATAACTCATTATGTTTTGTGGAGCTGAACTTTTTCTTTACTGGCACATACTGTACGGTCTTTTTTTTTTTTTAAAGGATAAAAATATAGTATCATTGTTTAGACGTAAACGCAATAATCAGTAGCTTGAATTTTTATTCACTAGTGCAGGATATCATAAGACTGAGCATGGTTTTAAAAAAAAATCGTATATATTTTATCAATTTTGTTTGTACTTTACGAATACGATGGAAATGTATGTGTGTACAGCGAAACAAAAGCCCCGTCCACCCGCTAGCTCGAATGGCATGATTTGTGCTTCAATATGTATATGTTGTCATTAAAAAATTTAAACTCTTTCATAATTTCTATCGAATCTGACATAATTTTTTTCAATCAGATGCGATTGAGTGTGCCTGTGTGTATGTACGTGTACATGTGTGCGTTTAGAAGTGTGTGTAACATTCTCAGAGTGTGTAAAGCAGGTCGGGGGCCTACATTAAGCTTCAGCTCCCTTGTCTTCGTCACGCACACAGGACTAGCGGGAGATAATAGCTCCTCGCGAGCACGCGATGGCACACTAGTGTAGTGTGTGGTGACTTGTCACTATAGTCCATTCACGGTTTCTTCGGCCTTTTTGAATCAAACGTTTGGAAAATCTCCCCATGTATGACGTTTTAGTTATTTTCTAAATACGCCCTGTATCACAAGCGTTTTATACTCGTGTTCATAAAAGTTACTATTTTTTCTGTTAAATTGAAATGCTATTCATATTTTATTTATAAATTATAATGCTTAATTTATAAATCATCCGAAAAAAAGTCAGGGATAAAATAGTGGGAAATCGTCCTTATACAAAATACTGTTACACTCAGTGGGCACGAATGTGGTGCGCAGTCACCCTGGTGTAATTCTCCAGGATTAGTTAAGCTTAGTTTATACGAGGCGGAGGAATATCCTTGAAGTAGAACTTTAGCACGGCTTCAGAAAAAAGTGAAGTAACGGTTAATGGACTATATAGCACGTCGTGGATCGATTCCCGATGGGTGACGACCATCGTCACCGTTCATTGTCTCCGATCCCCGCTCGCCTTTCACGTCCACGTATCGCAGTGGCGCTGGTCAGCCAACCCCTCACGGGCTCGTCGAGGCAGAAATGGCGTTTAGGGCCGAATTTTAGGACGTACATACCCGAAAACATAAGTGAGTCCACCAAATATATTTGTACATTTCTAACAGCGATGGAGAAGAACATAGTTGGTCAGCTCGCCGACGAAGTACGAGAGCAGGGCCCGATTAAATTTAATATTTGGCTAGAATGTAATTACATAAAACCAGAATCGTTCGATGAAGGCGCCGACAAGAGGGCGTTCAAAACGAAAAACGTAGCGATATTCGAGGCGAGCGACATTGAGAAGGCAGAGCGCAACAGCTTAGAGAAAATATCCGAAGAGGAAGAAACATACAAAGAGCGTGGTTCAGGGTGGACATTATCATCAGTCACTGACTTGCAGCTCCGCATAAATAAGCTGGACTCCCTCCGTGCCTCATCGTACATTGACTTGCCGCTTCCATAAAGAACAGGTATGCTATAATAAACCCGCACCTCACAAACGACCATGTGTGCTTTAAATGGGCCACTCTAACAGGTTTCGTAGAAGGTACAGACCCACAGCGAGTAGACCAGAGATACCAAACCCTAGAAACGAAATTCGACTTTTCCGGCCTCGAGTTCCCTACACTATTGCGGCAAATGAAAGTTTTCGAAAAGAACAATGCGACATTATCCGTAAACATTTCTCGCCTAGACGAGAACCTGAAACTTTATCCCGTGCGTGTAGTCGACGAAGGAAAAACCCAACATATCGACCTTCTTCTCCTCCCCACCGCCGAAGGAAACGCCCATTACTGTTCTATAAAAAAATGTCGAGCGTTTGGTGCGATCGCAGCTGATAGCCCTCGGTCACAAAATCCACATTTACAAGCGCTGTTTCAAATTTTACCATGACCTGTCGCGAAATTCCGGGCTGACGGGACAGCCGTATTTAGATGAACACAAAAAAGACTGTAAAGAAAATGTCCCACCGTGTGCCGAAATGCCGCAGTCAGGGAACGATGGCAAGCCACCTGTTTTAAAATTAAAAAATTACAACTACGGCGATAAATTGCCAATCGTTGTTTATGTTGATTTCGAGGCAATACTCAAGCCCATTCCGACCTGCGAACCGGACCCCAGCCGCGTCTCCACGTACGCATATCAGAAGCACAAAACCTATAGTTTTTGTATATACGTGTAAGTTGACAATAGTGTACTTCCATCAGCACTAACATCCGCGCTGAGACAGGAACCCATCATATACACGGGAGAAGACGCGGAAAATAAATTTATGGAAACAATCGTTGACATTGGCAAATTAGTAAAAGATATTTATGCTACATCTAAACGAATGATACCACTCACACCAGCTGAATATGCTACTCACGAGCGACGAAATGCTGTTACTGCGAACCGACGTTCACGTACGAAAATTATAAAGTAAGGGACCCCGACCACTTCACAGGACGTTATATAGGACCTACATGTACAAGCTGCATTTTTCTGCGTGTCACCGCCCTAAAAAACTGCCCGTATTGATCCACAACCTCAGCTACGCGAACTTTACTATCAATTATCTAGGCTACGATTCCAAAGTCATATTCATTATTCCGCACATGAGCGAGAAAATGATCACATTTTCGAAGCAGTTGAGCGATCGTTTTTCTATACAGTTTGTTGATATGTTTCGTTTCATGGCCCGCAGTCTGGCATCTGTGGGCCGAGTTTTTGCCACCTACGAAATTTCACAATACTGCCAAATTCTTCACCCCCAACCAACTGCCTCTTTTCACACGTAAGGGCGTTTTTCCATATGATTATGCCGACTCGTGGAAGAAGCTGGACGAGCTGTAGCTGCCCCCTAAAGACGCTTTCTTTAACAAACTGACGGACTCGGGAATCAGCGACGAAGATTACGTTCACGACCAGACAGTTTGGCAAGAGTTCGGCTGCCGCAGTCTTAAAGATTATTCCGAATTGTATATGAAGACAGATGTTCTAATTCTATCAGACGTTTTTGAAAACTTTAGGGACCTCTGCATTTCCACGTACAAGCTCGATTGTGCACATTACATCAGCGCCCCAGGGTTCCCTTTCGATGCTATGTTGCCTATGACGGGGGTCGAGCTCGAACTTCTAATGGACTATAATATCCACATGTTTGTGGAAAATGGAATTCGGGGTGGAGTGGCTCAGTGCGTTAAACGTCATGCAGTGGCAAATAACACCTAAGCGCCAAAAAAATATGACCGCAGCAAGCCCACCACGTTTTTGGAATACCTCGATGCAAACAACCTATACGGTCGGCCATGAGTTTGCCGCTCCCAGTGAGCAATTTCAGATGGGTCGACACAAATTTCGACGTCGAGTCCATTCCAGACGACGGAGCAACATTCTATATTCTCGAATCGAAGTCTATGTCGAGTACCCCACGATTCTGCATCAGGAACATTGCGATTTGCCGTTTCTTCCCGTTAACCATTGTCCCCCAGGCTCCAAAAATACGAAATTAATAACTACATTAGAAAATAAGAAAAATTACATCGCCCCCTACCGCAACCTAAAACAGACTCTCGAACATGGATTGAAACTTACGGAAATTCATTGTGTACTCGAATTCGAACCAAGTCTCTGGCTAAAATCTTACAATGAACTCAACACCGCAAAAAGACAAGCTGCCCAGAACGATTTCGAGAAGGAATGCTTTAGATTGGCGAATAATGTAACATTCGAAAAACTTATGGAAAATAAAAGAAAATGCCTAGAAATGGAGCTAGTGTGCAGTGAAAAGCGTCTTAAAAAACTGGTAGCAACACCGTCATTCTTAGACCGAACAGTTTATAATGAAAAACTTCCCTTCCTCCATCTACAGCACGAATACATTCTCTTTGATAAGCCTATCTATGCTGGGTTTACTGTCCTCGAATTATCGAAAACTTTAATGTATAATTTCTATTACGATGTGATGAAGGCCCCTTACAGGGATGACCTATAACTCTTATACATGGATACCGACTCGTACCTGTTGCAGATTTGAACCCCAGACTTTTACCAAGATTTTGCCAGTGATCAGAAATTTAAAAACCAATTTGACACCAGCACCTACACCTCCACACACCCCCAATACTCGAACACAAACAAGAATGAGGTTGGGAAATTCAAGGACGAGTGCGGTGGGGACATAACGACAGAACTCGTGAGGCTACGGGGAAAACTGTACACATACAAATGCGGGCCACAGTCACCAAACGAGAGAAAGGTATTCAGTCATGTGTTTAAAAAAATTAAAATACATTCCAAGATTTTCTTTCTGAACTTGAGTAGCACTATATGATGCGGGTTAATGTCGGTACTATACGATCACACAAACACGAAGTATTTTTAGAATGTATAAATAAATTGGCCCTGACATGGACGGATGACAAGCGGCAGATACAGGACTATGGCATACGCACACTACCATATGGATACAATGCAACATAGACAAATATTATATATGTATATGTATATGTATATATATATATATATATATTAATATATATATATATATATTATATATATATATATATATATATATATATATATCTAAATTAGACCACCCATTTCACTCACATTTGCGTACAGCGATACACCAGGTCAATTGATTGTTTGCTTTGCTATGTAGCTACCGCTCGATCAGCCATATACATTTATGGTAGTTGGAAAGGGGGTCAGCATACAATATAGCGTGTTGGTTCCTGTGAGAGGGTGAATGAGGCTGGGATGTAAGGGCAGTTCCTCACCTTGGGGGTGAAAAATCTGAAGCGATTTCACTCTCAATGCGAGATGTGCTTATCATAATTTTTTTTTGCTTTCGTAATTGTTGATTTGCACTCACGACCATACATGTAGATTCTGCATCACTGATCGACCATGGTTTACTGTCAATTCCTGGAAGGTTCCATCCACCTGTCGGAATTGCGAGATGTAAAAAATGGTGGCTATATCGTACCCGCAAAAATCATCTGGAGGCGATACTATACACTGTATAACCTGTTTTTTTTTAGTGTTTCTGCGGCAGTCGATTTACTTTCTATTTTCCCCATGGCTGTTTTTTTGCTGTGGTTTTTTAATTATCTTTCTTTTTTTTACTACGTATTCGTTTTCAGGTAACGGCACTTCGGTAATATATTTTTTCGCACTTGTTTTTTGAACCATATGCTTAAGGGGGGGGAGGGCGTTTTTTCGCTGTTGATGCCTGTATGTTTCTCGATTTCTAAGTTTAATTACAGTTCCTGTATTAATTAATTTTTTCCTGTATTAATTAATATTTTTCTCGTCGTTGATCCTGTGATTGTTTTTCCTTAGGCGAGCTGCATACCTGTCCGGGAGATATTTATTTTCTGTATGTTCGTATTTCTCAGCATTGATCCTGAAATTCTTGATTCTTCTGTACATGTGCGAAGCATGCGGAGGTGGAGGAGATGGAGGAGGCGGAGGAGGAGGGGAGGCGGAGGTGGAGTGTATGGGCAATTCTTTTCTGTACCTGTGGGAAGCAGTTTCTTCTCTGTGTTCATTTTTTTCTCAGCATTGTTCCTGGAAGTTTTTTTTTTAAACTACGAACTTCTATACCTGTACGGAGCAAGCGGTGGCTGTGGCGGAGGGGGAGGCAGAGGCTGGGTTGGAGCGATGGAGCAATTGATCTTGCAGAGCATGCTCTGCATGTGGAGCAAGTGGAGTGATGGAGCAAGTGCAGCTTGCAGAGCAAATGGAGCAGGTGGAGCATGCAGAGCTAACTGCGGAACGTGCGGAGCATGTAGAGCAAGTGGAGCTGTTTCCTCTGCGTGTTTATATTTTTCAGCATCGGGCCTTGTAAGGTGTTTCGGACGATACATTTCATTCCTCGTTAGGAGTTTTGAACGATACATTTTTCATTACTGTATGTTTGGTTCTGTGCCTGTGTGATCACTTTTCCTGTATTTATTAACAATTGTCATTGCTGGTCCTGTCATCGCTCGTTATGCCATCCCTGGTGGGCAGTATACGTCTGCATCTTCATTAGCTTTTTTCTATATTTGTTCGTCATTAGTCCTGATATTTTCTCATCATTGGTGGGCTATGTTCTTCTGTACCTGTACTAATATTTTTCGTGGTTGGTTCTACATGTTTTCGTCATCGGTTCTGACCTTTTCTCATCGTTGGTGAGCTGCATACTTCTGTATTTATTAATTTTGTTCGTCATTAGTGCTACAAGTTTTCGTCAGTGGTATGTATGGTTCTGCATTTTCTGACATTTTTTCATCGGTGCCTGTATAGTTGTGTGTGCGCATTTCTTTTTCTGTAATTTTTCGTCAATGGTTCAACATTTTTCGTCATTGGTTGACTGCGTACCTGTGCGGAACGTCTTTTATGTATTTATTCCAAATTTTCTCGTTGTTGGCCCTACAACTTGTTCATCGTTGGTGGGGATGTATACTTCTGCGTCTTCTATTATTTTTTCTTTATTTGTTCATCATTAGTTCTACATTTTTTTCATAATTGATGGGGTGGCTATTTCTGGGAATGTTGGACTTATACTTCTCATTTCAATTTGAATGTGACAAGGTTTATATACCCTTTTTTTTTCATAATTTATTATGGCCGGAATTATTATTATTTTTTTCTTTTGTTCGTCATTGGGGATTCAACCGGGGGTTTTCAACATTATAAATTTACCAACCACTTAAGCAGCTGTCGTTTACAAACAATGTGTGAAGAAAACAATCATCTTCTCGGGTGCATGTGTCATCGGTACCCACCTACATCTTACAGAGATATTCGTTATGTGCCAAAATAAATTTTAAAGACGGTTTTATACAAAAAACAACTCCGTAATACGTAGTTCTCGGTACCAACATCTGCGGAACCACTCACATCGACTGATTACAGCAATATGGGTGGTAAGCGGGAGGGATATGGCGCGTGCCTGCAAAAAGACTTTTAAATATAATTTCTTTATAAGATTTTTTAATAAGAACATTTTTAAAATAAAAAATGTTTCAATAAAGTGAGAGTGTACCAATATGGCAGTGGAGCATATGCGACTAATCGACCATGATCAATTTACGAACGCACCTACCAACATGGTGTCGAACACTACTAATTGGTCGAGTTGCTTACCAATATGGCGGATAACCTAATATACTAATACTACCTAGGTGATGTAAAAAAATGATGCCTACCAACATGGCGGAACGCGCGTAGTGGAGGTTTGTCGACTAAACACTAATCGATTGAACTAAAGTGAGAGCTTACCAATATGACGGTCTCTGGCAATGTAAAAATTACGAACGAAAAAAACAAATATAGCGGCCTCCAGTAACATGTAAACAAATGGCAGACGAAAAATCAAGATGGCGGAATGAGTTTTGGTAAGGGGAGTGGGGGTGAGGGACTCAGTCGTCTGTGAGAGTGGTGCTGGGGGGGGGGGGGACTTTCGGAAATATACGTTTTAAAAATAACTTTTTATAATTAAATCGACCTTTTAATAATATTTTTTTGGAAATTTTAAGGGTTAAAATGGAATTTTCTAGCGAAAAAGGGAAATTGCTAGGGAAAATGGCTGCCGGGGGAAAGACTATTAATAAAAAAATTTTAAAATAAAATTTTGTAAAAATAAATTTTTGAACAATGTTTCAATTTTTAGAAGACTTTCTTTTAAATCTTTAATAATATATTTTTATAAGTTTTTAAAACGATATCTTAATTTTCTAAAAGATTATTTAATTAAAAAAATTTCCATATTTTTTTTCATAAATTTACTAACGAATTTTAAGAAAAATTTCTTGTAATTTTTTTTATAAATCGTTTAAGATTTTTTAATAAAACATTTTACGAGATTTTTTTTTTTTTTTAGATTTTTTGCTTTTTTTTTGTTTTTGGGGTCAGAGGTCACCTGGATCAAGGTCAAGGTCTGTGGTCAACTGTCAAGGTTAAGGTCAATAAAATCCAAGATGGCGGGCAGGTTACATAACAAAATGGCGGCCGGGCGAATCTGAATCTGATCTCAGACCCTGTTGTGCCAAAGTCGCCATATCCCTGTTACTATAATTAAATACACAATTTTTCAAAAGGAGTTTTTGTAGATGTTTTTGGGTATTCTAAATTTTAACTGCTACAGTAATAGTACATACAGATGTAATTACATTTTTATTTTCTTCACATACTTTTTTTTATTATATTTATCAATAATTTCTAATATACAAATTAAAAGTTGATTTTGTTTTTAAACTTCTCATAACCATAAATTTTCAATTTTATATGTAGTGTGGATTTATCAGCCAGTCGATTAAAGGTTTCATATCCTTATTTATCAAACTTGCACTTGATATTAACAGATTTATTTAGATTTAACATTTTTAAATTTTTTTTATATATCCGCCTTGTTATTTTTTATAATAATAATTCTTTTAAACTTTTTTATTAAGTGTTTTATTTATATAAATTTTATGTTGATTAAATATTTTTAAAAACTGCTTCTAGAACTAAACATGAAGTTAAGATATTCATAATTCCTAATGATGCTTATGTTTATTAACGATATACAAATAAATTTTACTTAAATACAAATTGTAGTTCTGATTATAACATACATGTAACATTAATTTTTTTCATTTCAAAATTTCTAAAATAGTTATTTCTAATCACACAAGAGTTATGAAAGTTGCAGTAATCCAGTAATTACTACTGCTATTAAACATGTGTTATTAACAAGTCCAGGAAAACAAAATTACATAAAAATGGCTGGCATTTATTACAATGGTTCAAATATAGAAATAATCTGACAAAATTATTATAAAAGTAAAACTATGTTTGAACTTATTAAAAGCATAAAAAAATTAAATTTTTTGTACTTTAAGATATTTATTTAGTTTTACTAAATATTATTCTAAATTTATTTGGAAAGGAGGATACAAAACTAATTTGTGTAAAAATAGTTTAGCTAATATTATTTAATTGCTTATCTAACTGAAGAAGATCAAATACTTGAAACAAAATCAAAAGCTGTTTGTGATCCATGAAAACTTTTCTTTAATATCTAGAAATATTATTTTCAACTGTAGAATATCAATTAGATAAATCCTTAGGATTAAAAGTATATGTTTTTAAGAAGCTTAGAAATAATTTCTAATTACAAAATTGGCTGTTTCAATAAAAAAAAATGTTTCAGCTGGAATAATTATTTTAAGTTGTATACAAATTTAATCAAATAATTTACAATATGATATGCCATTTTATATTATAGATGGCTTTCAAACTAATAGATAAAATACACCTACTAAATATTTTAATGCTACTCTGCTTGATCCTTGTCATGTACATAATAATTCTGTAATTAATGGAGGATTAGATATTTTTTCCAAAGAACATTGGACTTAAATTTTACTTGTGATGATGATGTTACTATAAAAATGTATTTACCCAGAATTATGTTACGAATAATAGTTTAGAAAATGGTGGTTTACTCAATAATGCTTTATATTATGAACCAATTTAACATGTAAATGTTTATTATTGAATTTTATTAGAAAATCATTATATGCTATTCATTGAACTTATAGAACATATTCTCTTCCAAATATTGAAAGTAATTTTAAATTTCTGTTAGTTTTAGTAAAGGAGTACCTTAAAACAATTTGTAATAATATTTAATTAGCGAATAGAATTTAGCATAGGACATATAATTTAGACTTATTAATAAAAAAAATTTTTAATAAAAAAATAACATTTTAAAGATTATAAAAAGTAATATTTTCTCTGCAAATTTAAGATATACTTATATATTATTAATCCAAATACTATACCTTGTAATTATTTTATATAATATATATTTTTTGATAAGATAAAAATAATCAGAGCCTGTGTAATTGTAGAATTATAATAGTATCTGCTTCAGGACAATAATTATCATAATAGCCAATACCACTCTTTTTGTAATCATATCTCTAATAGTGATAATCATCTTCATAATTTTAATTATGAATGTTTACTATTATTTTAGTAAAATTTTTCAAAATTAGAAGGTTAATTAATTTCACTTATGTTAGAATTTTAAAATGAATTATATATATATTTAAATTTGTTAATTTTTCAAAACATTAAGATTATATATGCTTCCATAAAAACAATTCAATTGATTTAGACTATTGATTAAATTAAACCACTGAGTTATTTTTTGAGTTTACAAAATCATTGAAATTTCAAATTTTTTTAAACTGCTACAAATTAAATATTAGCCTTTTTTTTTATATTTTTTTTTACAAAGAAATCAATTTATGTATTCTGTAGAAGTTGGTAAATCCAAATTTATTTCATCATATGTTTCGTATAAAAATGTATGATTATTTTCAGTTCTGAAACTGAATTATGAATTTTAAAATTAAAAAAAAAAATGCAAATAGATAAAGAATAACGAATTTCCTTTATTCCATTATAAATTAAATTTTATTATATAAATATATTATCTATGCTGTTTATTAAATCACAAGAATATGTAAGCAGTTTTTGAAATTGCCAACTAAAATTAGTTTTAGATTTAATATTGTAAATTTTTATATGTTCCTAACAATCAATTAGTAAATTTTCCACATGAACAATTTTTGAGTTTGATGTCGTCTTTTTTCGTATTGTGTATTAGAAATGTTAAATCTTCAATAATTTAAAGTATTTTGATATTTTGTATGTATATCCTATGCTGCTTCAGCTAACAATGTATTATTTTATTTTATTAGTTTTTACTTTAATTTTTTTAAACGTTAATTTATTTATTTTTGGTAATTTTCTCGAGAATCTAATGTTTTTTGTTCTATCAACAAAATTTTGAAAGAGAATTTATATTTTATTATTTGGTAATTTGATAATGTTTTTTTTATTTTTTATTTTTTATTTTAAAATTAAAAAAAAGTAGCTTTTCAATTTAAATATTCTATTGCTATTATCTTTTGATATTTTGCAACATCTGAGGATTTTTTTTATATCATGTTAAATTTCTGAGAATTTTTTTTATATCATGTTAAATTTCTGAGAATTTTGAAGATTAGTTTTAGTTTAGTGATATTTTATAAACTTTTTGAGGATTTTAAAACTTTTTTGACATTTTGTTAAAATTTTGACAATTTAAAGAAGAGCCATAATCCGTATAATTTTGTTATCTACTACAGTTAATAAACTGCTCTTGAAAAGTGTTATCTCTTGGAACTAGTAGGAATCATTAATTTATACTTTCGAAATAATGATTATGGATGGTGTATGTGTGGCACCTGTCAAATAAAAACAATTATAGAAAATCTATTAAAATTATGATACGTGCTTTTCTAGTAATTATTTCGAAAATGTTTTGTAAAATACTATAGCGATAAAAACAATAGTCACTACTTGCACCTTGCTGTGAAAGCAACGTACATTAAACTTACATGTAAAAAATAATCTACTGTTACACGTAAGCTTGCGTAATTTTCTCGAGGGGGGGGGGGGACTGTTACTACAGAGTATTTTATTGAACTGGAACCTGCAAAAGTTTTGTGGTGATAACAATATTATTAAACGTATGACATCACCCACTTTAACAACATATTTTGTAACAAGTAATTTTTTTTAGTACACAGATTGTACTTAGCAACTGAAATATAAATTAAATCCGTGTCACTGTAACGCAGGGATTACGATAACTATTCATAGACCTACCGTCGCCTTCAGATGCTGAAAGGAAATTAATATATTCCAAGAAATCAGGAAGGCAGAAGCTCTAGCTCTGGGACTTGAAAAGGAAATTGAAGGCGAAGGCTTTCGAATCATTAATAATTAATTACCTTCGACAGAAGGTAGACCGATAAGAGGGTGCGCGATGAATCGATGAAAACGCGGATCGGGAGGAAGGAAATGAGGCGAATTAATTAAACGTAATGGGTGAGGGGGGAGTGGCTGGGGATAACGGGGATTAACGCAGGCGGGGAAAGTTGGCGTAGCACGGAGCGATTCGTCTTGAAATGCCTGGCTGCTGAGCTCCAAGTCGTCGACGTCAGGTGCATACATTGCACAATACGCCCCAGGAAGTTGTTCTGATCTCCAGTGTTCTGCAGTAACCTTTAAAGGAACTTGCTAGTTTCTTACTAGCTATATTATTTTACGAACTTTGGTAATTTCATGCTATTAAACTTTAGTCACATGCCTTGCTGGTTGTGCGGCAATATTTATTTAGGCATGTTGGGAGAAAATAAACTGTGTTTACATATTTTAGTTGCTAGTCGATAGACAACTCTAGTGTATCTACAGCAAATAAACAATTAAGTAGCGCTCGTTTACATCGGCATATATAAACAATGCAATTCTTACGAAAATCAGTTAGATTACAAAATTACCCAAGACCATGGAAGGCACAAGGCATTAATGTAGATAGATAAGTTGCTTGTTAGGTTTGGAGTGTCCACATCAGTATCTGGGTACCCGTACTACCCGCGGCCAGCGGATTTATTTATCTACCTATACATAGTATAAAACAAAGTCGCCTGGCCGCGTGTGTCTGTGTATTCGGCTAGGGCTTTTAAACTACATGATGGATTTTGATGCGGTTTTCAGCATCATTTAGAGAATTACGCGAGGAAGGTTTACGTATATAAAAGATTAATATTTAATGTAAGGATAGGTAGTAGAGGAATGTCGACATTTTATAATAAAGTCGGAAAAAAACCGCTTTTCGGACGCTTACATGGCTTTCGCTGACTAAGCCATAAGAGATGCAACAAATTAATGTACTACAGAATTTTAGATCTGGAGAAGGTCTACAAAAAAAGTCCGCGATAGCATATGTTTATCTTTTAAGGATGACCCAAAGAAACCTTTTTTGTCTTTTGAAATGGGATTATAAATAAGTGTCCACTTACGAAGACTTTGTAAACAACACAGTATTAATCATATGTTTAGTTACCTTAAACATTTAGTGTATATACTTACTGTAAACCTAAACAACGCCATATTTGTAAATTGCACCCGAGCGATGCCAGGGCGGGTCGCTAGTGAAATATATACACCATTCTAGGTATCGGAAGAAAGATTAATTTCTTTCAATATGTATGGAATTGTCTGTAATTTATATACTTTATGTGACTAAATATTGCGTTATGTTAAAAAAAAAAAACTTGATCATAAGTATTTTAATTTTTTTTTTAAATCTCTGTATTTGAGGTTATAGTGAGTTTAACGCTTGCGTCCCGCGGACAAGTCCACAATAATGATTGCAGCCGTTTGCATAAAACCGTTGGAAACCCGTGATTTAGGGCGAAGTGGATACTACGCTGCCTCCATGACGTTACAGCCAGTCAGGTACGTAGGTTGAAATCACGTGATACGGCGAACACTTCGTAAACAGGGTTTTACCGTCGTCGTGACCAGGAGCCACGTCGCGTACGCAGCGCTTCGATGACGTCGAAGTGGCGTTCGAGAGTTAGATGATATTCTGAACCCTGTGTGCGAGGCTAAAAGTGCAAACACATTTCCAGCTATCGGCAACTAGGAACAAGAATTTAACTAAAATGGATCCGCCGAAGTGCACATGCGTTGTTAAAAATACTTTTTAACTAACATGCATGCTACTAGCGCTGGTACTGGCGAAAAATGAGAATTCATAAATATGCTTATGAAATTTGAAATAAGACAGTGGGTCCAGACGGATTAGGGAACGGGGGCCCTTAAGTTTGCAGTATATGTACAAGCCGGGGAAGGATAGCGAGAGGTCTAGAAGCTACAGGTTGGTGAGTCTCACATTAAATACGGGGAAGGTAATGGAGAGACTGGTTGTGCAGTTTGTAGTAAATTCTGTAAATGGCAGGAATTGGGTGCAGAAGTACACCATCGTGGATTCAGGAAGAGATATTCGTGTGAGGTTCAACTGGCAGGGTTGTTAGATAATCAGGAAGCAGGTCGACGCCTGCTTCATTGACTTCGAAAGGCCTGTTACGTAGAAGGAGATGACCAATAACATCATTTCGAAATTAAGATGAAGCTAAAAATCGTAACGAGTTAATTAAACATATCAATGGTCAAGTATATTTCGGAAAAGAAAACTTGAGGAATTCATTCATAACAATACCCATTATTATTCATTAGCTTTCATATGTGTAGTATTTAATGAATATAGTGAAATATATTTTATTTTATGGCAAATTTAGCGTGTTATTTGTAATATAATAATTCCATACTTAACTGCCCTCTTTGCTACGGTTTTGCGTACGTTACTTAGTATCCCTTATAAAGACTTCCCAGGAAGATAAAATTTTCACTTTGACAGTTCATCATGCAAAACTGTGAACTATTGAACAGAAAGTGACATTTAATTTGACATCTAAAATCTAAAAAGTTTTTCATAAAACATAACAAGAAATTAAAAAAAATACTTTGCTGTTTGTAAGAGGTTGTGTCATCTACACTACGAAAATTTATTTATCTCACAGGTTACTTTGAAGAGTTGTTATCACGTTATATCCAAAAATACGTAATTCACACATTTAGCTAGCGGTTTTTACGATGTTGTGGCATATAGCCTGAGCTCATTGATCTGAAGATGTTTAGTCCGACAACCATTTTGTTTAACAGTCTTTCGCTTACACTAATTTAGCTTAAAATCATTTGACTTAACAGGATTTACCATAAAGTAACTTCAGCTTATAGAAGTTTAGCTTAAATATGCGTTTAGCGTAACGTGCATTTTGCCTATGGGAATCTTGTTAAAACGCATTTAGCCTAACAGCCATAATGTCTAAGTACGCTAACTTTAAAGTAGCGTGTCACTGTGTGTAAACTGGCGTGTTTTTAGTTTGTTCTGCAAGATAAAGTAAATATCTCGTGAAATGGGATTTATTGATTTCTTCCTGGGGAACAAAAATGGTGCGTGGCAGTGTGGGAGGACATGGCCGTATCTTTCACACGAATACGTTTGCATTAGCGGATAATATTTTATTTGGAATATGGGAATGATAGTTACGAAAGTGACACTTGGCTTTTACACCTTAAATTGACAGATCAAGACGAAATATTCTGCCTGCCACAAAATGAAATCATAGCGTCAGCACGCAGGAGTCGCCAGATATACCTCCTGCCCGGACATTCATCTCCCGCGCCCAAAACTGCCGCCAATCACCGCGGACTCCACCAGCGCCCCGCGCTTGTGATGCGTCAACTCGTGGTCTTACACCAGATTGATTAAGACCAAATTCAGACCGCGTGTCCACTGGACGCGTGGTCGGTACGAATCATAGGCCCTCCGTATTAGGTCAACGCATGTCGTATGGTTATACGCACGATACATGCTGTTCACGGTAAACTGAGCTCTTTAGAAAGCCCTGCTTAAAATCTACTTGTATTCACGTTGTTTATACTTAAGCCTTATATAAAATTATCACTGATATGAGCATCAGCGCTGTATTAATGCGTGGGTCAAGAGGAACTGTGAGATGAATAGAAAAATAAATATTTTACAAATCTGCTAATTTTTACACTTAGATGTATTAAAAATCAGAAATCGATAGAAATAATCTAAATCATCACAAATGGTTACCTTACACTTTTAATTTGACGATAAGATATGGAACGACTTTCCTCCAATCGTTACCAACTTTACTGGGTGCATGTCAATCAGCGCGCCCGTAAAAATGTATGCAGCGAGCAGTGACTTTTTTTTTCTAAGGTTGATTTCAAAAGTTCTCATTTTATCGTGAACAACCTTTACAGTACCTGCAGATTTTCAGTGTTTGCAAGCAGTCAGAACATGCGTTATCGTTATAGATATAGTCTACGAACAGTAACTTCACACTTTTAGAATCAAATATAAAAAAAAATCCCCCATGTATGAGGAGTTTGGCTGTTCCTAAATATTTCATGCAACACAAGCAAACGCTTGTGTTGCATGAAACACTGTTGCATATACTTCTGTCCATATAAAAGTATTTTACTTTTCGTTGAACCGAATGTTTACTTATATTTATTTATAAATTATAATATGTTACTTATAATTAGCACACATAAAACCAGAGAAAAAATAGATGTAATAGAACAGAA